>OX941094.1:73226199-74426199 GCA_954870635.1 Arctium minus | reverse complement strand
AATCAAATAAAACTATAATATAAGATACGATGATGTTCAAATAAAAAAGTTAAATATCATAATGAAAAAATTAAGAAAGTATTCATATATGAATAATTGAAAACATTCAAAACAAATCTATTTGAATATTTATATTTTAAACGACGTTACAAGTTATTTTTATGGGTTCATATATGCATCATCAAATAATTTTTTCAATAACCCACATATGAAGCTTTTTTTAATCTTTCTTTATTACTTTCTTGCGATATTTAGTTTTCTAATAATTTGAACAAGGGGCGGACGTGTTATGTAAAGAGGGGCACTCGCTCACTTGATTATTGTAAGAGAGAAAAAAAAACATAAGGGCTGTGGTGTGGTGGTAAAGGCTTGGGGAGTTCATAGCGCTCAACCCGGGTTTGAGCCCCACTAGCAGCACTTGTGGCCATTGAGGAAAAACTCATGATTTGTTTTTATTCTCAACGCCAATCATCTTAAAAACCGTCACTTTCTATCTCATTTTTCAAGTAACATATATTTATTTTAAAGATCAAGATCAATTCTATTTGAAATTTTATATTTTATTTTCAAAATCGACACAATTGACCCTTCTCTGATCAAACCATGTTGACTTCTTCTAGGTCATACCGTAATTTTACGAACCCACCTTAAAAACGCATCCGCTCAAATATATGTAATATTTGATACATGATTATTTATAATTAATGTGAGTAAACGACAGTATTTTTAAAATTCAAAACACCAACAAATTAAAATGCAAAATGGTCAACATATAACTAATGAAGTTTGACTTTAGTGCACGTAACCGTTAATTTTCAACCACAATTAATAATGTGATAAAGGGATCAATATCCATTTTCCACCAATTTTACGTAATAAATGAATTTTCAGCCTACTTAAAAAGAGACATTTTTTTCTTCTTCCATATAACTAAAAATTACAATAATATTACAATTTTAACATCCATGTTATTATAAGATTAACTTGTTATCAACTAAACACATAAAAAATATAAAAAATAAATTTTTTGATTATATTAATGGAGTAAAAGATTATCGTTATACTAAATGATAAATTTAGTCTTATTTTGATTATTTTAATTTTGGCATTAATACAAAAGAGAAGGTTCAATTAGAAATTTGAAAATGGACCAAGTTAGGTTCAATCAAGAAATATTATATAAGTACAAATCAACAACCTCAATCCTATTTCATTTTTGCAACACCATGTTGATCTTAACCACAAAATCTTTTTCATTCTTAATTGTTATCATCATCATCATCATTTTCTCCCCTTTTTCGGTCTCTCAAGAATTTCGTGCCGATTGCGTTGCCGACTTCAATTTCACTACAAACAGTACATACCAAATAAACCGTGACGAAGTTTTTTCATCCGTGATCACCTCCGATCCTAACAACACATACGGCTTCTACAATCGGTCTGTTGGTGAAACCCCTGATCAAGTCAACTTGATCGCACTATGTAGAGGTGATATCGAACGAGACGATTGTCAGAGGTGCATAAATGACTACGGTGTAAGACTACGAGAGTATTGCCCTAATCAAAAGCAAGGAAATATAATTTACGACACTTGTATGATAAGGTACTCCGATCAGATCCTTTTGGGCTCTACAAACTTTATAGATGGATGGGATAGCAACAATGGATGGGGTCCGGAAAACCATGAAAACGTGTCAGATGTGGAACAATTTACAGAAGCGGTTGATCGATTGTGGGTACAACTAAGAGATGAAGCTTCAAGTGGCGGGTCTCTGCGTAAATACGCTTCCAATGTCACGGATGGCCCTAGATCGACCAAGATTTATGGGCTCATGCAGTGTACACCATTTATGTCACAAGCCGAGTGTTATTATTGCTTGAGTAATGCAATTAATCGTACACGAAGTTGTTGTGATGGAAGGCGTGGTGCAAGAGTCCTATATCTTAGCTGCAATATTAGGTATCAAGATTACCCCTTTTTTAATGCTACGGTGAGTCTTGCACCACCACCATCGTCGTTGTTGCCCCCGTTGCCATCGCCCCCATCAGGTATATACAATATCCTTTAGATTAAACAATACACTTTTCAAAATTCTTGTTTTTTTCTTTTGGGATTTTTGAGAAGATTGGAGTTTGAAACGACAGAAGAGCAGTAAGAACATTCACTACGGTAATTTCTTAGCAATTTCTTAGCAATTTCTTAAGTAACATGTATGATTTTTTAATACGAAATTATGGTAGTTGAGTATAATTTTTTTATAGGAAATTCGTTTTTGTAACCACTAATGTCGCATGATCGGTACATTTTGCTAATGTAGCAGTGAATTATATAAAAATTGTAGGATATAATTTCTTAATAAAAATTGTTTTATGACACATCATGTTTTTTTATGTTTTATAAAAAAATGTATGGTTAATTTACTTAATGACATTTTGGTTAAAAATATATAAATAGGTTGATCATTAATTACTATTCATATAATTTTTTAATTTATTTTAATAAAATTAAGATTATATTTGATTTTTTATAAATTTAATATTAATATATTAACGAATATAAAAAACAAAATATAATTTATATTACAATACAATAAAATATATTATATTATATAAGAAAATGTACAAACGTAACATAAATAAAATTACATCATTGTTCGTTTAATTCTTTTTTAATGGATAATTTAAAATTTTATTTATTGAATCAAAAACATTTTATAAATTAAAATAAAACATTGTATTTAATTAATTAATTTTACTTTATAATAATTATTTAATTAATAAATTAGTTGACATTAAGTTATAGTGAGGAATATTTAATTTTTGTTTTAATTTGTTGTTATTTGATTAAAACATAGTTTGTTATTATAAGGTGTAACATAAGAAATTAGTTAGAAATCATCATAGTAGAAGGTAATTTCTAGATAATTTCTAAAACTGACATGACACTTAAGAAATTATGTTAGAAATTGGAGTGGACGGACTAATACCACTATCTTAGTGCTAGTACAATTTCCCTAATGTTCTATTTCTTTTATGGTGGATTTTCAGGTGAAGATAATAACACAACTATTATAATCATTATCGTGGTTGCAATAGTTAGTCTTGTGATACTAGTGGTGGTCTTCTTTTGTGTATTCATAAGAAGAAAAAGAAAGTTGGAACGATTGCAACTAGAGAATTTGGGTGGGTTTGTTTGCTTCTATTCTTTCATACTTCCTTACTACAACATTAGGGTTTCTGATCCACTAATATTTTGCGAGAATGATATCAGTTGATGAAGACAGAGATCTTGATGAAATTATTACAGCCGAATCGTTGCAACATAGCTTTGGTGTTATTAAAGCAGCAACAAATGGCTTCTCGGAGAACAATAAACTTGGACAAGGTGGATTTGGGTTGGTTTATAAGGTAAACAACACACTACAAGAAAATTATTCTTTTGCAATTGGATATTTACGACTGAAAACCATTTTTAGGATTAGAAATATCATTCAATTCTTTTTGGAATAAAATCCACAGGGTAAGTTAAAAAATGGACAAGACATAGCAGTGAAGAGGTTGTCAAAGGATTCAGGACAAGGCGAACTAGAATTCAAGAACGAGGTTTTGTTACTTGCAAGGCTCCAACATCGGAATTTAGTTCGTCTCCTAGGGTTTAGCCTAGAAGGGTCCGAACGGCTTTTGATGTATGAGTTTGTACAAAATGCAAGTCTAGACCAGTTTATATTCGGTAAGTTAACTATTTACGAAATTATACTTTAGAAAAAATTACGATAAATGGGTATAAATGTATTCTTTCTAATAATATTCTTACGTATACCCTTGATCTTAAACATATAGATCCAGTGAAGCGAGCAACTCTAGATTGGCAAACACGATACAAAATAATACAAGGTGTTGCAAGGGGACTTTTGTATCTACATGAGGATTCACGACTAAAAATAATTCATCGAGATATGAAAGCCAGTAATGTTTTATTGGATGCCAGTATGAATGCTAAAATTGCAGATTTTGGTATGGCAAGGTTGTTCACACCAGAAGAAACCCAAGGCAACACTAGTCGAATTGTTGGAACCTAGTAAGTCTCACTATTCAAAAGATGTCATTAGATGTTGATTACTTAGTGATAGATGTAAGATATGTTGCTAAAGATGGTAATCTAGATTACAATATTTATTCCTTATCAAATATTTTGCCATCGCTGAACGGAAAATTTGTGTTCTTGAAAAATACTAATATTAAACTTTCATTCTTGCACTAACTAACTAACATGTATTCTAATCGTACCAGTGGATACATGGCACCGGAGTATATAATGCATGGACAATTTTCAGTTAAGTCGGATGTCTTCAGTTTTGGGGTATTGGTACTCGAAATTGTAACGGGTCATAAAAACCATAGTTTTCAAGACGGAATGATGACTGAAGATCTTCTTAGCCATGTAAGTATTTGACACATAACTTCTTATCTCTTACTTTTCTAGAACATATATTTTTAATTTTTGACATAAATTAATTTCTCTTTTTGAAATTTGTTTTAGGCATGGAAAAGTTGGAGAGACGGATCAAGTACAAGTTTAATTGATTCTACACTGAATGATGGTTCTAATTCCATGCGTGATATGATCAGATGCATCCACATAGGTCTATTATGTGTTCAAGAAGATGTTACACAAAGACCAACTATGGCTTCAGTTGTTCTCATGCTTAGCAGCCTCTCTATAACCCTCGCGGTCCCTTCAGAACCTGCTTTTTTCATGCGTACATTCATGAATTCCGATAAACACTATTCTGAAGAGTACACTTCAAGTACAAATGATTCTCACCCTATAAAAAGTAAATCCAACTCTTCACAACAATCTATAGGACATGATGTTTCTTTGAACGACATGTATTCTCGATAATCAACATTTGTTTTCTGTATTATATATCGTGGTACAATTTTGTAAAATATTTTTTGTATTCTGATATATAGTTTTTGAATATTGAATAATAACATGTTTGAATCTTAGACTTGGACCTAAAATGACGACCAAGTAAATGACAGCTCGAATGCATACCACAATATTTTTTAAATTAAAAAAACCTCTACCTCCTATTTTTTATTCGAAAAATGAACAAAATTCGAGCAAAATAAATTACACCAAATAAACGATCATATTTTTCTCGTTAATTTGACATCCATATTCATATACTTTTTCATTCGTTTTTTCATGGTTTTTCGGTTTTCCATTTATTTAGAGTTTTCTTCTGAAGCTGACCCTTTAAAACTAATTCCCATAAGTTGATCAAATAAATCTTTTAAGATTAGTAACTACTTTTAGAGAATCTTATCTTGAAAGATCTTTTGTCAAAAAATTAGTTTTTACCGACAACGATCCTCCGTTGACAACCACAAGGGCTGTGGTGTGGTGGTAAAGGCTTGGGGAGTTCATAGCGCTCAACCTGGGTTCGAGCCCCACTAGCAGCACTTGTGGCCACTGAGAATAAACTCAGGGTTGCACACTTTAGCAGCTGGGCCAAAGGCCCTAATTGCCAGAGATTAGTCTGGGCCATAGGCCCAGGATACCCTTTCCAAAAAACGATCCTCCGTTGACAAAGGTATTTGTATTGGATTCTGTTGTACGTTTTGCCGGCAAAAAGAGTTATAGTGGCACAACTTTTCATGGAACTTTTGTGACGAAAAAGCCTGTTGGCAAATATTTGGAGCTTTTGCCGTTAACTTTCGAGACTTTTGCTAGCGATATTTTCTTTTGACAAAGACAATTATTTTCATGGCGAATTTAATCAGACATTCGTTATATATATTTTAATTGTTGTAAGATCATGAGTTTGAATCATTTTTTTATGCATGACTCTTCGTAGAGATAATAATTAGACCTCTCATTTCCTTATTTGAAACCCTCACCGATTATATATTTAATCCAAAAACTTTATTATTATGTAACAATTTCATAAGTTGATTATTCCTGCCGTATAATTAATTAATGGATCAGACTTTGGCCTCAAACCAAATGCACAGAACAAATAGATAAATACAAAAATTAATATTTAATAAATTTCATTTCAAAACCAAAAACAAAATAAATTAACAAGAAGAAAGGCTAGCAATCAAACACACTATCAATAATCCAAGCTCCATCCTATTTCATTTCTGCAAGACCATGTTGATGGTTATCAGAAAATCAATGTTATATTTCATTATTGTTATTATCATGAATTTATTCGGTTTTTCGGTTTGTCAAGATATTATATTCCCGACCTGCGATGAGAGCGGAAACTTCTCTCTAAATGGTAGGTACCAAAGAAATCTTGAATTTGCTTTGTCGTCCCTCATTTCTGATACGAGCATCACGTATGGCTTCTACAATCAATCCGTTGGTGAAACCCCTGATCAAGTCAATGTGATTGCGCTATGTAGAGGTGATGTTGAGCGAGACGATTGTCGTAGATGCATAAATGACTCTAGTACAAAACTAAGAGAAATTTACCCTAACCAAAAGGGTGCAATTGGATGGTATGACAAGTGTATACTAAGGTACTCTAATGTGATCATTTTGGGAAATTCAGACACTGGGGTTGCACATATTATGCTAAACAAGAATAATGCGTCGGACATGGACCAATTTAATCAAAATCTTGACGACTTGTTGGATCAACTTAGAACCAAGAATTCGACTGGTGGGTCTCTCCGTAACTATGCTTCCAACGACACAAATGGTCCTCGGTTGACAAGGGTCTTCGGGCTCATGCAGTGTACACCGGATTTGTCTGAAATTCAGTGTTATAATTGCTTAGATAGTGCAATCAAGCTTATTCCAAAATGTTGTGATGGCAAACGTGGAGCAAGAATTCTATACCCTAGTTGCAATATTTGGTATGAAGATCACAAATTCTTTAATGATATAGTGGTTCTAGCACCACCACCACCACCACCATCATCGTCTCCACCACCACCACCATCATTGTCGTCAGGTATAATGTTTGACCAACAATCGTGTATACTTGAAATTATACTATGAGAAATTGTATACTTTTACAATTTCACTAAATTATGTTTTATTCTTCGATGAGATTTTCAGGGAAGAGTAGTAAGACGACGATTATAGTCGTTGTCATTGCAATTGTTATTGTTGTGATATTGGTAGTGGTTTCCGTTTGCATATTCATAAGAAATACGAAGTTGGGAGGAAAGTTGCCGGAGAATTCAGGTGGGTGTTTGTTGTTTCTTTCTCTTTCGAACTTTTCTTTTGGAAGGGGCTCCCAGACTATGCAGAGACTAATCATGGCAAATTGTGAATGTAAGACATCAGCCGCCCTGATAAACTCAGTGGCTACAATTGTCGTGTCCTTACTACAACATTAGGTTTTTCAAAAAAAATTAATGTTTTGTGCTGATAATTCTAGTTCACATGGACGTAGATATCAATGAAATTAGTACAGTTGAATCGTTGCAATATAGCTTTTGTATCATTAGAGTGGCAACAAATGATTTCTCGGAGAACAATAAATTTGGACAAGGCGGATTTGGCTCGGTTTATAAGGTAAACTATGCACAACGAGAAAATTACGATTTAATAATGTAATAGTTACAACGAGAAACAATTTCCCGGATTAGAAGATCATCAAATTCTTTTGGATTAAATATTTCAGGGTAAATTACAAAATGGACAAGAAATAGCTGTGAAGAGGTTGTCAAAGGATTCAGGACAAGGCGAACAAGAATTTAAGAACGAGGTGTTGTTACTTGCAAGGCTCCAACATTGGAATTTGGTTCGTCTCCTAGGGTTTAGCATAGAGGGGTCTGAACGAATTTTGATGTATGAGTTTGTACAAAATGCAAGTCTAGACTTGTTTATATTCGGTAAGTTGAGTATTCTTATAAATACAAAATAAAATCTATTCTAATTCATTCGAATAATATGCTTACACTCGATTTTATTAAATTTAGACCCAATGATGCGTGCAACTCTAGATTGGGAAAGACGATACAAAATAATGCGGGGCGTTGCGAAGGGTCTGTTAGAACTTAGAAATTCGTTTACACAATAAATGTTTGAATTGTAAAATTCAGAATAAATTCGTAAATAAAATAACGAATTCTATAATAGTATTGTATACATAATCAAAAAATAGAAAGTGAATAATGACTAACTCGATTATCTTGATGATAATTTGATGAAGATCGTTGTGAGATTGAGGCCTGCGATTTGTAGTGTCCTTAGACAGAAATTCGTCCCGCGTACAGATAATTTGTGGACGTCTATCTAGAGGATACAACAATCTGATCAAGTATCAAACTTGAAACCGACGAATCAACAAGATGCTTCCTTACGAAATTTGTGTTTTGAACGGAGCGAAAAACCCAGAAAATCTTTGTATTTTTCTGGAAAAAACGAGAGATAAGAGGTATTTATATGTACCTCTGAATAACCGACTTAACTGTCAACCGAATGTGAAACAGAGAGTTGCGCGGCTTAGGCCGCGGCCTGTAAGTCGCGGGATAAACCGCGTAAGTCTCTGTGTCGAGACATTCCAGTGAGTTGCGCGGTTTGGGCCACGGGATGCAAACCGCGAGGTAAACCGCGTATGTCATTGTCGTTTGCAAAACGTCAGTGAGTTAGGGGACATTCTACGCGGCTTCAAGCCGCGGTAGAACCCGGGTGACATCTCTCTCACAAGCCAAGAGACCCCAAGAGCCCCAAGGCCCATCTTGACATTTAATATGGACTAACCCACTTGGTTGGGTAACCCATTTTGATAATAGGTAGGGGATTCCTATTATAAGGAACAATGTTTTTCCTCTCTTTTCCTATGTGGGACAAGCTTTTAAGCAAATCCCAACAATACCCCACATTTTCTATTCAAACTCCAACAATACCCCACATTTGAATAGAAAATAAGATAATCATAGAGTATTTATTGTTCGATTCAAGAAACTAAATATGAAATGCATTTGAAAAGGTGTCTTTGGCGACTTGAACCTTCCATAGTGAGTATTCATCGGACCTACTTTGTGGGTACTGATGATAAGTCTTGAACTAACCACGTTGTGTAGTAAGTCGAGACAACGAATATCACACAGATCATAGTTATGCATAAGTTGACTCTTACCGTTGTGTTCATTTCGGTCATGAACCATCCTTCTTCATGAGAATTTTAGAAGACATAGCCATATCCGTCTTCAAAGATGCGACCCCACATCAATCTCATATAGGTAATACTGATCAAGAACATTCCGTATTGTTCTACCAAGAAGCTATCAGTATTATTAAGAATAAAAATTCATCCCTAAATCATCAACGGAAAATACACAAAATAAACATCATAGGAATAGGCATACCTGTGTATTAGACCTTTGAGTTTTCCTCAACTAGTTGTCCTATTGAACCTAGACCATGGGATCTCCAATGTTGCTAGGTTAGGTTTCCGCCGAGTAGTAACTCATGGAGTTGGCTTTAAGCCCATCCCCCTCGATGTATAAGAAACTTGTTCTCGATTTAGGCCTTTTGTCAAAGGATCTGCAATATTTTCCTTTGACTTTACATAATCAATGGATATAATTCCATTCTTGAGCAAGTTTCGGATAGTTTTGTGGCGACGCCTGATATGTCTTGATTTGCCGTTATAGATTTGATTCTTTGCTCTTGTGAGAGCGGCCATGCTATCACAATGGATGCAAACGGTAGTGACAGGCTTAGGCCACAAGGGAATACCCTCTAGGAAGCTTTTAAGCCATTCTGCTTCTTCAGCAGCTTTATCTAAGGCTACAAATTCGGCTTCCATGGTAGACCGTGTATTCACGGTTTGCTTCGACGATTTCCAAGATATGGCTGCAGCAAGTGTAAATACATAGCCACTTGTGGACTTACTTTCAGAATGATTGGAAATCCAATTTGCATCACAGTATCCTTCTAACACGGGAGGATACTTGGTATAATGTAACCCGTAATTCATTGTGTATTTGAGATATCTGAGCACGCGTATAAGTGCAAACCAATGATCTTTACTTGGGTTATGTGAGTATCGACTAAGTCTACTCACGGTATATGCTAAGTCCGGTCTAGTGCAATTCATTATGTACATCAGACTTCCAAGCACTTGAGTGTATTCCAACTGAGATACACTATCTCCGTGATTCTTCTTGAGTTGGCTTGAAGGATCAAACGGAGTAACTACCGGTTTATCATCATAGTGACCAAATTTTCGAAGCACTTTCTCAACATAGTGTGATTGAGTAAGAATGTAACCATCTGGATTTCTTTGGATCTTTATCCCAAGAATCACATCTGCTTCTCCCATATCCTTCATATCAAATGAAGAATGCAACATCTTCTTGGTTTGATTGATTACATTCATATTGGTCCCCATGATAAGCATATCATCTACATATAGGCATATGATGACATATGCATTCTTGCATTGTTTCACATAAACGCATTTATCACACTCATTTATGTGGAAACCATTTGATAGAAGAGTGTTATCAAACTTCTCATGCCATTGCTTTGGGGCTTGTTTAAGTCCATATAGAGACTTAACTAATTTGTAAACTTTATTCTCTTGGCCCTTTACAACAAAACCTTCCGGTTGTTGCATATAGATTTCTTCCTCTAATTCACCATTTAAGAAAGCAATTTTCACATCCATTTGGTGAATATTGTGAATAGCTGCTATTGCCATCAACGTCCTAATGGACGTGATTCGTGTCACCGGTGAGTAAGTGTCAAAGAAATATTGACCTTCCTTTTGGCGGTAACCTTTTGCTACCAACCGAGCTTTATATTTCTCGATAGTGCCATCAGGTCTTAATTTCCGCTTGAAGATCCATTTATGGCCAATTACCTTGTGACCCGGTGGTAAATCTACCAATCTCCATGTATTGTTTTGAACTATGGAGTCTATCTCACTACGAATAGCCTCTTTCCAATAAAGTGCCTCCGAAGACTCAATGGTGGCCTTATAGGATTGAGGTTCTTCATTGACAACGAATGTCATGAAATCGGGTCCAAAGTCTTTTGCAATTTTTCCCCTTTTACTTCTTCTAGGCTCTAAGTTTTCTTCTTGAGCCTTTGAAGTACCCTCTTCATTCAGTTTCTCAAGATTATCGATGTCATCTTCTTCACCCACTCTCTTCCTTGGATTAGAGATTCCTTTCTCTTTATCCTTGTAAGGAAAGATGTGTTCAAAGAATTCTGCCTCGATTGATTCCATTATTGTGTTATTGTGGATATCTTCAACGTTCGACTTATAGACCAAAAATCTATAAGCAGCACTATTCCTTGCAGGACCAAGATATATGCAATCAATGGTCTTGGGTCCAAGTTTTGTCCTTTTTGGTAAAGGTACTTGAACCTTTGCAAGACAACCCCACACTTTCATCCTTTTATAGGAAGGAAGTTTTCCTTTCCATAATTCATAAGAAGACTTATCACTCTTTTTGTGAGGAATTTTATTAAGTATCATATTTGCAGTTAAGCATGCTTCACCCTATAAACTATGTGGTGCTCCCGAGGTAATCAACATTGAATTGATCATGTTCTTCAATGTTCAATTTTTCCTTTCGGCAACTCCATTTTGTTGTGGAGTACACGGAGTCGTGGTCTGGTGAACTATGCCATTATGGGAACAAAATTCAGCAAAATCCTTAGATTCGTACTCTCCTCCTCTATCGGATCTTAGAATTTTTATCCTCTTGTCAAGTTGATTTTCAACTTCAGCTTTGTATGTCTTAAACATATTCAAAGCTTCATCTTTGGTATGTATAAGATATACATAACAAAATTTACCGCGGTCATCAATAAATGACACATAATAATTCTTTCCTCCACGTGTGGGTGTGGCTTTATAATCACATAAATCGTTGTGGATTAATCCAAGTACTTCATTGGATTTCTCTACAGATTTATGAGGATGGCTAGCATATTTGGATTCAACACACACTTCACATTTTGTCTTGTTTTCCATGGAACATTTAGGTAACAATCCAAGTTTTATCATCCTTTGTAAGGATCGGAAGTTTACATGTCCTAAACGTGAGTGCCATAAAGAAGAAGAGTCAAGCATGTACACAGAAGCAGAGCTAGAGCCTGCGGTTTTATTGCTATTTACAATATTTACATTGTCATTATTTACAACGCTGAGTTTAAAGAGCCCCTCATCTAGGTAGCCCTTACCAACATACACTCCACCCTTAGTAATCACAAATTTATCAGATTCAAATACTATCTTGAATCCTTTGTTACTAAGAGTGGAACCAGAGATCAAGTTCTTTGTAATAGCAGGTACATGCAAGACATTGGTGAGTACAAGTTCCTTTCCCGATGTGAGCTTGAGATTCACCCTTCCTCTTCCTTCCACTTTTGCTGTAGTGGCATTTCTCATATACATTGGTTCTTCATCAGTGACAGTTTGATAAGATGCAAACAGGTTCTTGGAGTTACAAATGTGCTTGGTAGCACCGGTATCAACCCACCAATCGGTCACGTTTGTGACCATAAAAGCCTCAATTACTCCAACGAATTGATTTGGAGAATTGGCCACATTGGCTTGGTGTGGGTTTCCACCGGCCCCTCTGTAACACCTTAGGCATATCCCATATCGGCCGTGGACAGGAGTGATGCTGGGTGTTATAAGTAATATCTTGGCCTTCCTAACAACAACGCGTTTTGGGGCCACAAGCACGTCAGGTTCTAGGAACTCTGAGGTTAAGCGTGCTTGGGTGGGAGTAGTCCCAGGATGGGTGACCCCCTGGGAAGTTTCTCACCAGGTCGCCAGAAACAAATCCGTGCGCTACACGTTGGTTAAATCCAGGGGCAAAGCGGACAATATTGTTGTCGAGGCAGGCGGGATGTTACAGATGGTATCAGAGCCACTCCTGTGCCGTTCGGGATATGGGGCAAACC
Organism: Arctium minus; assembly: GCA_954870635.1. Lineage (NCBI taxonomy): Eukaryota > Viridiplantae > Streptophyta > Magnoliopsida > Asterales > Asteraceae > Arctium > Arctium minus. The sequence continues at coordinate 74,413,295 of OX941094.1, read as the reverse complement.
TCATCGAGGACGATGAGTCCCAAGGGGGGGTGTTTCTAACACCTTAGGCATATCCCATATCGGCCGTGGACAGGAGTGATGCTGGGTGTTATAAATAATATCTTGGCCTTCCTAACAACAACGCGTTTTGGGGTCACAAGCACGTCAGGTTCTGGGAACTCTGAGGTTAAGCGTGCTTGGGTGGGAGTAGTCCCAGGATGGGTGACCCCCTGGGAAGTTTCTCACCAGGTCGCCAGAAACAAATCCGTGCGCTACACGTTGGTTAAATCCAGGGGCAAAGCGGACAATATTGTTGTCGAGGCAGGCGGGATGTTACACCCTCCACCACCGGCGCCTCCTCCTCCGGGTCCACCGTGATCCCTCCTATGTCGGCAATCCTTTGCTCGATGGCCTGGCTTTCCGCATACCCAACAACTCAAGACTCGTTTCTTAAAAGGCTTTCTTTGTGTGGACAATGGATTTGAAGCATTTGAGTGATGCTTGACAGCCACAAGCTTGCCTTTTCCTTTTTGGAACTTTGTCTTTGAAGAGCTACCGGTCACCATGTTTGCATTTGGCTCCAACGAGATTGCATCCGCTTTCTCGTTCATCCGGTTATCTTCCTCCACTCGCAGCTTGAGTATCAATTGCTCAAAACTCATATCCTCAGACAAATGTTTGAGATACAGTTTAAAATTTTTCCAAGATTGAGGAAGTTTGTCAATAATATAACCAATAAGGAAATTGGAATTGACACCCATACCTTCGACTTCCAGTTCATAGACCAAGACTTGAAGTTCTTCTACTTGCTTCACAACCGGTTTGGAATATGTCATCTTGAAATTTAGGAATTTGCCCACAATGAATCGCTTAGAACAAGCGACTTCCGTCTTGTATTTAGACTGCAACGATTCCCATATTTCTCTGGCCGAAGTGAAGGATGAATAAATGTCGTAAAGACCATCATCCAGCCTATTCAGAATATAATTGCGACAATTATATTCATTCACATTCCAATTGTCAATGGAATGTTGGTAGACGGCCACTTGAATTTGTGAAGGGGCGTTTTCCCCTTCTCCAACCGGTGGTGTCGGTGCTTGATCGGTAAACACGTTTGACACCTTTAACGTCGTCAAGTAGAACAACATCTTTTGCTGCCATCTTCTGAAATCGGAACCCTTAAATTTTTCGGGTTTCTCCACTTGCGATTTCAATAAAGAAGATTGATCCATCGTCAACGAAATTTCTGTCTAAGATTGTTAGAACTTAGAAATTCATTTACACAATAAATGTTTGAATTGTAAAATTCAGAATAAATTCGTAAATAAATATAACGAATTCTATACTAGTATTGTATACATAATCGAAAAACAGAAAGTGAATAATGACTAACTCGATTATCTTGATGATAATTTGATGAAGATCGTTGTGAGATTGAGGCCTGCGATTTGCAGTGTCCTTAGACAGAAATTCGTCCCGCGTACAGATAATTTGTGGACGTCTATCTAGAGGATACAACAATCTGATCAAGTATCGAACTTGAACCCGACGAATCAACAAGATGCTTCCTTACGAAATTTGTGTTTTGAACGGAGAGAAAAACCCAGAAAATCTTTGTATTTTTCTGGCAAAAAACGAGAGATAAGAGGTATTTATATGTACCTCTGAATAACCGACTTAACTGTCAACCAAATGTGAAACAGATAGTTGCGCGGCTTGGGCCGCGGCCTGTAAGTCGCAGGATAAACCGCGTAAGTCAAGGCCCAAGGCCCATCTTGACATTTAATATGGACTAACCCACGTGGTTGGGTAACCCATTTTGATAATAGGTAGGGGATTCCTATTATAAGGCACAATGTTTTTCCTCTCTTTTCCTATGTGGGACAAGCTTTTAAGCAAATCCCAACAGGGTCTTCTATATCTACACGAGGATTCACGACTAAAGATAATTCATCGAGACCTAAAAACTAGTAATATTTTGTTGGATGCCAATATGAATGCTAAAATTGCAGATTTTGGTATAGCAAGGTTGTTCACACTAGAAGAAACCCAAGGCAACACTAGTCGAATTGTCGGAACCTAGTAAGTCTCATGAACGAAAAAATGGCGTTAATTGTTGTATTGTTTCTGTTAGATGCAAAGAAATTTTGTTAAATTAAAGATGATAATCTAACTAATCTCCAATACTTTTGCCATCTCTAAAAGGAAAATTTGTAGTAATGAAAAATACTAATAATGAATCTTCAGTTATTTACTAATTAACATTTATTTTTGTCGTACTAGTGGATACATGGCACCAGAGTATGCATTGTATGGACAATTTTCGGTTAAGTCTGACGTCTTTAGTTTTGGTGTACTGATACTCGAAATGGTAACCGGTCGTAAGAACCATAGTTTTCAAAATGGAATGGTGGCGGAGGATCTTCTTTGCCATGTAAGTGTTGAATTATAAGTGCTAATATGTTTTTCTTTGTTCAAACATATAATTTTTGTAGTTTTACTTCAAATTTTATTGTTAACTTTTTGTTTTTGTTTTCAAGCATGGAAAAGTTGGAGAGATGGAACAGCTTCAAGTTTAATTGATCCAACATTGAAAGACGCTTCTAATCACCCACGTGATATGATCAGATGCATCCACATTGGCCTATTATGTGTTCAAGATGACGTTACTAAGAGACCAACTATGGATTCAGTTGTTCTCATGCTTAGTAGCCTCTCTCGAATCCTCGCAGTCCCTTCGGAACATGCTTTTTTCATGCATACCGACACGAATCCAGAAACCCCCTAAACATAAAGTACGTTTCATATACAAATAATTCTAGCCAAGTAAATTCGGAACGTCACAAGTTATAACATATGATATATGTATGAACGACTTATATTCTGAAGAGATGTATATTTCTCTTATGTTTTATGATACCGTTATATATGATATCGATTTATTCTTTTTTTTTCTGAATATTGAACAAGAAAATGTTTGAAACATATATTTGATCAAGTAAAGAATGGTAGCTCAAAATTTTGTCCCCGATTAGCTAGGTCTTTGTCAATATTTTGTTTTTTATATAAAATAGTTTATTTATGGTATTTTTCATTAAAATATCATTTAAGTTAGAGTAAATTACAGATTTCGTCCCCATGGTTATTGAAAATTTTGAACTAGATCCCCCAAAAGAAATAATTACATATATTGTCACCATGGCTTCACTTTTATTATGGATTAGGTCCCTTATCTTAACTCCACTACTGATGTTTCGTTAAGTCAGAGGTTGATATCGTCTTTTTGCAATTTTATTTTCTTGATATATTTAATATATATTAATAAAAGAATATTCATCATCACAACTCCTAACCATGGCGTCAGCAACCCCCCCCCCCCCCCCCCCACACACACACACTACTCTTCTCCTCTCTAGTTGTCGACGACGACTAACTCCATTAATGGTCCCCAGTGAGAGTAAGAAAATGGGTCCCCAGTGAGAGTAAGAGAAAAGTAGAATGGGTCAGTGGTTAGTGATTATAGAAAATGGCTTAAAGGTGGGATTGTCGGAGTTAAAAGGGGGAGGGAAAGGAAGGGGCGGTGGTTACTGAATATTGCGCCGACCGACCGGGAATTCTTGGGGGGAAGAGGACGACGAAGTAAAACATAAAAAGTATGTATTCCAAGGCCTTTCTTTTCCTTTCTCATAACATAATAAATATTAGATAATAATCAATTCACTTTTCAGTCTCAATTAAATTTGCATTGTGGCTCAAAAATGAATAAACATGTTGAACAGAGGAAGATGCTAGCTACTGGCTTCAACATCAACTACTGCTACATCCTTGAGGCAAGCTTGAAGATACATTTTTCCTCCTAATTTTCTCTTTCTTGAGACAAGGACGACATTGGTTGGTCTACACCTAGGAGGCTCCTCAGGTGGTGATGCAACATTCTTCTTCGGTGAGGGCGTTCGGGGAGGAGACGTTGAGTCGACCACGGGCCGACGAGGGCATTATTAGGGGGGGGGGGCTGAATTTAGTGATACATATTATGTGTGTATATATATATTACTTTTATGTTTCTAAAGAAAAAAGTAAAAAGACAATATTACCCTTGACTTAACGGAGCAATGGTTAATGGAGTTAAGGTCAGGGACTTAATCCATAACAAAAGTGAAAGCATGGTGACTATATATGTAATTATTTTGTTTGGAGGACCCAATCCAAAATTTTCAATAACCATAGGGATGAAATTCGTAATTTACTCTTTAAGAATAGGGTTGCTACGAGGAAATTTAAGTATTAATTAAGCAAAGATTTATGATTAAAGATAATTCATCGAGATCTAAAAACTAATAGAGTTTTGTTGGATGTCGAAATAAATCCTAAAATTGCAAGGATGAGACAATTTTGCTCATGCCAAGAATTATATGGTTGAAACATGTAATGTATTTTTTTAATGCGTTTCTAAAAGACAAAATATGTCACGTAGGAAGAATTTTAATGAATCTTTAAAAAAAGAGTCATTTTCTAGTTTTAGAATGTTCAACATGGAAACGGTAAAAAAATTCCGAAGAAAATGCATCATAAAACATGATGACTCCTCTTTTATGATTTTTTTTACACCTTCATTCGCTTATTTATTTAAGTTTTATTTATATGAGTTTTTTTCGTTAAAAGCAAAGTATTGTAATTCTTTCTTATAAACTCAACAAACCCAACTTTTAATATGATTCCCAGTTTAATATGGGTATCTTCATCCATGTTTGATGAGTTAATACAAGGAAGGGGGGAGGTGTTCATGGCGACGAGAGTTGCAGGGGTCACGGTGGTTGCGGATGGAATAAAAATAGACAGAAGGAGGAGGGGGGAGCAGAGACGATGCTTGATGGGTGTTGAGTCCGGCAAATAATAAAATTTATAAATTTCCTATTACCTCTATTTCACAACAGATTGTGATAGCAATAAGTAGGGTCGTCTCCTCAGTAACTCGGTGTTAACTGTAAGTCCAAGACGAATTCACGTGCAAAAGCATCAAGAGCATTAAATAATAGGGGGGGGGGGGGGGGGTTGTCGATTAATCTAAGCATAAAAATAAATTAAAAGTTCAAACAATAGGAGACGAAGTCTAGCAATGAGCAACAATCAACTAATTCTTTAGATTATGTATCATAGACTCATTCAACTAAATATTTTCTCAATTGAATTCAAATTGGCTTGAACTCCAACACACGTCAATGTCCCGTTTGTTATGAAAGCATGACTAGTGTGAAACGCTTCAACAACTAGTTTCTAATCAGCTAATCTAATACAGTCACGGACTTGGATTTCAATTGCCAATTGCATTAATAAACAAACACCAAAACTAACCAACAATAATATGCCGATTGTTTGAGTTATATTATACAACCTTACATCACTTGCAACGAACACATTTATCAATTGAGTGTTGCTTGCTACCGAGAGAAATCCGAGAACAATTAACGGATTCTAAAATTCTTCTAGCAAATCGAATTTAAGCAAGACAAAATAAGGGGATCCAACTCACGATTTCTAACTCCAAAACGACAAATATTGAGACACAAAGATTGTATAAATGAAATCAAGTGATTGTAGCACCAAATTGAGTCTCAACTCATCTAAATCCAAAGTTAATTATCTACCTATTGCTAGAAACTGAAAGATTAGTTACTCATAGTCTCATAGTAAACCTAAAACTTATAATTAGTTTAATTGAAGAATTGATGAAGAACCCTAGATGGAAACTCCAAACTCGAGCTCCTCAATCTGAAAATCGACTCTGAAGTGTACTTTGGAAATTCTCGATCGATCCTCCAATCCGTCCCCCAATTCAAAGACGGACCGAAAAACTTTTTCATAAGGTGGCACCATATTTTTTCATACGGTTTTTACCCTAACTCAACTGTTTCAAAGGGATTTTTAAAGTTTTTTTTTTTGCTTTATTTCAAGGATTTTTAAGTTTTTTTTATCGATTTCGAGAAAATGGAAACCTCCACTCCTCCAGCGCTTAAAAATGGGCTTTTTGGGCCTTTTGTTTTCTAATCATGTGGCCCACTTTTCTCTTATTAAATTAACAATTTTTGGGCCTTTTCTTTTTCTTCCCAGCCCACGAAGTAAACACAAAACCCATAATTAAATGTTTTCTTTTTCTTTTGATTGTTGCCAAAAAAAAATAGAGTATATCACACTTTGGAGTAATATTTAAGAAATTAACTTAAACAGACAAAAGTATATAAATTGGTCTCTTAATCATTCCTTTCCTGATTTTTCATTTTTGTTACTACATCTGCAATGATCAGGTCCGTAATTGTGGGTCTGGATTAAAAATGTAACATTTTTTTTCCAAATTCTACCCACTTCCGCAATTACAATTTTGAGAAAATATTAAAATGCAAATGTGTTCAAAACTTTCTTGATTAATGCACGAATCAGGGGGAGTAATAGACAAAAGAGATAGTCTATTATATATGTAATATTTGCATGTTGTGCTATTTCCTTCATGTAATGTTTTATTTTTTTCATACTGGGTTTTTATTTTGGCGTAAGGTTTTAACGAGACAACAATTGTGCACCAATACTCCTCTGACTCGGAAGAAGGGGGGTGTTGTAAGATAAGTGTGTCATCGTCTAAAGGATATAACGATGAGAGTTAGATTAGAATTGAAACATCTCGTAGTTATCTACTTGTAACTTTTCCCTATATAAAGGGTTTATGATTAATGAGAATTACATATTCATTCTCTATATTTATTGTTGTTCTAGTTAGTTTTTCCTTTAACAAGATTGAGTCTATCAATTAATAAGTTGTATTGTTTAGTTTCTTTTACAATCTAGTTTGTATCAATTAACATATTATATTATTAATAGAGTGTTTTAAATATTTTATGAAATGTTAAAATTGAATAATTCTTTAACATGTCTTTTTTGGTTATTTTGCATTTTTCAATTAACTTATCAGCTAGTTTTTACCAAACCTGATAAATTAATATCAGCTACCTTATAAGCTACTTTGCCAAATTAATATTATCTATCTTCCATTGCATATTCAATTATAGCTTTATTTATAATATTTATATACAACAAATACTGATACACATTCTTCACCTTTAAGATTTGATCGCTTAACTTTCTGCAAGCAAGACTGGACGCTATCGATAACCTAGGTACCGCTAGAAAATGAACTAAAAGAATATCTTTGTATCGAAGACGGAAATAAATTAAAAATGTATTTTGAATTTCTTCGGACACCGCCATTTTCCGGACGGTAGACGGATGAAAATAATCGATTCCTCTATGTATTTGCATTTTCCGTCACAAGCCGGAGTCGAACCCAAACACGCCAATCAAAAACCCGAAAGAAAAAATGGGCATATGTTCGTACATCGCTACATTTGTACACGAAATAACTACGATTTCATCGGTTACCGAGGATGCATTTTGCTGATCGATGATTCGTCTTCGGAATTAACCATAGGAATCGACTTATCGACGTCCCCTGAGATATCTAACACGAGCCCTTTCGAAAGAAAGTACGGTGGTTTGTTTGGTGTCGGTAAAGTAATCGAGTTGTTATTGAGCATGTTCAGAATCGAAGCCATGGAAGGCCTTTCATCTGCCTCTTCTTGCACACATAATAAGCCGATGTTGATGCACCTAATCACTTCGTTTTTCGAATAAGATTCCGCAACGCTTGGGTCCAATAGCTCCAACGGGCTTCCGCTCATCCATTTTTTCCAAGCCTACAACAAGTATCGTAAATTAGGCTCGTGAATCCGTCTATTTGTTCAAGCCATTTCATTTCACGGGTTCAGATTTATATGATCAGAAGATCAAATGATCACGAGACTGAACCCGCAAAGTGAAGATGACAAACGAAAGAAACACTTCTCAAAGGGTCAATGGCCCAGCGGCACCCAAGTTACTGGTACAATCCCAACTAGAGATGCACAAGGTCCGGGCTTCTCGCGCCTGGGTCTGGGCCTTCCAAGCCCGTCTTTCAGTAAGCCAAAAAAAAGCATGGGTTTTCGAGCAGGGCCGGGCAGGGCTTTGGGGTTAAAAAAGGGCCCTATCGGGCTATTTTGGGCTTTTTCGGGCGGGCTTTAACCAGGCATTAAAATTTTGACCTGATCAGGCTTTTTAAGGCCAGGCCTGGGCTCGAGCTTACTAGGCCGGCTTTCGGGGTTGGGCTTTTTTTGTGCATCTCTAATCCCAACCGATCCCAACCTCCTTGGAGGTCATGCTTTCAAGGCCCACCAACTGTGATGAGTGTGTGAGTTTTTGCCGTATATATTATATACTTCCAAAGAAGGAGACACAATCAAGTAATCCCCATTGTGTCATGAAAATGCAGCTAGTGACGGTTTTGGACCGTTCAATACAGAACTACGTGTTGGAATTCGTAGTGAAGGTGCACGAGTTTTACTTACAAAGAGTAGGAGGTCCCCGATGTCATCTCGTTCATAGAAGCTAGAGTTCCTCCGTCCACTAACAATCTCAAGAACTATGACACCGAAGCTGAATACGTCTGATTTTACCGAGAAATGCCCGTGCATTGCATACTCCGGTGCCATATATCCCCTGCAAGCAAAATGTGTCAAAGATTCGAGGTTAAATTCCCCGTAAACAATAACGATCTATAATCACATATTCACACATACTAATATTTGCAAAAAAAATAAAAAGAAAATCATACATATCGGGCAAGAAGTAGCGTTGAAGATTTGAGGTAAAAATTCTACGTAAACAATTTAGGCCGATTAGAAGAAACGGACGATGGAAACTTACAGAGTTCCCGCAATTTTCTTCGTGTTTCCGAGAGTTTGATCCACTCCGAAAATCCTAGCCAATCCAAAATCCGAGATTTTTGCATTCATATCCTGATCTAGTAAGATATTACTAGCTTTGAGATCTCGATGGATGATCCGTAACCGTGAATCTTCGTGTAGATAAAGCATTCCTCTCGTGATCCCCCCTATGATTTTCCATCGTGTCGTCCAATCCAAATGTCCGTGCTTAACGGGGTCTACATTGATTGGTCAAACAGACAGCTTAATCAATACATATATATGAAATAAAAGGAGTCGAGATCCAACCAAAAGCACAAGTGGTGTATCTGGGACTAACCGAACAAAAAGTAGTCTAGACTTTTATTTGGAACGTATTCGTAAATGAGGATCTTCTCCTTCGCTTCGTGGCAAAACCCTAAGAGCCTAACTAGATTTCGGTGTTGAAGCTTCGCCACTAAAACCGCTTCATTTACAAATTCTTCAACACCTTGCCCGGATGTTTCCGATAGTCTCTTCACTGCTACTTCTTGCCCCTTTGGAAGAACACCCTGTGTGTTTAAGCGATAATTAACTCGTATTGCATGCAAATCATACCAAAAAATTCGGTTTTTAACTCGGGCTAGTTGTTAGGATTGTAATAATCGTTTTAAAAAAAAATTAAACGTGTTTCAAAAATCTGCTTACATCGACAAGTGTTTTCAGGATTTTATTACTTCCTCCGTCCCAAAACAAACGTCCATCATGAAAAAGACACGGTTATAGAAATATTACACTTTTTATTAACTAAATGACAATTGTACCCTTAATAACAAAGAGAGTAATGAATTTCTGCATCTCATAATTAAGGGTAAAATTGGAAAGTAGACGTTTATTCCGGCCTTTCGGGACAAACTAAAATATAAATGTGGACACTTATTTCACGAATTCCAGGTATCTTGACGGAAAGAATCGTTTATCTCTGGGATTGAAGACATATCTACATACATCCCACCCCTTGGACCCACGGCTGGTGGGATATACAGGGTTTGTTTCGTTTGGATTGGTTTTATGATAGAAACCACACAAAACCAGACCAAACCATACGAACCCAGTAAATCCAACACGAAGCAGGGTCTAAGGAGGGTATGATGTAAGCAAATCATACCTCTATCCCGAGAAACAGAAGTTGTTTCCGCGAAAACCCACGACTTATGATCCACATTACACTCCAATACGACACTAGTAGCAACGAATGTGTCATACCTTATAAACGAAACCAAACCCGCCTTTACCGATCTTGTTTTTTAGAGAAAAGTAGTTTGTCGCAACTTCAATTGTCCGCAAATCATATTGCAATGACTGTATCGTTACGATCTCCATTTCAACTAAAACAAACACAAAGTCGTATCAAAATGACGAAGTCATATACGAGTCGCTTTTCGAACCAATCTATTCGTCGTTTCATTACAAACAAAGCATCGTTTTACCGAGAAATACACAAAACGCCATTTATATTCGTCAATTTTGGACAAAAAACACCGCTGACGGTGATCCAAAATTGTCGATTCTTGCACGCTATTTGATCATCGATTTAGTGTCGATTTATAGATACGAAATTACCGGAATCATTCCTTGAAGTCGATTTCTGTTCTGCAAGTAGAGAAGAAAAGCTGGTGATGGAGCCTTTCTTTGATACGGCGTCGTTTGGATGTGTTTTTGTAAGGAAGAACCAGACACCGATAGCAATTAGCCCCAGAGAAACACCGATCACCGGAACCACCACATAAACCGTTCTTCCGGTGTTGCTCTTTTTCCCTAATTATGAAGTATTCGATCGGATTCAAACTCGTTTTAGACCTAATTGATCTCGAAAATTAATAGATCTGATGGATTTCGAAGACTTGTAATCGAAATTGAAATTGAATTTGAATTTGGGGGATTATCATTTATCCCGACGGATTTGATGAAACAGTGATCAAATCGGAGTGTTTAACAATTAACAATGGTGAAAAGAACTGAGACAAACAGTAGTGGAAATCAGTACCTGAAGTGAACTTAGACGGCGGCGATGGGCCGGAGATCAACGGCGGATCGTGATAGAAATGTTCATTAGAGTACCTAAAAAAGCAATTCGGATAAAACACCCTCGCCGCCACACTTCCGCTGCAACAACCATGAATTTCGGTGATCGTATCATCCAAACATTTCCTACACTGATCTCTCGATAAATCAGGAGTACATTGCATCATCCCGTAGATCGTCCACGGATCCGGCCCAAACGTAATGTTTCCGACCGCCATCTTCCGAAACGAATCTCCTCCGGCAGCTTCCGGTTGTAACCTAGTCGTCAAATCATTCAAAGCCTTATTAAACTCACCGACATCCGAAACAATCGCCGTGTTCCATAACTCATCGAACGTCCAATCATCGATAACTCCTAGAATCTCATGATCGGAGTAACGCACCATACAATTCGAGTACCACGCCGCCGCTTGCTTCTGGTTAGGGCAATTCCGTCGTAGCGACGGGATCGAGCTCTTCACGCAATCTTCACACTCTTCCGGTCCGATATCGCCTCGACACAGCGCGACGGCGTTAACCGGTGTACCGGTACTGTTTCCGGCGGAGGAGTGGTAAAAACCGCCGTGAGCTGCGACGTTTCCGGTGAGTGAAGCGAGTGCGGTTTCTAGGGTTTTTGAGAAAGTAGGAGTGGTGAAATTGGTGTTGTTTCTGCACTTATAGATGCCGAAATCTGGAGATTGAGCTATGGCGACATTGATGATTGATTGAAGAAGAAACAGAGCTGAAATTATGGATTTGATTTCCATTTTTTGCTGACCAGAATCTAGAAAAAAAGAACAATTGTGTTCTTTAACTTCTTATTACTAATTGTGTTGGTGATGATGATGATGACGACATGGCTGTCGACCATTTTTCCTTCTAGAGAACAAGGTAAGTCCACGTGGTGTCATAGTGATAAATGTGATTTAAACTGCATGTGACAGTTTCTGCACATCTCGACTAATTTTAAATAAGGTTGTTTTAACGAGCATAGCAGAGTCGAGTCTGGTTGCAGGTTATTGGAAGTCCGCTTGAAAAAACAGTATCAGGTTTGAGTTTGAATAACTTTCTTACAGTAAGGCTCGAACTTGATTTCGATACTCGTTTATGGGTTCGAACTCGAGATCGATTAGCTCGCTTATTGGCTCTACTTGAATAACTTTTAAACTTTGATTGTATGATTTATGAACATATGAACATGTTTGATTCGAAAAAGTGTATGTTTGGCTCGGCTCGAAAAATTTAATCGAGTTTTCGGACGAGTTGAGTCGAAGATTGGTGTTATGGAGCTTGAGTCGTTAAGTTAAACGAGTTTTAGTGTGTCTTTGAGATAGACTCAAGCTCGAATATTATTAAGCTCAAACTCGAATAGCTCATTAAAAGTTTGACTCGTTACCACCCCTAATACCATGGAACTTGAGAAAAGTCAGGAAAATCCTCAGTGGTCTTGCATAACTCGAGACGATGACCTCTGAGAAGAATCCCAAAAGGACTTGGGGATATGGATAGAGATGCATAAGGATTTGGGCGTTTTGGGGTTTGGATCCGAAACTTTCGAACCAATATTCAGTGATCAATAAAATAAAGACCTATGGTTTTTAAGGTTGGACTACCTTTGATGTTGGAAAAGGGCTTTTTCAGGCTAGACTTTTTCGGGTCCGGGTCTGTCGCCAATATTTCGGATTGGTCGAGCTTTTCATGTATGGCATGAACAGGGCTTCAGGCTCATTTTATCCAGACTTTTCCATACCGGCTTTTAGGACTGGGCTTTTTTGTGCTTCTATAGAGAAGAATATGTCAATTTTTAGTAACTAAAATGTTTATAATTTGAAATTTTTATTTTAGTAATTAAAACTGACATCAACTACATAAAAATTGGCATGTCTTTGAAATATGTTCCTTAAAACATATCTATTTCGAACGATATGATACATATTTAAACTAAACATTTTTAAAAGGAAAAAGTTCAAAAAAGAACGAAACAAAATTTTTCATTTTGAATGATTAAATCCACAAACTATTTTTCTGAAAAAACTATTGAACTTTCTCATTTTAAATGATTGAGTCCCTAAATTTTTTTAATAAAACCATCAAATTTTAAAAATTTAATTACCTACATTCTTTTGACCTAAAAAAACCATCTCATGAGAAAGCTGTTATTTTTCCTTTAAACTTTTCTAATATATTTTTAAGAAATATATTTTTTAAACGAAAATAAAAATAAATATGACATTCTATCGTTCAATAAATCTAGTTTCAATATATATGTTCGTCTTGCAATAATTTCATTTAATTAATATTTTAATAATAAAAAGTTGCAAAAAAAATTATAGTATTCTAGGATAAATAATTAATATTTTAATAATTAATAATAATAAACAATTGTTGTGGATGAACTAATATGGTGGTTGCTTCCTGACTTTCCCAACCGCAATAAAAAGAATTTAAAAGTTATGCCAAAAAAATTGGTTTTAATTAAGACCACACATATAAGAAACTTTTAATTATTTAAGAATTCAAAATTTTCTAAGATTTATGAGAATATTTACTTTAAAATATTAATTGTTTTATATAATTTTTTTTATTTAAGATTAGCATTTTAATGTATTGATGAACATATATTTGTTTCATAATATGTATTCGATCACAACGTAAAACTTTTTTACATGTAATTTTTGTTTCACAAACAGGGTAAAAAGATTCACATTTGAAAACAAATATACACTGATCAATATAAATATTAGTATTAAAAAAAAATCATATAAATAACACATGATACACTAATTCTTAAGGTTATCATAATTTTATGGGTTCTTAAAAAAAGACCCTAAGATAATATATACCTAAATAAAGACCGGATAATATATACGTTATGGAAATTTTTATGTATTTTTTATTATATGTTTTAATAATTAAAATTGAACAAAACGTAATGCAATTAATTTAATTGTTATAATATATATACTATATTATAAAGACGGAATAAAAAACTATTAATTACTACTTATAAAACATAAGGTACTACCATTTTATGCATACATTTCAAAAATCTCTTAATCACAATTTAGTAATTCAAACTTTACTTTTTCACTACCTTCCATATTCAAGTTTTTTCCCTTCCATTTGGGGTTTCTCCAAAAGAAGAAAAGTTATTTACTTGCTCAAATTAACATATTTTTTTAATTATGATGGTACATGTATTTTCTTCATTTATACAAGTTTTTAAAGTCTTTTGAATTATATAAAACTAACTAATAATGAACCTATATATACGTTTAGATACAGAATAATACTATCCAACATTATATTTGTTATTTTTACCTATTCTATATTTCAGTATTTTGAAAAAATATTATCATTCGTTAGATATCGCTGATTAATACATGTTTTTAAAATTCAAATATACATTTAACGATTACTTTAATATAATTTCTTAATGCTTCATTATTGAAAAAACTCAAGTTATGCGTTTATTACTACTAATGCTACATAAATTATAAATATATCTGATAAGCTATTACATTAATTTTTTATTTCCATTTACAATTGCTCATCCCGATGCATTGCACGGTGCACTGCTAGTAAGAATATAATTAAAATATACAACCTCAAAAAAAACATAAATGTTTATGATTGTAAATGAATTGCATGTGATAATTAAATATTTAAATTTTAGTTGTCAGTAATTTGTCACTGTTATCCCTTCTACAATATAATTGATAATTTAATAAATAAAATAGTTTATTTAATTAAATAATTAAATTTCACATTCGATTTAATACATATTTAATTTAACTATTTAATTTTGATCACAATAATGAAATTATTCTTTCGAAACATACAAAAGGGTAATGTTATTAACCTTTTATAGGATAAGAAGATGTTATTTATCAGTGTCTCTGATCAACTCCAATTTTGAATCAAGTAAGCAATAAAGGGGATTATACGTACGGGTTACTCGTACAACTCCAAGTTGTAATAACCAACTTCAAAATGCAAACATGGCAACCATTGTTTTATTCACCAATGTGTACAGTCTAAGTATATTCTAACTATGAGTATATTCACACATAAATATACATTACATGATAACTATGGTTTGTATTCACCAATGTGCCTATGAGTGTATATTCATGTATGAATAGACATTACATGAGATCTATTGATAATTTACTCAAACATGAATATTCATTACATGAGATTCATAAGTATATTCCAACGTCAATAAGGGTATCGTTAAAGAGAACTACATTTATTCGAATGTAACTAAATGTATATTCATGAATGAATATACATTAATTGAAACTGTGAGTGTATTTAATTTTGTTGATAAGTATATTAACAAATGTATATATTGTTATAATATTTAATTATATTATTTTTTGGAGATGATACACGTGATGGAAATGCCAAGCTTGGCTTCCAAGCTTGGTAACTTGGTCACTAATCTACCCATGTTTTCTTGGTCCCTACTCCTCTTCAATCCTATAAATACCCCTTCCCCTCCAACCATTTTCTTCATCCATTTCTCTTAACTTTCACTAGTTAACACTATAATACTCTCCCTAATATATCCTTTCGATATATTTAGTTTATGTGAGGTCGAGAGTGTTCTTGATATTCGGTGGTGTTCGTGAAGTTTTGTTAGGTGATCATGGATCTCAAGATCCTTGTACAAGCACTTTGTAATCTCCTTGGTTGGTAATAATATTTTTGCTCTCTCTCTCTCTTTGGTGGATGTACACTATCAAAAACCGATAGTGGAACCACGTTAAACACGGTGTTATTTGTTTCGAACTTGATATAATTATAGATAATAACGTATTTATTATTATCTATATTTTGTGGGTATATTTTTCTACATTAGAGAATTATTGTGCAACATCTAGATTATTGTTATCCGCATTTGTTGTTGGGTTAATTGTGCACTTGGATTTCTACTCGTTTGTGTAACACCCTAAAAATTAGAGAAATAAAATTCGAAAATTTTGCAATATGACGGCTGTAAAATGGCCAATCCAAAATAAATAAAATCTGCTAAACAAGCCCAAAAGTATCATCCCAAAACGGGGAATAATATGGCGACAGTTACAATGCTAAACAAATGAGGAATATAATTCAACAACCTAATAATCTAACTTAGACAAGACAGATTAAGTTCGGGTGTAGCTATTCCTCGAAAAGTATATCCGCTAACAAAACATGCCGGTCACTAAAACTCCCAAAAAGACCGCTCTTGGCCCTCTAGCCATCCACTCAATCCCGAAGAGCCCCACCGCTATCCTGACCTGTTATACACATCATTTTAAGAAAAAATGTTAGGCTAAAGCCTAGTGAGGTCAAACATTTGCCGACAGAAATAAACAATTATAAATGTAAACCAAAGATTTAGATTTATGACAATAGTAATAAAATCTTTTACCGTGACAGTTACCTCTTGGGTTTACGGGGGAGACCCGCTTACTAACACAAATGACGGAACACAAAAGTAAGCCATTTGATAAGTCAGTAAAGCCAATACACATAAAAAGTATACGCAAGGGATGTCAGGCTAAGTGGCTTTAAACTTACACCCACGGAAAGTCAACTTCAACCGCGAAAGGTTCGACCGCGAAAGGTCATCATGTTGAAATCCCCATCCAATATCGTAATACTATAGTAAATAGGGGTCATGACTCCCAATGCAAGCAATTATGCCAAACGAGTACTCTAACATTTAATAATATACATATGGATTATCGAAGAGGTAATTTTCATAATGACTAATTCCCATTATTTATCAAAAGGTCATTAGTTGAAAAGAAATCAACCCCTATATGCTTCAATCCCAAACATGCTAAATCTCAATATATAAACTTATCAGCAGTTAACCAAAAGTTCATGATTTCCAAGCACAAGTTTATATAAATGGAATCCATTCCATAAAATACATTTTCCCGAGTACAAGTAAGTTGTAGAAACATTATCAAGACATTGTCACTTCTATTTCATAAAATGTTTATAAACCCTAAAAAAATCTCCAAAAGTTAGACTTGGTATAAACCCACAATCAAATATATAAAAGGAGATGTTTAGGCATTTAAAATTCACATTTGACATGTATAAGGTTTTATAAAGAGTGTAAGAACTCACCTTGGTAGTTTCCTTAAGAAAGAATCCAAACCCTATAAATGGAGGGGATGAAAGACCACTTGAGAGCTCACCACAATACTTCCTAAATGTTAAGGACTACCATTAATGACTTAGAACCACCATAAATGATGAAAGAGGTTGTAAGGAAGACATACTTACTGATTTTCGGCAGAGAGGATCGCACACCAAACCCTACAATCAGATATAAATGACTGAAATTGCGACCTACACTTTTTATACCCAAACCCCCGCCGGCGATAGTGACAAATAGTCGCGAGGGACCACCCACCCGCGGTACAAGTTGGGCGATAGTGCCCTGCGATTGTGACCCTGTCACTCTCGCGTGGCACAATCGCGAGAAATGTACCGTAGGTCATCGACCTCCGACGATTGTGCCCTCCGCGATTGTGACACGATGTCACTCTCGCGGGCATAATCGCGAGCAGCCCAAAATCTCCAAATTTTGGTGTTTTTCAATCCACGATACTTAAACCAAACAACCTAGATAATATAAAGGTAAATCCATAAGATCAGAAGGTTCCAAATAGAGAAGAATAAAACATAGGCTTTCAGAATTCGGGGTGTTATAGTTTGGGACCTTAGAAATCAATTCGCTAGTTTTTGCATTTGTGAGACACATTTTTACCTAACAATTGGTATCAGAGCTTCGGATCTAGATTTGGGTTTTTTGTAGAAAAATGTACATAAACCAGTTTGCACATTTTTTTCTCTATGGCTGACGTAGAAAATCCATTTGGTGTCAGTTCCTCAAACCAGTCCCAAAAACGGTACCAAGAAGGTACATTTAATTTGTCCGGGGCTGGGATTCGTATACAGACTTGGAATGGGGACGGTGACTTTGGTAAATGGCATTTCACAACATCTGTTGCACTTAGGAAAAATGGAGTCCATCTCGTAGTATTTGCTAAAGACGAGTTAGACCCTAACATGTCTGAACTTAAGGCTAAAGAAATGGAAGCATGGGCATTTACTACTTTGCAGATGGCTATGGGAGAAAATGTTATATCTGAGATTGTGTCTGAAAAGACAGCTGCAGGTATTTGGAGCAAGCTTGAGAATTTATATCTCAAGAAAACTTTGACCAACAAATTGTTACTGATGTGGTCGTGTCTCTTCTTCAAACTGAAGGAAGGCACAACCATTAAAGCTCACATGACCGAATTTGAAGATATCATTATGAAGTTGAAGGCAACAGATGCACTTCTTGCTAAAGATGAAGAAGCACTTGCTATGATCCTATTGTATTCACTTCCCGAGAAATATTCCCAATTTACTAACAGTTTTATATATGGAAGAGAAACTCTTTCTTTGTCTGATGTGAAAACAGAAATGATTTATGAAGATCAAAGAATTCAAATGAGGATCGGTAACAATCCAAGGGAGAAAAATTGCAGTCAAGGCCTATTTGCTGACAGAGGCCGAGACGATCAACAATCTTCAAGAGGAAGAAATCGTGGGTGCTCTCAGTCTCGTCGGCCTGGTTCTCGTGGGAAATCAAAGACACGTGGCAACTGTAACTATTGCCACAAGTCAGGTCATTGGGTGAAAGATTGTCTGAGTCTTAAAAACAAAGACAAAGACAACGCCGAATCATCAGCTGTTGCAGCCGAAGAGGAGCAAAATGGCTTCTCTGCCACAGTTACACCACCGCAAGGTGACAGGCGATGGGTGTTAGATACCGGTGCATCTTGCCATATGACACCATTCCGGGACTGTTTCTCTACCTTTGAAAAAGTTGAAGGTAACAGTATTTTTATGGGAAACAATACTTCATGTGTTACTAAGGGTATCGGTACTGTGCAGATCAAGATGTTCGATGGGTGTATTCGGACATTGAATAATGTCAAGTTTGTTCCATCCATGACTCGTTCCTTGATCTCTGTTAGACAACTGTCCAAACTGGGTTGCAAGATTCGGATTGAAGATGGGAGTTTGCGCATCTCCCGAGGGAGTATCATTGTGATAAAAGGCGAACGGGCGGAAAATAATCTTTTCCATTTGATTGGCGAAACTATTTCTTATGAATCGTGTGTGGCTGATATTTCTCAGAATCTCGATGTTGCTCACTTATGGCATCTTCGTTTGGGCCACACATCCGAGAAGAATTTGGAGATTTTGCGCAAGCGAAAACTCATTAAGGTCGTTGTACTTGCCAGCCTGGAGTTTTTTTCGGGATGTGTCAAAGGAAAGCAGACGCGTGTTTCTTTTGGTGTTGGAAAACACAACACTAAAGGAATCCTCGATTATGTTCATACAGACGTCTGGGGACCATCCAGTACTCCATCCCTCAGTGGAGGTAAATACTTTGTTTCGTTTATTGATGATTTCTCACATAAGCTTTGGGTGTATGTGTTGAAGTTAAAGTCAGATGTCTTCGATACGTTCAAGACTTGGTTGGCACGAGTAGAGGTCGAGACTGGCAAGAAGTTGAAAGTGCTGAGATCTGATAACAGTGGAGAATTTACTAGTGGTAACTTCAAAGACTTTTGTTTGCGTAAAGGCATCCACCGTCACTACACCACACCAGGCGACCCTCAATCTAATGGGGTTGCAGAGCGGATGAATAGGACTTTGCTTGAGAAGGTCCGATATATGTTGTCGACATCGCGCTTCCCCAAATCTTTCTGGGCCGAAGCACTTTACACCGCGATGCACATTATTAATAGGTTACCTTGTTCGGCCATCGGGGGAAAGATTCCAGAAGAGGCTTGGAGAGGTAAAAGAAACATCTGTCCGAAATACATACGTGTATTTGGTTGTCCTGTTTATTTTCATGTTTCAGGCCAGGACAAGCTGATTCCTAAAGCCACCAAAGGATTCTTGCTCGGCTATACAGATGGTATCAAGGGTTACCGAATCTGGAACCCTTGACTCGTAAAGTGATTCATTCTCGACATGTCACGTTTGATGAATCAGTCCTGTTGAAGTCACAGGGTCCTCAGTCTTCTCAAGATCCGGAAGTCGTTACTACTGTTGCTCCTACTACTGATGATGTGGAGACAGTAGACAATCCTTATATTCTCAGTTCATCCACTCCTGATATTAGCTCAGAATCACCCGTTAATGTTGAAGAAGTCATTCCGCCAGTGACTTCTACTAGTGATTCTGAAGAAGAGATTCTGAATGATGGTGGAGACGATGGCGATACAATCCCAGTTATTGCGCCTACCAGGCATAGTCAATGAACTATTCGTCCGCCTAACAGGTATGGAGATTGGGATTTTGCTAACATGAGTTTTACAGATCAGTTGGAGTTTGCTTTGCATGTAGGGCAAGATGAGCCGCTTGATATAAAAGAGGCGTTGGCCTCGACCCACAGTTCTAAATGGCTTGGAGCCATGCAAGAAGAGATAGAAGCTCTCTCGAAGAACGGCACTTGGGGCTTATGTCCATTGCTGAATGGCAGTCGTGTTATTGGTTGCAAGTGGGTTTTCAAAGTCAAAGATGACAATCAGTACAAGGCTCGTCTCGTTGCTAAAGGCTTTGCACAACGGAAAGGTATCGAGTATGACGATATTTTTGCTCCCGTTGTACGCCATACATCTATTCGTGTTCTTTTGGCGATCGTGGCTATTCACGATTTGGAGCTAGAACAGTTAGATGTGAAGACCGCCTTCCTACACGGAGACTTGGAGGAAACTATCTATATGAAGCAACCTGATGGTTTCGTTTCCGAAAGCAAACCAGATTATGTATGTAAACTCAAGAAGTTCCTTTATGGACTTACACAATCGCCTCGTCAGTGGTATAAGAAGTTCGATTTGTTTATGCTCAATCTGGGATTTGAGCGTAGTGAAAAAGACTATTGTGTCTATCATAGACAAAGCGGTGGCGTTTTTACTTACTTACTTCTTTATGTAGATGACATGCTTATAGCCTGCAGGAACCGGTCAGAGATCGAACTTCTAAAAGATAAGTTGAAGTCAGAATTTGAAATGAAGGATCTTGGCACGGCGCGGAAGATTTTGGGCCTGGAAATCGTGCGGGACAGAAAGTCCCGAACACTTAGATTGACACAACGGGCGTATATCCAAAAGATATTAAAGCGGTTTAATCTTGATGGTGCCAAGACGTCTAGCACTCCGCTACCGAAGCACATCAAGATTACAAGTGAAGATTGTCCAAATGATGACAAAGGAAAGGCCGAAATGTCAAAAGTTCCATATGCTAGTGCGGTCGGAAGTCTCATGTACGCCATGGTGTGTACTCGTCCCGATCTTGCACATTGTGTCGGAGTGGTGAGTCGGTTTCTCGCGAATCCAGGTCAATCACATTGGGTAGCCGTTAAAACAACATTCCGATATTTGAAGGGAACCGAGACACATGGTCTTATATTATATTTGGTTTGCACAATGACTGTGAAATTGTTGGATTTTGTGATTCTGACTATGCATGTGATCGAGTTGGTTGGAGATCCACATCCGGTTATGTATTTACTTTAGGTGGAACAACCGTTAGTTGGAGATCACGTTTACAGTCCATTGTTGCATTGTCAACCACAGAAGCTGAACTTGTTGTTGCGGTTGAGTCTGCAAAGGAAGCGGTCCATTTAAAAGAATTGATGAATGGCTTAGGCTTCGAGCAATCTTCCGTGCGCATTTTCTGTGATAATCAGAGTGTCATCCATTTGACTACTAATTTGGCTTTTGATAGGAGGGTTTACACCCCCCCCCCCTAATCTAACCGTAAGTGTACGGGTTGAATCAAGTAATATGTACTTGGAAGTACGAGTATCGAACCAAGGGAAATAAGAACTGAGTATCACAATGACTATATTCACTATTAATTGAACGATCATAAAGATTGATTTTTTATGAATGACTAACTGAGTAATGATAACAATAAATTAAAATAACACACTATTCAAAATAAACGACTTCTGGAAACTTTTTTGGAGATTAATAGTTGAGGGTTGGAAATCCTTTGGTTTTCACTAATGAACAGTAAACTTAAGAATAATTATCAGTTAAACCCTTTAATGAAAATCAAATCTGTAAAAATCACTGTTATTCATTCTCAAGCAACAACAGATTTTATTTAGAAAACACAAGTCTCATCTCTCGATCTTAACACATGAGTTCAAAACACATTAAGTTCCAGATTATTATGATACTAGGGTTTAGTTGGTATATCTCTATCCAATTTCTCACCCTAGGCATACAATTTCAGTTCTTGTTAACAATTAATTCTCTCGAATTGAATTTATAACGAACAAATCAGATGAAAGTTGGCCAAACTCACAAAAGCATTAAAACCCAAATCATATGCTTCATTAGTTAAGAAAAACTGATAAAAACTCCCAATCACATGTTCACAAGCTTAAACCATAATCAAACCACCCCCAACATCTAAAGATTAATTCATGTTGGGGGTATTAAACAAGAAAATACTAGAAGAATTCATAGATCTAAGAAAAGTTCTCTCAAACATCAAAGATTGAAAAACTCCCTTTTTAATATGTAATACCGACGAAGAATTGGAAGAATTTGTGTAAGAATCGTGACCCAAGATGTTTCCTAGCTTCAATCTGGTGTTTTCCTCTTGTAAAAATCGCCCAAAAGTTGTCTCCTTGCTTTCTCTCGTCGCCAACTTGAGAATAGAATGAATAATTGGCTCAAAACCCTAAGAGATAGTCATAAAAAACGTCCAACACCTTCTCGTGGGTTGATCCGTGAGTTCAACTTCAGCAACCCACATAAAAGGTACCCTAATTTTCATTCTGGTAGGTTGCTCCGTGGGTTCAGCTTCAGCAACCCACATCAAAGGTACTTCAGCCACTGATTTTTGCTTACAATTGGGCTTGAAAAATCCTTCTTAACTTCACTTTTTCACCGGCCACTTCTCGGGTTTGGACTTAACGGACATTATGCTCGATTACCGTTCGGAAAAGTACTTTTCGCATTCATTCTTGGCTATCTCTTGATATGATGAAATTCCTGAAACACTTGATTTAAATCGTAAAATTCTACTAAATTTACTTGGAAAAAGCAATTTTACCCAATTAGTGATATGAAAATAACACCAAAGAAAGTCCTGTGAGATTACATGAAGCGATTACATGAAGCGAAGATTGTCTATTTGAAGAAAGTCCTGACAGATGACAATGTCGCTGATATGTTCACTAAGTCGCTACCACCAACTAAGTTTGAGCATTGATCAAACTTGATCCAGCTCCGTTTGTGTTAGTGCCGTTGGGCACTTTGCGAGAGAGAGAAGATATTACCACAGGTGACAAAATGACATCTTTGAATGAATTACTTTGTTAAGTGCTTAGAGCTTTGCTTATGCTCTACCTTGTTTAGTAGATTGTGCATTTGAGGTTATTTGTTTGCTTGTAACTTTGACGGGTGATGGCCATGCCGAAGCTCGTCACGGTTGGAATGCATTTTGCTACCTCGTGCCAATTTACTTTGCTATCTATCTTTGGAAGAACCCGTATTGGTTGGATTGGGATTCGTTTCGCTATCGAGGATCACGTGCATCATGGTGGAGTGTTATAATATTTAATTATATTATTTTTGGGAGATGATACACATGATGGAAATGCCAAGCTTGGCCTCCAAGCTTGGTAACTTGGTCACTAATCTACCCATGTTTCCTTGGTCCCTACTCCTCTTCAATCCTATAAATACCCCTTCCCCTCCAACCATTTTCTTCATCCCTTTCTCTTAACTTTCACTAGTTAACACTATAATATTCTCCCTAATATATCCTTTCGATATATTTAGTTTATGTGAGGTCGAGAGTGTTCTTGATATTCGGTGGTGTTCGTGAAGTTTTGTTAGGTGATCGTGAATCTCAAGATTCTTGTACAAGCACTTTGTAATCTCCTTGGTTGGTAATAATATTTTTGCTCTCTCTCTCTCTTTGGTGGATGTACACTATCAAAAACCGATAGTGGAAACACGTTAAATCACGGTGTTATTTGTTTTGAACTTGCTATAATTATAGATAATAACGTATTTATTATTATCTATATTTCGTGGGTATATTTTTCTACGTTAGAGAATTATTGTGCAACATCTAGATTATTGTTATCCGCATTTGTTGTTGGGTTAATTGTGCACTTGGATTTCTACTCGTTTGGGACCTTAGAAATCAATTCGCTAGTTTTTGCATTTGTGAGGCACATTTTTACCTAACATATATATTACATGAGAACTATCAATGTATTAAGCCGAATAACAATCCTAGAACAAAATGAGAAGCAACTAACCAACTTCTAAGTACTACAACTAGGAATCAACAACATAAAAACTTTGTTATAAATTATCCCTTAGCAGGATTGAAACTAAAAGAATGGTTGTAACAACAAACATCCATCTCGTTTGTATTTTGGAGCGGATCCACAAATGTTTTTGGTTGGGGCACACTTTAGGGTGTCGAAAAACTTTCGAAACCGAATAATTCATCTGAAGCAAAATGGTTTCGGGTTATTCGTTTTCATCTTAAAAGGTTCCATTAACTGAATAAAGATAATTTATTCATTCGATTTTCACTTAACTTTTTAGTATTTCGGTAAACCGACATACGATACTACTATTTATATATTATTCTATTTCATTTAAATTTAAAGCAAATGAACATATTACACAAGGGGGTTAGCTCAGTTGGATAAGTAACATCCTGGGAGGGTGTAGGGTGAAAGTCACACTACCTGGGTTCGATTCCCACGAGCGACACTCTCCTGAGATATCCAGACTCTGGGTCTGGTCCTTCGGGGCCTGAGCCGGGACCGGTTCGGGTGGGTCCAGTCTATGGGACCCTCTACCCTGTCGGTCGGGTTCAGCCAAAGGTTGGACCGGGTCGCAGCGGATTAGTGTACGTTAACTTGCCGTTCAAAAAAAAATGAACAGATTACACGTTCATACAAAAATCTATTGCTTTATAATAATTAACCAAATAGCTAGAGGAACAAACCAGAAGAGAGCATTGTTGTCGATTGTGTGCTGCAAATGTACTGGTTGAAGAAACTAGGATTATGATATGAGGTTGGGGCCCTTGTCTTCTTCTTGTTGGAACCGAATATAGAATTTTACTTTAAAAAAAGATTTTTTATAGCTTTCTTGAAAAAAATTGGTGAGTTTTATTAGGGACTCCCTACAAAGGCATGCATCCGCCCCTGAGTGTAACCATCGAAGTCTGTTGAAGTGACTAATTCCTGAAAATTGGAAACGGTAGATATATATATATATATGTATATATATTCTTATGTGAATATACATTATGAAAATAAAAATAAACCAATTATAATATTAAAAAATATCAATATATAAATATTAATTTAAAAATAAAATATTAGTTTTCAAAATATGTGTATGTGAGTAGGGGTGTACAAAAAACTGTCAACCCACGAAACCCGTCCAACCCAAACCGCTAACAACCCAATTACACCCAACCCGCCCAATCGCCAAACCATCCACCCGCCAAACCGCCAATTAATAGGGTTAAAATTGGGTTACGCTTTGTTCAACCCGCCCAACCCGTCAACCTGCCGCTAATATATAATTTTTATAAAATTTATATATATATATATATATAATACAAGAATAAAAAACAACTAGTCTATTTAGACAAATTTATAACTCAAAATATTATATATATATATATATATATATATAATACATTTTACTTAACCGAACAAATTAATGGAGGCTTGTTCGTGTTCGTTCATTAAACTTAACCAAACAAATGAATAAACATGAACGGTAAAAGAACGGAAATTTTTGTGTTCATGTTTGTTCGTGTTCATTTACATTTGTTCGTTAAGATGTTAAATGAATGTAAACAGACGAACATAAACGAACGAACACAAAGAACAAAAAACAACATCATTAATTATCATTTCGTTCCGAAATACCATAACAACATGAAAAAACGGGTAAATTTAGGAATGATAAAAAAGAAATTTTAAAAATTTAATATAATTAATGATATTACATATATGTATATATATAGTGTTTGGTTCATTTGAGAAATGGTAAATATATGAGAAATAGAGAAGTAATTCTAGTCATTCATATGGTCAAGATCGGATTTGACTAGTCAAATATTGCGACTTTGACCGGTCAAAAGTTGCGGCTTTGACCGGTCAAAAGTTGCGGCTATCCCAAAAATAGAAGGACAATTTCGTAAATTTTACAAAACACACGGGTTGTGTTCATATATGAACATGTATAATTCACATATGAACTATATGTTCATATATGAACCAGTGCAATTCACAACTGAACTCTTTTAACTTATTCATATATGAACCTTTGTGATTCATATATGAATCAGTTGAACTAACTAACAGATTCATATATGAACCTTTGTGATTCATATATGAACCTTTGTGAATCACAAAGATTCATATATGAATCAGTTGAACTAATTAACAGATTCATATATGAATCTTTGTGATTCATACAGATTCATATATGAACTCATCCCGTGTATTTTACGAAATTACCCCTCTACCTTCTATAGACCACACAAGGAATTATCCGGTGCTTCGCGGTCAAAGCCGTAAATGTTGACCAGATGAATGGCTAAGATTACTTCTCTATTTCTCATATATTTACCATTTCTCAAATGAACCTCTCCTATATATATATATATATATATATATATATATATATATATATATATAAATAAACAAATGTAAACAAACATAAATAAACAAACATTAACGAACGTAAATGAACGAACGAACTCATTGTTCATGTTATTTCATTTAACTAAACGAAAAAAAAATGTATTTATGTTCAATCAATTCTTA
This sequence comes from Arctium minus, assembly GCA_954870635.1. Taxonomy (NCBI): domain Eukaryota; kingdom Viridiplantae; phylum Streptophyta; class Magnoliopsida; order Asterales; family Asteraceae; genus Arctium; species Arctium minus. The sequence goes on along the minus strand of OX941094.1, from coordinate 74,386,571 downwards.
AATAAACGAAATTCTTCCCGAATTGTTCGCTAAACGTTTGGTTCATTTACAGCCCTAACATTGCTAAATGTTAACCAAATAACTTATTGGTTCGCTAAACATTTGTATATTTTCTTATTAGTATTTATCGTATTTTATTCTACAATTTTATGTAAACTACTAAACCGTCCAACCCGCCATAACCCGCAAGGGTTGGGTTGGGTTATACTTTTGAATGAGTTGGATTGGATTGAGTTTTTTTCCAAACCACCATAATTTAGTTAGTTTGTAAAAATGTCCCAAACCACCCGATCCAGTCCACGTACACCACTATGTGTGAGAGAGATATGGGAAGTGGGGAAGACAACAAAAAGTAGAGTTGTGTATGCTATATCATAATAATAATGACAACACCTTGGCCTTAGTGGTTTGGTCGGTTTAATTATTCCTTTCATAATTGACCACACATAAGTGCATAACTATGAAATACTGTTATAAGAGCATCATCAACAGTTTTTTTAAATAGGTAAAAATAGAGATTTTGAGCAACTTTTTGTTTCAATAATTTTTTCAAAATTTCTTTAAATAAAGAAAATAGGAGAGAGAGTGTAATTTTCTCCAAATTTGAAGATATCCCAAAAAATGATTAGTAAGAGAGAGAAAATATTTTTTATTATATCTAACCAATGAGAAACTTTAAAATAAAATGTTTAGGTGAGAGAATAATATTTTATTAATCAATGATTTATCTCCAAAATAGGAAAGTTGTTGGAGATTTTAACTTTTGGTTCTTCATTTTAGAGAAATTTTGGGGAAACTGTTGGAGATGTTATAAATTATTAAGTTATTATTATTTATAGAGATTTAATAATTTAAGAATCATATTATTATAAGGTATTGTTTCATATGATTTTTTTTATTCAATGGTAGAATTTAATATACTGATTAATATATATTTGTTTTACAATACCTTTGTTTCATATGCATTCGGTTTACAATGTGAAACTTTGTAGTTGTATCTTTTTTTTTTCACAAACACATAAAAAATATTCACATAATGAAACGAATACATATGAAAATATTGTTAAACAAATATATGTCAATAAATAAACTAAATCTAATGCATAGATGAAAAAAAATATTTCAAATAACACATGATGCACCGGTCTCAAGGTTATTACAATTTTATAGGTTCTCAAATGAAAGATATATATATATATATATATATATATATATATATATTTGGTTTTCGGTAAGAATAGTAGTTATCATGAGATGAGATCTTCACCATTGAATCAATGTCATAACTGAATTTCAATCGAAAATACCCTTCTAAGTTAATTTATGGAATATTTTGGGACTTAATTTGAATAATTAGATCAACACTAATTAAAAGTGATCAAGGGTCCAAATTTTTTTCTTATACTTCTCCTTTTAACTCATATTCTCACACGATCATTGTTCTATATATAACATTTCAAATGCAACCACCCCATGTTACAAATTTTATAAGACTTATTATTCTCTCTTAACAACTAATTTCCCATTTTGAAAGCATATAAAATTTGATTTTGATACGTAATTTAATAAAACATTGAATTGTTTTTTAATCAACAAATTATAAAAAAAAATTAAAATATAAATATCAAGTAATAATTAATAAGGAGCAAGTAACAAAGTAAATTGAGATAAAAATTTATTTAAGGAGAAAATGTCATCAATTGTCTTTGTCTTAACAAAACAAGCATTTTAACGTTTAAATATCTCACATCTTACACATTATTCAATAAAACCCGAAAAAAAACATGCGTATAAATAGATGGAGAAATGTTTTTTTTCCTCAAACGACATAAAAATGCAAGTCAATTTTTTTCTATACGGGTCGGAGCATGACATTCCATTTTTTCAATCTGTAAGATTTTTACCAACAATTTTGAAAATAACGCACATGTTATCTGGAAGTTTTTTGACCGCAACAGTTTGAAAACGACAAGCATGATCTGACTTTTATACTGCTGTTAAACTTCTTTTGGAATCTATAATAAAGTCTACATGGTTTATATATTTAAGTTGAAAACAACATGTTATAAATAATAGGTAATTTAAATTACAAGTCTTAATTATAACAAAAAATAATAAAACTACATGCATATCTCGAAACCAATTGAATATTATTCAACCTAAACATTGGTTGACGATAAAGTCTTTGTTTTTTTGCCATGTAATATATTTACTAAAAAAAGACTGGAAAAAAAAAAAGATTTACAAAGTGTCAGATACGAAAGATCGACTTTTTGTCTTATATTTTTCATTTAAACAACCTGAATTGATTATTCTTTTCGAACGTTTGTTATAAATGTACACATATATCTGAATATTTAAAAAAAAGTACTTGTTCACCTTGAAAGATGGTTAAATAGTTTTCGAAAGATACTCATTTTAAATGTAGTTTACTATTTCTTCATTTAGGTGTTGGTTGTCTTTTATTAAAATGTGTTGAAGTTTAAAGTTTTATTTCACTTTATTGATAAAGAGGTGATACTGATCTAAAACAGAATCAACAAAATTGTTTTTTTTTTTCTAAACTAGCTGATAAATGTCTGAAACTAAGAATCCCTGAAATTAACTGAAACTAAGAATCCCTGAAATTAAATGCTTAGATGAGAAAAACAATATTTTATTAAATATACTTTTGATAAAGATAATTATAATTGTAATATCTAAAACGAAGAAATACAATTTTCTTTTATAAATTTTAAATTTTAATTCTTATTTTATAGAAATTTTATAAAGAATTTGTTAAAGAAGTACTTCTTCATTAAAGAGATTGTATTTCATAAATTGGTGTTGTAATTAATATTTAAGTTTAAATATAGGTCTAAATGTTGACAATACAATGACTAGACTATATCTTCACATGTTTCAAAATAAAAATGTTTTCTAATTAGATGTTTCAATAACAGGGACAAACCTATTAATGGTTCACGGGCTTCTGTGCACCTGCCCACTCGATTATTATAAAATAAACAAAAATCGGTGTTTGAAAGATGTACCTGTTTGATTTTAAAGAGGTGCGCTCAAATATTTTGAAACCGAATTCATAACAAATATCAAACGTGGCTGAGATGATTTATATACTTGGATTAAATTGTGAGTTAGAATAGGTTGCAAGTTTGGTTTTTACATCTAGCAAATATTTACTTTTTGATCTTTTAAATTTCGTCTGCCAGGGTCGGCCCATGAGCCCTACAATGTTATTATTAAAATATTAACAATGAAGTAAGAGCTACCAGATTCAAACTCATAACTCAACCATAATTATAGACATAATTACCACTGCACCAGAGCAACTTCTTGTTTTTTTTGCTCTGGTGTTGTGGTAATTATGTCTTTATAATTCATTTTAATTCATCTTTTTCATTGCAAATTTATCTTAAAGTCGTTTTTATCTCGGTTTCCAAAGCAACACTAATATAAAGATCAAGGTCGATTTCATTTGAAAAGATGTATTTTATTCCCCAAATTGATACAATTGATTTTACCTTAAATCAAACCTTTTTCAGGTCAAACCGCTACTTTATGGACCGTTAACTGTTTGGTTGTTATTTTACAAAAATTATAGAGAATCTGTTTGAGATGCTTTAAGTAGCTAGCTTGATCACAAGGCGCCCAAAACCAAATTATATACACGGTTAAGCTAGTGCTTTTTAATACCCTAAACCCCAAACCGAATATTATCAATAAGTTCAAATCTGTATTCAAGAAAAGCATAACCAATTTATTTCGCAGAGGGAAGCAAAGATCAACGGGAGATAAATCGTCATCGACACAAATCTCTATGCATTTTCAATCGACATATGAACAAAATCCATCGATATCCATTTTCCAATACTTTTTAAATCTTTTAACACGTGTGGTAAAAAAACGAACAACATATATACCGCCAACATCACAGAAAAAAACCAACTTTTGTATTCCGTCACCGTGGCGCTACGTCAGTGATCGACGATACATCCGTCGATCTCAGAACAGAAACACCGCTCGAAAAATACGACGTGGGCGTTTTCGGAAGATACCGAGGAGGTGTTGTGGGTGATGGGAGGGTGATGGAATAATTGTTGAGAAGGTTCAAAACACTAGCCATATGAGGCCTTGCATCCACATCTTCTTGTACACATAATAATCCAATATTGATGCATCTCATAACTTCATCTTCACAACAAGTTTCAACCAATGTTGGATCCATAAGATCCTCCATTGATGTACCTTGTGTCCATTTCTTCCAAGCCTTTCAAGGGGAATAATCAAGAATAAACATATGGTAAGCATTCAATTCGATACTGATCGAAAGTTGTAACATCTCGTCCCACATGGATAGAAAAGTAGATTTGTGAACTTCTTATAAGCTTAAAGTTGTGAGTTAACAATAACTTTCAGTATCTTCCACTGGATTTGAAGTTACTGGGTTAACATGTTGTTTTGGGCTTATGGTGTTACAAATGGTATTAGAGCTGTGAGTTGTTTGTAAGCCCAAAATTGGAGGTTACCAATAACTTTTACCCATGGTTTTAAGTTGGATTTGAAGTTACTGGGTCAGCCAACAGGCTGTTGCTTTGGGCCTGGGGTGTTACACAAAAGTGGTATTAGACTATCATTGTTTGTAAAAACCGAAGCTATAGATATTTTGTTTTACAAAATCATCAGTGGTTTGTTGGTTAGTTCCTTCCTTTTTGTATATGAGGTCTTGTGTTCGAGTCTTTAATCCAAATTTATTCAGAAACATAAGAAACCTGAAAATAAAAGCTAAAAACTATGAAAAAAGATACAAATGGGATTTGAACCCACGTCTAGAACGGGAGAAAAGACCGTGCAAACCAACTCCACCAAAACTTGTGTTATTACTGTAGTTTCAAGGAATATACGGTTGCACGCAACAACATAATACAGTGGCACCTTTCACGACCCTAATTTTTTTTACACTATGACTGAGGAACGAAGAGGTGGCCTGTGCCAGCGTATGCACCATAGTGGCTCCGCCCCAACCCCATTGGAGGTTGGCGTGGACACAAGGGTTTTTTGTACCCGGTGGGATCGGATTCGCTGAGAATAAGATGAACTAATGTGCGGCTTTCAGTGGTACAAAACAACGAAAATCGTCGTTTTTAGCCACCGGTTAGAAATCAACGAAGGTTGTAAAGAGAATAATTAGGGTAAGTAAGAATCGTAAGAGTACATAATACTTACAAAATGTGGAAGATCTTCGGGTTTATCTTGATCATAAAAACGTGTACTTTTCCTCCCCGTGATAATCTCCAGGACGACAACGCCAAAAGCAAACACATCCGACTTCACAGAAAAATGACCGTGCATCGCATACTCAGGTGCCATGTAGCCGCTGCAAACACATTCATGTTTTAATTTCACGATAACTACAAACAAGCCGACTCTTTATGACACAAATCCATCGTTAAATAGCAAACACCCGTCTCAAAAGTTTTTCACTTCACAAAAGTTTTCGCTACAAAATAAGGCGTCGCTGAAGTTTTCAACGCAACATTCAACAAATTTAGTTCAAATAAAAACTACTATAAATATGCAACAAAGTTTGCCTTAGTTTCTATTGATGTCATAAAAGTTCACTTTTTCCTATTTTTGTACCCATTTTAACCGGTAAGCCGTTACGTCGACTGAAAAAAAAATGACGCTAAATAAAAATTAAGGCAGGTTTCGTTGCATTTTGATACATTTTACTCGTTAAACTATGCATAAATTGAGAAAAACTTACTATGTTCCAACAATTCGATTAGTGTTTACGTCAATTTGATCCACTCCAACGATCCTCGCAAGACCAAAATCAGAAACCTTAGCGTTCATATCGTGATCTAGCAAGATATTGCTAACTTTAAGATCACGATGAATGATTCTTAGCCGCGAATCTTCATGTAAATAAAGCATTCCTCTCGCAATCCCTCCAATGATTTTATAGCGTTGCGGCCAATTTAAGTGCCCACGTCTGTCTCGATCTGTATTCAAGAAATCCACATTAGATTCAGTTGTAACGTTTCGTACAATGAACTTTAAAAGTAACTCGAATTTTGTGTTTTTAGTTACAAACCGAAGAGAAAATAGTCGAGGCTTTTGTTGGATACGTATTCATAAATGAGTAATTTCTCGTCTTCATCGAGGCAAAATCCTAAAAGCCTAACGAGATTTCGATGTTGAAGCTTTGCCATTAAAATGACTTCGTTTATGAACTCTTGTGAACCTTGCCCCGATGACTTTGATAATCTTTTTACGGCGATTTCCATCCCATTCGCAAGAACACCCTGTAAAATATTTTATATTGGTTAATACGAACGAAATCGTTTGTATGTTCTTGGACTATATATACGTAATGACATTGATCCGGATTTTTTTTTGATTATCGATGTAATCATTTTCTTTATAAAATGTCCCCAAACGGAAAAACTCCGTCTCAAAACTCTTGTCTAGTTTCAAAAAAAGATAACTAAAATTTCAAATCTACCCTAAATTGATGGAAATTGTTCAAAATAACCATTCTGACTCGTCAATTCATTATATAGCCGCTTTTCAACTCAATTGACCAAAATAATCAAGATTTCGCAATTAACACTTTAACAACTTGTGAAATCGACTTTTTATGAAATTTAAGTTCATAAAGTAACATTTTAGCAAGTTGCTAAATTGCTACCAGCGAAATGCTGACGTGACAAGTAACAATTTAGCAAGTTGGTTAAATAGCATTTTTAATACTTTAACAAGTAGTGTAAATGGCACTTCCACGTCAGCATTTCACACAATGACATGCACAATTCTACTCTATGAATATTAGATTTCGTGAGCTGCTAAAGTTTTGTTCGCAAAATCTTGGCTATTTTGATCAATTATATGAAGAAAAAAACGTCTATAAAGTAAATTGCGGGTTCCAAAAATGGGTATTTTGGACAATTTCCTAAATTAATCAAGGATAAAATTATAATTTAATTAACTAAAAATAATAATTATACATTATTAAAACTTTGTCATTTTAAAATTTTTAATTGTGCACACTTTTGGGACAAGAAATTACTAAAATGTGACGCATATTTTGAAAATAAAAAATTGGGGGCCATGGGGCCACCCATGTGTTAAATATGCTAAAGAAACCGGCTACCCACGAGGAAAAGTCAACTATTTTCTGAATATAGGATTAATTTATAAAAAATAATTAATAATTCGGTAAAGAAAAACCGAAACTAATAACCCGAAAGAAAAATTATAACCGAACTGAAAAAAACCGAAAACCAAATAACACGAATTTGGTTTCGGTTTTCCCCGACACCCCTACCTGGTTTTCCGGTTTTACAAAAAGAAAACAAAATACGCAAAAACAACCAACTTCACATACCGTACCTTGTAAACCGGGCCAAACCCGCCTTCACCGATCTTGTTCTCAACGAAGAAATTCTTGGTGGCTGCTTCAATCGTGGCGAGATCAAATTGTAAAGATTGTACCGATCCCATTTCCATGTCAACTATACAACAAGAAACACAATACTTGAGCAACGACTCTAAATCTAAATCAAACCAAAACCGAGTCAGTAATTATCCCACTCGAAGGTGGGGGTCTGGAGATAAGATGTATGCAGAGCTACCTGATCCAACTTCTGCTAAATTAGCACTATGCTTTTGATTTTCGGTCATTAGTAGCGACGAAAATGCGTTCCCGGTTTCTTTCTTTGTAGCGTTATTCTTTGGCTTCGTTTTTTTAACTAAAAACCAAAAGCCGATAGCGATTAGTGCAACTGAAACGCATGCGACAGAAACAATGATGGGGATAATTTTTGACGAGTCCCGCTTTTGTCCTGCATGCATGAAGATTGTTACTTGTCAAGACATGATGTTTTTTCTAGTGCAGACTTATAGAGGTAGGGCCTATAGGGTCCACAAAAGTGGGCCACAGGGCCTTGGGTCCCTGCCAATAAACCTTTTTTTTTGTTACTTGTCAAGAAAGAAACATTTAAATGTACTTTCATTTAATTCCTATTTTTTTAATACAACTTACTTTTAAATCATATGTATAAACTTAGAGGGGGGACTTGTTAGAAACAAATGTACCACTCTTTTTGTGAATATTTATTATGAAAAACCTGATAAAATATTCATGAAACAAAGGTGTACCTAGAATTTTTTTCGGAGTGGTGCCACCATTTAATTATATGAAACAAATGTATTGATATTTTTTTTAAATCATCATTAGTCTGATGGTTAATTCATTATTTTTTTGTATGTGAGATCATGTGTTCGAGTCTTTTATCGCAATTTTTAGAATCATAATAAACCTGAAATGTTTACAGCTAAAACTAATAAAATGATTGAAAAGAGATTCGAAATCAATTCTGCCAAGATACACTTGTGTTACAATAATTATTGTAGTTTTAAAATATATACGATAATACCCAACATTATAATATGGTGGCACTTTTCACGACCCTACCTTTTTTCTTTTTCTTTTTTTTAACAGAGGAAAGAAGCAGTGGCATGTGCCATCATATCTAATACATTGGGTCCTCCCTCCTAATGAATATCGTAATATATATTTATAAAGAATAATATTCATCATGAATACTCACAAAATAATTGTTTATGAATTCTTAAAATATTTAAGGTTTGTAAATTAACCTCCATCTATATTGGAAAATGTTTGTTTTAATAAACACTAGAAGCGTACTCGCGCAATACAACGAGATACATCACGATTTTAATGTTTCATTTTATTTTTTTTGTTGATTTACGGTACGATTTTGGATTTGGATGGTTTTGAGATTTTATATTCAATTTATTATTAGATGCAACTTTTTTTTTTAATAATTATTATGATAGGTGTCCAATCCACTCAAAATATTTAAAAAACACATTTTTTTAATGTAAATAATATTATCCTTTATATAATATTATAATAAAAACAAAATAACTAATAAAAAGCTGCTAAATCGTCCTAATCCGCCGGCTTTACATAAATAAACAACTTTACAAAAAAAATCCTAATTATAAATTCCAGAATTAAAAAAATTCATAAAAAATTATATATTTTTTTTGGGAGGTTATCCGTTTTCCGATGAATCTCAACCCGTTTTCCACCGGATCAACCATTTCACCGGTTCGGTTAGATCCGTTTTTCACAATTCGATAACTGGAATATAATAATAAAAGTTAACGAAATCGGTACCTGAAGACGGCGGAGATGGGGCGGAGCTCGGCGGAGCACCACCGTCGTCGAGAAAATGTTCATTCGAATACCTCAAAAAGCAATTCGGTGTAAACACTCTCGCACCAACTCTTCCACTACAACAATCATGGATTCCAATAATCGTACCATTTATACATCTATCACACTGATCTCTCGATAAATCCGGCGAACATTGCGTAACGCCGTAGATCGTGAGCGAATCCGGTCCCCAAGTCACATTTCCAGACGCAAATTTCCGAACCGAATCACCGCCGGCGGCCTCCGCCTTTAACCTAGTGGTCAAATCACTCAACGCCTTGTTGAACTCCGAAACGTCGGCAACAACCGCCGTGTTGGATAAGTTACCGGAGGTCCAGTTGTCGAGAACTCCGAGGATCTTCCGATCGGAGTAACGGACCATACAATCGGCGTACCAGACCGCGGCCTCCGTTTGGTTGTGGCAGGTGCGACGGAGTGAGGGAATCGAGTTTTTGACGCAGTCTTCGCAGAGTTTTGGTGAGATGTCGCCGCGGCAGAGAGCGGTGGCGGTGGTGTTGCCGGCGGAGGAGTGGTGGAAGCCGCCGTGGATTGCGACGTTGCCTGGGAGGGAATTGAGGGCGGATTCTAGGGTTTGTTGGTAAGTTGTGGAGGTGAAGTTTTTGTTGTTTCTGCAAGCGTAGATGCCGAAATCTGGTGATTGAGCTGTGATGAGATGAAGAGGATTGATGAGGAGTTGAAGAAGAAGAAGAAACAGAAATGGTTTCATGGATTTCATTTCCATTTTTGTTCAGTCAGAAAATTTATGATATATACGTATAATATATATATACACACACTAATTATATATATGCACATACATACAGAGAGAGTGAGTGATATAAAACCAAAATAGATATACGATTATCATAATATATAAGGATCGTGTGAGAATATAACAAGGAAACTGGAATTTTGATTATTTTTAATCTTTCCTCCTTCGATGAATTAAGCTTCTCACAGGAATTATCTTGTGAATCTCATTAGTGTTGATCTGTATTTAGGATTGATCCAACGGTCCAGATGACTTATTATACTTTCACCCATAATTTTTGTTATCATCGAAACCCAACCCTATATATATAGAGAGAGAGACATTCAAATGTAACTCATTTACATGATGCAACTCATGAAACCCTCTATCTACCACTCATTTTTTGTAATAAAGAAAAAGGGGAAATGTTGAAAATAAAATGAGTGACGGATAAAGGGGTTGCATAGTTTGCACCATTTAAAATGTTGCATAATAATCCCCGATATATATATATATATATATATATATATATATATATATATATATATAACCAAGTTTAAACGAGAAAGCAGTTAATTTGCGAGAAAACGAAAAGTTCCAAGATTGTATATGATTACACGTATGATTAAACATATGTTGCATTGACCGATACATAGAGAGTGAACTTCCCCCACAACCTTTCGTCGCATTCACAAGTCGCTTGCATCCCTTGTGGATGCTTTAAATCATATATGATTAAGCGTTTGTATCACGTGTGATCGTTTATGGTTTTGGAACTTCTTGTATTCTCGCAAATTAATAATTTCTTGTTTGATCATCCCTATAATATATAAGGGAAATATCCTGTGGAAGTTGAGTTAATAATGAGAAGTGTGAGAAATTGATCTGAACCGTTGATCTCTTTTAATCTCAAGCCCTCCATGAATTGCAACTTAGAAGGGAATTTATCCGGTGCATCTTATCTCGGTGCATCTCATCTTAATGTGCATTCATTTCTCATCAAGTGGTCGATAACCACTTCTCACATTTCTCACTATTAACTCAAATTCTCACCGGAACCTAACCCTATATATATAGGTGCAGATTCAAATGAGAACACATTCATTTTACGAGAATGTGAGAACACCCTTATCACATGTGATAATACATGTGAGGGGACCTGGTGGTGTGCAGACGACGTATCATGCGACCTAGGTCACACCAAAGGCCGTAGTGGTGTACGGGCGACTTGGCCCACAACCTAGGTTGTGCTAAAGATTGTTTGTGTCTCTGATCTAATATCACGGGTGTATCATATGTGATAAAATATAGTATCACATGTAATTGACTATAGTAAAAGAGTGTTCTCGTATTCTCGTAAAATGAAGTCTCGCATTCTCATAAAATGAAGGTGTTCTCGTTTGAACCCTTCCCCCCCCCCCCTTTCTCTCTCGGAGATGGTGAACGGAAACGCTAGGAGATGGTGACTGTGTTTGGTATCATACTGTAATTGTATATTGGGTATGATCACACTGTGGTATCATGATATATGCATAATCATGAAATCACAATGTATCACAATTTGTACCTAAGTATATCACATTCGCAATGTTCTCAGTGTTCATACAAATTTCTTGAGGGCATCACAGTGATAATGTATCACAAATTCACAATATGTTTAGTTTGTATGTATTTTTTGAACAATGTTGATGTTTTTTAGGTATCACAATGTATTTTTCGTTGTTTATAAAATGTATCACAATGTGTATTCGTTGTTTTACACAGGGTATCACAACATTTATTATTTATTTTCGTTTATTTTGTTGTTTACAAAAGTTAGCACAGTGTGCATCATGTGTTCTCCGGAGAGAGGGAAGAGAAAAGAGAAGATTTTTAAACTACCTAAAATACCCTTAATTTAAAATTTTAATAAAAAAATTACCAAAATTGTTGATTTCCTAATTTATCCTTTGATTTGTGGTTAAGATTGGATCTCATATCATAGATAACCGAGTTATCCCTTGAATGACCCCCATATATATATTCGTTAGACTAAGGGGTTGTTTGTTTTGAAAAAATACTTCTTAATGACTCTTAAGTTTGAATCGTTAAAACCTTTTCATATTCAGTTTGTTTTTTTCCAGAGTTCAGAACCTAATAATGACTCTTAAATACATCTGAAATAAGAAGTGGTGACCTAACTTCTTAAAATCTTTTATCGCCGCCTCATTTCATATGTTCTCATTTCTCTCAAGACGCCTCCAGACGTTACAAAAACAAACAATCTTATTGATTCAGATTTTAGACTTCAGCACCACCTCTTATTAATCAGAAGTGAAATAAGACTTTAGACTTCAGACATCTTAAAAAACAAATGTCACCTAAAATGAATAATTAAGATCAATTTCTATGGTTTAGATTGGAATCTCCCTCTTATATATATATATATATATATATATATATATATATATATATATACACACACACACACATATATATAGTGGAAGAATATTTTGCAACCCTTAAAAAGGTTGCAACCTTTGCAACCCACATCTTAACCGTCGGATTCATGATCGGTGGTTATTTTATTTTTATTTTTCTGTTTTTTTTTAATTAAAAATATTGGGTACCATATCTATTGTAACCGCCGATCATGAATCCGACGGTTAAAATGTGGGTTGCAAGGGTTGCAACCTTTTTAAGAATTGCAAATTAAACAACCCCTATATATATATATGTATTATTTTTTCTTTTGTAATAATTAAGGATTTTTATCGGTTGAAATCCAATTAATATAGGTAAGATCTTATCGAATCCAATCATCAACTGGATGTAGATTTTGTTATCTAATTCAATTCAATTAACATCTCACAACCGCTCAAATTCAGTGCAACAAAGATTAATTGGACAGACTCGGTTCCATCAATTTGGATACTACTATTCTATTGAATTCATCTAATATTTTGATCAAAATTTCAATCAAGTAATCCACCATTTTAACGCATTGTTCATATATTTTTCCAGTTCATTAAAAATTACTACATACAAAACATCAACTAAATACAATATCATAAAATATTATTAATTAGATGATAATTAGATTCGATCAATTTGGGTTATATTGAATTATGGACTATCATTTAATACCCGATCCATTAAATTTAGATGTTAAAATTTTGGATTCAATCTAATTAATCGGTTAGTTATAATTGAATTGATGAATTCTAATTGAATGAAATGACTTTTTCCCACCATAAATAACTACCCAAAATGGTTAATTTAAATCAAATAATTCATTTTAAGAATTGATTTAATTTTTAAATGGATTAAAATAAAGGAATTATTTCAATCAATGATTAAAATTTAAAAATATTATATGAACTTGTTGGACTATATGTCCAACTCCATCTTATATACTTTATTGATTCTTTTCTTTTTGAGTAAACTACAGATTTGGTTTATGTGATTTGTCAAAAATTTCATTTTTCATCTTTATATTTGTAAAATTACACTTTTTAGCTTATTGCGGTGTGATACCGGAGATAAACACTTTTTAGTGTTTGGATGAAGTAAAAATAAAAGTGTTTATGGCGGTACCAAATCGAAGATAAACATTTTTTCATAAGTCATTTGATTTTAACTTATCAACTTATTTGAAAAATGTTTATGACTTTCTGACATATTTTATATGTATAAGCAATCCCAAGCACCCCTAAATAACAACTTATTAACTTATTACGTTTTGGTACCACAATAAGCTAATCCAGACATTTTTTATAAAACTTATTTTTGTCACCACATAAGTTGATAAACACTTTTAATAAAAAAAACATAAGTTGTTTTAAACAGGCAATCCCAAACACCCCCTAAATGAGGGCATTTTCGTTGCTTTATTGATTTTTTCGTCTTTTATCCAATCATAATCGATTTTATGATTTTTGTCAATATGATTTTTTTATTGGGTAAAAGACAAAAAAAATAGATAAAATGACGCAAATGTCTCTTGTTTAATGAATTTTTTTCACAACCGTTAGGAGAAGGGATAAAATCTGGACGTTTTTGTAAACCACAAATAATAGAGATAGGCATCATGAAAGAAAGAACTTCGCCAACTTACCCACGTAGCAGTTCTAGTAAATACCTGTGTTTTATTGCCACCTTGTAATTTTAAAACTATAGAGACGAAAAATTTATTGCCATTTTATAATTTTAAACTATAAAGACGAAAAATGTTACTCTTTCTTTTTATATTTTTGTTTTTTAAATTATCTATTTTTTAAATCTAAATTGTTTGTCGACGTTGGTCTCCACTTCAAATCTAGAGTGTCAAACCCATGCTTATTTCGTTTAATAAAACAAATATATTATTTTAATATTTTATTTCGCTTATTGCATTGGTGTTACCAAGATGAATAACTATACCTTTTGACCATGAGTTTTATTTTAAACCTACCACGTGTCAATTTTAATATTTAACAATATATATATATATATACCGACAATCCTAATCGGACCTACCCAAAACCCCCCGTCTCCTAGGATATCAATATAATCGGGTTTTTTTGGCTCACTAACGTCTGAGGCTATCAGTTCAGGATAGACAGGGGTTGGGGATCAGATTGAATCTGAAACTTGTCTTGTGTTTGGCTAAAGTCGTCTCGTTCCTTTACCAACCGAGCTACATGACTAAGGCTTGTAAACTTTATTATTTGTAAGAGAAAATTTAAATATTGCTTTTTCATGTAATAAAACTAATATTTTATTCGTGCAATACATCGTAATATATCTTAATTCTAAAGTCGAGAATTCAAATTTTCTATAACAATCACAAACTAAAAAGCTTAGACAAAACTGCAATAAAATAACTCATGCCAAAAGTGGCCCAATTCATCAACAAATTCTAAAGGTTTGCGAAGAAACACAACCTATTACATAACTGAGATACTAAATAGAATAAATGCAACTAAACAGGAGTCTTCTATTAGTGGACGCTGCTTAAATCTTCTCTTTTCCCTTTCAAGAACCACCAGTCTCACGCTTACCTGAAAAG
Source organism: Arctium minus (assembly GCA_954870635.1). NCBI lineage: Eukaryota > Viridiplantae > Streptophyta > Magnoliopsida > Asterales > Asteraceae > Arctium > Arctium minus. The sequence goes on along the minus strand of OX941094.1, from coordinate 74,371,544 downwards.
GGTTTTAAATTTTTGAAAGAGCGAGGGTTAGACCAACGGTCTAGTGAGTCCCCTCTGAAAATCAGTTACTATTCACATAATCAAATAAAGATTTATTAACAAGGCATCACATAATCAAATATGATTGAATAACTAACTTTCTTTAAACGCTTCAGCTCACACTACTGCCACCCTAAGGTAACAGAGTGTCTGTGACTCACACTGCCTTGTTGGGACCCCCCCCCAACGGCATATACGGAACACACCCAGCGGTATGATCACAGGCGGAACACACACCCCGACTTCGAGCTTATCACTTTCCAACATGCATGCATATATATTCCTCTTTAACCAAATCAAAACAATCAAACTTTAACATTTATATGAACTTCTCGCTATTGATTAACAAAATAACCACATTTCAATACTTGCATAAAAGTTCATTACAACACACATGAACTCTTTTCGGAAAAATCTTTAGTTCAGAAAACTCACCTGGTCCTTGCAAAGCTTCCGCTATAAATCCTTAATGTCGGACATATAGTCATAATAATAGAAAACCCTTAAAAACATAACCACAAAGCTCTTAAGACTAAAGCCTAATCGTCTGACACCAACCAACTCCGACCGAACCTGTCCAAGCCGCGCTCGGGCCGCGCCTAGGGTCGTCCCCACGCCACGTCCACGCCGCGCCCATGCCGCGCCTCGACCAGTGCCAAGGCAGCGCCCGGTGTCGGCCTCGACCGGTGCCAAGGCAACGCCCGATATTGGGCTTCGACCGGTACCAAGGCAGCGCCCGGTATTGGTCTTCGACCGGTGCCAAGGCACTGATCGGGTCCCCCTTCCTACGACCGAGATCAAAACTCGACCGGACTCCTCGAGCGACCGGTGCATAAAACGACCGGGGTCTGTGACCGAGGTCTACGACCGCCCACAAAACCCATCGATCGAACAACTCAAACACTCGAAAACAAGGTCGATAACACAGAGTCCCCTTAACTAGTTAATCTGCACAATACTAATGTCGATAACAAGGACTCAACTCCACAAGCCTTAAACCGATTACACCAAAACCCGATTACTCCAAAAACTCAAAATCGACCGAACTAAACCCAACGATTCGAAAATCAAAGGAAGACTAGTATAGAATCTCTTGAAGAGAAGATGATTATTACCTGGAAGTATGAAGATGATTTTCCTTTGTCTCGATCGAAAGTCTGCTAAAATCGCCTCTGCCTCTCACATCTTTCTAAAACAGTCGCCACTCAAAAAGAATACTGAGAAACCTTAGGGTAAAAACTCCTTATTAACCCATATTACACCTTACACCCCTCTTTACTAAAGTCTTAACCAAAATGACCCCAAACTTTTCTTTAAAAAAATTTATACCCGGTTATTACAATACTCCCCTCCTTCACAAGGATTCCGTCCCCGGAATCTTTTCGCTAAACAAACTAGGATACTGAGATCTTATGTCTGATTCCAATTCCCAAGTCGCTTCCTGTCCTTTGTGAAACTTCCACTGCACTTTCACTAAAGAGATTTCCTTGTTACTTAATTTCTTCACCTTGCGGTCCATAATAGTCACAGGTTCCTCAACATAACTCATCTTTTCATCGACGTGGATATCTTCCAATGGCACTACCATGTCACATTCAGCTAGACATTTTTTTAGATTAGACACATGAAAGGTTGGATGGATTCTTCACATGGACTCAGGTAGTTCTAATTTGTAGGCCACTTCCCCAACACGTTTGATGATGGCAAAAGGGCCAACGAACCTTGGTTTCAACTTACCTTTCTTTTCGAACCGAACAACACCCTTCCAAGGCGAGACTTTCAGCATTACCATGTCTCCCACTTGGAACTCTAATGGTTTTCTTCGCTTATTCGCGTACATTCTCTGACGATCTTGGGCTACCTTTAAACGTTCCCGAATCTGACTAACCTTGTCGGTCGTTAACTGCACAATCTCTGGTCCTGCTAACTGTGTTTCACCTACCTCATTCCAACACAACGGTGTTCTACACTTACGTCCGTACAGGGCTTCAAACGGAGTGGCTTGGATACTCGCATGATAACTATTATTATACGAAAACTCTATCAAAGGTAGATGTGTTTCCCACGATCCCTTAAAATCGATAACACACGCTCGAAGCATGTCCTCCAAAGTCTGGATGGTTCTCTCACTCTGCCCATCCATCTACGGATGATACGTTGTGCTTAACTTGAGTCGCGAACCCAACTCCCTTTGCAAACTTTTCCAAAATGCCGACGTGAGCATCCCGATCCGACACAATTGATGACGGTACTCCATGCCGAGACACAATTTCATCAATGTACAACTTGGCTAGCTTCTCCAATGGGTCAGTTTCCTTGATCGGTAGAAAGTGAGCAGACTTCGTGAGTCGATCCACTACCACCCAAATGGCATCGTGCCCCTTGGGTGATCGCGGCAGTCCAGTAACGAAATCCATTGTGATTTCATCCCACTTCCACACCGGTATTTCTAAAGGTTGCAATTCTCTGAATGGTCGCTGATGCTCCGCTTTTACCTTTAAACAGGTTAAACAACGTTCAACGAAATACGCTATATCCTTCTTTAATCCTGGCCACCAATAACTCTGTTTCAGGTCCCGATACATTTTGTTGGTACCTGGATGCATGGAGTATCGAGATTTGTGAGCTTCTTCCAACACCCTCTTTCGCAGGTCTCCCAGCTTCGGAATCCACACCCTACTCTTGAAACATCTTATTCCGCGGTTATTTGTGATCAACGAGTCGACAATTCCGACGATTCTCTCGCTTTTCAGGCTTTCCTTCGACACTGCTTCCTCTTGGTACTTCCGAACTTCTTCCAAAAACCCAGAGATTACCTCAACCCGAAATGCCACCACTTTTGTCGTCTTTTGGTGCTTCTTTCGGCTTAGAGCATCGGCCACTACATTGGCTTTGCCGGGATGGTAAAGGATTTCACAATCGTAGTCACTTAACAATTCCATCCATCTTCGCTGCCTCATATTCAACTCCTTCTGGTTAAACAGATGCTGCAAACTCTTATGATCGGTGAAGATTTGTCACTTGACTCCATACAGGTAATGCCTCCAAATTCTTCAGCGCAAACACTACTGTTGCTAGCTCCATATCATGCGTCGGGTAGTTCTTCTCATGTTCCTTCAACTGGCGGGACGCGTAGGCGATCATCTTCCCAGCTTGCATTAAAACACACCCCAGACCTGTCTTTGCCGCATCACTGTAGATCACGAATCCTTCCGTCCCACTAGGTAGGGATAATACAGGTGCACTACTCAGACTCTTCTTCAATTCACTGAAAGCATTATCTTGAGCTTCCTTCCATTCAAATTTTACATTCTTCCTTGTTAAAGCAGTTAATGGCGTAGCTATCCTTGAGAAGTCCTGAATGAACCTTCGATAATAACCTGCCAAACCAAGGAAGTTTCGCACTTCTGAAGGCGTCTTTGGCACCTCCCACTCTTCGATTGCCTTGATTTTTGCTGGATCCACCTTGATTCCTTCACCCGAAATTATGTGCCCTAAGAATTGCACCTCCCTTAGCCAAAATTCGCATTTCGAGAATTTGGCGTACAATTTTTTCCGTTTGAGTAATTCCAACACTGCCCTTAGGTGCATCTCATGGTCACTCATGGACCGCGAGTATATTAGTATGTCATAAATGAAGACGATGACACACTTGTCCAAAAGTGGACTGCACACTCTTTTCATGAGGTCCATGAATGTTGTCGGGGCATTAATCAGACCGAAAGGCATGACCAAAAATTCGTAATGTCCATACCTCGAACGGAAAACAGTCTTGGGAACATCTTCCTCCCTCACCTTTAGCTGATGATACCCCGAACGCAGGTCAATCTTTGAAAAATAGCTTGCTCCTTGCAACTGATCAAAAAGATCGTCGATTCTGGGGAGCGGATACTTATTCTTGACGGTTACCTTGTTAAGCTCACGGTAGTCTATGCACATTCTCATAGATCCGTCTTTCTTCTTGACAAACAACACTGGTGCTCCCCACGGCGACGTGCTGGGTCGGATGAAACCCTTGTCAAGCTGCTCTTGAAGTTGTACCATCAATTCCTTCAATTCAGCCGGTGCCAAACGATAAGGTGCTTTTGCAATCGATGTCGCGCCGGGTACCAGATCGATTCGAAATTCCACTTGCCTATCCGGGGGCAAAGTGGTTAAGTCGTCCGGAAAAACTTCCGGGTACTCACTTACAATCGGAACCGATTCTAACCCATTCTTCTCCATCTTAGCGTCTAGGACATACGCTAAGAACCCCTCACAACCTTTTACTAAACATCGTCTAGCTTTGATCATCGAGATCAAACAAGACTTCCTATCCCGACGCTCCCCATACACCACTATCTCTTCCTCCCCCGGCCGAGATATGCGGATTAACTTCTTATTACACACTATGTTGGCTGATGTGCACTCATTAGTAGTGCCATTAAGGCCGTTTTAATAGTTTTTTTTAGTCCTTTTTCTTCCATATCCCTACAATTGAGTCTTTTTATTTCGTGTTTTATCAATTATCTGTTTCTTGGAGCTAGAGCTAGTGGATAATCTGTTTTATTTCTTCAAATGGCTAATTTTATGTGTTTTGGCAGTTTTTGAGTAAAACAGATCCAGTGCTGCAGCATGTCTGAAGCACCTGCGGCTGTAACAAATTTTTGTGGAAAGAAGATGGATGATGGACGATTTTTGACAGGACTTTTGACAACTTTAGAAGCCTCCTCCTGCAGTATTTTTTTAAGAATGACATCATCTTTTTGATAGCTTGCAACCCTTGGACATTGAACCCTTTTTTTTTGTACTAATTGTACCTTAAGTACTTTGTGTTGGTTTATTTCTATTTTGCCACTCCCTTTTTGTATATAAAGGGAGGTTGGGGGTTTAGTTTAGGGGTCCTAACTTTTAACATCTAAGTACATATCTTTGGAAGTGAAAATCAAAGGTTGGCACCAATAACCTTTGATTTTGATGTACTTTTGAAATTCCAAGTAATCCTTTGAAGTTACCATCTCTTGTCTTTTTACTTATGCTTTATTACTTCTAGTATTCCTAATTTTAGTTGTTTACTTTCCTTACCATTTATATTTAAGTCATTTATATTTGTTGTAATTTACATTTCCGTCATTTTACTTTCTTGTAATTTATATTTCCGTCATTTACATTCATGTCTTTAATTTATGTAATTTATTGCTTTAAGTATTTACATTTTAGTATGAGTAGCTAAATCCGTTAGCTTGGGTGTAAGATAAAAGGGTGAGATTTCAAACCAAAAGAAGGTGGACATTGTTTCGCAATAACAATGTTCCATCATTTCATTCAAGTTTTATAAAGCCAATGACACTTCTTGACGAGTTGATCACTTTGAAAGTGTGAAAGTGCTATGGCCTAGAGATAAGCCATAATATGCACGTCAACTTGGATGATATGAGAAGCCGACTTGAGAGAGTGACTAATAAAGAGATTTATCGCCTCTATTTTTCATCTTGATTTATTCTTGACGGGTTGGTCGCTTGTTAAAAGTGTTAAAGTGTAGAGGATTCAGAGATGAAGCCCTTCGAACACTCCAACTTGAATGATATGGGAATTAACTCGAGAGAGTAGTTTTATACAAAGAGATTTGTAAATCCGTATATTTTGAGGACTCTACCCCTTGCTATCAAAAGTTAAAACTGCATAGAGATATGTTCAGTTGGATCTAAACGGTAGCGGGAGTATTGAAGTCCGAGAGGAATACCCTCAAAATAGATGGTGGATCTGTTTATGCTGAACTCATGCTGCAGCATACCTGCAGCATAGTCTGCTGGAATTTGTGTTTGAGTCTCACCTAAAAGTCTTACACCCTTGCTACCTTTATTATTCTGTATTGTTATCAACTGTTAACCAACCAAACCAAATCAAAGTCTTCAAATTCGCCATCTGAAATCATTTCTTTTCTAACACTTTTATTATACTTTTACGACAATCTCTGTGGGACGATATCCGGTACTTTACCGTTTTATTACTTGAAAGACGATATTATATCTCATTGTATACTTGCTTTGAGGTTTAATTAGCACACGTCTATAGGTGTATTCCACGCACTAACAAGTTTTTGGCGCCGCTGCCGGGGATTGGCACGTTAAAAGTTTATAAAAGTATTTTAAAAGATTTGATTTTTCTTACACCTTTGGAATCTCATTTGGAAGTATATGCCAAGAATACCACGGGGGGAATTGTTCACTCTTGACCCGGAAATTGAACAAACGTTTCGTAATAGGAGAAGAACGCAAAGAATCGCATTAATCATTGAACCTCCAATTATGGAACCACCACCGCCCGGATTTGAAAATAGAGGACCGAGACCACCACCACTTTTGGAAAATCCACGGGGAGCACCAATATTCCATGATGCACCCCCAATTTTTGGAAACCCACCGGAGCCACAATTTCGACAAAATCCACCAAATCAAAGAAATAATCATAACCATGTTGATGATGATGTTGAATCTCAAGGCACCAATGAAATAAGAAATGAAGTTCCAAACATAATTAATCTTGCGAACTCCAAAGAGGGAAAAATTATGGACTACGCTATCCCCGATTTTGAGCAATTAAATTCAGGGATAATTAGACCCCATATACAAGCCCTCCATTTTGAGCTAAAACCCATCATGTTTCAAATGTTGCAAACGAACGGACAATTTGCCGGAATGCCATCGGAGGATCCACATTCTCATTTAAAATCTTTTATGGAGATCACTGATGCATTCCTGATCCCTGGGGTGTCTAACGATGCTCTAAGACTCACTTTATTTCCTTTTTCTCTAAGGGATCGGGCAAAATCTTGGTTTAATTCTTTGGCACCTGGCTCTGTGCCATCATGGAGCAACATGGCTGAAAAGTTTTTGCGAAAATATTTTCCACCTACCCGTAATGCTAAGTCCAGAAACGAAATTTGCATGTTTAAACAAATGGACGATGAGGCAATTCCCGATGCTTGGGAAAGGTTTAAAGAGTTGTTAAGAAAATGCCCTCACCATGGCATTCCTTACTGTATTCAACTTGAGACGTTTTACAATGGATTAAACCCCATGGCAAAACAAATGCTCGACGCGACATCAGGAGGGGCCTTTACAGCCAATACCTACAATGACGGGTATGAAATTCTTGAAAAAATTTCAACAAACAATGGACATTGGGCTGATCCACGTGCTCAACAGCAAAAGAAAACTGCTGGGATTCATGATGTGGATGCATATACTGCATTAACAGCACAACTTGCTTCCATGGCTTCAATGCTCAAAAACTTATCTTCAAATCAAGGAACACAACAAGTTGCTGCTACATCTACCCAGTCAGTCCTTTCTGTTCAATGTGTTTGTTGTGGTGGGGAACATTCCTATGAACAGTGTCCTCAAAACTCTGAATCAGTAAACTATGTTCAGAACATGAATGCTCCCTACGGCAACACCTACAATGCGAGTTGGAAGCAACATCCAAATTTTTCCTGGAACAGTCCATGTCTAAATCAGTCAGCTCCTAAGCCACAAGAAACTTCAAATTTTCAAACACAACATCAAGCTAGTAGTTCGCATCATCAAAACCAAGGTTCACATCACCAAAATCAAGGTTCTCAACATCAGCATAACCAAAGTTCACAGCATCATCAGAACAGGAATTTTCAAAATAACCAACAACATTTTCAAAAACCTCATCCACAGGCTGAGCCATCATCTTCTTTGGAAGCTATGATAAAAAGCCTTGTGGCTCAATCACAAGCTCAACAGCAACTTTTGAGCCAAAATCAAGCTCTTTTTAATCAACAGAGTGCAGCCATCAGGAATTTGGAAACCCAAGTGAGTCAAATAGCACTTAATCAGAACAATAGGGCTAATGGCATGTTACCAAGTGACACAGAAATCCCGAAGGCTTCTGGTAAAGAACATGTAAAAGTTGTGACCCTTAGGAGTGGTAGAGAATTGAATGAAACATTACAAACCAAGTTTGGACCAATAACTCAAGCAGAATTTGAAAATACCACACAGTCAGGACCCGAGACCACTGTTTTAGCTACTGTTCTTGAACCACAACCTGAGCCCACAAAGAATCTAGAGCCCGGAGTAGCCAGTCCTGTTCAGCCTTTAGTAAATGAGATCCCAACCTTACCTAAGGAGAGTGAGACCAAAGGCACAAAAGGCACGTCTTGCTCCACGCATTCAAGTAAAACTTTCATAACACCAGTTCCTCCTTATGTTCCTTACCCTCAAAGGTTAAGGAATCAAAAAGAAGATCTGCAATTTAAAAAATTCTTGGATGTGTTCAAAGAATTGCACATCAACATACCTCTTGTTGAAGCAATCGAGCAAATGCCTAGTTATGCCAAATTCCTTAAAGACATCCTAAGCAAGAAGAAAAAGTTGAATGAATATGAGACAGTTGCTTTGACTGAAGGATGTAGTGCACTCTTGACCAATGGAATACCTCCTAAGTTGAAAGACCCAGGAAGTTTCACCATTCCATGTTCAATAGGTGGGAAGAAAGTAGGGAAGGCTTTGTGTGATCTAGGAGCTAGTATCAACCTCATGCCCTTATCAGTATTCAACAACTTAGGGATAGGAGAGGCCAGACCTACCACAGTAACACTCCAGTTAGCTGACAAAACCATTGCCTACCCTAAGGGAAAAATTGAGGATGTTCTAGTTCAGGTTGACAAGTTCATATTTCCGGCAGATTTTATTATCTTGGATTTTGAGGCTGATAAAGATATTCCTATTCTTTTAGGAAGACCCTTTTTGGCCACCGGAAGGACTTTGATAGATGTCCAAAAAGGAGAGCTGACCATGAGACTTCAGGATCAAAAAGTCACATTTAATGTTTTCAATTCCTTGAAATACCCTGATGATTTTGAGGATTGTGCAACTTTAAATATGATTGACTCGATATGCCATGAAGAAAGAAGGACCTGTAAGTTTGAAGAAGAAGATGATGAGGAGATAACCTTAGGAAATGATTTTGAAAACTCAAGTTCGGAAGAAACGATTTTGGCCAGTGCTGCAGCATTTGAGCAGCTTGACAGTAGTGATCAGAAACCATTCACTCCATCCATAGTCTCACCACCCGACCTGGAGTTAAAGCAACTCCCATCTCACTTGAAATATGCCTTTCTAGGAGAAGAAGGCAAATTGCCTGTCATCATCTCATCTACCCTAGAATCACATCAAGAAAAGAAGTTGGTAGATATGCTAAGATTACACACCAAAGCCCTAGGATGGACCATGGCAGACCTTAGGGGGATAAGTCCATCAATTTGTCAACACAAAATCATCCTAGAGGACAAAGATTTCACTTCCATTGAACCACAAAGAAGGCTAAATCCGGTCATGAAAGAGGTAGTGAAAAAGGAGATTTTAAAATGGTTAGACGCTGGAATTATTTTTCCAATAGCCAGTAGTTCTTGGGTTAGTCCAGTTCAATGTGTCCCAAAGAAAGGGGGAATGACTGTCATCACAAATGAAAAAAATGAACTCATCCCCACTAGAGTTGTCTCCGGATGGAGAATCTGCATGGACTACCGTAAGCTAAACCAGGCCACACAAAAAGACCATTTTCCATTACCTTTCATGGATCAAATGTTGGATAGGTTAGCCGGTAAGGAGTACTATTGTTTTCTAGATGGTTACTCAGGATATAACCAGATTGCCATATCACCCGAGGATCAGGAAAAGACCACATTCACCTGCCCCTATGGCACCTTTGCTTTCAAAAGAATGCCTTTTGGACTCTGTAATGCTCCAGCAACGTTTCAAAGATGCATGATGTCCATATTTTCAGACATGCTCGAAAAATCCATTGAAATCTTTATGGATGATTTTTCAATTTATGGTTCATCTTTTGATAATTGCTTGGATAATCTAAAAAAGGGTCTTGAGAGATGTGAGGAAACTGATTTGGTCCTAAACTGGGAAAAATGTCATTTCATGGTAAAAGAGGGAATTGTTCTTGGGCATTTAATTTCAAAAAGAGGAGTGGAGGTAGACAAAGCTAAGCTTGAAGCAATTGAAAAACTACCCGAACCAACCACTGTTAAAGGAATCAGAAGCTTTCTTGGGCATGCTGGATTTTATAGAAGGTTTATCAAAGACTTTTCAAAAATATCAAAACCTTTGTGTATATTATTACAGCATGACCATAAATTTGAATTCACTAAGGAGTGTAGAAATGCATTCCAAATTTTGAAGAAAGCTTTGGTGACTGCTCCAGTGGTTGTTGCTCCTGATTGGGAAAAACCTTTTGAAATCATGTGTGACGCAAGTGATTGGGCGGTTGGTGCTGTGTTAGGTCAAAGAAAAGAAAAAGTGTTTCATTCAATTTATTACGCCAGTAAGACTTTGAATGAAGCACAAATCAACTACACAACAACAGAAAAAGAACTTTTGGCGGTAGTCTTTGCCTTTGAAAAGTTTAGGTCATATTTGATAGGGGCAAAAGTCATTGTACATACCGATCATGCCGCCATCAAGTATTTGATCTCAAAAAAAGATGCTAAGCCCAGGTTAATAAGATGGGTTCTGTTGTTGCAAGAGTTTGACTTAGAGATTGTGGATAGAAAGGGGGTAGATAACCAAGTTGCGGACCATTTGTCCAGATTAGAGAGACATAGTGAGGACATAGGAGACATCATTGAGACCTTCCCAGATGAAAAGATTCTCATGCTGCAGCATCAGGATTCCCCATGGTTTGCGGACATTGCAAACTACTTGGCTTGCGGAATAAAACCCGCTGGTTACACTAGCCAGATGTTTAAAAATTTTTTCCATGACACCAAAATGTATCTATGGGATGACCCTTTCTTGTTCAAATTAGGTACAGATCAGATTTTAAGAAGGTGTGTCCCGGATACAGATGTTGCAGCAATCCTGCAGCATTGTCACCAAGCACCTTATTGAGGACATTTTGGAGGGCAAAGAACAGCGGCTAAGGCATTACAATCTGGATTCTATTGGCCAACTCTCTTTAAGGATTCCCACACATTTGCACAAAGATGCAATGAATGCCAAAGAAGTGGTTCCATTTCTCAAAGGAATGAAATGCCATTAAATGGGATCCTTGAAGTTGAGTTGTTTGATGTTTGGGGAATCGACTTCATGGGACCATTCCCCCCATCAAACAAATGTCAATACATTTTAGTTGCTGTAGACTATGTCTCAAAATGGGTGGAGGCAGTAGCATGTACTTCAAATGATGCAAAAACAGTGGTTAAATTTCTTCAAAAACAGATTTTTACAAGGTTTGGTACCCCCAGAGCACTGATCAGTGATGAGGGAACTCATTTTGTAAACAATCTGTTACGTGAAGTTCTTGAAAAATACAACATTAATCACAGGATTGCCACTGCATACCACCCACAAACCAATGGGCTAGCAGAACTTTCAAACAGAGAGATTAAGGGAATTTTGGAAAAAGTGGTCAAGCCAAATAGAAAAGACTGGGCTTTTAAGTTAGATGACGCTTTATGGGCATACAGAACAGCTTTCAAAACACCAATTGGTATGTCCCCATATAAGCTAGTGTTTGGCAAGGCTTGTCACCTCCCTTTGGAACTAGAACACAAGGCATATTGGGCAATTAAAACTTTGAACATGAGCCCAGATGCTGCTGGAATCAAAAGAAAACTCCAACTTTGTGAACTAGAAGAACATAGGAACTTGTCCTATGAGAATGCCAAGTTGTATAAAGAAAAGACCAAGAAATGGCATGACAAGAAAATACAACACAGAGAGTTAAAAGCAGGCCAAAAAGTACTTTTGTTTAATTCTAGGTTGAAACTGTTTCCAGGAAAACTAAAGTCCAGATGGTCAGGACCTTTCCTCATCCACCATGTCTATCCTTATGGAGCAGTTGACTTAGTAAATCCTGAAGACAACACTGTGTTTAAAGTGAATGGCCAGAGAGTGAAACTGTACCATGAGCCTGTGACCATCCCAGAGTCGTGCTCTGTGGATTTGGTCACAATCTGTTGAAAGTCATCCCTCATCTTGTTTGTAAATAAGTTTTCTATATTTTAAATGCTTTCTAGATTAATCTCACGTTTGTTTGTTTCATTTTGTAGCTTAAATCTTAATTTGGGGGTCTGCAGAGCATGCTGCAGCAATCCTGCAGCATCAGATTCCTAATTTTTGGAAAATCTCAGTCTTTAAGGTTTGAGCGGGAAAAGAGGGGATAAATTCAAAAGCAGTCCAAGGAAGGTACAAATGAGATCATTATGGAAACTTCTCAAAGAAAAGTAGTTGTCTTGTCTCCTTTTTGAAAAACATCATTACTTGTACAATTTTTTTTTCCTTCCCCATGATTTCTTTTCTAAAATCCCTTGGACATCCAATCAACATCCCTGGTAAGAAAGGAACTGACCTTTCAGTTCCCCAACCCATCCCTTTCAACCACTTTTTGATAACCATCAACATCATCACTTTTCATTTCTTTTCAAAACACCCACTTTGAACCCTTCCTTCTTCATCTCACCGGCGATTCTCTCTCTACCACGCTCTGTGAACAATGGCTCGAATGAAGGTACCCATAGTAAGAGACCCTGATGACGTTCCACCATCTCGCCGGAGACGCCTTAGTCGAAACCCTCCTCCACCCGAACCAACTCCTGAACCGTCGGCCGATGATTGTGAAACCTCCCTCATCCCTGAACCCTCTAACCCACCACTCGCCACGGTAAACACCACCACCACAGAAACCCCTGTCGCGAACCCTCTACCCGTTCGCCCTTTTCTTCACATCATCATTCCCACCTCAACCCTAACAACAATCGAAGGGACCCCTGTCGCACCATCCTCTACAAATCTTACGATTGAATCGGCTTCGACCAACAGTGCACAGGAGGATGAAGTTCTCACTCTGATAGACTCTCCGGTTACCCCTCAGGTATACAACTTTTCCGACTATGATTTTTTGGAAGGTCAACTCACCTCTGTCAGTGATGAAGAGGTGGATATTATGACCAATGTTGGGGGAATACCCCTATACCTCACACCGGAGCACATCCTTGATTGGACCCTAGTTCCCTTTGTCTCAAACTCCGAAAATCACCCCTCACCGATGGAGTTTGATGACACTACTTCCATCCTCAGTGCTATGGGATTCTTCGACACTCTGAACCCAAACGAGGAATGGGAAGTAGATCAAACCAAAAAAATGGACTCCAGTGAGCATGTCAGGGATGCAATCCCTGACCTAAATGTTGCTTTTGAGCAATCTTGTGGGGAAGAGTCCATGGGGGTTGGGAAAACTAGTGGGTCAAAGAGCAATGAAAAAAAGAGGAAGAGAATCAGTGGGGAGAGTGTGGCTAGGAAGAAAAGAAAACCATCATTTAGGGGCACAAGATTGCATGCTGCAGCATTCCTGCAGCATGGCAAAAAATCAAAGAAACCCAAAAGGACCCGAAAATTAGCTAAGCCTGATTTTGTGCACCGACCAAAAAGAGAACAGTTTGGGGGGTTGAGCGGACAGCAAGCAGTGGAGTGGTTCAGTAAGATGAAGGACAAAATAGGGGTGATAGACAAAGGTTTTCCTAGTCAAAGTCGGAATGAATATCCGTTCATCAAAACGGTAATAGAAGCCCATCGTATTGACAAACTCTGTGAGGTCCCTTCCTCTTACAACCTAACTCTCCTACGAGAGTTCTATTCTGAGGTAGCGGCCTCCAATGCCCAACTGATCCACATCCGAGGCAAGCGGTTTTTCTTAACTGCCAAAGCCATCAACCAGTTTCTTGGTCTTACACCACCTCACAACACTGATTATGAACTAATGCTAGCCTCTGTCACTCCTGAGTATTTGCTAGAAGTCTCTGATGAGTTAGGACTGCCGGGCACACAATGGAGCAACCACCGAAACTATATGCAGAGACGTTTCAGGGCCAATCAGCTCAAACCTAATGCCAATGTCTGGGTAAATTTTCTAAGGCATTCTATCTCACCCACGACCCATCAGACCTATGTCTCTGTAGACAGAATGTTGCTTCTACATTGTCTTTTGCAGGGATTTTCAATCAACTTTGGTGAAGTGGTGCTAAAGAGCATCCAGTCCAGTGCCAGAGCAAAAAGGGGCGGGATGTTCTTCCCTGGCCTGCTCACTCAAATGATGGTAAGAAAGGGAATACCTCAGTACACGTCAGATGAGATCATGAAAGAAGCCGGGGGGAAATGGAAGATAGATTTGAAGGCAGTTTCCAGACTTAGGGAAAGACGACAGGGTGGAGCTCATGCCTATGCTCCCACAATGCTGCAGAATTTGATGGCCCAAAACAGTGAACTGCTGGAGCAGCTACGGGTTCAGAGAAATGAATTCATGGGAAAAATTGACAGTTTAAGGACTGACTTGGCTGGAAAGGTAAGTTCTGAAGGAGAATCGAGTAGAGGAGAGATGGAGCAGATGAAGCAATCACTTGAGGAAAAGTATGCCGTGAAGTTGAGAAAGATGAAGAAGAAAGTGAAGACTGCTAAAAGGAAGATGGAGCAGTTGTCGAAGGAAAAAGCAGAAGTTCAGGCAGAGTTGAAAGGATACAAAGAGCAAATGACAGCTGCAGCATTGCCACCACCAAACACACAGCCTACTCTTGGAGAGTAGGACAGGTTCATTCACTTCCCCTTTAGCTCCAATTTTCTTTGTATTTTACAATTTTTTTTTGAGTCTGGGATTGTTTTTGCATTTTTAGGTTTAGTTTTCTAGCATTATGAACATTATTGATATACTCAAGCATGCATATATAGCCTAAGTAATTTCTGTAGTAAAGATCTTGTTTGAAGTTCTCAACTAGAACTAGCACACCATTGCTTGGGCACACAATTTGGACCCCATTTCACTTAGATATGATCAAGGCCATTTTTCTTCATTCCAACCACTTGCACCCACTTACCATACATTATCCATAAATTGTACAATGAGGACATTGCACCTCACTAATTTGGGGGTGGGAAGTCCACCATGGCATAAGCAATCTATTGAAAAAGAGCATAGCTCTTCCAAATGCCATGTTTGGACTTAAGCACAAAAAAGTCCCATAGGGGCTAAGTGCTTGAAATGCATCAAGAAAAGAGCGCAAAAAGTGCCAAATTTTTTTTAAATGATGCAAAGAGTGAAAATAAAAGGCAAAAAGGAGTGAGGAAAGCAAAAGCCAAAGAGAGATCCATACTTAAAGTCCTTGTGATCTTAGATAAGAAATGTGGAGGCCATAACAAAGAGAATAGGGTGCTAGCCTATGGTCCATACTTTTGAATATCAATCTACTCGGGATTTATGAATGGCTATACATTGTATGCTTGGTTCTATCTTATGATGTATGCACTCATTGCTTTCATGTGCTAATTTCTCATATTGAGTCATTTTATTTTGTGTCTTGGTTGCTTGGGGACAAGCAACAATTCTAATTTGGGGGTGTGATGTGCACTCATTAGTAGTGCCATTAAGGCCGTTTTAATAGTTTTTTTTAGTCCTTTTTCTTCCATATCCCTACAATTGAGTCTTTTTATTTCGTGTTTTATCAATTATCTGTTTCTTGGAGCTAGAGCTAGTGGATAATCTGTTTTATTTCTTCAAATGGCTAATTTTATGTGTTTTGGCAGTTTTTGAGTAAAACAGATCCAGTGCTGCAGCATGTCTGAAGCACCTGCGGCTGTAACAAATTTTTGTGGAAAGAAGATGGATGATGGACGATTTTTGACAGGACTTTTGACAACTTTAGAAGCCTCCTCCTGCAGTATTTTTTTAAGAATGACATCATCTTTTTGATAGCTTGCAACCCTTGGACATTGAACCCTTTTTTTTTGTACTAATTGTACCTTAAGTACTTTGTGTTGGTTTATTTCTATTTTGCCACTCCCTTTTTGTATATAAAGGGAGGTTGGGGGTTTAGTTTAGGGGTCCTAACTTTTAACATCTAAGTACATATCTTTGGAAGTGAAAATCAAAGGTTGGCACCAATAACCTTTGATTTTGATGTACTTTTGAAATTCCAAGTAATCCTTTGAAGTTACCATCTCTTGTCTTTTTACTTATGCTTTATTACTTCTAGTATTCCTAATTTTAGTTGTTTACTTTCCTTACCATTTATATTTAAGTCATTTATATTTGTTGTAATTTACATTTCCGTCATTTTACTTTCTTGTAATTTATATTTCCGTCATTTACATTCATGTCTTTAATTTATGTAATTTATTGCTTTAAGTATTTACATTTTAGTATGAGTAGCTAAATCCGTTAGCTTGGGTGTAAGATAAAAGGGTGAGATTTCAAACCAAAAGAAGGTGGACATTGTTTCGCAATAACAATGTTCCATCATTTCATTCAAGTTTTATAAAGCCAATGACACTTCTTGACGAGTTGATCACTTTGAAAGTGTGAAAGTGCTATGGCCTAGAGATAAGCCATAATATGCACGTCAACTTGGATGATATGAGAAGCCGACTTGAGAGAGTGACTAATAAAGAGATTTATCGCCTCTATTTTTCATCTTGATTTATTCTTGACGGGTTGGTCGCTTGTTAAAAGTGTTAAAGTGTAGAGGATTCAGAGATGAAGCCCTTCGAACACTCCAACTTGAATGATATGGGAATTAACTCGAGAGAGTAGTTTTATACAAAGAGATTTGTAAATCCGTATATTTTGAGGACTCTACCCCTTGCTATCAAAAGTTAAAACTGCATAGAGATATGTTCAGTTGGATCTAAACGGTAGCGGGAGTATTGAAGTCCGAGAGGAATACCCTCAAAATAGATGGTGGATCTGTTTATGCTGAACTCATGCTGCAGCATACCTGCAACATAGTCTGCTGGAATTTGTGTTTAAGTCTCACCTAAAAGTCTTACACCCTTGCTACCTTTATTATTCTGTATTGTTATCAACTGTTAACCAACCAAACCAAATCAAAGTCTTCAAATTCGCCATCTGAAATCATTTCTTTTCTAACACTTTTATTATACTTTTACGACAATCTCTGTGGGACGATATCCGGTACTTTACCGTTTTATTACTTGAAAGACGATATTATATCTCATTGTATACTTGCTTTGAGGTTTAATTAGCACACGTCTATAGGTGTATTCCACGCACTAACATTGGCATCATTAGACGCCAACCAATCCATTCCCACAATGACATCAAATTCCCCCATACCCATCGGGTATAAACGCAATGGGAATGCATGACCATTGATGTCAATGCTACACCCTTCGTAAACTTCCCCCATTAAGACTCGACTGTCATCTGCTACTTCTACCTCAAAACCCCGCTTAAGCCGCTTTGGCCTCACATGCAAGTAATGAACAAAGCTCGGCGACACAAACGAACGGTTTGCGCCCGAGTCAAATAATACTTTAGCATATGTCGAGTCTATAGGGAAGGTACCTGTCACCACATCCAGTGCATCCACTGCCTCATCGGTTGTCATGTTAAACGCCCTTGCCCTAGCTCGGGCGGGCTTCGCCTTCCTTTATTCTCCTCTACCCCCAAAGCTTCTGACTTCTCCCTTCTTCAGCTGCGGACAATCTGTCTTTATGTGTTCGGGAGAACCACACTGATAACATGTCCTTGACCTCTGACAATCCCGCTCCATGTGGCCTACCTTTACACACTTGAAGCACCCATCTTTGTCCACCAAACACTCCCCCTTGTGCATTCGGTTACACTTATTGCACGACTTATAATCAACTCTTGGCGCCGCTCTCGGGTCAAACTTTGTAGATTTTATCTTTTTACCGTCCCGCACAGATCCCTCCCATTTCCTCTTTTCCGATCCCTTCTCAGACTGCTGTCGATTCTTGTCTTTTTCTGTCATCTCGGCGGCATTAATAGTCGCCTGGAAAGTAGCTGGCTCTCTAGCAGCTGTCAGCTCCCTGATGTTACTCCTTAAACCAAACAAGTAACTGTCGATCCGCCGCTCTTCATTGGGCACATAAATCTCGGCGAAACGTGCCTTTTCCAGAAACTTTGTTGTGTACTCCCTGACGGTCATCTCCCCTTGTTCCAGATTCAAAAATTCTTCTTCCAGCTTCTTCACCGCCGCTAAAGGACAAAATTGTTGCTTGAATCTGGCGCTGAAGGTCTCCCAAGCCATACCCTTAGCTGCTTTCGACCCCTTTCCCCCTGTCTCAGCCTCCCACCAAAACACAACATCGTCTCTCAGCATGGATAAAGCAAAAACCACCTTATCCCCATTCGTGCACTTGCTAGTGTGGAAAGCTAACTCCGTTTCCCTAATCCACTTGATTACTAATACCGGATCACACTCTCCTTTGAACACTGGAGGTTTGCAAGCAGTGAAGGACTTGTAACTACACCCTTTTTCAGAAACAGACTTTGCTTCCATGATTGGTGTTGACTGAGTATGACTGCCCACCATAGTAATTGGTGAGGTAGCCATTTCAGTCGTTTCCTTTTCTTCCCTCTTTCCTTGACTGACTGATGTTTCTTGAGCTTGCTTAGCTAGAAGTGCTTGCAACGTCTCATTCAACTTTCCCATCTCAACAGCGAACGTCTCTTGGGTCACAAATGCCTGAGCCCGACCCCTTCTTGGATTCTTAGCTGGTCCTTTCCTTTTCACCGGCTCTGAACTCTCCTGATGAGAGGATTCCTGCTCAGCTACCACTTCCACACTCTTATCCCGACGAGCTACTCGAACCGATCTCTTCCCTTGCGCTCTTGGCTCTGGTTCGACCACTTGTGTGACCGCCTTTTGAGTTGGCTTTTCCTTAGGTCGCCCACGACCCTTTCCTTTAGCAGCAACCGTTCGAGGAGGAATGACTGGTCCATCCTCAACAACTTCATTCACCGATGCTACCTCAACTACCGGCGCTGACCTGCTCCTAGTCATTCTCTCTGACATGACTATAGACAAGAATGCCAACACAAGAATTAAAACATGTCCAAAGTGGCCCACATCATCAACAAATTCTAAAGGTTTGCGAAGAAACACAACCTATTACATAACTGAGATACTAAATAGAATAAACGCAACTAAACAAGAGTCTTCTATTAGTGGACGCTGCTTAAATCTTCTCTTTTCCCTTTCCCGAACCACCAGGCTCACGCTTACCTGAAAAGGGTTTTAAATTTTTGAAAGAGCGAGGGTTAGACCAACGGTCTAGTGAGTCTCATCTGAAAATCAGTTACTATTCACATAATCAAATAAAGATTTATTAACAAGGCATCACATATTTAAATACGATTGAATAACTAACTTTCTTTAAACGCTTCAGCTCACACTACTGTCACCCTAAGGTAACAGAGTGTCTGTGACTCACACTGCCTTGTTGGGACACCCCCCCCCCAACGGCATATACGGAACACCCCCCCGGTATGAGCACAGGCGGAACACACCCTCCGACTTCGAGCTTATCACTTTCCAAACATGCAACCAAATCAAAACAATCAAACTTTAACATTTATATGAACTTCTCGCTATTGATTAACAAAATAACCACATTTCAATACTTGCATAAAAGTTTATTACAACACACATGAACTCTTTTCGGAAAAAGCTTTAGTTCAGAAAACTCACTTGGTCCTTGCAAAGCTTCCGCTATAAATCCTTAATGTCGGACCTATAGTCATAATAATAGAAAACCCTTAAAAACATAACCACAAAGCACCTAAGACTAAAGCCTAATCGTCCGACACCAACCGACTCCGACCGAACCTGCCTAAGCCGCGCTTGGTCCTCGACCGGTGCCAAGGCAGCGCCCGGTGTCGGCCTCGACCGGTGCCAAGGCAGCGCCCGGTGTCGGCCTCGACCGGTGCCAAGGCAGCGCCCGGTGTCGGCCTCGACCGGTGCCAAGGCAGCGCCCGGTGTCGGCCTCGACCGGTGCCAAGGCAGCGCCCGGTGTCGGCCTCGACCGGTGCCAAGGCAGCGCCCGGTGTCGGCCTCGACCGGTGCCAAGGCAGCGCCCGGTGTCGGCCTCGACCGGTGCCAAGGCACTGACCGGGTCCCCTTTCCAACGACCGAGATCAAAACTCGACCGGACTCCTCGAGCGACCGGTGCATAAAACGACCGGGGTCTGTGACCGAGGTCTACGACCGCCCACAAAACCCATCGATCGAACAACTCAAACACTCGAAAACAAGGTCGATAACACAGAGTCCCCTTAACTAGTTAATCTGCACAATACTAATGTCGATAACAAGGACTCAACTCCACAAGCCTTAAACCGATTACACCAAAACCCGATTACTCCAAAAACTCAAAATCGACCGAACTAAACCCAACGATTCGAAAATCAAAGGAAGACTAGTATAGAATCTCTTGAAGAGAAGATGATTATTACCTGGAAGTATGAAGATGATTTTCCTTTGTCTCGATCGAAAGTCTGCTAAAATCGCCTCTGCCTCTCACTTCTTTCTAAAACAGCCGCCACTCAAAAAGAATACTGAGAAACCTTAGGGTAAAAACTCCTTATTAACCCATATTACACCTTACACCCTTCTTTACTAAAGTCTTGACCAAAATGACCCCAAACTTTTCTTTAAAAAAATTTATACCCGGTTATTACATTTTCAATCTTGATTCATGTTACGCTTTATTCTCCGTTACCTCTCAATTTTACTTTATGGTTTTGCGTGGTTTTGGGAAAGCGATTTGTAAAGTTGATTTTTTAAAACGTGAGTTACATGTTTTTATAGAGTATAGTAAATATATTAGTGTGAACAATACTTGCATATAAATGTATTTTAATGATCGAAATTATGAAAATATGGCTAAAACACTGAAAGTTCTATACTGATATCAGTATCAAATTGAAAAAAAAAAAGAATACTAAAGGATAATATGTTTTTTCAAAACCCTTCATGCTTCAATTCTTATTGTTTACAAAAAGCCAAAATAAGAACATGATTATAAATATTGAAATATTTTGTATGGATAATTAATTTATACCAAATGCTTTAATAGTTGTATCATGTATGCTTGAAAAATTAACACCTTTTAAGAACTAAAAACCCAAAGGTTGATAATAATACTAGAAGTATACATATACAATGCAATATATACATCTTTATTCTGTCTCTCCTTATTTTATTTAATGAATTGTGTGATTTTGAGAGAGCAAGAGAGTTTTTGTAAGTTATCAATTTTATTAGGTATTTTGCTGAATGATCAATTTCGTAAATAACTCTTATTAGTATTTTCAACAAAGACTATATATTGTAGGGGCAAAGGTTTATCATTGATTCAAAAGTGCATGATGACTATATGTCCACTAGCACTACTAAAATAGAGACTTTCACTTACGAATTAATCCTCCGAAAAAGTGGATTACAGGTGGATTTCTGGCGGATATCACGGTCAGAGAAACCATTGCCAAAAAACTCCACCGATGGGTATCAACCACCACAAATCCGCCACTAATATGAATTAATTAAAAAATTTATTTT
Source organism: Arctium minus (assembly GCA_954870635.1). NCBI lineage: Eukaryota > Viridiplantae > Streptophyta > Magnoliopsida > Asterales > Asteraceae > Arctium > Arctium minus. The sequence continues at coordinate 74,350,108 of OX941094.1, read as the reverse complement.
TTTAAATATATACATTTGTGGCGGAAGTCAACGAAAGATTGACTTTTCCTTATCCGCCACTAGTTTTCGGAATCCATCGGAAAAAGTCCATCAGTGAAAGTCCTTTTTTTAGTAGCAAGTGCTTGGAAATTTGTGTTCGGGTCTTATACAATTTTTTGGTAAACAAATACCAGAGAAAGCCAAATTTCAACTTTTCCTTGAAAATGCATGACATAGATTTCTGGGTATATTGGGTAGTCTTGATTATGTGTACCGAAAATGAAAGAATTGTCTTATTGAAAGGAAAGATCAATACAACTTGGGGATATCATGGGTTCCCGTACCGGACAATTATACTTGACATATTTGCATCAACGGACTTATGAGAATGGTATGCCTTTTCGGAACGACCTATCATATAATGATATCAACGTACTGGACGGATCCATCTTTATGGATGTCTTATAAAGGGAGGCAGATAAATTTCATAGCTATTCCCACAACTTATACCTATAAATAAAAATGTTTTTGTTATAATATTTATATTTTAAGGTCTTTAAATTGTTGAATTAACGCTACAAAACAATTTAAAGACCTTAAAATATAAGTATTATTATGATAAATTTAAGGAAAATTGACTGAAATAACCAATCTACCAAAATGAATTCACTTTATAGACACCAAACCTTTTCAAGCAAATTCCATAAATAGCCCGAAGGCCCAAAATTTATGCTAACAATTTACTCATTTACATAAACCACATTTTTTTAATTAGAAAAAAAAGGATTTACTTAAATGCGTACACTTTATTTGCGTAAATCAAATATTATTAATTTTTAATTATATTTTATAATTAATTATTTAATTTATTTTATATATTTTTTTTTTCATTTTTCAGTATATACTTTTATCATTATTAACATACATAAATCGTATAATAACTAAAATACATTAAAAATACGTTTTTTACAAGTTATATCATTATAATTCTCTCGTCGATATCTTCAAATGAGTTCAATATTGAATATTTTTGAATTTAGTCATATTATCCATTATCATAAATATGTATGAATAATTTTTAATACTTACACTTTATATCCTTATAATTACGATTTAATAAATAACTATAAAAGTATAAAATATGTAAGTAATAGAAATAACTTGTACGTATTTATATTTAATAATAGGATTAAATACAAAAATATTCAATATTGTGCTCATTTTGAAGGTATTAACGAGATGATTATATTGATACAATTTGTTAAAAAATAAAATTATTTTTAATGTATTTTAGTTAATATAAAATTTATGTATGTTAGTATGATAAAAGTATAAAATAAAAAAAATAAGGGATATAAAATAAATTAAATCTATACTATATTATAAAGCACGGATAAAACACTATTAAATACAAATTATTAGGCACAAGGTACCATCATTTTATGCAAGATTTTAAAAATAACTTAATTTATAAGTATCAAAGCACAAAATACATATTAGTACTGCATGTTTCTAACACCCACCAATTTGGTATGTGCAGGACCTTCCATTTATGCAGACTTTTCCATGTATCACTATTAATTAATATATTATATTACTATGATTTTGTTTTAATTATATTATTAAATATGTAATTGGTTATTTTTTCTAGATATCATTAAAATATATAAGATAATCATTAAATTCTAACAAAATACTTAAGTTTTTTATATAAAAAGTATTATATTATTATACCTAAACTAAACAAATTTATAAAAAAAAACATTATCACTTTTTCAAAACAATTCAAAATTGTACTGTAAATCGACAAAAAAATAAAATGAAACATTAAAATCGTGATGTATCTCGCTGCATTGCACGAATACGCTTCTAGTATCTAATTATAAGAATATAAAACGTAATTAAATAACTATCTTTACGCAAATGATTTATCGTAATTTGCATTAAACCAATTTATTTTCTTTTTTCTTAAATAGAAAAAAAAAATACGTTAATCATTTACATAAAATTCATCTATTTTAAAATTTTACTTTCAAAAAGGGCTATAACTTAAATTGAATTGGAAAGACGACTATTTTAGTGAATCTCCCTAAATTAAAATATTTTCTTTGCATGTAAATAAAAAATTATATTTACGTACAAGATTTTAAGTCATATGTTAAATTGTATAAAACCTTTTTTTTTAAATTAATATGATCCACGTGTGACATGACCCATTAAATAGAGTTCATCATTATTGATTTTAACATAAAATACCCTTTGCCCTAAAGAGAATAAATAAATAAATTATAACTCTCGCAATTAATAGACTCTTTGTGGGGTTGTTTGATAGTTGCTGAATGGTTTGGTACAGAAAGATTAAGGGATCAGAATGATTAAGAGACTCTTATGATTTAGTGTAATATGAAATATGGTTGTTTGGTAATTGTTCAGAATGAAATTAGAGCGCTTAATGGTTAAAGGAAACCCAAAATACAAAATGATTCAGAAGGTTTTGAAACCATTAAGAGACAATATTTTTTCCTGCCAAACATGATTAACTCTTAACGATTCAGATGTTGCTTCTTAATGGAACCATTAAAAGGTAAACAAACAGCCCCTCAAACATCTTAAAACAAAAATATATTAAATTATTACTTTAAATAAGAAAACAATGACATGTATTTATCATAAAACTATATTTTTTTAGATGGTTAGGTAAATAGAAGGTGTCTGGTTAGCCCAAGTTTTAAGAGCATCTTCAAGAGCTTCTTCAAAATGGAGATTTTGAAGATTTTTTGCTTCAACAGATTCTCCAAAATGGAGAAAGTATGAGAAAGATGATGAAAATCTCCAAATTTGAAGATATCTCAAAAAATGATTACATATGAAAGAGAAATGATTTTTTATTCATTCTACCAATGAAATTGTTTTAAATTAAATGTTTAGGAGAGAGAAATAATATTTTATAAGTTGTATTGAATATTTTAATAATATAATTAATTTTGTAATCTCTAAAATAGAGAATTTGTTGGAGATGAAGGTGATGTTTCTTTTGGAGATTTTGCCATTTTATTTCTCCATTTTGGAGAAGTTGTTGGAGATGCCCTAATTAGGATCCGGAATTTTGGATGCCTTATCTGTCAGGAAATTGACTCATTTTGGTCTTCTAATCATTTTCTTTCTATTTTTAACTAAAATGTAACAACATCCGTAATATACAAGTCCGTAATTGCGAACCTATTTCAAAAACACACACACACACACAAAATTACGAATCTGATCGTTTTTAGGTTTGCAAATTTGATTACTATGATATAAAGTTGGCATTATTGGTTTTGAGTATGATTTGATCCTAACTTTTTAGGATCAAAGTATCATATTTAGAGAAGTCGGTAACAAGTTACTTGTAAAAATACTGATTTATTGAAATTAAACATAAAATTATGTATATGAAAGTTTAAATATTTGATTATTTTATTCTTATTGTAAGTCATATTTCTTTCATGTTACTTCATCTAGAAACGCATGATCATCCTTAAAATATTATTCATTTTCTAACTTTCTATTTATTTGTTTAGAGTTAGACAGAACAAAATTCATATCGATTCTATATATTACACGTTCAAGAAAAATATTTGAAACGTATCGCTGACCTAAAAGGATACAAACAAAATCACATGATCACTGTCTTTGATACTAAAAAAAAATTAATACAATAAACCTCGAGGAGACGTCATGTATATGCCATTTGCAAAGCCACAAACGACTATACCAAGGATTTAGAAGCGACATATAATTCATTACCAATATCAACATAAAATACGATAGTATAGATATCATAATTCTTGAGATATTAATGTCAGATAAAGCGATACATATATTAAAAATGTTTTATTATATTTTTTTTCCAAATTTTACATTAAAAAGTGAATGTCTTATTGTGTTGAATGCTAATATCAAATCATCATATGTTTTAGTAGTGATATAACATATGATCAACAAATCATGTTTAGCTCAGTTGGTTTTCCCAGGGACGGTAACATCTTTGGGGGGGGGGGGGGGGGTTGTGGATGATATCCCAATCTACCCGGGTTTGAATTCAAGGGGAGTCAATTTGAGGGCATGAGGAGTACCCAGTCCTTGGGTCGGTCCAGTCGTTGACTGGGCTGCCCCCCAGCCCAGTCTTAGACTGTGGTTGGGCTCTAGGTTCAGCGTAAGCTGGGCTGGGACAGCGGCGGATTAGTGGGATGCCCGATACCGCCGGGGAGGTGTGCGTGCGTGTGTTCGTGGTAGTCGTTCGTTGGTTCGATGCCGCTATGCCTTCCAAAAAAAAAATACATATATATATATCATATGATCAAATTCATCAACGTTCCTTCAAAGAAACACTTATTATATTAGAAATCAATATTTTATGGAAAGTTAAAAATTTGATGACAAAGTTATTTGTTGATATTCTTGCTTGTATGTATGTATGCATGCTATAATTTGTTTACCTAGTTTTTATAACATATATTAGATTCATATTTTATACAAGTATACAGAACTTTGTACAATATTCCATCATTTCGTCACTATTAAATATTTTATAATAATGTGCAAAATACCGCAACAAATTTCGAAAATATATACTTTAACTGTTTTAACAAAAGCACTACTAAAGTACGTTTTGCATAGTAAAAATATAACGATTGTGACCAACGAGTAAATTACAAATTTACATGTCAACCGTTGACTAAAACGTCACAAGCTATAAAATCAGTTACCACAATGTCATGTTATAAAGTTTCGACACATTTGAAGGTAAAACGTTAATTTAAAGTTGATGTTAAAAATTATAAATTGACTTATTATACTTTTGACTATGCCACAAGTAGAAGTGTAAATAACATTTGTTCTATATCTATTTACATGGTGACCCAAACCAATAATTGGATTGTAAAAGACAAATCCAAAATTTGGATACCCAATTCCTTTCTTATAATCCAACATCATAGGCCCAAACCCTCCCCAATTTATTGTAGAAAAATTCGGGATCAATGATTGGATAAAGGAACAGATTACTCGATATATTTTTGTAGAACTAGCCCAGTCTTTTAGAAGCATTAAATTTGATGTTACACCAAAAGCCCATTAGGAGTAAGTCGTATGACCACAAAATCTTTGAAAGAAGTTGGCCCATACCCGGAGTCTTGATTATAATCTCCATTGGGATGAGAATAAGAAAACCAAACATCCTCGTTCCTAAATTGCAAAACCAACCACAAAAACCTAACGAGCATTCATCCAAATTCCAAGTCGTACACATTGCAGCTTCGAAGAACTTAGAAGGAGCATATCTATAATTACATATTCGATTGCAAGGGTTATTCAACTTAGAACACATCCTCATTGGCATCATCAAAATCCCACAATCCTTAGACAAAAATCAATAGTAAACTGTCTTAAAATCAGCGGAAAATTTCATGAAGTATAACCTCCAATTGTAGTGAACCTGATACCAACCAACGTGCAAGAACACGGGCACCGATTATGTTTTTAATCCAACCAAGAGCATGCAACAAGTCTTCAAAGAAGCCGAAAGTATAGATATAATAGTTTGAACCATCCCCCATAGCTCGATTGTTGTTCCATTTTGATCCCAGATAGTGAGCTCAATAACTTCTCAACTTGGAGTCTCCGCGTAAGAGTCATTAAAAAACTCGCTTTTTAAACTTTAAATGTCTGGCCTTAATTTCTAAAAAGTCAATTAATAACTAAAATCATAACCAAAGTAAGTTTCAAAACTTTTGGGGTCTATTGGCAATTTTTGGAAACTTAAAATCTTAAATAATTAGAATTTGGATTACAATCATAAATAAAACGACTTAGGGTTATTTTGATAATTTTGGAACGTTAAAATAGTTTAATTCGAGATTAAAATTATAAATTTAATACCTATGACTCTTTTAGTAATTTTCAGAAGTTTAATTTGATTAAGATTATAAAATTTTCAATTTCAATTGCTCGGATCAATTTCAATCATTTGACTTATTGAATTGAACTGTGAAACATACAAAAATCAAAGCTTTCTCTTAAAATCAATACCCAGACGTCTGTGTGAAGGTCTCATAGGCTTCTGCAATTACTTTCTGATAGCTTATTTTTGAAAATATAAGTTAAATGTTTTGGTGAAAGAGAGGGCAGACATAGAATATTTTCAAATGATAGCACCATTAATTTGACTATAAATAAAAATGAAGCTACAGATATTTTTAAAAATCATCATTAATCTGTTAGTTAGTTCCTTATGTTTATGAGGTATGTGTTTGAGTATTTTATCCTAAGTTTTGACCATAATAAAGATAAAACTAAAAACTAAGAAAATGATACAACTATGATTCAAACATATACTTGATGAATCTATCAATATTTTGCCGTGTTGAAGACTTCTTGATTGTCTTGGTCAATAGTCAACAATCCACTTTCATTGCCATAATTATTGGGATCATCATATATACTAGGCATATACCTGCGCGATGCAACGGAATGTAAGTAAATAACGAACAATTAATGTTACTTCCTTATAGGCATGTTATCAACAATCAACCATGACCTATGAATCACAATTTATGAAACCCTAAACCCATAAAGATATTCAATAATTAGTTTATATTACAAATATTGACAAAAAAAATTATAATGATATAATTTATAATAAAAATGAAACGTATTTTACGATTATGTATTTTTAATGTGCTAATAGTGGAAAAAAATAAAACGTTTGGATAGAAAACAAATTAGTTCGTAGATATTCATGATATTTAATAGTACAGTTAAATTAAAAAATATTCAATATTAGGCTCGTTTTGAAGATATTGATGAGACAATTATAATAGTATACTTTGTAGAAAAAGAAACTTATTTTTTCATTGCATTTTTGTTCATATACGATTATTTGTGTTAATATGATAATGGTGTAAAATAAAAAATTAAAAAATAAGGGATATAAAATGAATTAAATAAGTAATTGTAAAGGTGACAAATGTAACATTATAAGGGTGATAAGTGTTATTGTATAAAAACTTAGGGTAATAATTGTTATTGTATAAAAACTTGGGATGATAAGTGTTATTGTACAAAAGTTTGTACAATAACCGTATTAGTTTTTTTATATAGTAGTAGAGATTTAATTCATAGATATTCATGATATTTAATAGTACGGTTAAATTTAAAAATATTCAATATTGGATTCGTTTTGAAGGTATTGACGAGACGATTATAATGGTATAATTTGTAAAAAAAGAAACGAATTTTTTCATTGCATTTTTGTTTATATACAATTTATTTGTGTTAAAATAATAAGGGTGTAAAATGAAAAATGAAAAAAATAAGGGATAGAAAGTAAATTAGATAATTAATTGTAAGGGTGATAAATGTAAAATTTAACTTTAATAGCTTTCCAAAAACCGTTTTCCAATAACTACTTTTTTCAATAACCGTAATAGAATTTTAATATAATAGTATAGAATATATATATATATATTTATTATTTATGTTTTTTCAAAGGAATATTTTATTTAAACAAGCCAAAATAGGAAAACACTCCAAAACCTACGAGGAAATTGAAACAAAAGATAACTAGGAAAAGACAAAAACCAACAACAGATTAAAACTAAAACGAGAACTTAGGCTGGAAAAAGAAAACAGAAAACTCAAATGACTGCCGCAAAATGGGTGCACAACCAAGAAACCCAATAAATTGATAGAGAATTGAACCTCGACGAAATCCAATTGAAAGTTTGAAATTGGATATCACCCATGATATTAATGTTTCAATTGACCCCTTTAAAGACTCTGAGAGTTTCTAAATCTCCAATGACACTAAGGTCCTGTTTGTTATTAGCAGCTTAATGAGCTTAATGAGACTCACAGCTTATTCAGTCATGTTGTCGAGAGCTAATTACGGGATTGATTTAGTCAATCTCCTCTCAATGGTTATTGTATATTCCGTAATTTTAGGCTAATTAGTCTCCAGCTAATTTGTAGTTTCCTTATCTCTTATATTGTAACTTGTGTATTTATTCTTGTAGTCTGCTGGTGGAATAAGAAATATACGAAAAATTCCTGTATCTTGAAACCCTAATTCTTTATGGTATCAGAGCGGGGTCGTACGTAAACCACCGAAGTATACCTCTTTGAACCAAATCAAACCTGCACCATGGGAGACAAAGATCCTCCTGTCATTGTACAGAACGTACAAGACGCTCCTTTTCCCACTGGAATCATCCTAGATGATTCGAATTACCCATTGTGGTCTCAACTAATGGAGATGCGCATCGGAGCAAGAAACAAGTCCAGATTCCTCACCGAAAAGAGTCTGAAACCCTCAGATGAAAAGCTACTGGAAAACTGGTTAATCGACAACCACCGTGTCAAAAGCTGGCTTATTGATTCGATGAGCCCCCCGCTGATTCAACGATTTATTCGGCTTCAGACGGCGAAAGAAATATGGGAAGCAGTCGCAAAAACCTTTTATGATGGCTCTGACGAAACTCAACTGTTCGAACTGAACAGAAAATCCTTCACAACCCGCCAGAATAGCAGACCTTTGCCTACCTACTACAACGAACTTGTCAGCATATTCCAAGAAATCGATACTCGTATCACAAGCCAAGAAGAGAGTGTTGCACAAGTTGTGTCCCTGCATAAAACCCTTGCCCGTCTTCGGGTCCACATTTTTCTCGCAGGTCTCGATCCGGAATTCAACAATGCCCGAAGCGAAATCCTGAGAAAAGATCCACCACTCGACCTTGAATCCTGCTATGCATATGTTCGAAAGGACCAGAACCAAAGGAATACGATGGAGGAACCGAAGGTGGAGACTGACGGAATGGTTCATCTGGCGACCCGAAACCGATTTCAGAAAGGGAAGAATCAAAATAATAAAGGGAGCTCACTTACATGTACCCACTGTGGAGAAGAGGGACATTCAAAGCAGCGATGTTATGAGATAATCGGATACCCAGAATGGTGGGATTTCTCGAAAAAGCCTCGGAAGAAAATAGGCCAAGCAACAGTCGCTACGTCCACAAAAGACGAACCGGCTCCTATTGCTGCACATGCTGAGAAAGTGAACGAATCTGGTATGTCTGAAACTAATCACACTATAGATGGTAGCTGGATTATTGACACAGGAACAACCGATCATATGACAAATGATCCATGTAAGATCGTATCTATGTGTACTCCGAAACAATCTAAGATTCGAACAGCAAATGGAGGAAACGCACGTGTTACTTGTGAAGGACCGGTACACGTATCTGGCTCCATGAGTCTAGATAACGTTCTTGTTGTTCCTTCGTTATCTTCTAATCTGTTGTCCGTATCACAAATTACAAAAAGTCTAAATTGTTTCGCAACTTTCTGGCCTGATGATTGTATGATCCAGGACATCAAGACACGGAGAATTCTTGGCTATGGTACTAAACGAGGGAAGTTGTATTACCTCGAAGATCAAAAGGATGGTGAAGCTCTTAACACAGGGATAACTCAAGGAAATAAAACGATGACATGGCTGTGGCATCGTAGATTAGGACATTTGTCGTTTAATTACCTTCGTAAATTGAAACCAAGCTTGTTTATTGGAAAAAACGATGTTTTTGAATGTGGTATTTGTGAAATGGCAAAGGGTCATAAAATCTCGTATTCTCCAAGTCATAATAAAAGTTTGATTCCTTTTATGACTATTCACTCTGATGTGTGGGGCCCAGCTCGAATCTCTACACCTAATGGTGCTCGGTATTTTGTAACTTTTATTGATGAATGTACCTGTATGATATGGATTGCCCTTCTCAAGCACAAAGGAGAAGTATGCACAGTATTTCAAGAACTATACCGAACGGTAAAAGCGCAATACAAGTGTGACATCCAGGTTCTTCAATCTGATAATGGAACCGAGTATGTCAATCAAGAGATGGAGAAATTCTGCAGAGACAACTCCATAAGGCACCAAACTTCGTGTGTTGGAACTCCCCAACAAAACGGATTAGCAGAGAGAAGAAATAGACAACTTATGGAGATTGTCCGTGCATCCTTGTTCGACATGAAGGCTCCACGCCAATACTGGGGAGAGGCGGTTCGATCCGCGGCTTACCTCATGAACAGAACCCCATCCCGAGTAATCCAGTTTAAAACACCTATCCAAAAGCTTCATGAACTCGTGGAAGCCCCACCAAGCGTCAACCTTGAGCCAAGGGTATTCGGTTGCACATCGTACGTACATCAGAATCTTGGAAAACTTGACCCTCGGGTTGTCCGGTGTATCTTCCTTGGGTACGCAGAATTCAAAAAAGGGTACCGGTGCTACGACCCCACGGAGAAGAAAATGTACATTACCAGAGATGTTGCGTTCCATGAAAATATTCCTTTTTTTGGAGACGAAGGTTCTCTTCAAGGGGAGAAAGAATCGAATATGGAGGAAGAGAACATACATCGTTGCAACGAACATCAAGATGAAACTCTCGACATTCCAGTAAACGAAAGTGATAATGATGGACACGTAGAATAAGAAATAAATAATAATGGAGAAGATGGGACTGATTTGGAAGCAACCGTTGAAGACCAAGATGATAGAACTTCCCCGGTTGTCACCACCACCGAAAGCACACAAGAATCGCCTCAAATGACGCCTAATTCTACTGTTCTTGATTCTTTTTTGCAGGATATCACAAACTCACCTGATGATCATAACGTCTCTCTTGAACCTACTTCCAGGTACCCCATAAGGCAGAACCGGGGTGTCCCGAAAAAACAATATCAGCCCAGTCTGAAAATGAAGGCAAGATACCCAATCAACAATTACATATCATCTCACTGGCTAGCTAAATCTCAATTACTTTTGATTGAACAGTTGTCATCCGTGTCCATTCCGAATAACGTCCAAGAAGCACTAATTGACCAGAACTGGAAGAAAGCTATGAATGATGAAATGGAGGCCTAACAGAAGAATCGCACTTGGGAATTGGTGACTCTTCCTCCAGGAAAAAAACTCGTAGGATGCAGGTGGATATATACGGTTAAACTTAACTCGGAAGGGAACATCGACAGGTATAAAGCAAGACTCGTAGCTAAAGGATACACGCAAAAATATGGAATCGATTATGGAGACACATTTGCCCCGGTAGCAAAGATAAATACCATCCGTATCCTTCTGTCTATTGCAGCGAATCAAGACTGGCCATTACGACAATTCGACGTGAAAAATGCCTTTCTAAACGACCATCTTGAAGAAGAAGTATACATGGAACCTCCTCCCGGGTTGAACTACAAGGACAAATTGTTTAAACTAAAAAGAGCGTTATATGGGTTGAAACAGTCTCCCCAAGCATAGTTTGGAAGGTTTTCGAATTTCATGAAGAAGATTGGATACAAACAAAGTGATGCCGATCACACCCTCTTTGTTAAGAGACAAAACAAGAACATAACAGCATTGATTGTATACGTAGATGATATGGTTGCCACCGGCAATGATCCAAAAGAAATGGCGAATCTTCAGAAAGTCCTAGCAACCGAATTCGAACTAAAGGATCTTGGGGACTTAAAATACTTCTTGGGTATAGAAGTGGCCAGATCAAAACGAGGCATATCCATGTGTCAACGAAAGTACGTGTTAGATCTTCTAGCAGAAACAGGTATGCTTGACTGCCAGCCCGCCGATACGCCGATTGAAGTCAATCATGGATTGAAAATACATCCGAATCAAGTCCCAGCAAATAGAGAAAGATATCAGAGACTGGTTGGGAAACTAATTTACTTGTCTCACACGCGACCTGACATAGCATATACCGTTAGCGTGGTAAGTCTTTTTATGCATGGTCCGAGTAAAGACCATATGGAAGCAGTGTACCGAATCTTGAGATACCTGAAGTCCTCTCCAGGAAAAGGACTGTTCTTCGCGAAAAATCAAAGTAGAGGGGTGAGCGGATATACGGATGCAGATTGGGCTGGAGATGGAACAGATGGAAAGTCAACATCGGGATATTTCACATTTGTTGGGGGTAATCTAGTCACATGGAGAAGTAAAAAACAAAAGGTCGTTGCTAGATCAAGTGCAGAATCCGAACTTCGAGGAATGGTTCATGGTGTCTGTGAACTGTTGTGGATTAAGCGAATTTTGCGAGACTTGGGGATTACTCTCACTAATTCGATGGAATTAAGCTGTGACAATCAAGCTGCTGTGAAAATAGCAAATAACCCGGTTCACCATGATAGAACGAAGCATGTAGAGGTTGATCGTCATTTCATTAAGGACCATCTAGAAAAAGGTACAGTCGAACTTCCGTTGGTGCCTTCAAAAGATCAACTGGCGGACATCCTGACAAAGGCAGTATGTGGGAGGATTTTTCATAGCTCTCTTGACAAGCTGGGAATGATAGATATCCATTCTCCACCTTGAGGGGGAGTGTTGTCGAGAGCTAATTAATGGATTGATTTAGTCAATCTCCTCTCAATGGTTATTGTATATTCCGTAATTTTAGGCTAATTAGTCTCCGACTAATTTGTAGTTTCCTTATCTCTTGTATTGTAACTTGTGTATTTATTCTTGTAGTCTGTTGGTGGAATAAGAAATATACGAAAAATTCCTGTATCTTGAAACCCTAATTCTTTAAGTCAGATATATATATATGACTGTTTGGTAGTAGCTTAATGATATAGAAAGTGACTTATTCAGTAAGATTTTAAGAGGGAGCTTTATGCAGAAAGCCAAATTTTTTCCAAACCAGTCCCTCCCATTAAAAAACACGTTCATTCCATCTATAAAAAAACTCTCTCAAATAAAAACCTTCTAAATTTATACAGACAGATTAATTCACACAGACAACTTTATCGATACAGAACTTAATGAAAAACCAACCAAACAACCCCTAAACCACAATCCAAATTACCACTTGCAAGATGCCCTTATGAATCCAAGATATGTCTTCCTCAGTAGCAGATACTTTATTTATGATAAATGTTATTATAGATATTCATGATAAATACTATTTGCAATACATTAGATTAAATATTAATGATAAAAACACATAATTATTCACATTATTCATAATAAATAATACAAGAAATAGTTGGTTAACAAGTCTCAATTTTTTTTCTTATTTGATTTTCCTCTATAAATTATTTACCACTAGAAGTGTACTCGCGCAATGCAGCGAGATACATCACAATTTTAATGTTTATTTTTATTTTTTGTTTTTTATTGATTTACAGTACGATTTTGGATGATTTTTATTGAGTGATAATGGTTTTTTTATATATAAAGTTGTTTAATTTAGGCTTAACAATATAATGTTTTTTATATAAAAAAAATTAAGTAGTTTGTTAAAATTCATTAATTATCTTATATATTTTAAATTTTTTATATTTATATTGAGATGTTTATCATGTTTTGATTATGTTTATCATAATTCAAATTTCATAATTTTAGGATTTGAGGATTAGAGATAAGGATTTTGGGGGATAAAGATGAAATTTATTAATTAGGGTTAAAAACATTTAAAAGTAGTACATATTGCTTCATTAATTGTTTTTTAAGAGATTTTAAGTAAATTAGTATTAAATAATAGTACATAATGCTTAATACATCACGATTTTAATGTTTATTTTTATTTTTTGTTTTTTATTGATTTACAGTACGATTTTGGATGATTTTTATTGAGTGATAATGATTTTTTATATATAAATTTGTTTAATTTAGGCTTAACAATATAATGTTTTTTTATGTAAAAAAAATTAAGTAGTTTGTTAAAATTCATTAATTATCTTATATATTTTAAATTTTTTATATTTAAATTGAGATGTTTATCCTGTTTTGATTATGTTTATCAGAATTCAAATTTCATAATTTTAGGGTTTGGGGATTAGAGATAAGGATTTTGGGGATAAGGATGAAATATATTAATTAGGGTTAAAAGTTTTATCATGTAGTACATTAGACTTTAGTAGTTATTTTTAAGAGATTTTAAGTAGATAGCTTTAAATGATAGTACATAAAGCTTAGTGAGTTGTAATTAAGAGTTTTTTATGTCATCTTTATAATATAGTATAGATATATATGTTTCTAACATTCAAGTTAACGACTAGTTCCCTTAAAAAAAAAAAAAAAGTTAACGACTAGTTCCCTTTCAAAAAAAAAAAAAAAAAAAAAAAAAAAAAAAAAAAAAAAAAAAAAAAAAAAAAAAAAAAAGTTAACGACTAGTTGTATTTCTAACGCATTTACATATTAAAAAAATTGAACACAAAATAAAATAATAATTCAAGAAAATGACATACATACATTTTATATCAAGTTCCAAAACTTATATATATATATTCCTATATACCCCAAAATTTCAATCATAATTCCAAAACATAAACAAAGGGTAAAATGGTCCATGAAAAATTCCTTCTTTCCCTTTTCTTGGTTACTAGTCTCCTATCAGGAACCACCATTGCTAAAACTGAGTTCCTTGCTGCCTTCTGTTCAAGTGGGCAAAATTACACAAAAACCAGTTTGTTTCAAACAAATCTCGAAACTGCCCTCGCGATCGACACCACCGAGATCGACTACGGGTTCTACAACTTCTCCGGTGGTCGGAACTCCGATAGGGTCGACGTGATCGGACTTTGTAGAGGAGACGTCAATCGTGGAGCTTGTCGTTCGTGTCTTGACGATTCCGGCGAGAATCTACGGCGGCGATGCCCGGATCAAAAAGAGGCGATCGGGTGGGCGGATGAGTGTATGATCAGATATTCTAATCGATCGATTTCACATATGAACCAGACTTTACCGGCGATCTTCATGTTCAACCTCAAGAATGCTTCTGATCCTACTCTCTTTAATAAGGTAAATTATAATGATTAAGTTCTTGAATCTTTTTTTTATAAAAAATCATTGAACTTTTTCATTTTTAATGATTAAGTTTATGAATATTTCTTTAAATAAATAAACAAGGGAATTTAATTAAAATCACCCGAACATAAAAAATGGATACCTAAAATATCCCAAACCTTGTAAATTTTGCCAAAATACCTAATAACCCCGTGTTTTTGGGCCGCGTTTTTTGAAAAACGCAGGGTTATATGGTTTTGGTCCGCATATGATAAAAAACACGGAGATATGTCCGCGTTTTACAAATTACACGAGGACTTGGTCCGCGTTTGGTAACGCGGGGTTGGGGTAAGGGATGCCAAATTGAGTTGTTTTTTAAATATATATTTACATTTTATACCCTTATAATTATTTAGTTAGTTTACTTTGTACCTTTTACTTTTTTATTTTTTATTTTTATTTTCATCATATTAACCCATAAAATCGTATATTAACTAAAATACGTTAAAAAATACGTTTTAATTTTAACAAGTTATACCATTATAATCGTCTCCTCAAAATCTTCGAAATGAGCCCAATATTGAATATTTTTGGTTTTAATTATATATCATATGTACTACATAAAACGTATGAAACGTATGAATATGTTATTTTTCTTTTTACCATAAAACATAAAACGTATCATATATCATATATACTACACGGGGTTATTAGGTATTTTGGCAAAAATTACAAGATTTGGGGCATTTTGGGTATCATTTTTTATGTTTGAGTATTTTAATTAAATTCCCAATAAACAATCATATTTTGAAAAGTTGGTTATTTACATTATTTTATTTAAAAAAACTACTTGTAAGTTGTAACCGATTATGAAATATTTTAAAGAAAAAAAAACTTAAATCAATTATATCGTTCTATCCCTTTTGAACCCATCGCATCCAATGGCATCTTTCCTCATTGCTGCGCAATCGTCGTCCGTTCCCCATACACCCATCGTCACCGTTGGCCCCTGCCGTCGTTGATATGTTTTTCGTCTTTCGATGATCTATCTTTTATAACAATTTTATGTAGCACGCATAGACTAGTAAAAAAAGTGAATAATGGAAAAAAAAAAACAAAAAGAAACAATCAAAAAGAGGGAGATCGATGGCGGGACCAACGACGGTGATGGGTGGTGATAGAGAGCGGACGATGTTGGGGCAACTAGGGGAACAATAAAACTGATTTAAGTTTTTGTTTTTTACTTTAAAACATTAGTAGCCGGTTACAGTGGCGGGTCATGATTTTTTCCTAGTGAGACCACTTTTAAGGTAGTTTAAATGCCCGTAAAATCGTCCAATGTGTGTTTAGTCTAATTCCACCATTTCGAGGGATTTCTCAAGCTTTCTTGGTTGATTTCAATGTATTTCTAATTTTTTTTGTTGATTTCGAGGGACCTCTTTGGTTGTTTTGGGTGATTTTGAGGTCTTTTTTTAGTTGATTTGGGTCTAGATGAGAAATTACTGGGGAGATCTATGGTATAAAGTTTAAAAAATTCATTTTTGTCCTAAAAAAATTCATTTTTTTTTTACTATCTATGTTGCATTGATTAGTTGTATAGGGTACCAAGATATATAATCCTTACCAATTGCAGGTGGTAAGGGGTTTGTTGGACAACCTACGAGCCAAGGCTGCAGCCGGTGGTTCGAAGCTCAAGTATGCAACCGGACACACGAACTCAACCAGGTCATCAGAAAAAATATTCGGGTTGGTTCAGTGCACACCGGATTTGTCACCGGCGCAATGCACCGACTGCTTAAACAGAGCGTTTCAAGTTCTTCCGCAGTGTTGTGATGGGAAGATCGGCGGGAGGGTTCTCGGACCAAGCTGCAATTTTCGGTACGAAACTAATCGTTTTTACGACCAAACTACTCTGCCGGATGCGCCTGCACCTGCACCGGCACCGGCACCACAGGCCGCTACGCCACCACCACAGGCCGATGCACCACCACCGTCGGATGGACCGATAACATCCCCACCGGTTTCGTCTACCTCCGTCGGTGGATTGCCGCCACCACCACCGCCTCAAGGTATGTTCTCTAATTTCTACTGTATTCTCTGAACCAAGTCCATCGACTGGAGGTCGTCGCACAGACGGATCAAGAAACAGTGACGGATCCAGAATTTTTGCTTAGTGGCACTTTTAAGGTAGATTAAAGGTTTGCAAAGTCGTCCCATGTGTTTTTAGCCTAATTTCATTGTTTCAAGGGATTTTTAAAGTTCTTTTTGTTGATTTCGAGGTGTTTTTAGGTTTTTTTTATCGATTTTTCGAGAGATTTTTTTCGGATTTTTTGGTTGATTTTAAGAGTTTTTTTTTTTTTTTTTGATTTTGAGGTATTTTTTTTGGTTGGTAGTTTAAGGTGCCGTTTGTTTTTTAAGATGTTTAAAGTCTGAAGTCTTAATTTAGTTATGATTAATAAGAGGTGATGTGTAAAAATGTCTAAACGATTCAGACTTAAAAGCTATTAATAGATTTTTTTTTTAAAAACAAACAACACCTAAATCCACCTTAAACAGTGGAATTAAGCTAAAAATATATCCACGACTTTGTGGGCCTCAAATCTACCTTAAGTTACCCCCATTAGGAAAAATTGCTTGATCCGCCACTAGTGGTGGCCATTTAACTACAATAAACAAATATATGGATATCTTTCAACAAATCAAAATTGGTCTGGTGGTTAGCTCATTGCTTTTCATACGTGAGGTTCTGTGTTTAAGTATTTTATTGCAAGTTTTTTTTGGAAACATAATAAATCTAAAATTGAAAACTAAAAGCTAAGAAATGACACTAATGGGACTCGAAATCTGATCTGGGGTGGAAGAAAAACCTTGCAAAACTAACCCTACCGGGGAAAACTTGTGTCTTCATTGTAGTTTCAAACTATATAAGGTGGCACACAACAAATTGCTACAATGACATCTTTTACGACCCTATAATTTTTTACGGTACGATGGATGAACGAAGCGGTGGCATGCATGCCACCGTATGCCCTACACCGGGTAAGTCCTTGGGTCATCGGCAGTGTATTTTTTTCGCTGACATAACCGATGGTTTATTTGCAGGTGGAGGAGGAAACAGAAATCTAGTGCTTTTTGGTTTATCAACGGTAATGGCAGCATTATCAGCAATCTTGATCTTCTGATCATACTCAAGAAACTTGAATTTTTTTATCAGTGAAGCTCCAAGAAAGCAAGAACATAAAAGACTAATCTTGGTTGTGTTTGAACTATAATTAATTTAGTACTTCAGTAAAAAAAATTATCATTCGTATTTCAGTAAATTATGAATTTGGTTGTTTTGGTTTGTTAGTTATTATGAATAAAAATCTCCTGTCCCAAATTTCCATGTCTCATTCCTGTCCGACCAATGAAATTAAGACACATAAGATTTTATATATTTTTGATTTTATTTAATTCAAGTTTATATTCTCTCTTTGATGACGTGTATTAATGTGATTGGTGGACATGAATGAGACATGATAATTTGGGACAAGAGATTTTTATTCAGTTATTATGGATTTGGTCCCTAAACTCATTAAATACAAAAAACCCGTTAAGGTTTGCATTTTGTTTTGAATAACAGCGTCTATCATCCGTTGTTAACTATGAGGGCATTTTGGTCATTTACTATATTTTCCTCTAATTAGCATATCTTTTTAATTTTTTTTGAACGACGGAATTTTATAAAACTAGCAAGAAGCTAGAAAAGAAACAATTACATCGAAGTAATGGCAAGGGAATGATTAGTAAACCCAACCAACCCAATTAATAGACAGATTGCTACTTCTATGATTTACCCAAAAGTAAACACAGAGTTATAATGTTGTAAAAAAGCATCGCCTTCCTTGGCTTCGGGTTGCCAAAGAGAATACCATTTCGAAACACCCATATATATAGACCATAAAGTGGTAAGCGTAACGACCTCAAAACACAAGAACACCTCCCTCTTCAACTGAATAGAGTCAATCCAAGATATCCATTTCGAATAAGTATAGAGATTTGGAATATCCATACGCCACCAGCGACCGATGAGAGCCCATAAGTCTTTAGCGACAGTACATGAAAAGAAAAGATGACTGTAGTCCTCCACTCTTATATCACAATTAGGACATAAAAGAGACGAAACATCGATACCTCTTTTATCCAAATTTATACGAGTAGGGAGCCGATTGAGACGCAACCGCCACGCGAACACATTAACTTTGATGGGAACAAGTCTATTCCATCTAGTAGGATGAGATTCCACCTCCAAATGACTAGAGTCAATTAAACGTCTAGCTGAAGCCACTGAAAAATCACCCGACCCTTCTAACAACCACACCCATCTATCCTTTTGGCTGGAAGGCACAAAGGTAGACGAAATTTGTTGTAGTTCACTAAATTGGACAACCTCAACCCCACCTCTCGGTGGCCTTCGAAGACACACATCCCAACACCCTAACTCCAAACGAGACTTGACATTCACCGATTTATCCAATTCTAAAGCGTAAACTCTAGGAAATTGAATTTTAAAAGGAGAATCCCCAAGCCAAACATCATCCCAAAAAGCGGTCAAAACACCATCACCCACCTTTTTCTTACAGAAATAGAAAAGATCAATGTCTTTGTCCTTTAGAGGGTTGACCGATTTTATAATAGAGACCCATGTTGAGTTCGAGAATTGCCTAGGAACATTCGAACCAATTAGACCCTTCTCGCCATAGATGGATTTTATAATTTTAACCCAAAGTGACTCATCCTCCAACCAAAACCGTCAAATCCATTTGAAAAGCAAAGCACGGTTAAACGCCATAATGCTACCAATACCGAATCCTCTGAATTTGAGACTAGCCATAACTTTTTTCCACTTGACCCAAGACATTTTCTTTTCCTCCACATCACCACCAATGAAAAATCTATTTCAGAGAGATTCCAAGCCTTGCTCAACCAACCTTGGGATTTTGTAAATAGACATGAAGTAAGTAGGAAGGCTCCCCAAAACGGACTTTACAAGGGTAACCCGACCACCAATCGAAAGAGTTTTAACTTTCCAATTGGAAAGTTTGGCCAAGAATTTATTGAACAACACCTTCCAACCCTCCTTTTTGGTCATATTACCCCCAACGATTAAACCTAAATACGAAAATGGAATCTTCAATCCACCACACCCAACACAAGAGGCCAAACACTCGATTTCTTACGAATCCTCCCCCACCCCAAAAAGTTTACTTTTCTGAAGATTAATTTTGAGACCCGAGATAAGGAAAAAACACCTAAGAATACGAATTCGCATAGAATAGGTGGGAAAGAGGATACCGTTCTTTACCAATAGCAGCACCCATGAAGAGATTTTTCGAAACCGCCTCTTGAATAATGACATGTAATCTTTCCATGGCTAAGATAAAAAGGAAAGGGGAGAGAGGATCTCCTTGCCTTAATCCACGACGAATGCAAAATTCCTTAGTCGGAGAGCCATTAACGAGAACCGATCCCATCGAGTCCTCAAGGCATCCGCGAATCCACCCACGCCAAACTATGCCAAATCCCATTTTCGCTAGAATTAAATCCAGGTAATCCCACCTTAAACAATCATACGCTTTCTCAAAATCAACTTTAAGAATCAGAAGCTTAGACCAAATTTTTTTATACCAGTCCATAACTTCATTCAAAATTAAAGGACCATCAAGAATCTGGTGCCCTTTTATAAAAGTTGATTGCTTACTACTAACAATATCCCCAATAACCATACTAAGCCGATTAGCAAGAAGTTTACCAATTATTTTATATTGGTAACCTATAAGACTAATCGGCCTATAGTCTTTAACAAATTTAGTATCATGGACCTTCGGAATGAGAGCAATGAAAGAAGGGTTACATCCTTTCGGGAATCGACTGGACTCAGAGAAAGCGCCCACCAATTTCACCACGTCATTTTCAATGAGATGCCAAAATTTCTTGAAAAAATGGAAAGTAAAACCAGCATCTCTTTTTAATTTATTTTCTTTATTTTGAATCTTCATCTTCTTCTTCTTAACATTCTACATCCTCTCTCCTCATTCTCTCTCTCTCTCTCTCACACACACACACACACACACACACTTTCTTTCTTCGTCATAGATAGAAATTTGTACAAATCACTAAATTAGTGTTTACCGAGTAAGAAACATTTCCCAAACAGGCCGAGAATGTTACCCGATAAGATAAGTGATAGTGTTGACTTATCGGTAATCATTTACTCTGCAAGTGTCATAATAATTAAATAAATCTCGATTCACCCTATATATGAGGAGCTACGATGAGAGTAACCCTACTTATTATTAGATTCGATGTTGGAATTGACCGAATACGAAGAAGAATTTAATTGAGAACGGAGAAACCGTACGTAACTAGTCCGTACAGTATATTTAGTATAATCCTAAAATATCTATCATCAAAATGTTTATATAATTTTTTAAGTATATAATACACGACAAATGAACTCACAAACCCTACTCACAGTATATAAAGTCTCACCCGTTGTTGTATAGCTAGCGAGAGTTTGAAGTGGAACCGGTTAGAACCAAGGACGGAGGTCCAGTCGTGTCACCCGTCATCGTACTTTGTTCCGATATAGTTGGAGATCGGAACGACAATGGCGGCTCCAATGGTGTTGGAAAGTTCGCGGACCATTGACCTTCAAGCATGAAAACGACGGTTGACATGGTTGGGCGGTCATCAGGGTCCCTTTGGACACATAATAACGCGATATTGATCCATTTTAGAACCTCGTCGGTCTGAAAAGTTTGACTTAGACGACGATCTATCAATTCTTCTCCTTTGTTTTCCTTCCATGAGCGCCACACCTTCGATAACCAAAATACGTTTGGGATCAATTAAACTCGCGAAATACAACATAAACCCTAGATTCGTTCAAAAGTCAAAACGGGAAAAGATGAATTGCTTACGGTTGTGAGGAAGTTTTGGGGTTGATTTTGGAAACAAAATTTGTTGTTTCGTTGTCCGGAAATAATTTCTAATAGCAATACACCAAAACTGTAGACATCTGATTTTGTCGAGAATAATCCTTCCATTGCATATTCTGGTGCCATATATCCACTGTCAGAATCGAGTTTCATCGTTAGTAAAAAAATTGAGGGATTATAAGGGAAATATTTGTCGGTAAACAAAATTGGCGTCGCTAATTTGCCATAACTTTTAAATTTGTGCTCAAATGATTTGTGACGATGGTTTTAGCGACAATTCATTAGGGTTACAAAAACTTGTGAACTTACTAAGTTCCGACAATTCTAATGGTGTTAGCTTCCATTTGATTGCCTCCAAAAATTCGAGCGGTGCCAAAATCTGAAATCTTAGAGTTCATATCATCGTCCAAAAGAATGTTGCCCGCCTTCATGTCTCTATGAATAATTTTGAGGCGTGAGTCCTCGTGTAGGTATCGAAGTCCCTTTGCGATTCCACTTATGATGTTGGCACGCTTAGCCCAATCCAATTCCTTACACTTGATAGGATCTGTTGCAAAAAAAAAAACCCTTTACAACATGAAAGATCTATACGAAATTGTTTTTTTCGCGACGACTGAATCCATCGGGAAAAAACCATTTTATCAGAGAGTTTGGGGTTCGTGCTCGAAAGAAACTACAATCATAAAAGAAATGAATTTTGTTCGATTAGAGAGCAGAGACGAACCAAAAAGGAAGGTGTCGAGACTATTGTTAGCCATGTACTCGTAGATGAGAAGTCGTTCGGGACCTTTAATGCAGTAACCCAAAAGCCGAACTAGATTCTTGTGTTGAAGTTTTATGATTAACTCTACTTCGTTCTTGAACTCTATGAGACCTTGCCCCGAGTTCATTGATAGCCGTTTTACGGCTATTTCTTTTCCATCTTGTAGTTTACCCTATAAAAAAAAATTCAAAGCTTTCAAAAATCGACACGATTAATTCAAGTGAACACTACAATAAAATTGCGTTTATAGGACGCTTAAAATGTTCAAGCATTCTAATATCATATTTTATACGATTTACGTTTATAGGACAAAACTATAAAACTAACCATCTAGTAGTGTTACAATAGATTTATTGGACCCTTTTAGGCTTTTTAGCAAATTTTTATGACGTTTTTTAAATGAAGTGTCATATTAGATATTTTATTGAATACTATTTGAAAAAAATGTTCCATAAAAACAAGTGTCATATAAAAAGATTAGTTTATAAGGCACCTCACAAAAGTGCCCTACAAAATAGCTAAAACCACACTTTATTTAAAAAACGTCATGTTAAAACGTCTTATAAACCTATTGTAACACTTTTAGATAGGACAATTTATAATTTGAGCCATAAACTTAAGTCCTATAAAGTATGCTATTAAGATGCATAAACATTTTAAACGTCCTATAAACCTATGTTTTATGTCATGTGATGATCGTGAAAATTGTCCTTACCTTATAAACAGGACCAAAACCACCTTCTCCGAGCTTATTTTCGTATGAAAAATTGTTGGTAGCAACCTGTATAGCACTTAGACCGAAGAAATTCATCTCTCCGGTGTCGTCATCTTCCCTCTCATGCTTACTTCGTTCAGGTGATCCGTCGTTAAACCCCACTTGAAACTCAGGTAACAATGGACCTATTTCAAAATTAATCGTCACAAAAATAATATGCGACGCCATAATCCGTCGCTAAAATCCCATTCTCATTTCACCACATGCTTTTTGCAACACGATATGGTGTCGCAAGAAACCGTATGATTAATAGAAATTAAAAAAAGATGCCGCATTAAAAGAAACAAAAAAAGATACGTCGTGTTGACCTTTTCGCTTCGATTTTTGGCGTCGTTTATAAATAAGGAAAATCACTACCGCGATTACAACGATCGCTGCTACTATTGGACCAACGATGACTCCGATATTGGTTCCGATATTGGTATCTGTAAACCCGACAAATTTAACAATCTGTCACAAATAATGTAGTTAGCGACAGAACTACCGTACTGGTTAAGGCCCTGGGGATGTGGTGGAATATCCCATCTACCCAGGGTTCGAATCCAAGCGTATACAACAATTGTGGCCACTGAGGTTTAATCAGGGTTGATGTCTTTCAGTCTAATTTGTCAAGGGATTAGTCTAGGCATAGCCTAGGCACCCTTCCCAAAATAAAAAAAAATAAAAAAAAGTAGTTAGCGACGGATTATTCGCCACAAAAAAGATAAAAACCACTCACCTGAAGGCGGCGGAGGATCCGGATACCATGTCGAGCTGAAGAAAGTATATATCTGGTACCGAATACCGCAACCAGTCTTGTAAACTCTTGCTCCCAAACTTCTATCGAACCGTCGAATATCGACGGTTGCTCCGACCAAGCACTCGTCGCATTCCGTCGCCGATAAATCCGGAGTACACTGCATGATCCCATAGATCGTTGGCAATCCCGGTCGCGTGATATTACCGGAAGCGTATTTCCGGAGCTCTCCACCACCGGCAGCTTCCGACCGCAACCTCCCGAGCAATTTCCCCACCGTCCGATTCCACTGATCGTAACTAGAATCCGGAATATTATTCCGATTCGAGCTGTTACTAACAACAACTCCATAACCCGTAGACCGATTCGAGTACCGTAAGAAACAATTCTCGTACAATCCGGTTGCCTCGATTTGGTTCGAACAAACCTGTTGTAACCGGCGAGTTGCGTCGTCGACGCAACTCCAGCATTTTTCCGGCTTGAGATCTCCGCGGCAAAGCGCGACGGCGTTCGCTTGTCCAACCGCGGACTTGTAAAACCCGAACCCGTTGTTTGTTCCCATGAACGGTTCGAGTAGGTCATCGAGGTCTTGTTCGTAGGCGGAGTCGTCGGTGTAGTTGCCGGAGCCCCCGCAGTACTCCCCCCAGAAGTCACCCTGAGCGGTGGTCCGATCAAAATTACAGATCAAGATTGAAAAAAGAAACAAAACCCAGATTGGGAAATCCATTTTTATGGATTCTTGATCAATCAATTAGGTGGTTTTTGTGGATGATTTATTAACATTTATGGGAATTAGTTGTGGGTTGTGTCCTACGTCTTTATTATAGTGATTGCTGACATTTTGACTAAATAATTTCGAAATTCGAATAAACAAATAGAAGATTGATTTATAAACTAATTAATATGGTGAAGAATTGCAAAATAATGCGATCACGTTGGCTCGTGATTAATTTATGGGGAATAAAAATTCAAATTAATTAAGATCAAGACGTTTTATTCATATTAATCGAAACAAATCAACAATAGCTAGCAAATAATGGGCCAGGTTGCATGGAGTTTAGTTTATCGAGTCAACTATAAATCATAATATAATCGTATTTACAAAATCATGTTTGGTGATTATAGAAAGAAAGTATTTTTAATATCTGTTTAAAGTTATATTTTAATTAAGAAAATGTCTATTTAAGAATACAATTATATAGTTATCAGAAGCGTACTCGTGCAATGCAGCGAGATACATCACGATTTTAATGTTTATTTTTATTTTTTATTGATTTACAGTACGATTTTGGATGGTTTTTATTGAGTGATAATGGTTTTTTTATATATAAATTTGTTTAATTTAGACTTAACAATATAATGTTTTTTATATAAAAAAAATTAAGTAGTTTGTTAAAATTCATTAATTATCTTATATATTTTAAATTTTTTATATTTAAATTGAGATGTTTATCATGTTTTGATTATATTTATCAGAATTCAAATTTCATAATTTTAGGGTTTGGGGATTAGAGATAAAGATTTTGGGGGATAAGGATGAAATATATTAATTAGGGTTAAAAGTTTTACAGGTAGTATATTAGGCTTTAGTAGTTATTTTTAAGATATTTTAAGTAGATAGCTTTAAATGATAGTACATAAAGCTTAGTGAGTTATAATTAAGAGTTTTTTATGTCATCTTTATAATATAGTATAGATAAGAATCTGCGGTTTAAAAAAATATTATTTTTATGAGAAATTATCAGAAATAGCTGTTTTAACTGATGGTTTTTATCTCCTCGTTATTTTTCCGTTGGTAATTGTTGATCCCAGTCATGATGTTCTTTAACTTGTTTTAACCTTATACTACACACAGATTGATTAAATAGAGTGCGGAAGCGATTAAGATGTATAGAAAAGATTGAACATACAAGATAGTAAACACACACGTAATTATTGAACAGGAAGTAAAGTATTATAAGAAGGTTACTCAAAGAACTGTTTCATTGATTACTGAAGAACACCAAGAACATGCACTGGTATGTGCAAATATGCTCAAGGATTATACAGACAACTATTTTTGTGTGTGCTCGTATTTTCACTGTTTTTTTTTAATCTCTAAGGCGGTGCTCCCTTAATATACAAGAAGGATGCACCCCTTTGTACAAGACAAAAACTGACATTCCACATAAGGAATGCCACCTGTAAAGTAAACATCGTGGGACACCCATTACTTTGATCTTGAGGATCTTCGTACAGCTGGCATCACGTGTTCTGCACGTGGTCTTGTCTGGAACAGTTTTGCCACTCCCATACTGATCTCCAGAGGTTAGCCTTCACAGAGGCTCTGTGAGTGATCACAGAGGCTCTGTGATCTGAGGATCATCTGAGCTTTGCATCTTCTGCGGAGTGGCCTCTGAGTTTTGCATCTTCTGTGGTGACTTGGCAGACTACAGAAGATTCTACGCTTAGCCTATTTTTTCAACACTTTCAATCTTGGTAAATGGAGCTAACAGTAATAAATGACGGATTTGTGGTAGATTACAGACGAATTTTTGTGTCAGTAATCACAGTAATTAACCAGCCTTTGTTGGAATTTTAGTGTGAGGTTGGAAGTTTTCCATCCCACATTGGTAGAGACACAAAAGAATTCTATGTTTATAAGTCTATCCTCTCAAATGGGTATTGAGTAAAATGGTGGGCTTATGGTGGGGGTCTCAAAGAAGTGCAACGCACACGCGCGCGCTGTGGCCGTGGCCGTGGCCGAGGGCGCGGGCGCAGTTCTCGCGATGAGTCGCGCACTTTGCACTTCGCATCGGAGCTGAGGAGCCTCGCCCCGAGCTACGAGCTTTCTTTTTGGAGGTCGAGATATTGAAATAATTTATTTGAGCAGATAATTACTAAAAGGTTCGATTTTTCAATTTTTCAGATAAACTTCAATTTTTCCTTATTAAAAACGTGGCTTTTTATTCTGAAAGT
Source organism: Arctium minus (assembly GCA_954870635.1). NCBI lineage: Eukaryota > Viridiplantae > Streptophyta > Magnoliopsida > Asterales > Asteraceae > Arctium > Arctium minus. The sequence continues at coordinate 74,323,087 of OX941094.1, read as the reverse complement.
CAGTTGGAGACTTAGTCTCCAACTCAACCTGTTAATCCGTTTCTTGGGGATTAATTAAGGGATATTCTCAGATTATTCCTTAGTTTTTCTAGTATAAATTGAAGTTTACAGCTCTTGATTAAAACACACAGTTAAGAAAAACAAAATTGCTTTTCTGCTCTCTGCTCTCCAACGATCTCTAAGCTCTCATATTCTCGTTCTCTATCTAAGTTCTGTCTCAAACTTGCATTACAACTTAACACTATTGCTGTTAGTGTTAAGCATACTGCATCAAATCCTGGGGGTTTGGCTTAGTGTTAATCTCACAGCAACTAAAGGGATCCGCCAAAACCTTTAAGGACAGGTTTACATAGCGTGCAGTTCAAGTTCGAGTGTGGTTTCGTCAAGATCGTCTAAACAGGTTAGTTTTATATTTCTGTTCTGTATTTTGTTTCCGTCCAGTAGAGTGGACACTCTGTTTCTACCCCTTTCTTCTAACGAATCTATCGAGAAGGATAGTATCGTTGTTAGGTTCATCTTATTATAATTAAAACAGATTGTTCTTATTTAATTATTAAATCTTTGATAATAAAGTTTGGATCTTTTTACTGTTTTAATTATAAATCTTGTTGTTTTAATTTATAATTGAATTTTACTAATCGAAAAATTCAACAGCCTTTCTCCAGCGATGAGATCCACCGGTAATGGCCTTTTCCGACGGATTACTGGCGGATTTTTTCGTCGATGAAGTCTCTTTTATTTTGTAGTGACATGTGCGAATGTATATTATCTGCAAAATCACATTAACTTAGAGAATATTCTCGTACAAAGGATGCCTTGCATTTTTATTGTTTTTATATGTGTGAATGTATATTCTCAACTTGCATTTTTTTTAATAAAGAAATGGTCCTTCCGCAAGTTGCGGCAAGGGTACTTTCAAAAGTGTTGATAAAATTGTGGAAATGGGAGGATGATGACCGGAAGGTGAAAATCGTCGGCTAAAACTACTATTTCTGATAATTTTCCTCTTTTTATGTGTGGTTTAGAGATATGTTCCCAAATTAAATAAGAATTCGGATTATAAACTCTTAAATATAAAGCATGTACCATTTAGACGCATTTTAACTTTTTAAAATGTAAATTAGATGAGAATTAAAATTTTATAAACTACGGTAGGTTTTTATTGTTTTAATGGTTTTCTTGATTTAGGTTATCAAATGTTAGAATTTCTTTTAGCCATGGTCGTTCTCATGATCGTTTAATGCCATCATTTATGTAACCATTCGTCAAAGTTGCCAATGTCGACTATGCATCATTTTTTTTAGGAAAGGGGACGGAACCCCGGAAAAACTCGACTATGCATCATTGGTCTCTTTTTAATCAAACTGAATTGACCATTGTTTTTCAGTTTGATTGTAAGTATATAGGATTGACAGTTAAGAATTTAACTTTAACCTGTTTATCATATGGTGTTAGAGCTTTTTCAAAGATGGTTTTTAGTTTTGATTGACTTTCTACAATAGTTATGATAATCGGGTATTTTAATCTAGGCGGCTCATCGTCACGTGCGACAACTTCTCTTGTTAGTCCATTTCCAAAAAAAAACTTCTTTTATTAGTCGTGTATAAATGTAAACAATGTACTTTCTTTAATCTTATATATTTGTAATATTTTCATGTAATATTGTCCATTTACGTATTATTTTCATTACAAATATAATGCTTATATTAATTTGATTTTTCAAGTTTTTTTTTCATTTTTTGATTTTTTTATATATTTCATAAATAATATCGAATTGTCCTCATGGTTTTAGTTTAGCACGTAAAGAAATGGACATTCTCATACAACGAGTATGAGATATGAAGTTCGATTCCAACACAATACACCTACTCATTAGACAAGTATTAACCTCCCCTATGATGATCGTAGATCTGATATATATAGTGGAGCACTCCAAAGAATGATGTAGATCCTTATTCCAAAATAATATTATTAAATTAAGTGTAGATCAAAAGTTACAAATTTATAACTTTAATGGTACACCATCACATCCCAATTTATGAGGCCATGACAGCTTGCAACAACTCAAAAATATCATAAATGTTGTATACAACTTGCCTAACAAATAGTGGCGTTCAAATCTTTTTGAAGCCCCTGTCACACCTAAAACTTTTAATTATAATGCAAAGTGAGATAAATATATATATATATATACACACACAAATTACAAAGGCGATGATGTGACATATTATTTTGTCTTCTGATAGAAATTAGTGAGACACCAAGGTGGACTATAATTTAACATTTGTTGAACAACATAAGATTGGGCCCCAATATTTTGGGGGCCTTGTTCAGAATCACACATTTAACATGTTAAAGAACGGTCCTGCTAACAAAATTATATCTCTATCTTAAACATAGCTATTAATTGAATACTAACTTGTCCTTTCTCCGACACAAACTTAAATATAGCTTAAAACATAAACATCAAGAATTAAACATTCATAGTATCTCGTACATGACACTAAACCTTCTCTTTCTATTGAAACTTTCAACCTTGACGTGCATAAAATATGCTAATAGTCAGCTGACACACAGTGAAATTCATGATTTTTATGTGAAACACTATATATAGTTTTACAAATAACTTGATGCAAAATACCAACATTCTTTTGTTAAACAGAAAATAAAAATGGAACAATAGCATAAAACAACAACCATATCTTTGAACAATTTAGGGGAAGTTTGGTTCACATAATGGAATTTGATGGAATTGGAATCCTTCGATGGAATTTGACTTTGAAGGAATTGGAATGGAATTTGATAACGCATTTGGTTGGTAGGAATTCAGTTCCTTCACTTAAGCCAATGAATGATGAATTCCTTAAGATGTGGAATTCAATGGAATTGGAAGGATTCCATCGCTTTCATTCCGTGAACCAAACATGCACTTGGAATTTGGTCAATGGAATTAGTCATTCCAATTCCATGAACCAAACAACCCCTTAGTTTAAAATTGTTCAGTATATAAAAACCTAGAAACTTTCTTTTAACCGTGCAGTGAGTGTCTGGGCGAACTTACACGCACCTCGATTAATCCCAAGGGCCTGGAGACAGGGTCATGAAAATTCCCAGTGGCCTAGCAGGACTCAAACTTGTGACCTATGAGGAAAATCCCCTAAGACCCAAGTTTATTGCAGTTGAGCTAACCTACAAGATTAAAAAGACCTAAAAACTTGTGTACATGCAAATTAGATTTAACGTCATGACATCTCAACTATGTTCCAATATAACTCTTGCTTCGTTGTCATGACGATGCCTTTTTTTTTTATTACTATCGGTGTCTCGTTACACTTTTATTACAAATAGTTCTACATAATTTTTTTTTTATTTGTAAACTTTACACTTTTAAAACGTATGTCATGCTTTGAAAGCTTTCTAAAAACAAGGACATAAACAAATGCACATATAAAAATTAGATTACTCCTGTCTTCATAAGGAACGACATCTTTCTAATCATTCCCATCACAATCTAATATTTACTCGATCTCATTAAGCTTGATCCTGAAACTTAGATCGATCCCTAAGTTCATCAATGTTTAAACGTCTAATTCTATCAATATCTTCTTCAAGTCAACTCATGATATAAATATTTTGGATATGTATATACATATACATGTGTGCAGGCCCGACCCTTATGCTGGGCAAGATGGGCGGTGGCCCAGGGCAGTAGAAGCCCAAGGGGCATCAAGCCCAACCCTTAAGTATGTTGTAGTAGGATTAGTTTTTAATTTTAATGTTGGTGCATATCTGGGTTAAAGAAAACTAGGTACGTCTACTGCGTGTGAATTACGAAAGACTCGTTTACGTTGTTAAATGGAATTATATATGTAATAAGAGAAAGGTTAGTGACATTTAGTTCTTTATGAAGGACATATAACCAAATTTTGTAATTGCAATCTTGAACTTTATGCTCTTTACAAGTTTAACCCTAAACTCTGTATTCGTTACAAATAAGTTGGTGCATTCTCCTATAGGGTTGGGTTCATGTGAGACCAACCTGTTTTCATGAGACCCGTGAAAGAAATATTTTACACTTGAAACTTCATAGCAAAAAACTGTGAAGGTAAAAAAAAATTTAAACCTTCACAATGTTTTGATGTGAAGTTTCAAATGTAGAAACATAGTCTTATGGATCTCACGAAAGCAGGAAGGTCTCATCACGTGATCCCAAGTCTTCTCTTATATGTTTGTTTGGTATTTGTTTGGGTGTTTCACTTTCACTTTTACTGTATTCTACACTGTGTTGACTATATTTATGTTACTTTTAGATTCTTGATGGTTATAATTTATTTTTGATGATATAACACCCCATCTTCAATAGGGTCATCATATAAAAAGGCTTTATTAATTAACAAATGAGCACAATTGTAATAACACATCTGAGTTTCACATTTACTTTTTTTTACCCGAAAACTTTTCCAGACTTAGGTGTCGTTTGTTTTTTAAGAGGTCTAAAGTTTGAAGTCTTAAATTAGTTATGATTAATAAGAGGTGGTGTGTAAAAAGGTCTGAATGATTCAGACTTAAGAACCATTAAGAGGTTTTTAAGAAAAAACAAACAACCCCTTAATGTACATCGAAAAGCTTACACATATTTATCCTCCCAATATATTATGGTTGGATTTAATTTAGGTCACATCTATTAATATAGAGTATACTACGATCATGGTCACATGTCTTTACAATAATATTTTTTTGAAAGAACAATTTATTAAATAAAACACCCAAATAGGAGATAAGAACAAAGTGCCAAAAACACGATATATCAAAACCGTGAGTATGCATCTTTGGGTACAAATTCCTTACCAAGCATAAATGTGATTTTGTGCTCATATATCGATACATTCATTCCTATGTTTTTTCCCTTCTGTCAACGTCCCATATATATATATATTCTTAATCACTGGATGTATTGATCAAACAGTTTCGTATTTTCAAAATACATGCTTTCATAAAATCGATATATATGCACATAACATTCCATATATAATACTTACGTAAACACATGCACATGAACACATATTCATTAATTAATTAATGATACTTTACATGTATCTCAATTTTATAAAAAGGCATTCAATTCAACTTGAAACTTATACATTTCTATAAACCATAAATATATTAATCTCTCTCTCTCTCTTTATTTTTTCATCCATATTTAATAACAAATACAGTACATTTTTATTTCGACTATAACAAGGACATTTTATTAATCTCAATTTTTTTTTTCTTTTTCCAACGAGACTTTGTATTTTTAATTTTGTTTCATATATACTTAATGTTTACGGATAAAATACATGACCAACTGTGGCATAAATGTATTTTGATATTTACATCTTCTATAACAAAACTAAGAGTGAATTACATAAATGGTCTCTCGTGAATGCCTGGATTTCACTAATCGTCCCTCCAATTTTGAAAGTACATTGGTGGTCCCTAAAATCGAGTTTTGGTGCCCAAATTCGTCCCTGTCGCTAACGCCGTTAGTCTAGGCTCCGTTAAGTCTATCATTTGCCCCTCACGTGAGGGGCATTTTTGTCTTTTTATCTATCTTCTTCAACCTCACATCCATCCCAAGAACATTATAATCAAGTCAAGAACATCAACATCCCAAAAAAACTGATACAAATCCATTCATGAAATAAAAACTCTAAACAAACTTGAACAAATCCATCGCCAGTAAATGCTCAGACCCAAAAAATGCAAAACCGAAATCTTGATGAAATCAAGAACACAATGAAATTAGTAATCAAATCCATAAATGAAAAATATCAGATTAAAACACAAGAAACAACCCAAATAACATATAGAGATCCAATATCTGGAACTACAAACAAAAATCGAAAACCAAAAGCAATCTAATCTAGATCTCTCGATCGAAACCTAAACAAAATCGAATTCGTAAACAAAAATTTAAAACCATAAACAAATATAATCTGAATATGTCGATACCCTAAACAGAAATCAAAACACGGTTATGATGAAGAGGACGATTTCTAGGGAGATTCGAGGCTTTTGTGGTGGTCGTTGGTGGCGCTGGAAGTGAGGCCTAGACTGTAGAGATGGTGGTAGGGGAGGGTTGGGGCGGCGGCGAAACGGAGGTGGGTGAGGGAAGGGAACCCCAATCTGAAAATTTTCAGCCAAAATCCATATTTCATCTTCTTTCATTCTCTCCCATTTTCTCCTCAATTCCTCTTTTTCTAATCCAAGGTACAACCCTAGCTATGCATACAGTAGCTTCCTGCTGGATTTCATGGCTTCCTGAGTTTGTAGCATCTGAGCGTTCATCTTTTCGATCTCTGTTTCCAAATCCATCGCCAGTTCTATATCATTAATGCTATTTGAATTGGAACTAGAAGTGGAGCATGAGATATGGAGTTTAGGAGGGGTATTGTGGTAGTGGAGAAATGGGTGAGTTTGGAATTTGATGAATAGTAGAAGGTGCGGTGGGGGAGAAGAAGGTTGGTTGAATTTCCTGGGTTAAGTATTCAAACAAAGAATCTAGGGTTCTTGATTTGTGGAGAAAATAGTTGGGGAGGAAGAAGATAGATAAAAAGACAAAAATGCCCCTCACGTGAGGGGCACATGATAGACTTAACGGAGCCTAGACTAACGGCGTTAGCGACATGGACGAATTTGGGCACCAAAACTCGATTTTAGGGACCACCAATGTACTTTCAGAACTGGAGGGCCGATTAGTGAAATCCAGCCATTCACGAGGGACCATTTATGTAATTCACTCCAAAATTAATTAAAACGATATATCTAGATACATATCTAATTAACTTCCAATAATTAATATTCGAACTAGTTTTACTTCATTTGTTCAAAATATAATCATTTCCATATCAAAGAATGAAAATTACAGGCAAACACAAACTTGTCTTTTTTTTTTTTATTAATAAGGATTTTTTTTTTGTCATTGTAGATGTTATATTAATGTTTTCTAAATAATAAAATTAGGATTAATTTTACATAATAACCTTCATCTTACAATAATCACAAAACATCGGTACAAAATATATGATCAGTATATTAATTGATTTATAAAGGTCAAACGTACTTTTAGATTAGCATTTGTTGTACTTGAACGTCAACATATATCAAAAAATAAAATTAAAATTTTATTACATTACTAAACATTCACAATAAATTAAATATAATGGACAATAGAAAATAATAAAATATTTAAAATATATTTCATATATATTTTGATGCACGGCCTGCATGACCTTTTATAAGTTCTTTAATTAATTCCCGTTTTATTAATTTATTTGGTCGTTTATAATTTTTAAAAACCTTTGAAGCATCTTTCTGGTGGCAGTATTGTTTTTTTGCTGAATATTAAAAGCAAAAAATATGTCAATAAGTGAGTCCAATAAATAAAATTTAACCCTACATAATTAGAAAGTATATTATTTTAATATAATAATTTAAATATAGCAACTCTAATTTATTTTAAAGACAATTATATCTCGACCACACTTCGAATTTAGTTATTTACAACAAATTATATTTTAGATAAAGTTATCAAAATTTAAAATTTGTGTCATTTTGCCATATCCATCTAAAGTTATTAATTATGGCAAATGGATATAATAATCATTTTACTATTTAGGTTAAATATTAAATTAGAAAAAATTAAAAATAATGTAATACAAAATTTAGAATATTATATATTTAAAAAATAACAATTAGTTTAACCATTAAGCAATATTAGTTTGATAACTTATTTGAAATTCTTACAAACTTCAATCGCAATGTTTATATATTCTCTTTAAAACAAATCAAATACATTTTCATTAAATTATATATAATAAAAATTCAGCATTACTCATTTGTAGTTTATCTTGTTGATATTTTTAATCTCCATGGATGTAGTCGGCAAAAATAAGACATCATATATATAAATAAATAAATAAATAAATACCATGATCAAAACTTATTTTACTCATAAAAAATAAGTTTGACCTAGTCAACACTTGTCCAAAAAGTCATTTTTAAACATATATTTTGTCCCTTCTAAATTTATCTCGACAAAGAAAATTAAATGTCACATAAAAGAATTTGTCACGATAGCAACATCGCATAATGAGTCTTTAAGCAAGAAGACAATATATTATTCTAATATCATATAATATATGAATATCTTTTTACGGGTTACTTAAATAAGATTTGGCAGATAAACAAGATGACAATCATGAAAAAAATGTTGGTTTTCCCCTAAAAAACGATGCTTCAACTAGTATTTACAAAAGAGGTGAATCACGATCTTCCAACGATGTACATTTTTCAACTAGCTAGCAAGAAGAGGTAACGGAACGTGATAGATCGATCAAGGGTCGTGTAGTTGAATCATAGGTTGTCGTAGCTTGTTCAAATTCGGCCACAAATCGAGCAAATGACAATGGCGGTTCCGATGGCATGGGAAGGTTTGCAGACCATTGATCACCTTCGAGCATGAAAACGACGGTTGACATTGTTGGACGATCTTGAGGATCTTCTTGGACACATAATAACGCGATATTAATCCATCTAAGAGCTTCGCCAATAGGAACATTTAGAGTCAAGCGATCGTCGATCAATTGTTCTCCTTCGTTATCTTTCCATAACTTATACGCCTTCAATAATCATACGTGTTAAAGAACGGTTAAAATCGTGATAGAAAAAGAAATTAAACTTGAGATTTATCCGAATGAAGAGAAGACGAATGACTAAGGGCTTGTTTGTTTTTTAAAAAAAATCTCTTAATCTCTCTTAAGTCTAAATCGTTTAAACATTTTTATACACCACCTCTTATTAATCATAACTAAATTAAGACTTCAGACTTTAGACCTCTTAAAAAACAAACGGCACCTAACTGTTGAGAGCAAGCTTTGGGGTTGATCTTCGTAACGAAATTGGTTGTTTCGTTGTCCGGAAACAATTTCTAACAACAACACACCGAAACCATAGACGTCTGATTTTGTTGAAAATAATCCTTCCATCGCATACTCTGGTGCCATGTATCCACTGTCACAATCAAGATTCATCGTCAATAGAAAAAGATAGCGACAATAATATATTTGTCGCTAAAAACAAAATTCCGTCACTATCCGCCACAAACTTTTTTAAGATGCCTTTTGGACGGTAACATGATGCCGATTGTAGAAAAGGGTAAAAAAAAACACACAAATTGAATTCGAGATATTATCCACGGTAGGACCATCACTATCTTGTTTCCCGTCGCTATTTGTGATTGGATATGTGACGATGATTTTTAGCGACAATTTAATAGGAGGTAACGCTTGTGTACTTACTAAGTTCCAACGATCCTATCGGTGTTAGCTTCCATTTGATTGCCTCCGAATATTCGAGCGGTGCCAAAATCTGAAATTCTCGAGTTCATATCATCGTCTAAAAGAATGTTGCCCGCTTTCATGTCTCTATGAATAATTTTGAGGCGTGAGTCCTCGTGTAGGTATCGAAGTCCCTTTGCGATTCCACTTATGATGTTGGCACGCTTAGCCCAATCCAATTCCTTACACTTGTTCGGATCTGTTGTATTTTGTTAACAATTTGCGTAAAGATCTAAATCATGAGTCATACGAAAAATCTCTGGGAAAATGGTTTTTGCAACGAGAATTAATTCTCGTCACAAAAGCCATTCTCTAAGGGCGTTCGTGTTTCTGAAAAATACCCTCGTAAAATAAAGAATCTATTGTGATAAGAGAGCGAATACGAACCAAAAAGGAATGTCTCGAGACTGTTGTTCGCCATAAATTCGTAGATTAGAAGCCGTTCGCTTCCTTTTACGCAATAACCCAAAAGCCGAACTAGATTCTTGTGTTGAAGCTTTATGATCAACTCTACTTCGGTCTTGAATTCTACGAGACCTTGCCCCGAGTTGCTAGATAGCCGTTTTACGGCTATTTCTTTTCCGTTTTCAAGTGTACCCTACGAAAAAAAAAGTTCAAATTTTAAAAAATCGACACGGTTACAAGTGAAAAAAAAAACGTATCAAGATCGTTAAATTTCTCCGTTACCCTATAAACAGGACCAAAACCGCCTTCTCCGAGCTTATTTTGGATCGAAAAATAGTTTGTTGCAACTTGTATAGTAGTTAGATCAAAGGAGTTCATCTCTCCGGTGTCATCATGCTTACTTCCTTCACGTGAACTCCCGTTAAACGCAGCTTGAAACTCCGGTAACGATGGACCTATTCCCGACGGTCAATCCCGACAAAACTCAGTATTTTCGAAACAAAAATCCGTCGCTAATGCGAAACATAAAAGATTAGTTAAAAGAAACAGAAAAGATGAAAAGAAAGACCTTTTCCCTTCTGTTTATGACATCGTCGGAAAATAAAGACACCGATTACGGCGACCACCATGACCGCCGCTAATATTGGAGCAACGATGACTTCAATGTTAGTACCTTTTTTGTTCTCTGCAAATGCGACGATTTAGTAATCTAACACAAATGAGCATTTGGTACGGTTTCAATCTTAAAAAAAAACGAATTTGACCCAAGTAGTCATTTCTCTTTTCATAATTGGTACATTCATGTCGTCATTAACCAAAATGTCATTCACAAGTTGTAACTGCGCAATTTGCGGAGGGGTAAAAAAGTAAAAAACAAAAAGTTTCTGAACATGGTCCGCAAGTATAGGGACCAGATCTGTAATTTTTTTTCTACATTCGCAAGGTTGCAACCTGCTAATATGTTTAAAAAAATTTACAGATTTGGCTCATGTACTTGCGAAACATTTTCAAAAACTTCTTTGTTTTTTACTTTTTCACCCCTCCATAAATTGCAGAGTTGCCATGTAGTAACATTTTGGCAAAACCGGCAGAGAAATGACTAAGATACTAATTTAGGAGAGAGGAGTGGCTATTTGGATCAACCACACTTGCCTGAAGAAGGCGGAGCCGGCAACCACTCGCCGGAAGGTGGCGGAGTGTCATACCGCTCGCCGGAAGGTGGCGGAGCAGGATACCACGTCGAATTGAAGAAACTATAAGTCTCGTATCGAATACTACAACTAAGCCTGTGAAACCCTAACCCTAAACTTCTATCAAATCGTCGAATATCTCTGATGATTCCGGCCAAGCAAGCATCGCATTCGGTAGACGATAAACCAGGAGTACACTGCATAAAACCATAGATAGTCGACAATCCCGGTGCCGTTATGTTACCGGAAGCGTATTTCCGGAGCTGATCACCACCGGCAGCTTCCCGTCGCAACCTTCCGAGCAAATTCGCCAACGTTTGATTCCATTGATCGTAACTCGATTCCGAAACGTTATCTACACGCCGTCCAGAAACCGAAACATCAATTTCCTTTTCGATCTCCCGATTTGAGTACCGTAGGAAACAAAGATCGTACCATCCGATCGCCTCCATTTGGTTCGGACAAACCTTTCTTAATTGGCGGGTGGCATCGTCTACGCATCTCCGGCAGGCGTCCGGCCCGATGTCTCCTCGGCAAAGGGCGGCCGCGTTAGCTCGTCCCGACGTGGAATCGTAAAACCCGAAGCCGTTGTTTGTTCCGGTGAACGAGTACAATACGTCGTCGAGGTCTTGTTGGTAGGGGGAACCCTTTGTGTAGTTGCCGGTGTGACCGCAGTACTTACCCCAGAAATCATTTTGGGCGGTGGCCGGAAAAACATCGCCGATCAAGATTGAAAAAAAGAACAAAACCCAGATTGGGAAATCCATTTTTATTGATTCTTGATGAAGGTATATTATGAATTGGTGTTTGGTTGGCCAAGATAGTGGAAATGAAGAAAATATACAAGTGAAAAAGGAGGATGAAACATCCATTGAGTTGTCTTTTTATAGCGATTTTTAGGTATTTTCACCTTTTTGGGGTTTGCTTATTTAAAATAATTTTGTAAAAGTCTTTATCTGATGTTTGGATTAGCTTATGGTGATACCAAAACATAATAAGCTTCACCATAAGCTAATAAGTTGTTTTTTAGATGGTGTTTGAGATTATTTATACATATAAAATGACCAAAAATTTTATAAATTGTTTCAAATAAGTTAGAATGAAATAACTTATAAAAAACTTCTTATCACCAGTACCAAACCGGTATAAATATTTTTCTTTTCTTTTTTCGCATTCAAACACTAAAAATTGCTTATAACTAAGTAATCCCAAACATTTGTTTTCTGATTTATCTTCTTTAAAAGTGTAAATTAGATAGGAAACAAGGTTACGAAGAAAATGAATTAAAATAAAAACCAAGTTTGGGTTTATTTTTATTTTGTAAACTAATTTTTGAAACTTTTATTTAAGGTTTATATAGAAGCAAATTCTGTAAATAATTTAGCGATTACATGACCTATTAAACCTTTAATCAACTATGATTTATTAATTGAATAGTAATTTTTATGTTACTTAAAAGATTCGTGAAAATTGTGTGTTTTGCCTTTTTAAACCGTATATAGAGTTTGATTTATAACTGATTTTAAAAGGCACCGTATCACACCATGAACACCCTTAATTTAGGCACTTTGTCATATAAGAAAATAATCGAGCATTATGGTGAAAGTAATTCTTGTTGTAGGCCATGTTAATTTCTCATAATAAAACCGGCGTACTGGTTAAGGTCCCGGGGAATGTGGTAGAATATCCTATCTGTTCAGGGTTTGAATTCAATCGTATACAACAATTGTAACCACCGAGGTTTAATCAGGGGCTGATGTCTTACAATCATTTGTCAAATGATTAGTTTAAGCATAGCCTATCACACCCTTCCAAAAAAATCTCATAATAGTGATTTCTATCGAAGTGAAGTATATAGCAATGGATTTGAGCTCCATAAATTCGGTAGGCTAAAAATAAAGAATTGTTTATATAAATATTAGAACTGTACATGCATAATGGAGTGTCATAGATCGACTCGCTTCTGAAACCTACAAGTCTATAACTCAATCATCGATCCTAATTCATGCTTTGTTTTATTATCTATATATAGACCCTCAATTTTTATTTATGGTTTTGTGTGGTTTAGAGAGAGAGGAATCATTGTCTTATATTTCAACATTTTATCTATAACAACCAAACCATCTAACGCAAAGTGCACTGATATAAAATAACTAATGCCGAAAATCGACTCAATTCAAGAGTAATACCTTTAGGTTTGCAATAAAACAACCTATTACATAACTGAGATAATAAACGAAATAATTCTAAGAATCTAGTCGGGAGTCTACTATCGCGGACGCTGCTCAAACCTTCTCTTTTCCTTTTCCCGAACTCCCAGTCCCTAGCTTACCTGAAAAAGTTTTTCATTTTAAAAGTGCGAGGGTTAGACCAAAGGTCTAGTGATATCCCTCAAAACACGAACTGTCTCAATTAATAAAACTTGGAATCAATAAACTCTTTCAGTCAGTTCCTTTTTTTTAAAGAAATAACTACACGTAAAGAACACTTCTGGCACACACTACCGTTACAAAAGTAACGGCGTGTCTGTCTCATACTGCCTTAGATGGGACACACCCATATAGCATAAACGGGACACACCCCCCGGTATGAGTACAGGTGGGCCACACCCCCGTCTTGAGCCGCTCACAACAATGTATGCATACATTTATAATTCAAAGAAACTTGCACTACATAAATGATTGCACGTACATAAAGTTTACATAAATAATCTTTTCATGTCTTCAACAGTTTAAACATACGAATGTGTAAAACTTCCTTAAACATAAACAATTTTATAATTCGTGAGGTTTTAAGTACAGAAAACTCACCTGTCGTCCTTAGTTAAATCTCATGCCTAGCCTTACACTTTGATCTGAAACCTATAAGGGAAAGATAGGCTGGTGACTTCTCCTTTCAGAAAAATCGCAAGAGTTGATCCAAATTAAACAACCCTTCGACATCACTCTCTACACATCTTACCCCAAAGAGTACTCTACAAACAATTCCCCATTAAACATAACCTGGTCCGACATCTAAAAAAAAAAACTCAAACCAATGATGTTTAAACGGGCTTCGACCCACAAGAAGAAACTGACTGGATCGAAGGATTACCCGAGGTGCTACTGTCGACCTGGGACTATACCCCCCCAAGCACCGCCTAGAGTTCCATGCGCCGACCGGGTCAAGCCACAGGCGTCGACCGGGACGAGCCATGCGCCGACCGGGACGAGCCATGCGCCGACCGGAACGGGCTGTGCGCCGACCGGAGTCAGGCCACAGGCGCCGACCGATACTATCCATCCCGGTCATTCCTTCGACCGAAGTCACAACTGACATGCTCCTCGGCCGGGACCTTTGGGTCAACCGGTATTCTACTCGACCGGGGCCTTTGGGTCGACCGGGATTCTACTCGACCGAGGCCTTTGGGTCGACCGGTATTCTACTTCGACCGGGGAGGGCGATTATGGGTTTTCGAACCTACCCCTTTCACGCAGATTTCAACCCAAGAACATCACAACAGTAACAAATCCCAACTCTGATATATTTACTTATGCAATACTTAACCTCAATCTAAACTAATATTGACAGAATGAAAGGGATGAAGATTTAAGAAATTCTCATACTCGAAGCATACAAATCCCCAAAAACACACAACTCAAAATACACTTAGAATCAAGGGACAATTTAAGAAGAGAGTGTTTGATTAGAATCCTACCTTGGAAATCGATTTCACGCCTACGAATCAGTGATTTTCTTCTCTTCTCCAAAATGCTCCTAATCACCTTCCTTTCTGTGTTCTTCGGCCGACACCAAAACAAACCCACAACCCTATACTAATATCCCAAATACAAGAATTTACAAATAACCCCCCCCTTCAATAAGAGTTTTGACAGAATTTCCACCCAACCTACCCTTTTATTTAAAAAAAATAGAACCGGTTGTTACAATATCCTCCCCTCAATAGAATTTCGTCCCCGGAATTCCATTTTCGAACAGATGCGGGTATTGAGACTTCATGTCCGCCTCCACTTCCCACGTTGATTCTTGGCCTTTATGAAATATCCACTGCACCTTTACTAGTCTGGTTTCTTTATTTCTTAACTTCCTTACCTTAGAATCTATAATTTCTATCGGTTCTTCGACATAAGTTAACTTTTCATCCACTTGGATATCTTCTAACGGAACAACTACATCGGTTTCTGCCAAACATTTCTTCAAATTTGACACATGGAACGTGGGGTGTACTCCTCGCAACTCCTCAGGAAATTCAAGCTTGTAAGCTACCTCTTCTACCCGCTCTAAAATAACAAACGGTCCGACAAATCTTGGACGAAGCTTACCTTTCTTTCCGAAACGGACAACCCCTTTCCAAGGCGAAACTTTCAGCATAACTCTATCTCCTACTTGAAATTCGATAGGCTTCTTCCGTTTATTTGCGTACATTCGCTGACGATCCTGAGCCTTCTTTAATCTTTCTCGAATGCGGTCCACTTTTTCTGCAGTCAATTGCACTATTTCTGGGCCTGTCAGCTTACGTTCTCCCACTTCGTTCCAGCACAACGGTGTTCTACACTTTCGACCGTACAACACCTCGAACGGCGCTGCTTGAATGCTTGCATGATAACTGTTATTATAAGAGATTAAGAGAACTCTATCAACGGTAGATGAATTTCCCATGAACCTTTGAAATCAATTACACAAGCCCGGAGCATGTCTTCGAGCATTTGAATGGTTCTTTCACTCTGGCCATCAGTCTGCGGGTGATAACCTGTACTCAACTTAAGTTGCGATCCCAACTCCCTTTGCAAGCTCCTCCAGAAAGAAGAAGTAAATCGAGCATCCCTGTCCGACACAATTGACGACGATACTCCATGTCTGGATACTATCTCATCTACGTACAACCGGGCCAGCTTCTCTAACGGATACGTCTCCTTGATAGGTAGGAAGTGAGTCGATTTTGTGAGTCGATCCACTATCACCCAAATGGCGTCGTGCCCCTTGGGTGATCGCGGTAACCCAGTAACAAGGTCCATTGTAATCTCGTCCCACTTCCAGACCGGGATTTCCAATGGCTGAAGCTCTCCATACGGTCTCTGGTGCTCCGCTTTAACTTTCAAACAAGTTAGGCATTTCTCGACAAAATGAGCAATATCCTTTTTCAATCCCGGCCACCAATAGCCTTGCTTCAGGTCTCTGTACATTTTGTTGGTTCCCGGGTGCATTGAATAACGTGATTTGTGCGCTTCCTCCAACACTCTCTTTCGAAGCTCCCCCAGTTTAGGTACCCACACTCTAGCCTTGAAGCATTTCACCCCACGACTATCGTCGGATAACAAATTGATAACTCCGACTATCCTCTCGCTTTTCCAATTTTCCTCCAATAAGGCTTCCTTTTGGTAACCCTTGACTTCTTCCAAAAAGTCGAAAACAACTTCAACTCGGTAAGCCACCACTTTCGTGGCTTCTCCACGCTCCTTACGACTTAGAGCATCAGCCACTACGTTGGCTTTGCCCAGATGGTATAGGATCTCGCAGTCGTAATCGCTCAGCAACTCCATCCATCGACGCTGTCTCATATTGAGCTTCTTCTGATTGAAAAGATGTTGAAGGCTCTTGTGATCCGTGTAAATCTGACATTTGATCTCGTAAAGGTAATGTCTCCAAATCTTCAAAGCGAAGACTACTGCTGCCAGCTCTAAATCGTGCGTTGGGTAGTTCTTCTCGTGCTCTTTCAACTGACGAGATGCGTACGCAATCACCTTACCCTCTTGCATTAACACGCACCCAGACCCAACTTTGAAGCATCGCTAAATATTACGAATCCTTCAGTTCCGTTGGGTAGGGACAAGATAGGCGCACTACTCAGACTCTCTTTCAGCTTGCTGAACGCTTCTTTTTGAGCTTTCGTCCACACGAACTTGACATTCTTTCTGGTTAACGCTGTCAGTGGCGTGGCTATCCTCGAGAAATCTTGAATGAACTTTCGATAGTAGCCCGCCAATCCTAGAAAGCTCCTTACTTCTGATGGTGTTTTCGGCGCTTCCCACTCTCGAATAGCCTCAATCTTTGTCGGGTCAACCTTAATTCCGTATTTTGAGACTACGTGCCCTAGAAATTGTACCTCTCTTAACCAAAACTCGTATTTTGAGAATTTGGCGTACAATTTCTCACGCTTAAGCAACTCCAATATTGCTCGCAAATGAGTTTCATGATCTCCCCTGGACCGTGAATAAATCAATATGTCATCTATAAAGACTATGACACATTGATCTAAGAGTGGGCTACATACTCTATTCATCAAGTCCATGAAGGTTGCAGGCGCATTAGTAAGCCCAAAGGGCATAACCAGAAACTCATAGTTCCCGTACCTCGTACGAAATGCAGTCTTAGGTACATCCTCCTCCCTCACCTTTAACTGGTGGTACCCTGATCGAAGGTCTATCTTCGAGAAGTAACTTGCCCCTTGAAGCTGGTCAAATATGTCGTCAATTATGGGGAGCGGGTACCTATTCTTAACTGTGACCTTGTTGAGCTCTCGATAATCTATGCACATTCTCATAGACCCATCCTTCTTCTTGACGAATAACACGGGTGCTCCCCACGATGAGGTACTTGGACGAATAAATCCTTTGTCGAGGAGCTCTTGCAGCTGTGTCATCATCTCTTTCATTTCTGTCGGTGCCAGTCGGTAAGGTGCTCTCGCAATGGGTGCTGCTCCGGGTATGAGATCAATACGAAATTCCACTTGCCGGTCTGGAGGCAAAGTGGTTAAATCTTCCGGAAAGACCTCCGGGTACTCACTTACCACAAGGACTGACTCTAACCCCTTTTTCTCTTTCTTAGCATCCACCACGTATGCTAAGAACCCCCCACACCCTTTCACTAGACACCGCCTTGCCTTGATCATAGAGATCAAACACGATTTTCTATCCCTCCTATCCCCATACACAACCACTTCCTTTCCCCCCGACAATGTTATTCGTATTATCTTCTTATTACATATGATTTGAGCATCATTTGACGCCAACCAATCCATCCCTACGATGATATCAAATTCCCCCATACCCATTGGGTATAACCGAAGGGGAAATGACTGCCCATCGATAACGATACAACACCCCTCATATACCTCCCTTACCAAGACTCGACTATCATCCGCTACTTCTACCTCAAACCCAAAACTGAGCTCCCTGGGTTTCACGCCCAGATTACGAACAAAGTTCGGTGACACAAACGAACGGTTTGCGCCCGAATCAAACAACACTTTTGCAAAAGTCGAGTCAATAAGAAAAGTATCTGTAACCACATCCGGTATCTCCACCGCCTCCTCTGTCGTCATGTTAAACACCCTAGCTCTGGCTCGGGCGGGTTCCACCTTCCGCTCTCCTCCCTTTCCTCCAGTAATCCCAACTGATCCCCTTTTCAACTAAGGAGAATCTGATTTCATATGACCCACCGCCCCACACTGATAACAAGTTCTAACCCCTTGACAATCGCGAGCCATATGTCCTGTTTTCCCGCACTTATAGCAACCTTCCCTATCTGCCAAACACTCTCCCTTGTGCATCCTGTTACACTTGCTGCATGGCTTGTTCACATTCCTTTGTATAACCTGCTGATCAGGTCTGGTGCTCTTGAACTTCTTTGAATCACGAGCTGGACCATCCCATTTCCTTTTCTCATTGCCCTTATCAGTCATCTGACGAGCTTTGTCTTTCTCTGTCATTTCGGTCGCGTTAACAACCGCCTGAAAAGTGGCAGGTTCTCGTGCTTCCGCCAACTCTCTAATACTGCTCCTCAGTCCGAACAAATAACGATCCACTCGACGTTCCTCATTTGGCACATACACTTCAGGGAAACGTGCCTTCTCAAGAAATTTGGTTGTATACTCTCTCACAGTCATATCTCCCTGTTCCAGATTCAAAAAATTTTCCTCCAACTTCTTCACAGCTGCTAACGGACAGAATTGCTTCTTGAATTTGGCTACGAAAGTTTCCCAATCCATACTTCTAGCTGCCTTCGATCCCTTGCCTCCAGTCTCGGCTTCCCACCAGAACACCGCATCATTTCTCATCATAGATAGCGCAAACACTACTTTATCTTCGTTCGCACACTTGCAGGTATCGAATACCAGCTCCATGTTTCCGATCCACTTAATGACCACCACCGGGTCACACTCTCCTTTAAAGATAGGAGGGTTACAAGTGGTAAATTCCTTGTAACTACATCCCTTTCCAGAAATAGCTTTAACTTCCATTCCAGGAGTTGACTGCGAATGGATACCCACAATTGTCACCGGCGAGTTAGAAATTTCCGTTGCCTCTTTTTCTTCACTCTTTCCTTGGCTGACTGATGCCTCCTTAGCTTGATGAATGAGAATAGCTTGCAGTGTCTCATTAAGCTTTCCCATCTCTGCTGCAAATGTTTCCTGCGTTACAAAGGCCTGAGCCGGACCTCCCTTTTTATTCTTAGCTGGTCCTTTTCTTCCGACAGGAGCCGAACTTCCTTGACGGGAAGATTCCTGATTGGCCACTAATTCCACGCTCTTTGCCCAACGGGCTACCCGAACCGTCTTCTTCCTCTGATACCTGACCTCAGGTTCGTTCACTTGCGTGGCTGCTTTTCGAGTTGTCTTACCCTTAGGTCGCCCACGAACTTTTCCTCTAGTTGCAGTTGTTCGAGGAGGAACGACTGGTCCATCCTCAACGACTTCATTGATCTGTGCCGCCTCAGCTATTGGCACGGATCTGCTCCTAGTTACTCTCTCTGACATGACTACAGAGAAGGTACCAGCACACAGTTTAGAATAAGTCCAAAGTGATATAGCAAGTTAAGCACGCACATGTACCTGTAAATTTACAATTACACTGGCCAGATGTAATTTTAAATTTACCTTACATGTTAGTTCTCGTTACTCTATCACTCGTCCCCCTATGGTTCTCCTATTATCTCAGTTATGTCTTATTTCCTAAGTTTAAGTCTAGGCCCGAACGGTTACCTATATCTCTTAAACTAATGCTCTGATACCAATTATAACAACCAAACCATCTAACGCAAAGTGCATTGATATAAAATAACTAATGCCGAAAATCGACTCAATTCAAGAGTAATACCTTTAGGTTTGCAATAAAACAACCTATTACATAACTGAGATAATAAACGAAATAATTCTAAGAATCTAGTCGGGAGTCTTCTATCGTGGACGTTGCTCAAACCTTCTCTTTTCCTTTTCCCGAACTCCCAGTCCCTAGCTTACCTGAAAAAGTTTTTCATTTTAAAAGTGCGAGGGTTAGACCAAAGGTCTAGTGATACCCCTCAAAACACGAACTGTCTCAATTAATAAAACTTGGAATCAATAAACTCTTTTAGTCAGTTCCTTTTTTTTAAAGAAATAACTACACGTAAAGAACCCTTCCGGCACACACTACCGTTATAAAAGTAACGGCGTGTCTGTCTCATACTGCCTTAGATGGGACACACCCATATAGCATAAACGAGACACCCCCCCCCCCCCCGGTATGAGTACAGGCGGGCCACACCCCCCGTCTTGAGCCGCTCACAACAATGTATGCATACATTTATAATTCAAAGAAACTTGCACTACATAAATGATTGCACGTACATAAAGTTTACATAAATAATCTTTTCACGTCTTCAACAGTTTAAACATACGAATGTGTAAAACTTCCTTAAACATAAACAATTTTATAATCCGTGAGGTTTTAAGTACAGAAAACTCACCTGTCGTCCTTAGTTAAATCTCGTGCCTAGCCTTACACTTTGATCTGAAACCTATAAGGGAAAGATAGGCTGGTGACTTCTCCTTTCAGAAAAATCGCAAGAGTTGATCCAAATTAAACAACCCTTCGACATCACTCTCTACACATCTTACCCCAAAGAGTACTCTACAAAAAATTTCCCATTAAACATAACCTGGTCCGACATCTAAAAAAACTCAAACCAATGACGTTTAAATGGGCTTCGGCCCACAAGAAGAAACTTACTGGATCGAAGGATTACCCGAGGTGCTACTGTCGACCTGGGACTATACCCCCCCAAGCACCGCCTGGAGTTCCATGTGCCGACCGGAACGGACTGTGCGCCGACCGATACTATCCATCCCGGTCATTCCTTCGACCGAAGTCACAACTGACATGCTCCTCGACCGGGACCTTTGGGTCAACCGGTATTCTACTCGACCGGGGCCTTTGGGTCGACCGGTATTCTACTTCGACCGGGGAGGGCGATTATGGGTTTTCGAACCCACCCCTTTCACGCAGATTTCAACCCAAGAACATCACAACAGTAACAAATCCCAACTCTGATATATTTACTTATGCAATACTTAACCTCAATCTAAACTAATATTGACAGAACGTAAGGGATGAAGATTTAAGAAATTCTCAGACTCGAAGCATACAAATCCCCAAAAACACACAACTCAAAATACACTTAGAATCAAGGGACAATTTAAGAAGAGAGTGTTTGATTAGAATCTTACCTTGGAAATCGATTTCACGCCTACGAATCAGTGATTTTCTTCTCTTCTCCAAAATGCTCCTACTCACCTTCCTTTCTGTGTTCTTCGGCCGACACCAAAACAAACCCACAACCCTGTACTAATATCCCAAATACAAGAATTTACAAATAACCCCCCTTCAATAAGAGTTTTGACAGAATCTCCACCCAACCTACCCTTTTATTTAAAAAAAAATAGAACCAGTTGTTACATTTATCGGTTAGAATCAATTATTTTATAAAGACTAAATATGATTGTTTAAAAAGTTATACATATACAACAATAGTTGTATAATACAGTAAATTTATTAGTATAAATGTATTCGTGATCTAAATTTTAAAGTTATGGTAAAGTTATATCAGTATTCATATCAAATTAGAAGAAACAAAATAATATATTTTCATATAATTCGTTTGATTAAAAGATTAATTATTTTTAGGATAATTTAAATTTTGAAAAATTAAGATAAATCTATGAAGTTTCTAAAACAATGATAGGTAATTGGGGTTTTAGAAACTCTTTAAAAGGGAATATTATAGAAAAACAAATTTGGACGGCCTTGTCCTAAAAAATGTTTCTGAAAATTTGGACTTTTTTTTTATAAACGGAATCCAACTTTATTGAAGCTAGCAAAGGCAGAGCAAAACCATTACATCGGTTAATACAATCAATAGGCCTTAATTTTATTGAATCAAATAAAATGCGTTACATCTAAAGGTGTTACAATAAGTTTATACGTTTTTAGATGTTTTAACAAGTTACTTTAGACGTTTTATAAAATAAATCTTTTTATTGGTTATTTTATAGAATACTATTTGAACAAGAGTCCTGAAAACACTATTGTCCAATAAAAATTAAGAAGGGTTTATATGACAAACTTTTTTTTGGTAACTGTGGGTTTTTGGGCTAGATTACGCTCACCGACTAATCCCCAGTTGATCATGAATGACCTGGAGTCATAGCCACAAGGGGCTTCGGTAGCGCTTGGATTCGAACCCGGGGAAGATGAGATTTCCGTTACATTCCCTTAAGCCTTATCGGTGCGCCACATCCCAACTGGTTGTTTATATGACAATTCTCAAAAGTTTTGTTATAAAATAGCTAATACAACACTTTATTTTAAAAAAAGTTTTAAAAATTCGTTAAAACGTCCAAAAACATTTATCCTATAAACTTATCGTAACACTTTTAACCAAATAAATACATTATTGTTTGTTCTTATAAATTTCATTCATATACAACATGTTTAATTAGATATTGTAGGAGTCCTGATGATCATGATATATATGAATCTCTCTTTACAAGTCCAATGAATAAAATTCTAACAAAAAAAACCATGGTGGCAATTATGCTCCAAAAACTAACACTTCAACTATTCGTATACACAAAATTAAGATCGGTGAATCCCGATCGATCAACGTTGTTTAACTAGCTAGCAAGAAGCGGTAGTGAAACTTGTTAGATCGATCGAGGGAGGCGCAGTTGCATCATCACCGGTTGTTGTAGTTTGTTCCGAGGCGGCTGCAAATCTAGCGAAGGACAATGGTGGTTCCGATGGCGCGGGAAGGTTTGCGGACCATTGACCTTCGAGCATGAAAACAACAGTTGACATTGTTGGGCGGTCTTGAGGGTCTTCTTGGACACATAATAACGCGACATTAATCCATCTAAGAGCTTCGGTAACGGGAAAGTTTTGAATCAAGCGATCATCGATCAACACTTCTCCTTTGTTTTCTTTCCATAAACGATACGCCTTCAATAACCAAATGTATTGAAAGATTGATTAAATTCGCATTAAGAAAATGTGACTTGAAATTTATTCGAATGAAGATGAGATAAATTGCGTACCGTAGAGAGGAAGTTTTGGGGTTGATCTTGGTAATAGAATCGGTTGTTTCGTTGTCCGGAAATGATTTCTAACAACAACACACCGAAACTATAAACGTCTGATTTTGTCGAAAATATTCCTTCCATCGCATACTCTGGTGCCATGTATCCACTGTCATAATCAAGGTTTATCGTCAATATAAAAAAGATCGACAGGGGTTTGGCGACACTACTGAATGGAAGACTTTTACCTATCAAATTTTCCCTGGAAAATCCATCACTAAATTAAGGGCAGTTCGGTTTGCCGGAATTGATTGAAATTCGAGGGATTTAGATTTCAAATCCATTCCAATCCCGTGTTTGGTTTGCAGGATTGTCCGGATTTGAAATTCTAGGATTTCTATGAAATCCCTCCAACATAGGATTTTGAAATCTTAAGGGAATGACTTGGATTTCAAGGGATTTCGTAGGATAAACTATGAAGCTGTTCCCTGGGATTGGCTTTGGGCCTTTCCTGCACAGCCCGAGGAGGGGATCGCATCTAATTAGCTAGTTGGTGAGGTAATAGTTTACCAAGGCGATGATCAGTAGCTGGTCCAAGAGGATGATCATATAATAATGTTTAAAAATATGTTAACTAATAATCAGTTAAATAAAAGGTAATTTCATTACTTTTATAATTTTATAATGATTTTTTATAATGAAATTCAAATTCATACCAATCCTACAAATCAAACACACACAAAAAGATTCTAAGTCCTCTCAAATCTAAATCCCTCCAAACCCAAAACCCTATATGAAATCCAATTGATTCCATTCCTACAAACCTCCAAATCCAAAATCCTAGGGTTGATTCGCCACAAAACCGTCACAAAAGTTGGTGGAAATTTCAAATTAGTGATAGATTACCCAGGGATTTTGCAGGTGATCCGTGGGGAGCACCGAAAACATTGGTATTTTGTGGGTGATATTTCGCTGGATGATTTTTGTGGGTAAAAGTCATTTGTTTTGTATTGAGAGAGAAATTTAATTTGTCGCTAAATAAAAAAAAATGTTGTCGCTGTTTTAGCAACGGCTCGTTAGAAGTAGGAAAGATTGTGATTGAACTTACTAAGTTCCAACGATTCTATTGGTGTTAGCTTCCATTTGATTGCCTCCGAAAATCCGAGCAGTGCCGAAATCTGAAATCTTCGAGTTCATCTCGTCGTCCAAAAGAATGTTGCTTGCCTTCATGTCCCGATGAATAATCTTTAGGCGTGAGTCTTCGTGTAGGTATCGAAGTCCCTTTGCAATTCCACTTATGATGTTTGCACGCGTAGCCCAATCCAATTCCTTACACTTGTTAGGATCTGTCGTATTTTGTTAACAATTCGCGTAAAAATCTAAAACAACGAAAAAAAATCTCTAGGAAATTAATATTTCGCAACGAGAAAGCAAATACGAACCAAAAAGGAAAGTGTCGAGACTGTTGTTAGCCATAAACTCGTAGATGAGAAGCCGTTCGCTTCCTTTTACGCAATAACCCAGAAGCCGAACTAGATTCTTGTGTTGAAGTTTTATAATCAACTCTACTTCGGTCTTGAATTCTACGAGACCTTGCCCCGAGTTCCTAGATAGACGTTTTACGGCTATTTCTTTTCCGTCTTGTAGTTTACCCTGCAAATGGAGTTCGAATTTTCACAAATCGAACACGATTTGAAGTGAAAAATGTTTCAAGATTGTGAAACTTGTTCCGTTACCTTGTAAACAGGACCAAAACCGCCTTCACCGAGCTTATTTTCAATTGAAAAATTGTTTGTAGCAACTTGTATAGTACTTAGACCGAAGGAATTCATCTCTCCCGTGTCATCGTCTTCCCTTTCATGTTTATTACCTTCGGGTGAACTGTCGCTAAATCCGACCAGAAACTCGGGTAGCAAAGGACCTATTTCCAAATCAATCGCCACAAAAATCAGATTTTGCAACACAAAATACATCGCTAATTCCTCACTTCCATTGCAAAATGGAAAAGATTAAGGCTACTCATAGGGTGTAAACGAGTCAAGCCGAGTCGAGTAGTAGATTATTTGAGCTCGGCTCGGGAAAAAAAATACAAAACTCGAGCTTGAGCTCAAATAACTTTTTTAAAGTAGAGCCCCACATCAGGCTCGATGCTCGTTTAACGGATCAAATTAACTCGCGATTGATTAACTTGTATATTGGTTAATTTAGCTCGGTAACATGTATATGTTTATTATATGAGTTATGAACATACGAGCAATGTTTGGCTCGAATAAATGTATGCTTGAATTGTTCGACTCGACTCAAAAAATTTAATCGAGTTTTCGAACGAAACGACTCGAACATGAATGTTTTAATCACATCTAATTTTCCTTAGGATTATTGAAATTTGTTTTTCTTTATTTTAAAGAGATATATTAACTAATTAAATCTTTATATTCAATGTTCATTTAATAAAAGAATTCTCAATAAACAATATAGTTAAATCCTCCTTATAATTTTATTTGGTTTCTATATTACATGTATAATTGAAATCCTTGTTATTATTATTTGTAAGAAATATTCAAGAAAGCTCATTATTTAGATTGAGTAATATAAGTTCTTGTATGTTATTTATTTCTAGATTCATAAAGTTGTTGCACATATTTTGTGCATAACAATAACATTAAAAAAAATTATGTGAAACAAATAATAGGCTTTTTAACAACAAATATAAATAAAATAATCTTAAAACTTGAGAAAAAAATATTATGAATTAGAATTTTTTTTAAGTGTAATAAATATTTGAATCAAGTATGTATTTATAAAATTTAGAAAATTAGTTCAATTGATTTTCAATTTTTTTATAAATTATGTAAATATTAAAATTCAATCCCATTTTTAATTACTAAAATTTTGTAAGGAAATAATGATTAAGCCGGCCATGCAAATTGAGGAAGAAAAAAAAAACGAAGTGAGATTTTGTGTTGACCTTTTCTCTTCCGTTTCTGCCGTCGCCGGAAAATAAAGAAGACGATCACTCCGATCACCACCACCGCCACCGCTAATATCACACCAACAATAACTCCAATATCACTACTTTTCCTCTTTTCTGCAAACCCAAGAGTTTAGTTTATTAACCCTAACATAATAATATTCCTCCATCTCAAAATAATTACTCATATTTCTATTTATATTTGTCTTAAAATAAGTGCTCATTTTCAAAAAATAGATAATTAAATTCTTACATTTACCCTCTAATTAATGCACAAATATATACTAAGAGTTTTGAAAAAAGAGGAAAATAAATAAGGGTAAAGATGTTATTTGATAATAAAAATGTTTAATAATTATGCATGTATAAAACTATATGTCAAATCAATTGTGGAACACTTATTTTGGAACCAAGAGAGAATAATAATTTCCAAAAGTTTCAATCCCTAGAGCATCTCCAACAACTTTTCCAAAATGAAGAAAATAAGAATTTTGAGCTAATATTTTGGTCCAATAGCTTCCCAAAACTATCTTAAAATTTGAGAAAGTAGGATAGAGAAGGTTTTTATTCAAATACGAAGATCACAGGAAAAATGATTACCATGAGAGAAATAATATTTTAATAGATAAATTAAATATTTTAATATTATAATCAATGTTGGATTATCTAAAATGTGAAATCTGTGGGAGATAAATATAATATTTTTTTAGAAATTATAACTTTTGATTCTCTATTTTGCAGAAATTTTGAAAAATCTGTTGAAGATGCTCGTAAAAACCCTACATAGAAACCACTCGCCTGAAGGTGGCGAAGCCGCCGGAAACCATGTCGAATTAAAGAAAACATAATTCTCATACCGAACAACACAACTCGGCTTGTAAACCCTAACTCCAAAGCTTCTATCGAATTGTCGAATCTCTGCCGTGGCTCCGGCCAAACAATCCTCGCATCCGATCGCCGTTAAATCTGGAGTACACTGCATCATCCCATAGACGACGGTCGACAACCCCGTCGCTGTTACATTACCCGACGCATATTTCCGGACCTCTCCACCACCGGCAGCTTCCCGTCGCAACCTTCCAAGCAAAACCGACACCGTTTGATTCCATTGCTGATAATTAGAATCGGAAACGTTATTCCGATTCCAACCGTAAACCGAAACACCGATTCCGTTATCCGTAGACCGATTCCGATTCGAGTACGTTAAGAAACAAGCATCGTACCATCCAGCAGCCTCGATTTGGTTCGGACAAACCTGTCTTAACCGTCGAGTAGCATCGTCGACACATCTCCGGCACGTTTCCGGCTCGATGTCGCCACGGCAAAGCGCGGCGGCGTTAGCTTGTCCGAACGTCGAATTGTAAAACCCGAAACCGTTGTTTGTTTCGGTGAAGGAGTATAATAAGTCGTCAAGGTTTTGTTTGTAGTCGGAGTTGTCGGTGTAGTTGCCGGAACCACCACAGTAGGTACTCCAGAAATCGTTTTGTGCAGTGGTGGGATGAAGATCGGTGATTAGGGACGAAAAAAGCAACAAAACCCAGATGGGGATGTACATTTTTTTAATGGTTTTGGAGTAAGGGATGTATGGTTTATTGAAGTTATTATAAATATGATTTGAATTGTATGAAATATTGGTGTTTGGAGTTGGTCAAATTATGAAGAAAAAAGACTATGTCAAATGGAGGATGAGATGGTTTTTTGGGACTCAACAATTTTTTTTTTTTTCAAATGTAAAATAAGGGTTATGAGATAATTAATTATATAATTTAATGATGTTGTAGAAGATAATTGTTGACATATGACCAATGATCCCATTTACAAATCTTTGTTTGATTGCGTCTTTGTTTTTTGTTTTTGTATTAATCTTTTCTAAAAAGTGTAAGATTAGATAGAAATTAAAATTGTGTTCACCATCGCTAATACTACCAAAAAAAAGAGAAAAAAAAACTTTTACCGGCATAATTACAGGTGGATTAACGGCATATTCGTTTTACCGACGAGTTTGTTACCTTCAGTAACAAATTCGTTTCGATCGGTTAATAACATGGTAATTGCCCCTTTATTCCGCTATTGATTTTAATTATTTTTTGTATTTTTTAAGTTATACTAGTGTTGGGCCCGTGCATTACACGGGAGGATAAATTTTTTGTTGGAATATTGAACCGAGTTAAAATGAAACGTAATTTCTCTGTTAACAGTTAATGAAATACAATGTGAAAAACGAATGTATTTTCATAAGTGGTTAACTTGCATATATTCTTAATCGTTTGTTGTTATGAGTTTATGCAATAATATTGGTAATAGTTTTGTATTATATTATTTAAAACTCAAACAACATGTCTCACAACATATCACTACATCGTTTCTATTTTATTTTCTTTACACTTGGTTAATTTGGAAAGTATTGCGGAATATTTTTATTTTAAAGAATACGATAATTTATTAGTGTATCTCGTTATTTTTTATTTTTAATTCATATCAATCTTCTTTTTTCTTCTTTTAATGCTCGTGAAAAAAAAATACGTGTAGATTTTATATTATAAAAAAAAATACGTGTAAATTTTATATTATGCTAATATAAAATACATATAGATTTTATAAAATAAAATAGATTTTATATTAGCAAAAATAATCTAGATTTTATATTACATCTCATTAATATAGATTTAAATGTAAAATCTACATTTAAAATAGATTGTGCTAATATAAAATCTATTTTATAAAATTATCCATCAAAAAAACAAATAGTTATATTAATAAATGAGTATCCATTCTACAAATAGATGATTATAAAAAAAATCTAGATTTTATATTACATCTCATTAATATAAATTTAAATGTAAAATCTAAATTTAAAATAGATTATGCTAATATAAAATCTATTTTATAAAATCCTCCACAAAAAAAAACAAATAGTTATATTAATAAATGAGTATTCATTCCATAAATAGATGATTATATGAGATACTGTGCTTGGAAAGATTGTACCAAAACATTAATAAATTGTAAATTAAGTAATTGACTTTAATTAGTTGTAACTTGTGTTTAAAATGTTGTAATTAAGAGTTTTTTATACCGTTTTTATAATATAGTATAGATTATTTAATTTATAGACATAATTTATGTATTTTATTATTTATTTTTTAAAATCCATGGATAATCTATCACTTATTCTAGATCTAAAAAGATTAGCTAAGTAATTAGTTAATTGAATTCACCAACGGATTACATGCATGTGTTTTCATTTTGTTTTCAAGTAAAATACATAAATTTATCTTTATTTAGAAACTTTGACTAGATTTCTTGAATTAGGTTATCAACCGGTGGAAATAAAGAATTTGGTCTAAAAGCAAACTACACCGAAATGACGCACGTATCAATGATATAATTACATATTTACACGTTATAAATTATAATATTATATACATACATATTTACATTATCATATGTACACATTTACATATAATGTAACATATGGGGAGTTCAAATGGAAACCACTTTAATTTTGTAAACCGTCGATTTTATTGGTTAAGTTAATGAAATTGGTTCATGAAATTATTTAATTTGATGAAATTGTGTCATATAATTTCTTTTGTTGATGAAATTGTTTCATATATTTGTGTTTTTTTATGTAAAAATGAAATTGTTTCATTTATTTTTCATTTTGATGAAATTGTTTCATGCATTTTTTCTCATTCTGATAAAACCTTTTCATTTTTACATAAAAAACACAAATATATGAAACAATTTAATCAAGAAAAGTATTATATAAAACAATTTATCAAATTTTACAAATTTACGGAACAATTTCTTTAACTTAACCAATCAAATCGACGGTTTTCATAGTTTTCAAAATTAAGTTGGTTTCCAAATAAAACTACCCGTGTAACATATACCACTTTTTCAAACTTATTCTTACAATATACTTTACCTATTATTTTTTCAAGAAATGATTATTTTTTATAATATGTATCATCATTTATGTGGTCTTGAGAAGATCTTGGTTTGACATGGCTAGTATGTTGATATAGAGAGAGTTGCGACGGAAATAGAAGAGTAGATCGAAAATCGCAAACATAATTAAAAACGGGTTACATGCGGGTTAAGCCGGAGCAAACCCGCATGGAACATTGTGGTTTAAGAGCTTCGGCGTGCGGGTTGCCCATTCATTGGAATAATTTTGCGCCTGGAAAAGTTAATCTTCTAGCCTGGAGGGTTCGGATGGAACGTCTTCCCACGTACAGGAATCTAATCCAGAGAGGAGTTAGCTTCAGCTCAGAATTGTGCCCTATGTGTAACTCTGCTATCGAAACTGAGCAGCATATGTTCCTGAGTTGCTCGTCGAGTAAGGAGCCCTGTTAGTCAACTGGTGCGGGGATTTGCCTTTCGCAGTTGGCACGTTTGAGGAGCTGTTGGTCGAGTTTGGCTTGCGAATTTTGAACAAACAAAAGGCTAAGGTGCTGGAGGTAGTGGTCATGGCGTACATTTGGGTGATTGTTGGTCAAGTTTGGCTTGCGAATTTTGAACAAACAAAAGGCTAAGGTGCTGGAGGTAGTGGTCATGGCGTACATTTGGGTGATCCGGAGAAATCGCAACTCTCTTGTGCACTCAAAGAAAGGGTTGAAAAGTATTATTGTTAAAAACATCCAACTCTCTTCCTTCCAATGGCTTTGTACTAGAGCTAAATCATGGCAAGCTTTAAGCTGAGGCTCTTGGTGTAATAATCCCAGAGATATGTGGGTGAGTATCTTGTAACTTCTTGTTCTCCTGACATCCTAGTCCCTTGCTAGGCCCTTTGTTTGTTTTAATAAAGTGCTTTCTTTCTTGTCGTTTAAAAAACATTTATGAATTTTAAAAATCCATTTTTGAATAAAGTATTTTATAAGAAATCTAGTTCAATAAAATTATTAAAGGGGATTTATAAAATCCATTTGAATTTATAAGATATATATGACCAAAATCCCCTTTTAAGTGTTTTAGAGTTCGTTATTAACTAATTTATAGGACCTAATTAGGGTCGTCCCTGGGGGAGGGCGGATCGGGCGGATGCCCAGGGCCCAAAGGAAATAGGGACCCAAAATTTTGAAGTATATATTATATAGTAGTAAAAAGAATGTAATTAAAAAGATAAATAAATCAGTATATAATAGGACCCAATTATATTTTTTAGTATTATATTAAGGGTCCAACATGTATTAATTAATTAAGTTGGACAATGTGATAACCTGGTAAGTTATGTTTATTATTTTATGTGATCATTAAGATAAGTGGAAGGGCTTTATATTATATTTAATACTTCTATTGGTATTTTAATTATTAGATATAGGTTAAGGCCGATTTATGTGTTTAGTTGGTTATACTTTTGGATTTAAGTGCAAATAACTATAGTTATATAGGTGACTCATAGATAGTTTGATGAGTCATAACAATTCATATGCTGAAATATCTTAGTGTGTATGTGTATGGTTTATGTGTGTGTCAGCAAGAAGAGAAGAGAAAGGAGAGAAGAAAAAAATTCAAGAGAAGAAGGGTTAGAGTTAGGTTCTTTTACTTTGGTGATTCAAGTAATTCTCCAAATTGCAAGTATGTTTAGATTACTATGTTGAAACTTCTTCTTCCTTGCTTAGATTTTCTTAGTCATTTTAGGATTTGTATAAGTTCCTCCATGAATAATACTTGAGTTGAATCCAAGTCTTGAATTTAAGAAAAGCTATAGTTTATGGTTTATACATCTTCCTATACTTGGTATTGATCAAAGTTTCAAGGTTTAACTCTCCATTATGGTGATGGGGTTCATGTTATGGCAAGTTGGAAGGTTGTAAGTTAGATAGTAATGATTGTGAGTTATATGGAATGTGATTATTGAAATGAAATCTCATATGTTTGAGCATTGCATTACACTATTGTATTTTGGCCGGATGTAGAGGCCAGATGGAGTTGGTTGTGCCGAAAGGGGCAACGGGGTTGGTTGTACTTGAGGTACTTCGAAGTAAATTAATTAGCTGTGCTTAGCGGCCAACAAATTCTGATATGGCCATGGGTTGTTGGTGTTATAGGCCAACGGAGTACATTTCATGAAATTTGAATTGTGATTTGTTGATAATGGTTTCATATCAATGTTTTCATAATATTGTTATTAAAATGTTTGAGATTATCTCACTTAGACCAATTGGTCTAACCCTCATTGTTTTCCAAATCTGTATTCCAGGACAGGTGACTAGTAAGGCAAAAAGAAAAGATAAGATGCGATGTTATGTGAAAAAATGTGTTGTATGTGGGGAGTTATTATGAGTTACTACTTCTAGTTGAACAATGTTATATGTCAATGGTTTTTGTTGGATGTAGTATTATGTATGTATGTGCTTATGTTTCGAAAGCAAAAAGTTGGTACTATAATATGTAGTTAGTGTAATTCTAGACTTCAGGACCCTATATGTAATATGTGTGTTTGTAATGTAAATGTTAGTATGTATTGTATTATACATGTTATGTTTTAAGGTGGGTTGTTACAGACAATAAAATTTGTAAAAAGTTAATTGGTCTTTCATTTTATAATATTGTTTATTGTTTCTCTAAGTTTTTTTTATCCACTACTTATCTAAAAGCTATTTTTGCTTAGAAGCCTTGATATATATACTCTATTACTCATCCTCCACATACTATTTTGATTATTCCATCCGCATGAATTTTGTTTGTATTAGAATATAGTAGATTTCTTGTTATTAATTAAGAAAATTCATACATTTTGAAAACAATTATCAACTATATGAGACAACCCAACTTATATCTATATTTAGGATTTTAGAACTATCTTTTTTTTTCTAAAAATTATTGACTCCTTATTACCTAATATTAAGTGCGAATCTTAAGTACTCTCTTATTTCTAAAACAATAATATGATCTCAAACTATAGCCAACATGGATTTTTGATTATAAGATTGATGGTTCTTAAAATGTTTGTTTCAACTCTAAAAGTTTAAAATGGTGATGAAAACTGTCAACATCAACATCAATATCAGGTAACATGTGAAAACTCAACTGATTTATTTTGATTTACTTAAAGTGTTATTCCGAATGGTCAACATAGTGACCTCAAATGATTTCAATCTATATATTAAAGGTATATCATAAGGCATGCCTTTGATGGTGGAACGGATTGACGACGTTATGTAAAAATGATATGGTAGATAATACTAATTTAGAAATAATTATTGATTGATCTTGCGCTTGGAATACCAGGAAAAACGATTTTACATAAATTATTAGTATTTCTTGAATTCAATGTTATTTTTGAAGATATAAACAATATACTGAAAATAAATTCGTAGTTATCGAGGACCTATTTTTACATCTCGCACATGGCCTAAAAAATGTCAGGAACGGGTCTGGACCTAATAGAACCAAATTTTTATGTGTAATATGTAAAGATGTTATTATTTTATAGAATATTTTTAAACATCTTAACAAGCATTTTATGACACTTGTTTTATAAGACACCTTTTTAAACACGCAAGTTTTTGCTCCTATAAACCGACTCCTACAAAGTCGTCTATTAGGATACTCAGATACTTTTCCTATAAACTTGATATTGTTGTTGTTAGCGCACAGATCTATTGGATTCAAGATAATCCAATCTGAAGATCCAATCTAAAGCTAAAACCGGAAAGTCGCTCTTAATATAAGTCTAATGTCGTCTGTAATAAAATGTCAAAAGTTCGTTTTTAATATTTTATTATTATATCCTAAATATCTAGATATTATTTAGATATTAGTTTTAGGATATTTAGTTTAGATATTATTATTATTATTATTATTATGTTTGTTTAGTGTGTAAAGGAAGCAAGAGATCAATCAGAACTCATAACTTCATACACACACACATAAAACACACACTGTTCATCCAGAGAGAAAAGTGAGAGCTTCAACGAACACACATATATCTTTGTTGTTTGATTATCTGGTAACGATCGTGTTCAATCACACGGACTCACAATTGATATCAGAGCTTGAACTAGATCAAAATCAAACTCCTAAACTCGCTGTGTTCTTCATTTCTTCAAGAACACTGTACAATCGATCAAATCTTCAATTTGTGGTTGTTTTCGAAATCAAAAGGTTGTGTGTTGTTGTAGTTGGCAAGTCGATCAACTTGTCAAACACTAGTACAAAAAGTCACTTTGGCCACGGTTAAAAACCGTGGCTGTAGGCCTTTTGCCACGGTTTTTTTTCCAGCCAAAACGTAGCCTATTCTTGCGTGATTTTTGGTACCCTTATGGCCACGTTTAAACTGTGTCACTATATCACATGAAAAAACGTAGCCATAACATAAAAACCGTAGCCATAACGTTATTAAACAAATTGGTAGTTTAGTAATTTTCATATAACTGTGGCCATAAACTACGTATAGTCACGTTAATTCATCTTAACCGTGGCCATTTCATGACATATAGTTACGCCAATTTTGTAGAACCATGGCCATTGGTTATCTTTTTGCTACATAAAATAGTTGAAACTGTGGCTATTGGTTACACAAAATTTGTTTTTGTGATGGCCATTAATTATTTTATTGCCACATGTATTTATTTTAACCATGACTATAGACTACTTATAGCCACACAAGTGTTTACTGTGACCAGTTTATTTTAACAATGCAGAGTGTTGGGATTGAACCCCAGACCTCTAGCTAAGGGAAGCTTTAACTTAACCACCACAAACCATCCCACCAATTGCTTATTTGTGTTATAAATTCAAATTTAAAATATTTCAGGGCACCCTTAAAATCAAGTGGGTGCACACCTTCAAGACGCCTATATTTTTTTCCTTTACGGCAATCAAGTGAGCAGGTGCACGGGACCCCCCTCTCGTAGTTGTAGGTCCGCTCCTATATATAGTTACGATGAATTTTTAGCATCGTGAATACTAGTTACACTTAGGACACACATATATAGCAAATCTGTGGCTATAAGCTACTTATAGCCACACAATTTACGACCATTGATTACCTTAAAGCTACATGAATTTATTTTAATCGTGACCTTAATTATACTTATTACCACCCAAATTTGATATTTACCATGGCCAAATCATGATATATATATTTATGCTTAATTTTTATAATCGTGGCCAAACGTTTACTTTTTTTGTCGTACAAAATGATAAAAAAAAAAAAACATGGTCAGGTCATGGCTTATGGTTACACTTAAGCTTTAAAACCGTAGCTATCGGTTAACTTTTGGTCACACACAAAAATAATAATTTTGGCCATAAACTACTTATTATCCACACGAACTACATTGTTAGAAGCGTGACTACCGGTTACCTTGTGGACACATATGTTGGTTATACTTTTGGCGACAAAAATGATAAAAAAACGTGACTAATTCATGACATATAGTTACAATTAAATTTGAGAAATGTGACTATTGGTTGACAGTTGATCACACACAATAATAAAAACCGTGACGATAAATTACTTATTAGTCACATGAATTGAATTGTTAGAAACATGACTATTGGTTACCTTTTAGCCATTGACTTATTTTAAACGTGGCATTAACTATATACTTTTAGCTATAAAAATTTCATACTAACCGTTGCCAATTCATGACCTATAGTTACGCTTAATTTGTAAAACCGTAGCTATTTATTACCTTTTGGTGACACAAGACAACGAAGACAGTGGCCATAAACACCTTGTCTTTTGGCCGCGTTTAATAAGGTTTCGTGACAATATATATTTTATTTTTAGCCACAGAAAATTGGCTTCACGTGTCCGTATGTCTATCTATAGTCACGGACTATAACCGTCACAACATAAAGTCATGGTTAAGACAAAAAACCGTGACTATATGTCTATATATGGCCATGGTTTTTTACTGCTATTGGCCACAGTAAAAAAGGTGTCACTATATTGAAGCATTTAGTCACAATTTTATTAAAACCGTGACATTATGTTTGGATGTGTTTGTTAATGGTCACAATTATTGAGTTAAGTCGTGGCTAAAACAACACTCTAATTTTATTTATGAGTTTTGGCCACAGTTTAAAGCTTAACCGTGGTTGACCTGTATTTCCAAAACCGTGGCAAAAGAGCATTTTTGTACTAGTGAAAATTTGGTGTTGTAAATCGACATCTAGGATGGTCAATTTTGGATTTACAGGGCCGATATGCACTCCGGTCGAAATCCATCGAAACTCATCCGGTCGTTCAAACCCCGGTTCCGGTCGATATCTCTAGTCCGGTCGCAAAGTAAGTCCGGTCACCTCATTACCGGTCGGCACTGTTCTTTATCGGTCATCAACATACCGGTCCAAGTAACAAAGGTCCGGTCGACCGATAGTTTCAAGACCCCGGTCGAAGTCACTATTCATACCGGTCGATACCGGTTACACGCATATCGGTCGAAAACGCAACACCGGTCGAAAGTTCGAACACCGGTCGATAACATCTCCCCGGTCACAACTCAATATCGGTCGACACTATTCACTACCGATCGAAAAGCATAAAATTCCCGGTTGCTACAGTACCCCCGGTCGCTACAGTACCCGGTTGCTACAGTACCGGTCGAAAAAAAAATCTCGGTCGAAGGTATCTCTGGGTACAACATCAGTCCGGTCGCCATCATACCGGTCGACTCACCTTTGCGCCATACGCTTCTCAACTATTTTCGT
This sequence comes from Arctium minus, assembly GCA_954870635.1. Classification (NCBI taxonomy): domain Eukaryota; kingdom Viridiplantae; phylum Streptophyta; class Magnoliopsida; order Asterales; family Asteraceae; genus Arctium; species Arctium minus. Next base: position 74,286,139 of record OX941094.1, on the reverse strand, counting down.
CATCAATTGTTCGCGCAAAATTCCCTTCGCGCGACCTTCTTCTCACGAAAATCTATATTTCGCGCCATCAACTTCTCAAGCAAAGTTTGCTTTGCGCCATACACGTCTCGCGCAAACCTTCCAGTTCGCGCGACCCGATTCTCGCACAAAACTCTTTTGCGCCAACATCTTATCACGCAAAACTAATTTTTGCGCCACCTTCAAACTTAGACTCATTATTCGAACATGATGACTTCAAGAGAAGCACTAGCTATCGGAACTGACTCAAAGCCACCAGTAATCTTCAGGGGAGAGTATGAGCAGTGGAAAGATCGGTTCATGGACTTCATTGAAAGACATGATTTGGGAGTATTCATCAGGAAATCAATAGAAGAGGGAGTTATGGCACCAGTACGGAGGGAACTGTGGTGACAGAGATTGAACTTAAGTATGAAGAGCTCGAAGGTGATAACTTCAAGAGAGCAAAAGGCGATAGATTAGCAAAGTCTTATATTCTTCAAGGCATTCCAAATGAAATTTATGTGAAGATAGACAGCTATAAAGCCTCTGGCAAACAGATGTGGGATCAGTTAGAAAAGATGATGCTAGGTTCAAATGTTGGAAACCAGCTGAAGATATCCAACTTCCTAAACAACTAGGAAGAATTCAAAGGCCGAGTTGGAGAATCTCTAGAAGAAACTTACGATAGATTTGTGACCTTGCTGAACGAGTTAAGCAAGAACATGGTCACTAAATCTCAGATAGAGATGAATGTCAAATTCCTTAGCATTCTCCAGCCTGAATGGAAGAGGTTTGCCAGACAAATGAAGCAAATCAAGGATCTAAACGAGATTCCACTTCATGAGGTATATGAAAACCTCAAACAAAATGAAGAAGATGTGGATGAAATCCTGGATGAAAATAAACAGGCTGAGAAGACAAGTGCTGACTCAATTGCTCTTGTTGTGAAGCAGAAGAAGAAGATGATGATTATGACTGAATCAGATGATGTTGAAGCAAATTCCGACTCTGACGACTGTCAACAACTAAAGCAGGCTATGCTTATGTTGACAAAGGATTTTCAAAAGAAGTTCTACTATACACAAAGCCGAGCTCAAACAGTCAGAGGTATACATTTGGTCCGAGCAACTATATTCACAAGGAGAGGGTTGAAGGAAATAGATTTGAAGGAAAGAGAATAGAGGAGAGGAAGCCAGAAGAGAGAAGGTATAAAGCTGAAGAGATCAAACATCCAGAACCTCCAACGTGCTACAATTGTGGTAGACCTGGACATTTTGCAAAAGACTGTCGAAGACCGAAAGTTAGGAACTCTGACTACTACAAAAACAAAATGCTTCTAGCCAAGCAACAAGAGGCTGGTAAGGCATTGATGGCAGAAGATGACTACCGGTTTGATCATTCAGGCGAAGAAGATGAGAATGAAGAGAAGGATGAGAAAGCACATCTATGCTTTATGGGCAAGATGGAAATAGAAGCTGAAGCAGATTCTGATGAAGAAGAGGAAAATGAGGTATGTGATTTAACTCATTCAGATTTCTTAAATCAAATGCATGCCATGTTGTCTAAACTCGAAGAGTTAGAGTCGAAGCTTAAACGAGAAAAGGGTGTCATTCTTGAACAAAACCAATCAATACAGAAACTTAGCAATGATGTTGTTGAGAAGAAAGTATTGGTTGAGACCTTACACAAAAACATTAACACCAGCGCCAAAGAACAAACTATAATTCTTCAAGAAGTTACTGAAACAAAGACTAAATTGAGAAAGAGTGAGTTTGATTTCAAAGAGCTTACGAAATTGCATACTTCAACTTCCAAAGAAAACATATCTTTACTTGCAAAATTAAAAGCAATGGAAGAGAAGTTATACAAATTGGGTCAAACTGAGCAAACCATTCATCTAAACAAACCCAAAGAGAATAAAGAGAATTGGGGAATTGGTTATGAGAATCCTCACTACCTTAAAAAGGGTAAATCTGAAGTGCCTGCACTTTATGATTTAACATTTTTGAAACTAGCTCGAAGAATCCCTGAGCTTAAAGTTTTCTGGACTGGATTGTCAAAAGAGGATGAAGCCAAGGAAACGGAAAATCGAAAGAACACAACTAAAGTTCAACTTCCATTTCGTTATGCGAAATTGAATAATAGTTATAATGATGATCCAATATATCAAAAGAAATATCTTTTAAATGACTTCTTTCAGAGTTACTCTGTAAAAGAAATGGAGGCGAAGCCTATTAAAGGTAAAATTTACGTCCCTCCTCTCATTTTGGAAAGTAAAATTTCTGAACTTAAGACATCTTTAGCAGATGAAAGATTGTTGATTGATATTGAACAAAACGTTTTTTCAACTGTGCTTAAGAATTTTGTTCTTTCTAAATCATCAAAGGCTTCAAAATCTAATGACATGTTTGGTTCAACTGATAAAGGGTATGATTTTCTAAACTCTGACGGTGGTTTGAATGATTGTTTTGATCAATTTGATTTTAATGCAAAACTTCCTAACCATTCATCTTTTGTTGTAAAATCCTTGGGCAAAACCAGTATGTCTGAAAAAGGCAAATCATCAACGAAAGTTGATAAAACAGTTTCTGTGAACACTAAGAATGCTAAAGGTAAGAAGAAATCTCAGCATTCACAGAAACCGATCACTACTGGTAACCCAAAGAAGATGCATTCAGTTGTTGCTCACAAGTCTAACTCACAAGTTTCAAATGTTTCAGATCTGAGCAAAAATCTCCAGGAGTTAAATCTCAATGGAAACCCAAACAGGAGATTGACAAGACTGATAAATCTTTTTGTACTGTTGATTGTAATAAGACTTCGCCTAGTAAAGATGTTTTAATTGCTGATGTTGCTATTTTGAAACCAAAACTAGTTGTTTCTCGCAAGCAATACTCTATGAAGCAATTATTCCAGTTATCTTTATCTGCTAGGAAGTCTTCATATTATGATAAACATGTTTATGCTTCTTGTCAAGATTCTGATGTTTGGTATGGCACTTATCATGTGCACTCTTATCATACTAATGCTTCAAATGAATTTCAAATGAAAAGCGGACCTAAGTTCAAATGGGTACCAAAATCCTGTGCTAACACTGAAGGACCCATCTTTAAGTGGGTACCTAAACCCCTTGTTCTGTAATTTCTTTTGTGCAGACCCGTCATATGTGGTACTTGGATAGCGGGTGTTCCAAGCATATGACAGGGCAGAAAGAGATGTTGTCTAATTATACAGATAAATATTGTGGGACAATTAGGTTTGGCAACGACCAGTTTTCACCAATATTGGGATATGGTGATATGGTACATGACAATGTCACGATCAAGAAGGTGAGCTATGTTGAAGGCTTAAGACACAACCTGTTCAGTATAGGTCAGTTCTGTGACAAAGGCTTAGAGGTCAATTTCTAAGCCAAGAGGTGTTATGTTCGCACTGAAGAAGGCGATGAACTCTTGGTCGACACTCGAAAGTCCGACCTCTACACAATCAATTTGTCAAACGTCCAGACTGACAAGCAGGTGTGTCTACTCTCTAAAGCCTTAATACAGCAAAGTTGTCCATGGCATCGACGGCTCTCTCACCTCAACTATAGGTACATAAACAAGCTGGTAAGTGGAAAGCTAGTTAAAGGACTTCCAGAGCTGAAGTATGAAAAAGAACACCTTTGTCCAGCATGTGAAAAGGGAAAGATGAAGAGAGCTCCACATAAACCAAAGCCTGAACCGAGTACAAGCTCTCCGTTAGAGTTGTTGCATATGGATCTCTGTGATCCGATGCGAACGCAAAGCTTAGGCGGAAAGAAGTACATACTAGTTATCGTGGACGACTATTCGCGATACACTTGGGTCAAATTTCTACGTTCAAAAGATGAGACACCTGATGTTCTCATTACATTCCTGAAGACGACCCAGGTGAATTTGCAGAAACCGGTCAAGCTTCTAAGAACTGACAACGACACAGATTTCAAGAACAAAAAGGTTGAAGAATATCTCGAATATGTCGGGATTTCACATAAATACTCTACTGCACGTACGCCTCAACAGAATGGAGTTGTCGAAAGAAGAAATCGTACGCTAGTCGAGGCTGCTCGTACTATGCTAAGTCAATCTGACTTACCTCTATTTCTGTGGGCTGAAGTTGTATCGACCGCGTGCTACGAGGGTCGTTCCAATCTTTTTGGAGGCCCTGTTACAACTGCACCAAAAGTATAAATTGAACGAACAAATAATAAATAAAATAAAATATAAAAATTCATACCATATATAATATTAGAACATAAAAAACCGTACTTGCATATTCATGTGCGAGATAACCTCAAGTCCCGACAATTCTCGTCTCAACAGAGCCTTTTGTCTTAAAAGAGCAAGATGGACATGTCGAAATCAAGACTACACCCAAGAATCTTCTCGTTTAAGGCATGTACTGTTTCCATCAAGACAATACCCAAGGAGCACCACAAGATTTCTATGTCGAACTTTGGTTAAAACCACAATTTCTGATTTAAACTTGGCTAACCCTTTACTATAATCACACCGCATTCCAATCGCTTAACAACTATCATGATCCCATCGTGTAATTCCCCTTTGTAAATGATCCCGTGAGCTCCATTTTCTGCAGATTAACAATGGAAAAGTTGCCATTGTTACAAGTGATCCCAAACCAATCTGTACATGGATCATCCCGTTTCTAACTATTAGCACATTTGGGGAATAATTCATTGATTTCATGATGCATAGCAATGTTTTACTCGAGAATCATAGTCACAGGCTTGGGCAAACAGAAATTATTAGCATCCTAGTGCCATATCTACTGAAAGTTTGAAACCAAGTCTGTTAACTTAGGCATCGGTCCTAGAATCTTATTATTAGTCAAATTAATGGATTTTAATGATTCAAAATTCATCAAAGACAGATGAACATGACCTGTAAATGAATTATCCCCAAGACTCAAGAACTCCAATACTTTGAAACCTGAAAAATCAGGCAATGGACCTGGGAAAAAAATCATATACAACCAAATTTCTTTCAAGAATGTCATATTCTATATAACATTAATCTTTCCACTAAGTTTTTGAACACTCACCCATAAAAATTCGAGTTGCAACCACATAAACTCATGGTAGTTGACCTTCCAAGTCGTTTAAAGCCAGATGCAAGTTAACAAGGCCCGAAAAATCATCCGGGCCCTTGTCGATTGTCAAAATCGAACAAAAATGGTGGTTGTTTGATAACCTAACAAACAGAAACCGTACTTGGGATTTTTGATGAGGTCTTGCTATAATTACCATTGGGAAAACAAAGTGAAGAAGATGAAAAGAAACTGAATCGACAAAGATGATTTAATTAGAAAGAAGGTAGGTTTTTTTTCAAATTTTTTGGTTTATTACAACTAGGTGTATACATGCGGCAGACTATTGGATTTGTGGACTGGGATTAATTATGAAGATTAAAACCTAGAACTAGTTTGATTTTTGGGCCCAACTATTTTGGGGGCCCTGTGCCATGGAACTGAATGGAACAGGCCTATGCACGGCCCTGCGTGCTACACTCAGAATCGATCCATGATACAACGCAGATTCAAGAAGACTCCTTATGTGTTAATCAACAACCGAACTCCGACAATCAAATATTTCCATATATTTGGGTGTAAGTGTTACGTTCTAAACGATAGAGAGAGTCTGAACAAGTTTAGTGCCAAAGGCGGACGAAGGCATCTTCATTGGTTATTCCTCTACATCTACTGCATTCCGTGTATATCTGAAGAAGTCAAAGACAGTAGTAGAGAGCGTCAACGTCACATTTGATGAAGATATGGCTTTTGAACACGTCTGTTCAGAACCCGTGATAACAGGAGTACTAGCTTCTGGACATATCAGTCCAGAACCTGTGTCTCAAGTGAGCAAATCAGATGATGCGTCAACGTCTACTAATCATTTATCTGATTTAGATTTATTATTTGAACTATTTTATGATGAATTTCTTGGATCTAATGTGAAGAAATCTGTTGTGGTTGACAGGATGGAAGACTCAACGACTACTCATCCAACAATTTCAGATATTTCTACTGAATTTGTCTCCACGATTCAACAAGAAGTTCAAGTTCAAATGCCAACTCCGACAGTTGAATCTGTGATCAATAACGAAGCTACAGAAGTTGTTGAATCAGTAGGTTGTTCTATACGGACTGATCTACAGCCTCTCCAAGCTGTACCTACTGAGACTTCTGTACCATCTACTTCAACTGAACCCCCCATTCCTTTTTATATTGATCTATCTACATATAATCCACTCCCTCATGAACACAAATGGACCAAAGAGCACCCGATAAGCCAAGTCATTGGTGATCCATCAAAACCGGTGCAAACTAGGTCTGCTTCAATAAATTTATGTATGCATGAATCCTTTCTGAGCAAGTTCGAGCCTACTCGCGTATCTGAGGCACTTGCTGATTTCGATTGGGTGACTGCAATGCAAGAAGAGCTGAATCAGTTCAAAGTAGACCTGGCAAACGTGTCGTGTCGTGTCGGGTTCGTGTCGGGTTCAAAGTTAAACGGGTTGAAAGTGTCTAACCCTAACCCGACCCGCCTAACCCGCCACGACCCGCCTAACCCGTTTAACCCGTTTAACATTTATAAAATTAAAATTAAAAATCGAAAATTCACAAAAAAATACAAATACAAAAATCAAATGAAAGCATTAGAAATCCAAAATTTATAGTTCAAAATTATAATCAAATCTAAACACTAAAAATCCAAAGCATCAAAAGGAAAACTTATATATATATATATACAAATATATATATATATACAAATATATATATATATATATACAAATATATATATATATAAACGGGTTATTCGGGTCATTTTCGAGTTGAAATTTTTGACCCTGACCTTACCCGTTTAATTTTCGTGTCGTGTCGTGTCAACCCGTTTACTTAAACGGGTTGAAATGTATTACCCAAACCCGTTTATTTCATGTCGAGTTCGTGTCGGGTTAGCATGTCGTGTCAGTTTTTGCCAGGTCTAGTTCAAAGCACTTAAAGTTTGGAGACTCGTACGCAAACCTCAAGGTAAAACCATCATTGGTACGAAATAGGTTTTCAAAATCAAGAAAGACGAAGATGGTACTGTTATCATAAATAAAGCACGACTTGTTGCCAAATGATATAGGCAAGAGGAAGGAATAAACTACGACGAGACTTATGCTCCTGTGGCGCGTTTAGAAGCAATTCGAATGTTTCTAGCCTACGTAGCCCACAAGAACTTCACGGTCTTTCAAATGGACGTGAAGACAGCATTTCTGTATGGCGTTCTCAAAGAAGAAGTCTACGTCTCGCAGCCAGAAGGTTTTTGTTGGGTCTGAAATATGCCAAGGATGGTTCAACATGGTTACTACTTCTAGTTCAACATGGTTACTACTTCTAGTTCATCATGGTTACTACTTCTGAAGTTAATATTCATCATGGTTACTACTTCTGTGGTTAATGTTGCTAGTTGTTGTTAATGCTGCTGGAACAAAGTTAATGCTGCTAGAAGAAAACAGTTAATACTTCTAGTTAATGCTGTTAGAAGAAAACAGTTAATACTTCTAGTTAATGCTGCTAGAAGAAAACAGTTAATACTTCTAGTTAGTACTTCTGTTCTTTAATGCTGCTAGTTGATGGTTAATGTTGCTCAACAAGATTAGTACTGCTAGTTCAAAGTTAGTACTGCTTGAAGAGATTAATGCTGTTGAGCATGGTTAGTACTGCTAGAGTTAATACTGCTCAAAGTATTAATGCTGCTTATGATTAATACTGCTTATAAGATGGAGATATGTATGGAAAGGATGACAGCTGGATAAACTGAAGATTATGGAAAGCTTGGAGATAATGATGGAAGATATTCTGAAGATATTTTATTAATTGTAATTATCTTTTATCTTCAGTATATATATATATATAGTATATGTATAGATTTCATAGAATAGTTTTAGAGAGATTAATCAATTCATTCTAAGTGTTAGTTCTAGAAAAAAAAACAACCTCAAGGTATAGATCCTAATTCTAGAGAAGTAGAATTCGTATTGGTGAGTCTGTTCATCAATATTGAGGTTGAGTGTGCAATCTTGTAACTTCAAAGCATTCAATACAAGTTTACAGTTTGTTCTTCATATTTACTGTGTTGATTTACTGTTTCATTGAATATCAAAGTGTTATTCCGCAAACTTCTTTGATATTGTTTCTGAGAATTAATTCTTGTTGAGAATTCGATCATGACAAGTGGTATCAGAGCTTTTGAAATTATCAAGAAGACCCTATGTTGAAGAACTTAACTTCTCAGTTTTGAAAAGTTAAGTTAGGGGGAGATTGTTGGGTCTGAAATATGCCAAGGATTGTTCAACATGGTTACTACTTCTAGTTCAACATGGTTACTACTTCTAGTTCAACATGGTTACTACTTCTAGTTCAACATGGTTACTACTTCTAGTTCATCATGGTTACTACTTCTGAAGTTAATATTCATCATGGTTACTACTTCTGTGGTTAATGTTGCTACTTGTCAGGATCGAATTCTCAACAAGAATTAATTCTCAGAAACAATATCAAAGAAGTTTGCGGAATAACACTTTGATATTCAATGAAACAGTAAATCAACACAGTAAATATGAAGAACAAACTGTAAACTTGTATTGAATGCTTTGAAGTTACAAGATTACACACTCAACCTCAATATTGATGAACAGACTCACCAATACGAATTCTACTTCTCTAGAATTAGGATCTATACCTTGAGGTTGTTTTTTTTTTCTAGAACTAACACTTAGAATGAATTGATTAATCTCTCTAAAACTATTCTATGAAATCTATACATATACTATATATATATATACTGAAGATAAAAGATAATTACAATTAATAAAATATCTTCAGAATATCTTCCATCATTATCTCCAAGCTTTCCATAATCTTCAGTTTATCCAGCTGTCATCCTTTCCATACAGATCTCCATCTTATAAGCAGTATTAATCATAAGCAGCATTAATACTTTGAGCAGTATTAACTCTAGCAGTACTAACCATGCTCAGCAGCATTAATCTCTTCAAGCAGTACTAACTTTGAACTAGCAGTACTAATCTTGTTGAGCAACATTAACCATCAACTAGCAGCATTAAAGAACAGAAGTACTAACTAGAAGTATTAACTGTTTTCTTCTAGCAGCATTAACTAGAAGTATTAACTGTTTTCTTCTAGCAGCATTAACTAGAAGTATTAACTGTTTTCTTCTAGCAGCATTAACTTTGTTCCAGCAGCATTAACAACAACTAGCAACATTAACCACAGAAGTAGTAACCATGATGAATATTAACTTCAGAAGTAGTAACCATGATGAACTAGAAGTAGTAACCATGTTGAACTAGAAGTAGTAACCATGTTGAACTAGAAGTAGTAACCATGTTGAACTAGAAGTAGTAACCATGTTGAACCATCCTTGGCATATTTCAGACCCAACAATATCCCCCTAACTTAACTTTTCAAAACTGAGAAGTTAAGTTCTTCAACATAGGGTCTTTATGATAATTTCAAAACTTTCTGCAACTTCTAGTTCTTCTTGATTCAGTTTCTGCTGTTATCTTCTTTTATGTTTCTGCTGTAGTTAATGCTTTATTTCAGCTTCTTCACTTATCTCCCCCTCAAAATAAGATTTCATATCAACTTGATTCTCCTTCTCATGTCTTCTCAAGTTCAGTTGTTTAAGTCTCCCCCTTTTTGAAATAATCATGATCTGTGCTCCTTTTCATCTCTTTTATCTCCATAATTTGATTGTGAACTTTCAGACTAATTGTACCAAGTGTATCCATCAATTCTTTGTAGTTAAATCTGTCCTCACCTCCTTTAGGTGTGTTTACCACCTTTGAAGGATCCTTGGATCTTTTAGTAGAGATCTTCTGCCTAGCAGAAGCACCTTCTACTCCCTTGGTTTCTTGGCACCTGGGACCTTTAGATAATTACTCATCTAAAGTTGCCATGGGGAAGGTCTTAGATATGTTCACACTGTCCTGTCCTGCACTTTGAGCAAAGTCAGTAGTGTGAGCCTTACAACCCATATGCTCTTGCATCTCCTTATTGAGCACCTTCTTGAGGTTGGGAGACACCCCTATGGTTTCCCTTTGGATATTCTCTGATGAAAAATGCTCCATCAGAGGGCTTGTAGGTTTTGAGGTTGAAGATACAAGAAGGGAAGGAACCTTCAGTATCTTTTCCTTATATAATATAGTAATGGAGAATGTTGGTTTGACAAAAGGAATCTGAAGATTTATGCTTGGTAGTGGAAGGTGTGGATAGGTCATCAGTGGGTTGGTCTAATGAGGGCTTTGACCCTGATGCCTTACCTTCTTGATTGTGGGACATCACCATCATTGTAGAGAACAATGGTATATCAACTCCTTCCGAGTCCTTAGCAGATCTCTTCATGATTGAAAAGACCTTGCCCTTAGGGGGTTTAGGTACATATATCTCATTAAAATGAGGTTAATCCGTCAATTCCTTATTAAGTACTTCTTGTACAAACCTTGGATACAGATAAAAGCTTTTTGATTGATATCCAGGTTTGACATTAAATCATTGAAGATCATTTTTAGGTATAGAAAACTTACATTAGCAGTAGTAACACTTATCAGCAGCATTAACACAGACTGGCAGTAGTAACACATACCAGCAGCATTAACACAGTCTGACAGTATTCACTGAACTAGAAGTACTAACTACCTTTCAGTATTAGCAACCTGAAACACTTACAGACACAAGGTTAGTAGTACCATATACCATAAAATTTTCAAAAGTTACTTTATCTTTTGAAACTATACATTTTTCACTTTTCTTACCTTCTGCTGGACCAGAAGTAACATGTCCTCCATCAAATCTTTTAAAGAATTTGAAGGCAGTCCATATTCCTTGTTATGTGCCAAGAGTAACCATTATCTTCATTCCAAATGCTCTTCCTCTTGAGCTTTTGATTGCCCTGCACACTTGATAAATCAGTTAGTCTTTGAGGGAACCCAAGCCAAAGTGGTCTTGGGTTGTCCTTTCTCATTTATATAATCTGTCAGTTTGGTCTGGATGAGTTGTTTAGGAATCTCATGGCTGGAATACTTTGTCAAGATTATAGGCTTTGCAACATTAATACTAGTAGAAGCACTATCCTTGTTAGCAGTAGTATTGGTTGCAGCAACACTATTTCTGTTAGCAGTACTATCGGGGATAGCAGTACTAACAGGTTTCTTTACAATTGGAACCCAAACTTGAACAAAGTTGTTTGCTTTCTTTGTCTTTAAATTACTCCTTGGCTTATTTGGAGCATTTTTCTTTGTATTAGCAAACTTGTTCTGAGCATGAGACTTTAAAGGTGCTCTTTTCTCAGCCAATTGATTCCTTCTTTTATTCCTATAACCAAAAGAGTTTTGTGGTTTTCTTTGAAAAGTGACTCTTTGGTTGATAGGGTTGAAATAACAGTGTTTGGCAAGATGATTCAATTTGCCACAGATAAAACAAGGTTTTGGTCTATTGATTTTACTCAAATCAACCCCTTGTTTTTGTGCCCACTGATTATTCCAGTTTCTCTGATTTCCCCTTGGTTTATCATGTTTTTGGGGCTCAGATTTATTGCAAGAACACTGTTTACAAGGGACAGGATTCACAACTGTGGTTTGCTTATAATGGACCTTCTCAGACTTTCCCTCAGTCTTTTCTATGTCCTTAGACTTGATCCAAGCCTTTCCACATCCCTCATTGGTGATAATGTTATTTTCTAGAGGAATCTCACCACTCACAGTGTTCTCCTTACTCTTTTCACTAGAGTTCTCTTCTTCAGAGTCTGTTTCAACCACCACTTTGTCTAAAGGATCTACCTTAGTGGCTCCAACAGGCAATTCTTTCCTATCCTTGGTCTCTAGTAAGTTTGATATAGGAGGAATGTAATTGTTGTTGTATGGTGGTGGTGTGGTGTTATAGCCTGTTCCTCTTCTAAGTTTGTCATGGATTTGAGTTTGGAGCAAAGAGTCCATTGCTTTAGAAGCATTGGAAAATTTCTCAATATCCAGCTTGGCTTTCTCAAACTCACTCTTTATCTTCTCATTCTCCTCTTTAGACTTTTTCAGCTGAAGTTCTAGGTCATTCTTCTCCCACTTCCAGTAATTTGTATCATAAGAATGTTGAAGTTCATTGGCTTGGAAAACATTGATCTGTTCCTCAAAACTCTCAACAATTCTTATATAGTCTTTTATATCTCTCTCTAATCTTTTAAGGTCATCACTCATTGTCTGGTTGTGATCCCTGTACCTTTTAACAGTTTCCATACAAGTTTTAGAGCAAAGATTAGACATTACCTCTGTGGGGATTTCTGTGCTTGAAGAATCTGAAACTTTAGCCATTGATGATTTCTGATTTCAAGGAAGAATGATGATTGCAGGTTTCTGAGAATACTGGCTCTGATACCACTTGTCAGGATCGAATTCTCAACAAGAATTAATTCTCAGAAACAATATCAAAGAAGTTTGCGGAATAACACTTTGATATTCAATGAAACAGTAAATCAACACAGTAAATATGAAGAACAAACTGTAAACTTGTATTGAATGCTTTGAAGTTACAAGATTACACACTCAACCTCAATATTGATGAACAGACTCACCAATACGAATTCTACTTCTCTAGAATTAGGATCTATACCTTGAGGTTGTTTTTTTTTTCTAGAACTAACACTTAGAATGAATTGATTAATCTCTCTAAAACTATTCTATGAAATCTATACATATACTATATATATATATACTGAAGATAAAAGATAATTACAATTAATAAAATATCTTCAGAATATCTTCCATCATTATCTCCAAGCTTTCCATAATCTTCAGTTTATCCAGCTGTCATCCTTTCCATACAGATCTCCATCTTATAAGCAGTATTAATCATAAGCAGCATTAATACTTTGAGCAGTATTAACTCTAGCAGTACTAACCATGCTCAGCAGCATTAATCTCTTCAAGCAGTACTAACTTTGAACTAGCAGTACTAATCTTGTTGAGCAACATTAACCATCAACTAGCAGCATTAAAGAACAGAAGTACTAACTAGAAGTATTAACTGTTTTCTTCTAGCAGCATTAACTAGAAGTATTAACTGTTTTCTTCTAGCAGCATTAACTAGAAGTATTAACTGTTTTCTTCTAGCAGCATTAACTTTGTTCCAGCAGCATTAACAACAACTAGCAACATTAACCACAGAAGTAGTAACCATGATGAATATTAACTTCAGAAGTAGTAACCATGATGAACTAGAAGTAGTAACCATGTTGAACTAGAAGTAGTAACCATGTTGAACTAGAAGTAGTAACCATGTTGAACTAGAAGTAGTAACCATGTTGAACCATCCTTGGCATATTTCAGACCCAACAATATCCCCCTAACTTAACTTTTCAAAACTGAGAAGTTAAGTTCTTCAACATAGGGTCTTTATGATAATTTCAAAACTTTCTGCAACTTCTAGTTCTTCTTGATTCAGTTTCTGCTGTTATCTTCTTTTATGTTTCTGCTGTAGTTAATGCTTTATTTCAGCTTCTTCACTTATCTCCCCCTCAAAATAAGATTTCATATCAACTTGATTCTCCTTCTCATGTCTTCTCAAGTTCAGTTGTTTAAGTCTCCCCCTTTTTGAAATAATCATGATCTGTGCTCCTTTTCATCTCTTTTATCTCCATAATTTGATTGTGAACTTTCAGACTAATTGTACCAAGTGTATCCATCAATTCTTTGTAGTTAAATCTGTCCTCACCTCCTTTAGGTGTGTTTACCACCTTTGAAGGATCCTTGGATCTTTTAGTAGAGATCTTCTGCCTAGCAGAAGCACCTTCTACTCCCTTGGTTTCTTGGCACCTGGGACCTTTAGATAATTACTCATCTAAAGTTGCCATGGGGAAGGTCTTAGATATGTTCACACTGTCCTGTCCTGCACTTTGAGCAAAGTCAGTAGTGTGAGCCTTACAACCCATATGCTCTTGCATCTCCTTATTGAGCACCTTCTTGAGGTTGGGAGACACCCCTATGGTTTCCCTTTGGATATTCTCTGATGAAAAATGCTCCATCAGAGGGCTTGTAGGTTTTGAGGTTGAAGATACAAGAAGGGAAGGAACCTTCAGTATCTTTTCCTTATATAATATAGTAATGGAGAATGTTGGTTTGACAAAAGGAATCTGAAGATTTATGCTTGGTAGTGGAAGGTGTGGATAGGTCATCAGTGGGTTGGTCTAATGAGGGCTTTGACCCTGATGCCTTACCTTCTTGATTGTGGGACATCACCATCATTGTAGAGAACAATGGTATATCAACTCCTTCCGAGTCCTTAGCAGATCTCTTCATGATTGAAAAGACCTTGCCCTTAGGGGTTTTAGGTACATATATCTCATTAAAATGAGGTTAATCCGTCAATTCCTTATTAAGTACTTCTTGTACAAACCTTGGATACAGATAAAAGCTTTTTGATTGATATCCAGGTTTGACATTAAATCATTGAAGATCATTTTTAGGTATAGAAAACTTACATTAGCAGTAGTAACACTTATCAGCAGCATTAACACAGACTGGCAGTAGTAACACATACCAGCAGCATTAACACAGTCTGACAGTATTCACTGAACTAGAAGTACTAACTACCTTTCAGTATTAGCAACCTGAAACACTTACAGACACAAGGTTAGTAGTACCATATACCATAAAATTTTCAAAAGTTACTTTATCTTTTGAAACTATACCTTTTTCACTTTTCTTACCTTCTGCTGGACCAGAAGTAACATGTCCTCCATCAAATCTTTTAAAGAATTTGAAGGCAGTCCATATTCCTTGTTATGTGCCAAGAGTAACCATTATCTTCATTCCAAATGCTCTTCCTCTTGAGCTTTTGATTGCCCTGCACACTTGATAAATCAGTTAGTCTTTGAGGGAACCCAAGCCAAAGTGGTCTTGGGTTGTCCTTTCTCATTTATATAATCTGTCAGTTTGGTCTGGATGAGTTGTTTAGGAATCTCATGGCTGGAATACTTTGTCAAGATTATAGGCTTTGCAACATTAATACTAGTAGAAGCACTATCCTTGTTAGCAGTAGTATTGGTTGCAGCAACACTATTTCTGTTAGCAGTACTATCGGGGATAGCAGTACTAACAGGTTTCTTTACAATTGGAACCCAAACTTGAACAAAGTTGTTTGCTTTCTTTGTCTTTAAATTACTCCTTGGCTTATTTGGAGCATTTTTCTTTGTATTAGCAAACTTGTTCTGAGCATGAGACTTTAAAGGTGCTCTTTTCTCAGCCAATTGATTCCTTCTTTTATTCCTATAACCAAAAGAGTTTTGTGGTTTTCTTTGAAAAGTGACTCTTTGGTTGATAGGGTTGAAATAACAGTGTTTGGCAAGATGATTCAATTTGCCACAGATAAAACAAGGTTTTGGTCTATTGATTTTACTCAAATCAACCCCTTGTTTTTGTGCCCACTGATTATTCCAGTTTCTCTGATTTCCCCTTGGTTTATCATGTTTTTGGGGCTCAGATTTATTGCAAGAACACTGTTTACAAGGGACAAGATTCACAACTGTGGTTTGCTTATAATGGACCTTCTCAGACTTTCCCTCAGTCTTTTCTATGTCCTTAGACTTGATCCAAGCCTTTCCACATCCCTCATTGGTGATAATGTTATTTTCTAGAGGAATCTCACCACTCACAGTGTTCTCCTTACTCTTTTCACTAGAGTTCTCTTCTTCAGAGTCTGTTTCAACCACCACTTTGTCTAAAGGATCTACCTTAGTGGCTCCAACAGGCAATTCTTTCCTATCCTTGGTCTCTAGTAAGTTTGATATAGGAGGAATGTAATTGTTGTTGTATGGTGGTGGTGTGGTGTTATAGCCTGTTCCTCTTCTAAGTTTGTCATGGATTTGAGTTTGGAGCAAAGAGTCCATTGCTTTAGAAGCATTGGAAAATTTCTCAATATCCAGCTTGGCTTTCTCAAACTCACTCTTTATCTTCTCATTCTCCTCTTTAGACTTTTTCAGCTGAAGTTCTAGGTCATTCTTCTCCCACTTCCAGTAATTTGTATCATAAGAATGTTGAAGTTCATTGGCTTGGAAAACATTGATCTGTTCCTCAAAACTCTCAACAATTCTTATATAGTCTTTTATATCTCTCTCTAATCTTTTAAGGTCATCACTCATTGTCTGGTTGTGATCCCTGTACCTTTTAACAGTTTCCATACAAGTTTTAGAGCAAAGATTAGACATTACCTCTGTGGGGATTTCTGTGCTTGAAGAATCTGAAACTTTAGCCATTGATGATTTCTGATTTCAAGGAAGAATGATGATTGCAGGTTTCTGAGAATACTGGCTCTGATACCACTTGTCAGGATCGAATTCTCAACAAGAATTAATTCTCAGAAACAATATCAAAGAAGTTTGCGGAATAACACTTTGATATTCAATGAAACAGTAAATCAACACAGTAAATATGAAGAACAAACTGTAAACTTGTATTGAATGCTTTGAAGTTACAAGATTACACACTCAACCTCAATATTGATGAACAGACTCATCAATACGAATTCTACTTCTCTAGAATTAGGATCTATACCTTGAGGTTGTTTTTTTTTTTCTAGAACTAACACTTAGAATGAATTGATTAATCTCTCTAAAACTATTCTATGAAATCTATACATATACTATATATATACTGAAGATAAAAGATAATTACAATTAATAAAATATCTTCAGAATATCTTCCATCATTATCTCCAAGCTTTCCATAATCTTCAGTTTATCCAGCTGTCATCCTTTCCATACAGATCTCCATCTTATAAGCAGTATTAATCATAAGCAGCATTAATACTTTGAGCAGTATTAACTCTAGCAGTACTAACCATGCTCAGCAGCATTAATCTCTTCAAGCAGTACTAACTTTGAACTAGCAGTACTAATCTTGTTGAGCAACATTAACCATCAACTAGCAGCATTAAAGAACAGAAGTACTAACTAGAAGTATTAACTGTTTTCTTCTAGCAGCATTAACTAGAAGTATTAACTGTTTTCTTCTAGCAGCATTAACTTTGTTCCAGCAGCATTAACAACAACTAGCAACATTAACCACAGAAGTAGTAACCATGATGAATATTAACTTCAGAAGTAGTAACCATGATGAACTAGAAGTAGTAACCATGTTGAACTAGAAGTAGTAACCATGTTGAACTAGAAGTAGTAACCATGTTGAACTAGAAGTAGTAACCATGTTGAACCATCCTTGGCATATTTCAGACCCAACAGTTTTGTCAATCAAGAGAAACCAAATCATGTGTACGTTCTCGACAAAGCTCTTTATGGACTGAAACAAGCTCCTCGCGCCTGGTATGAGGTATTATCTAAATTTTTGGTCAAGTCAGGTTTTACAAAAGGTACAGTCGATACCACTTTATTCCTGAAAAAGGACAAAGCCGATATAATTCTAATTCAAATATATGTGGATGATATTATTTTTGGCTCTACTAATCCTAAATACTGTAAGAATTTTTCAAACCTCATGGTGTCACGTTTTCAGATGAATATGATGGGAGAGATGAATTTCTTTCTCGGATTACAAGTTAAACAGTTTTCAACGGGGATTTTTATCAATCAATCAAAATACATTCTTGATATTCTTCGGAAGTTCAAGATGGAAAATTCTAAACCGATTGGTACCCCAATGGCACCTGGTACTAAGATTGGCACCGATCATTCGGGAAAGGCTGTTGATGCTAGGACTTATAGAGGGATGATAGGTTCTTTGATGTATCTTACTTCAAGTTGGCCAGATATAATGTTTTCAACATGTCTATGTGCAAGATATCAGGTTAATCCTAAAGAATCACATGTGTCTGCAGTTAAGCGCATTTTTAGGTATCTGAAGGGGACTGCAGATCTTGGTCTGTGGTATCCTAAATATACTAGTTTTGAACTAACAACATATACAGATGCAGATCATGTTGGTTGCATGTTAGACAGGAAGAGCACGTCTGGTCATATACAGTTCATCGGTGATAAACTCGTCAGTTGGGCATCGAAGAAGCAATTATGTGTCTCAACTTCAACGGCCGAAGCAGAATATGTAGCTGCTGCTAGCTGCTGTTCTCAGGTCTTGTGGATGAGAACTCAACTGCGAGACTATGGTTTTCACTTCAACCATATCCCGATATACTGTGACTCTAAGAGTGCAATCGCGATAACAGCTAATCCTGTTCAGCATACAAAGACCAAACACATCGATGTCAGGTATCACTTTATAAAAGATCATGTCGAAAAAGGAACAATTGAACTTTACTTTGTAAAAACTTATTATCAACTTGCAGATTTGTTTACCAAACCCTTAGACGAAAAGAGATTCAATTTTCTTATCTCTAAGCTTGGTATGCTAAATCTTAAGACTTAATCGGTGGTTACCTATTAAAGTTTCTTATTGTAAATTTTTCATCATTTTCTTCATTTCCGCAAGATATCTGCACATTAACAATCTGTTCATGATCTAAGGGGGAGTGTGAGAAGAAACTCCAAAGATGTTCATTGTTATTTTGAGGGGGAGCTCATAAAATTTCTGCATTTACCTTTTATGCCAAATTTTTGTAATGCATGATTTTAGGGGGAGCTCTTCAAGTCAAAGAAGTATGGATATGACTTCTGATTATTTCTGATCAGAACTCGTACCTTCATTGTTTTACTGCTTTTTGTCTTTTCAATTTAAGTGAATAAATTTTGCTTTGACTAAGACATAAGACTTTTGCAGTTTTTGAGAGATGCTTACAAGATCATATATTTATGACTTTAAGCTTAACTTCATGAGATGTACGATTGCACTCAAAAGGTATCATTCCTTATCTTAATCTCATATATGGTTGAAAGGGGACAACTTTCAATCATAGAAAACATTGTTCTTAAAAGTTCAAACCACTTCCTGAATCTCAAATCGATTTCACGAATTGGAAGTGTGCTTTTAAATGTTTTCAAGATCTACATTGTGCTTTAACTGAAATAGTTAAACCAAATTGAGCATGATATGCATCATAAGAAAACATGATTTCATTATGCTAGGACTTAACACAACTTCTATGGAATCACCTTAACCAGTGATTTCTACCAAAGAAGTTAATCCATAGTGATTGAGTGTGAGAAGTCGAAAAGAATTGAGTGATGAGAAATAATGGAAAAGAGTGTTTGGTTAGAGTAAGCTTAATGTTTAAAAGAAAGAGCGTGTGAGAACAGAGTTAAAAGACTATCAGAACTCTGCACCAACTTTTTCTGAGTCGGGCAGCCACCATTCTAATGTTTCACAACTCTTTGGTGATCATTATTGAAACAAGCAACTAGCCCATGCCAACTCTTGATCAAACCTCACCAACTACTCATTTTCTTCTTAAAAGGAAAGTGTTTCACATTTTCAAAAGGGGAAGCAGCACATTTGCTATCTGATTTTCATTTGGAAAATCTGGATATTGAAAAGAAGGAAGTCTGCCCCTCCTTCGCACTTCAATCATGCACATTGAGTCTGTGTTTAACTTACTGTTGTCTCAGTGATTTACACAAATTTGAGCCCATAAGCAATCATCCGTGCTAAATTCTTTCTAAACACATGCACGCACACACAAGGAATTTGTTTCTTTGTCATAACGTTCATAGAAATTGCCTTTGTGGTGTTTCGATGATTGAATGGAAGACCTGGGGGAGTAAACATCAAAAAGCTCCTTTCCAATGTGTATTCGTTACACACAGTGACTTAGTGTTACTGACAGACATTTTAACCGATTCATTTGTTGATTCAGGTCTTACACGATTATTTTGTCTGGATTTGCAAAGATCTGGATGAATATCTTTTTGAATTGACGGATCAGAGGCTCCAAATGACAGACATTTCTTGCTGCCAGTTTTGATGAAAGTGTTGCTCTTTTCATCAAAAAGGGGGAGAACCTAAAGATTGAAGAAATGTCCATTACAAGTTGTGTCTCAAGATGCATTGGAGAAGAGAAGAGCTAACCAATAAATGCGAGAGATCAAAGTATTCTGAAGACATGCTGATTTTAGAGAAATTTTCTTTGAAGATAATTTTCCTGGAGATTATTACATTCCGAAGAGAAAGAAAGAGATTGCATCTTCTAAGCTGAAAAAGAAGACTGGATTGCTAAATCATTTTAGTAATGATCTTCATCCAAAGGGGGAGATTGTTAGCGCACAGATCTATTGGATTCAAGATCATCCAATCTGAAGATCCAATCTGAAGCTAAAGCCGGAAAGTCGCTCTTAATATAAGTCTAATGCTGTTTGTAATAAAATGTCAAAAGTTCGTTTTTAATATTTTATTATTATATCCTAAATATCTAGATATTATTTAGATATTAGTTTTAGGATATTTAGTTTAGATATTATTATTATTATTATTATTATTATTATTATGTTTGTTTAGTGTGTAAAGGAAGCAAGAGATCGATCAGAACTCATAACTTCATACACACACACAAAACACACATTGTTCATCCAAAGAGAAAAGTGAGAGCTTCAACGAACATTAATCTGTAATCCATCGTTTATTTATCGAAACAGGTTGGTAATCTATATATCTTTGTTGTTTGATTATCTGGTAACGATCGTGTTCAATCAGACGGACTCACAGTTGTAGTGACTCTAATGATCTATTATATTTATGAATCTTTTTACGGTTGCAATACATAAAAATCAACCAAAAAACAAGGTGACAATTATGAAAAGTCGCTAAATGTATACACAAAAGAGGTAAATCACAGCCGGTTCGAGTCCTACAAGGCCACTAGAGATTTTCCTGAAGACTTTTCGGATTAATCTATATGTGCGCAAGCTGATCCGAACACCCACGGTTAACAAATAAAAGAGGTGAATCACGAGCTTCCCATGCAACATACTTCAACAAGCTAGAGAGAAGCACTAGCACCGGAACTTGTTATATGGATCTCGAACGATGGATATGCACTTACTTCACCCATTGACGAAGTACGTTCAGAGCCAGCCACAAATCTAGCAAAGGATGCCGGCGGTTCCGATGGTGTGGGAAGGTTCACGGACCATTGACCTTCGAGCATGAAAACAACCGTTGACATTGTTGGGCGGTCTTGAGGGTCTTCTTGTACGCATAATAACGCGATATTAATCCATCTAAGAACTTCGGTAACCGGAGAGTTTTGAATCAAGCCGTGATCGATCAACTCTTTTCCTTTGTTTTCTTTCCATAAATGATACACCTTCGATAATCGAATTGAATATGAATTAAACGATTGATTAAACTCGCAATAGACAACGTGACTTGAAATTTAATCAAACGAAGAGAAGTTGAATTAATTGCTTACGGTCGGGAGGAAGTTTTGGGGTTGATCTTGGTAATAGAATCGGTTGTTTCGTTGTCCGGTAATGATTTCTAACAATAACACACCGAAACTATAGACGTCTGATTTTGTCGAGAATAACCCTTCCATCGCGTATTCCGGTGCCATGTATCCGCTGTCATAATCAAGGTTCATGGTCAATAGAAAAAAGATAGGGCTCTAAAAGTCAAAATATCGTCACAAATCTTCCACAAAATTTTAATATATTACCCTTTGTAGGGCAAGATCAGTGTTCTAAAAGTCTTGCTACAATGGCCACCATGAAGCACCGTGACTCAAGGATTGTGTCTGACATCATGTGAAGTCTATGGTACACTATGGCCTAAGGCGTAGTTTTTATGACGCGATATTTGATTTTTCTTGTCGTTTTAATGTCTTACTTGTTAGCTTTTCATTGTATAACAGAATTTAAATTATTGAATATCATTGACTCATTGAGTAATAGTAAAAAACATAAGTTTATATATATATATATAGAGAGAGAGAGAGAGAGAGAGTCGGGTTCAAACGAGAACAGTACCTATTTAAAAGAACATGAGAACTAACAAAATCAATAGTGATTTTACATTAGCACACGAAAAAAGGACTTTGGCTGCGGCTTCAGGTCTGCGTGGCTTTTTTGCGCATTAATGTAAAACCACTAATGATTTTGTTAGTTCCCGTGTTCTTTTAAATAGTTATTGTTCTTGTTTGATCCTCCCTCTATATAACGGCGAAGAATCGTGTGAGAAGTTGAGTTAATTGTGAGAAATCGATCTGAACCGTTGATCTCATTTAATCTCAAGCTCTCCCATGAATTGCGGCTTAGAAGGGAATTGATCTGGCGCATCTTATCTCGGTACATCTCACCCTACCCTAATGTGCGTCCATTTCTCATCCAACGGTTGTTAACCACTTCTCACGGTTCTCACCGATAACTCAACTTCTCACCGGAACCCAACACTATATATAATATTGTATATGATATAGAGATTTGTGGTCAAAAGTCATGGCTAGAAAAACATAGTGGTTCATCCTAAGACTTGAGATTTGGCCTCGCCCACCACGTCACGCCTAACGCATAAGCTTGTTTTTTGTTTTATTATTTCATATAATTTTTTTCTTGATAAAATTGTTTCATATATTTGTGTTTTTTTATATAAAAATAAAATTGTTTCATGTAATTTCCTCTTGTTTATTACGTAGATATCGTTTGATTTAACGATGGGTATGATAAAACCGAAAGCATGTAGTTCAAAACCATTTTAGCGACGCCTTTTGCTTACAAAATGCGTTATTTTGAGCGATGTTTTTAGCGATGATTTTGTTAGAAGCGGAAAGCTTGTGAACTTACTAAGTTCCAACGATTCTGATGGTGTTAGCTTCCATTTGCTTGCCTCCGAAAATTCGAGCAGTCCCAAAATCTGAAATTTTCGAGTTCATCTCGTTATCCAAAAGAATGTTGCTTACCTTCATATCTCGATGAATGATTTTGAGGCGTGAGTCTTCGTGTAGGTATCGAAGTCCCTTTGCGATTCCACTTACGATGTTCGCACGCGTAGCCCAGTCCAATTCCTTACACTTGTTTCGATCTGTTGTATTTTATAATTAACAATTCGCATAAATCTCTAAAACGACGAAAAGTCTATACGATATGGTTTTTGTAGATACGAACCAAAAAGAAATGTGTCGAGACTGTTGTTAGCCATAAATTCGTAGATGAGAATCCGTTCGCTTCCTTGTACGCAATAACCCAAAAGTCGAACTAGATTCTTGTGTTGAAGTTTTATGATCAACTCTACTTCCGTCTTGAATTCGACGAGACCTTGCCCGGAGTTTTTAGATAGTCGTTTTACGGCTATTTCTTTTCCATCTTGTAGTTTACCCTACGAAAAAATTTGAAAATTTTTGCGAATAAAAATGAATTCAAGCGGGAAAAATAAAAGTTTTAACGTTGTGAAAAGTGTCGATTACCCAATAAACAGGGCCAAAACCGCCTTCTCCGAGCTTATTTTCAAACGAAAAATTGTTTGTAGCTACTTGTATAGTACTTAGAGCGAAATAATACATTTCTCCGGTGTCGTCATCTTCCTTTTCATGCCTACTTCGTTCAGGGAAGCCGTCGCTAAACCCCACTTGAAACACGGGTAACAATGGACCTATTTCGAAATTAATCGTCACAAACATCAATTTGTGAATTGATGCTATATTCCGTTGCTAAATCCCGTACTCATTTCGCCTACAGGCTTTTCGCAACACCATGTGGTGTCGCTAGAACCCGTATTTAGTCACTAACAAAAACAATCAATCATTCGACAATAAAATATTGTGTTAAACGGAACAAATAGATAAAATGCTATGTTGTGCTAACCTTTTTGCGTCGGTTTTTGGCATTGTCGAGAAATAATAAAGATCAGTACGGCGATTACCGAGACGGCTGCTAATATTGGACCAACGATGACACCGATATTGGTACCTATTAAAAAGCGACAGTTTAACAATCCGTCGCAAATAATGCTTAATCGACGATTCAATTTGTCATGAAAAAGCTAAATTTACTCACCTGAAGGTGGTGAAGACGGATACCATGTCGAACCGAAGAAATTATATATCTGGTACCGAATAACACAACAAGTCTTGTAAACTCTCGCTCCCATACTTCTATCGAAACGTCGAATCTCGGCGGTGGCTCCGGCCAAGCACTCGTCGCATTCCTTCGCCGATAAATCAGGAGTACACTGCATGTACCCGTAGATAGTCGGCAATCCCGGTACCGTTATGACGTCGGAAGCGTATTTTCGGAGCTGCCCACCTCCAACGGCTTCCGGTCGCAATTTTCCGAGCAATTTCTCCACCGTCTGGTTCCATTGATCATAACTAGAATCCAAAATTGTATTCGGACTCGAGCTGCTATGAATCACGACGACATCTCCGTCACATATAGACCGATTCGAGTACGTTAAGAAACAAGTATCGTACAATCCGGTAGCCTCGATTTGGTTCTGACAAACGTGTCGTAACCGGCTAGTAGAGTCGTCGACGCATGTCCGGCATTTTTCCGGCGTGACGTCGCCACGGCAAAGCGCGACGGCGTTAGCTTGTCCCGATGTCGATCTGTAAAACCCGAAGCCGTTGTTTGTTTCGGTAACGGAGGCTAGTAATTCCTGAAGGTCTCGTTGGTAGCCGGAGTTGACGGTGTAGTTGCCGGAGCCACCGCAGTATTCTCCCCAGAAATCAGCAACCTGAGCGGTGGTGTGATCAAATTTGCAGATTAAGATTGAAAAAAGAAACAAAACCCAGATGGGGAAATCCATTTTTATTGATTTGAGGTTTGATGAAGTGAAAAATGGAGTAATTGAGAGCGTTGACAACAATGATAAAAATGGAATGTATTTAGGTTTTCATGAAAGAAGTGTGTTGATTGACTTTTGATTAGGGTTTGACAATTTTGTACAAACCAAAGGAGCAAGCATGTATAATTAACTATATTTAGTGGTGTCAATTATATATAAATTAAATCAACTAACATTTGTACTAATTATACCAATTAAATTAGAATCAACTTAATTGGTATTAGTTACGTACAATTGGTTGGTAGTATTATACCAAGTATGTAAACGTGGGTGGTACACGGTATTAGAAGTTACGTACCAAGATAGTACGTACCATGGTACTGACGTATATATTTAATTATTTATTAATTTTTTTAGACAGCAAAAGAACGATTTTATAACAACCAAGAACTAGTATGGCGCTAGAAGGGTATAAGTTACGATCAAAGGTAACAGTAGAAGGCAAATTTCCCAACAAGAAACACTCCCAATATTAGATCTAGATTTGATCCAGTAGAAGGCAAAATACTGGATAAGATTTGCAATCTTCTTACCACTCTCATCTTCCCTTTATGGAGTTTCTCGTTTCGTTGATTCCATACGCCAATAGTATATTACCTCGCTCACCTCCGATTATTTATTATTTAGTTTTTGAATTTTATATGTATTGGTTAATGGATATCAAAATCTAATGAATGTCTCCGCTCTTATCGTTGTACTCTAGTTGCTTGTAACTCCTGGCTACAAAAATCCGTTCCGGATAGTCCAAAGTCTCGATAATTAGCTCTCGGTCTTCCGGTCGCAAAACAACGTCGATTCTTTGTAGCTTTAACTATTTTGTTTGAACATTTGAATGTTTGCAAGTTTTATTCCTTGCAATTAACAACCCTTAAACATCACATGTGTTGCCTAAAAAGTCAAATAGTCAATCAAAGTTTGAACATGATAGCAAGTTTTCATACGTGCAACTTGAAGTTGGTATAAAATCGGTACCAACATGTACTAACCAAAAGAAGTTGGTATCAAGGATAGTTGGTTGGTACATGCGATAAAATTTTGAGTACGAATTATAATTGGTTGGGATACGGTATTAGAGAAAAAAAAATTGGCACTGTACCAACTTCACCCCTAATTGTATCATAATTAAATTGGTATCAATTACAATTGATTGGTAAGTACCATATTAAATATGTAAATTTGGCATTGATACACGGTATTAGAAGTCGTTTACCACGGTAATATCATGGTACCGATTAAATTATTTATTAGTTTTGTATTCTTTTATGTTTTGAATAGTAAACATTGGAACTTTAACTATTTTGTTTGAACATTTGAATGTTCACAACTTTTGTTCATTACAATTAAAACCGTTAAATATCATATGTGTACTTAATTAAAAACTCAAAACGTCACAAAGTTTGAACAAAATAACAAGTTTTTATATATGAAGAGAGAATAATACGATAAAATAAATAAGTTTACATCCAATAAAATAATAACATGATTTTATGTGTTGGTGGAACAGATAAAAGAACACAAAAATTTGGGGAATATTTAATCTTTCAATTAAATTTCGCAGCTTTTTCCACTTCTTTTCCGAATTATGCATTCAATATTTTATTTAAATGATAAAAAAAAACCCATATTTATTCTCAAAACAACCAAACATTCATTTTCATGACTTTTTTTTATTATGTATTAGAATTACAATTATTGTTACTATATTATAACATTGCTATTTTATTAAAAATACAATTATAATACTTAACTAATTACTATAATAAAAATATTAATTATTATAATGTTAATAATACGTTATTTTATAAAAAATTACTAAAACATAAATATGTATTTCCTTTTTGAGACACTTTAATTATTTAAACTCCATATGGGTAATTAATTAATAGTATTTGAACTCAATTAGGAAAGTCAAACCTGGTTTTGGAATTGGTCAAAACGTCGGTTCTTAAACACAAGGGCCGGTTCAATATATATCCCAATAATAATTTTTAAAAAATGTTAAATTTTAAAGGTGAGGTTTACTCTTATCACAATCTATTTAATGTTTTAAATCAAGATATATGGAATAATTTATTCTAGTTACGTACGAATGAGTTCATTTGAATTAAAGATATTAAATTAATAAAACAAAAAATAGTTCAAAACACCAAAAGTCATGTATCAATAAGTTATATGTGTGTATGCACAAAGTTGTTTGTATACATTTAGATAAATTATTGTGTTAAATAAACAGTCTGAATGATATAAATGGCTATTAATGTCATTTGGTTTATATTAAACAACAATTGTACTTCAAACAACATTAGTAGATCAAATTTTACAACAAATAATATTTAGGAATCAAACTGTATTTATAGATCGATTTTATTACATTAAACACTCATCTCATGTAGTACTATAAGAGAGTACCACATGAGAAGAAGAGGGCATAAGAGGAATAAATGGTTGAGTCTATATGACTCACTATTTTTGGCTGACCAATTAAGTCACCATCTTGATAAGTCAGTCATAAATGAACAACCATTAATAACAAAACAAATAAGCCATATAGGTTATTAAGTCAATTAAGACATACAAGTTATTAAGTCAATTAAGCCAAAGCTTATGTTTTACGCCATGTTAAGTCTGTGATACGTCATGACTTAGTGTGCAGTTTTTGTTACAGGATATTTGATTTTCTTACCATTTTAATGTCTGATTTTTTGTTTTAATTATATAACCTAATTTAAATTGTTTAATATTATTGACTCGTTGAGTAATGTAATTAGAAACATGTGTTTATACATATAATGTTATATATGATATATAGATTTGCTGGCATAAGTCACCTATTGAAAAATGTCGTGGTCTCGCAACTACTCTCAAGGCTTGAGGTTTGGCCTCGTCGCCATAGTACAGCTCATGCCAAGGCGGACAACATTCTTTTAGACAATGGGATGAATTAAAAGATTTCAGATTTTGGAACCGCTCGGATTTTCCGAGGCAAACAAAATGGAATCCAACACCAACAGAATCATTGGTACTTAGCAAGTTCACAAGCTAAAATGATGTCACTAAACGGTTTCTAACTACATATTAACGACGAGAAAATATGATAGCGAAGTTGCCTTTGGTTTTATTCATATTTTAAATAGTTAAGAAAACCATTTATAATGCGAGTTTAATCAATCACTTGAAAGCCCTATGTTTTTTTTTCGGAGTATGCGATGGAAGGATTATTCTTAACAAAATCATATGTCTATAGTTTCGGTGTGTTGCTATTAGAAATCATTTCCGGACAACAAAACAGCCGATTATGTTACCAAGATGAACCTCAAAACTTCCTATCTATACTAAGCAATTTATCTTATCTTCGTTCGAATAAATTTCAAGTCACATTTTCTAATGCGAGTTTAATCAATCTTTTAATACATTTGATTCTTGAAGGCGTATTATTAGTTACTGATGTGCACTCATTAGTAGTGCCATTAAGGCCTTTTTAATAGTTTTTTTTAGTCCTTTTTCTTCAATATCCCTACAATTGAGTCTTTTTATTACTTGTTTTATCATTTATCTGTTTCTTGGAGCTAGAGCTAGTGGATAATCTATTTTATTTTTCGAATGGCTAATTTTATGTGTTTTGGCATTTTTGAGTATAACAGATACAATGCTGCAGCATTTCTGAAGCACCTGCAGCTGTTAACAATTTTTGTGGAAGGACGATTGGGAAGCTGGATGATTGATGACTTTTGAATGGACTTTTGACGACTTTAGAAGCATCCACTACAGTACTTGAAGAGTGGACATCATCTTTTTGATAGCTTGTAACCCTTGTTAATTAAACATTGGGCATTAGACCCCCCTTTTTGTACTAATTGTACCTTAAGTACTTTGTGTAGGGTTTATTACTCTTTTGCCACTCCCTTTTTGTATATAAAGGGAGGTTGGGGTTTAGTTTAATATATAGTTCATACCTAAGTACATCTCATCTAAGTGAAAAATCAAAGGTTGGCACCAATAACCTTTGATTTTAATGTACTTTTGAATTCCAAGTGAACCTTTGAAGTTACCATCCCTTGTCCTTTTACTTGTGCTTTATTACTTCTAGTGTTCTTAATTTAATTCTTTACTTTCCTTGCAAGTTATATTCAAGTCATTTATATTTATTGTAATTTATATTTCCGTCATTTACATTCATGTCTTTAATTTATGTAATTTATTGCTTTATGTATTTACATTTGAGTATGAGTAGCTAAATCCATTAACTTGGGTGTAAGATAAAAGGGTGAGATTTCAAACCAAAAGAAGGTGGACATTGTTTCGCAATAACAATGTTCCATCATTTCATTCAAGTTTTATAAAAGCCAATGACACTTCTTGACGAGTTGATCACTTTGAAAGTGTGAAAGTGCTATGGCCTAGAGATAAGCCATAATATGCACGTCAACTTGGATGATATGAGAAGCTGACTTGAGAGAGTGACTGATAAAGAGATTTATCACCTCTATTTTTCATCTTGATTTATTCTTGACGGGTTGGTCGCTTGTTAAAAGTGTTAAAGTGTAGAGGATTCAGAGATGAACCCCTTCGAACACTCCAACGTGAATGATATGGGAATTAACTCGAGAGAGTAGTTTTATACAAAGAGATTTGTAAATCCGTATATTTTGAGGACTCTACCCCTTGCTATCAAGAGTTAAAACTGCATAGAGATATGTTCAGTTGGATCTAAACAGTAGCGGGAGTATTGAAGTCCGAGAGGAATACCCTCAAAATAGATGGTGGATCTGTTTATGCTGAACTCATGTTGCAGCATACCTGCAGCATAGTCTGCTGGAATTTGTGTTTGAGTCTCACCTAAAAGTCTTACACCCTTGCTACCTTTATTATTCTGTATTGTTATCGACTGTTAACCAACCAAACCAAATCAAAGTCTTCAAATTCGCCATCTGAAATCATCTCTTTTCTTACACTTTTATTATACTTTTACGACAATCTCTGTGGGACGATATCCGGTACTTTACCGTTTTATTACTTGAAAGACGATATTAGATCTCATTGTATACTTGCTTTGAGTTTTAATTAGCACACGTCTATAGGTGTATTCCACGCACTATCAAGTTTTTAGCGCCGTTGCCGGGGATTGACACGTTAAAAGTTTATAAAAGTATTTTAAAAGATTTGATTTTTCTTACACCTTTGGAATCTCATTTGGAAGTGTATGCCAAGAATACCACGGGGGGAATTGTTCACTCTTGACCCGGAAATTGAACAAACGTTTCGTAATAGGAGAAGAACGCAAAGAATCGCATTAATCATTGAACCTCCAATTATGGAACCACCACCACCCGGATTTGAAAATAGAGGACCGAGACCACCACCGCTTTTGGAAAATCCACGGGGAGCACCAATATTTCATGATGCACCTCCAATTTTTGGAAACCCACCGGAGCACCAATTTCGACAAAATCCACCAAATCAAGGAAATAATCATAACCATGTTGATGATGATGTTGAATCTCAAGGCACCAATGAAATAAGAAATGAAGTTCCAAACAGTTACAGAAAGAAAACAAAGGGGAGCAGTTGATCGACCATGGTTTAATGATTCAAAACTCTCCAGTTACCGAAGCTCTTAATTAAATGCATTAATATTGCATTATTATGTGTACAAGAAGACCCTCAAGATCACCCAACAATGTCAAATATTGTTCTCATGCTCGAAGGTCAATGGTCCTCGAACCTTCCCACACCATTAGAACCACCGGTGTCCTTCTCTAGATTTGCAGCCGCCTCTGAACAAACTTCGACAACGGGTGATGCAAGTGCACATCCTTCGATCGTGAACGATCTAACAAGTTCTACTACTACTTCTCGCTAGCTAGTTGAAGGGTAACACATGAAGCTTGTTTTTGTGTATAGGAGTAGCAATTTTTATAATTGTCACCCTGTTTTTTTTTTTTTTTATTGACCGATAAAGAGATTGATAAATATCATTGATCATTAGCTAGGGTGATTACATAGTCATCCTTTTTTAGCGTCCTATGTTTGATCATAATATATATCATTGATCAATAGAGTGTTGTACATTTTTTGTCACAGGGTTTGGTGTTTTTAACGGATCTCATTCTTATCTTGAAAATTAACGACTTATGTCCCTATGGTTGGGTTTTTTCACCGAGTAGAGTCCCTAACGCAACCACAGGTCCAACTCGTTAATTTATTCAGCACCTAACTCGTTAAAAAACAGCAACTATATAGGAACCTGGCCAACTTGTTAATTGGATTGAGTGGGTATACCTCTCGTACCCCCAAAAAGTTTTTTCCTTACAAAATTGGATTGAGTGGGTGCACGGGACCCCATAGGTCTCCCCCTTGACGAAACTACGCTCAATAACGCCTTTCTAATTGACAAAGTTATTATAAGAAACCACATTCGTTATAAAATTGAAATTAGGGGTGTTCATCCAAACCGCTAAGCAGCATAAACCGCCCACACCGCACCGCATCACAAAGCGCGGTTTGAAACTTTTACGGTGCGGTTTACGGTTTGCATTTTTATCAAACCGCACTATGTGGTGCCGTTGGTGGTTTTGAGTTATCAAAACGCAGTTCAAACCGCACCGCATATTTTGTATATTTTTTTAATTTTATATATAACATATATATATATATATAGAGAGAGAGAGAGAGAGAGAGAGAGAATAATTTAGTATTTAATATTTATTATATTTTTAGACTTCGTAGTTTGGCCTAGAATCCCATCTTGAATGAACAATTGTCCAATTTTGTCGTCGTTAAAAGACAATTTATCTTCACAAGTAGTTTATAGAGACGACATGTTGTTGCAATAGCCTCTTGCTGAAACATTTTGTCCTAGTGTCAGGGCTTAAGGATCGAAATGAAAAAAAAAAATTGGACACGTCACAACTCACACGTCTAATTTGGTTTGAAGTTTATTTTTTTTACTTCTTAAACTATTTTTAATTATGCAATATGTATTTGGAATTGGATGTATTTAAACTATTTATTATTTTGGACTACAGTCACTTTATCGTTAGTTTTATAATGTACTTTTAAACATATAATTTTTGTATTGTAGGCATAAAGTGCGATAAGAATTAAGAACAAATCGTATAAATTACACTGCACATGTGGTGCGGATCAGTGCGATTTCAAATTTATGCGATGTGGTTTGTGGTTTGGAAAAATGTTCAAACCGCATATGCAGTGCATTTTGTGGTTTAGCCGCAAACCGCATCGCGAACAACCCTAGTTGAAATCCTTGGGATGTCCGTCATTAAAAACTCTTTTCAGCAACCTTAAATAATCCTTAATTTATGTAAACCACAATGTAACACCCTCAAATTTGGTAAGATCAACTAATAAAATTTTCGATATAACATCAAATAAAAGACAACATCTCTTCCCACAAATCAAAGTCAATATGCCTCAAATATAAAATTCGATAAATAACCTTAATATAAATTTAACTCCAGTAATGAACAAAGACTAAACCGAAGTCGGGTGCTACTTAACCCCAATACAAGCTGCTCTTCACAAAACCAAAGCACTCACCTCTCGACACTCAACTAGAACTTCTCTCTTCACAGTGTCACTAGAACTATTCCCAACGAAGCATGTTGCACATGCCGACAAATAAAAATGTTAGGCTAACGCCTAGTGAGTTCAAGAGTTTTCAACATTAATAAATATATCGTTAAAAAGGAAGAATTCAATTGAAATCATAGTCTTTCAAAATGATATGCTTCAAATATGAAAACGACTCATTTTCCAATAATATGCATGTTGGGTTTTAATAACAATTTGTAACCGATAAACGTAGCGGAAAAAAAACAAAATATTTTGGTTACAATAGTTATATATAGAAAACTTTTCTAAATAAGCTTTAAACCCAATCGGATCCAATGATGCATTTAATTAAATAAAAAAAACACACACCATAGGGTGTTTAGAATCTCACCTTTTGGAGATCAGTTGGGATTGAGACGGAGCACCAAGAAATAAAAGCAGGTTTCCTCTATCGGTAGTCCACACACGAACACGTTTCCCGTTTCCACCGGATGCTAGCCCAAGAACCCTAGATCTATATGTGTTTTACAGAAAAGAAAAGGGTTTCTTTTCTGTATTTTTCCTGAAAGGCTATTCTAATTCAATTGTCAATCAAATGGTTTAGCCTAACCCCTTATTTATACCAGAAGAATTATAGTTAGACTATAATTCAATTAAGAATTAAATAAGGTTTAGTAATTATTTGTAATATTCAAATTCAAATTCAAATATATATATATATATATATATATATATATATAATTATCCTTTTAAACTTTAAAATATAATTATATAATTACAGATAATTCCCCGTAATTAACATAATTACGTTTTCACCCTGTAATTATCATAATTACAGTCTAACACATATTTTCATAAAATCCGGGTTTCTACAAATGGAAACAAACGCATTCTTTGTGTGCGACCCTATAGGTTTACATACTCCTCAGCAGTATCTCTGTATGACACGTGTCGTGGGCATATAATAACTTACATTCTCCCACTTGCACACGATACACAGTAACACATACGATGGTAAGTGTCTAGCAACACGTCACCGCCCCCAAGGCTATGTAAATGTGCTTTTACCTTCGAGCAATTTGATTGATCTAATCAATCATATAGTATAATCATTCATTATCCTTTTGCTTCACGATATTTTGTTTTGAACTTAAGACATAGATCTATCTCATCCTTTATTGTTCAAAGAATATGTTTCTCGATCCCAACATATTTGATTATACAAGTACCATTAGTCCAACTAATCCACTTGTCCATGCATGTAAATCAAACTATGTAATCGAGGGGCCCAGAAATATCTCTCTCATCTTGAGAGGAGCAAATCCCATATTGCATGTACACGACTAACTACACAATTCATGTTATACCTAATATAGCCCTTATGATTACCCGGTTAAGGGTAACGTTAGACTATATCAAAGTATAATACTCCTTGTGCATTAGATCCCAATGCACATCTCAGGTCTGAGGATAAATATTGTTGTACTATTTCAAGACTCACCTTATGACGCCGATCTATGAGGTGATCTTGACCGTGGGTCTTGTCCAACGCCTTGTGCTCCGACAAGCGCATGTGACTCTGGTTGCACCTTGTGCACTTCCAACTTGGACTATGACCAGACTTCACAATGATCTTGATTTATTACTAGTCCCCTAGTAATAAGTGATCAAGGA
This sequence comes from Arctium minus, assembly GCA_954870635.1. Classification (NCBI taxonomy): domain Eukaryota; kingdom Viridiplantae; phylum Streptophyta; class Magnoliopsida; order Asterales; family Asteraceae; genus Arctium; species Arctium minus. The sequence goes on along the minus strand of OX941094.1, from coordinate 74,252,120 downwards.
CAGTTCTAAATAATATGATCATCATATTTATTTAAGGATACTTAAACATGCTAAAACGAACACAGAGATGTTTAATGTATATACTTATACCCAGTATGCCATATCAGATAAAAACATAACTGTTTTAATGTTCCATAAAGTTTAAAGTTTACTAAAATTATTATTCAATATAAAAATCCTCAACCCTATAACATGAACATCATGTTTATTTTGAGACATAGGCTTGACAAGTAGATTTGTATGTAAGCTCTTACAGCTCATAGTACCTCCGTTTAATACATATATCCCTATTACAATTTAAGTCATTACAGTCAGTTTGGAAACTAGCATCTGTGTATCCTTAAATACACATATGTATTTCATGACCGTTGTACAGTAAGAACATATCTTTAGTTCTTCTCAGATAGTTTAGAATATTCTTTACTGCTACCCAGTGAGCATCACCTGGGTTTGACTGATACCTGCTCGTCATGCTTAGGGCATACGAGACATCTGGTCTATAACATGGCATACATAATTGAACCGATGGCCGAAGCATAGGGAACACCCTTCATGCGGTTCATGTCCTCTTTAGATATAGGACTCTGAGTTTTGCTCAGATGTACACCATGTACCATTGGCAAGTTTCCTCTTTTAGAACCCTCCATCTTGAAGCGTCTTAAGATCTTGTCAATATATGTACTTTGGCTTAATCCAATTAAGCGTTTTGATCTATCACGATAGATCTTTATACCAAGGATATAGGCTGCTTCTCCTAGATCCTTCATCGCGAAAACACTTCCCTAACCAGGCTTTTAGACCTTTAAGGGTAGGGATGTCATTTCCGATGATTAATATATCATCGACATATAGGATCAGGAATATTACTATGCTCCCACTGACTTTCTTGTATACACAAGGTTCATCTTCGTTCTTTAAGAAACCAAATTCTTTAATCTTTTTATCAAAACGAAGATTTCAACTACGAGATACTTGCTTCAGCCCATAAATGGACTTTTGCAATTTACATACCTTTTCAGGAAAATTTGGATGTTTAAAACCTTCTGATTGTACCATGTACACGTCCTCGCTTAAAGTTCCGTTAAGGAACGCGGCTTTAACATCCATTTGCCATATTTCATAGTTATGATATGCAGTTATGGCAAGAAGTATCCTGATGGATTTAATCATGGCTACTGGAGAAAAAGTTTATCATAATCTACTACATGAGTCTGAGTGAAACCTTTAGCTACCAACCTAGCCTTATAGGTATGTACAATCCCATCCATGTCAGTTTTCTTTTTTAATACCCACTTGCACCCTACGACTTTGCAGCCGGTAGGTGCATCTACCAAGTTTCAAACTTGTTTATCTGACATGGATTGTATTTCAGCCTTCATGGCATCTTGCCATTTATCAGATTCTAAACCTGATACGGCTTCCTGGTAGGTTACGAGTTCATCATGAACTGTATCGTCATTGCCAATGAGATAACCATATCTCTCAGGCTCTTGACGACTCCTACTCGATTTTCGGATTGTTTGTATCTCGTCATTACCTTCAACAATTTGTTGGGGCTCAACATCATGTTGATTGTCAGTATCAACCATTGTTTCATCTTGTGGTTCTTGAATTTCTTCAAGATCTACTGTATCCCTCGTTGTGGTTCTTGATAGAAAATCATTTTCTAGGAATTCACCGCGGCGCGCAACAAAAACTTTGTTCTCGCTGGGTTTGTAGAAGTAATATCCAGCTGTCTCTTTTGGATATCCTACAAAGATGCATCTTTCAGACCTTGAATCAAGCTTCCCAGAAGCTTCTTGTTCCCAGAAGCTTCTTGCTTAACATAAGCTTCACAGCCCCATATTCTCATATATGACAGTTTTGGGATCTTCCCAGTCCATAGTTCGAAAGGGGTTTTATCAGTCTTTTTGGTTGACGCATTATTTAGTATTCGGGCAGCTGTTTCTAGGGCATAACCCCAGAAACTTTTAGGCAGATTGGTACGACTCATCATAGAGCGAACCATGTCCAACAATCTTCTATTCCTTCTTTTGGACACACCGTTATGTTGCAGTGTTCCGGGAGGAGTTAATTGGGATACTATCTCGTTATCTCTTAGATGGTCAATTGGCTTAGATATTCATGACCTCGATCTAACCGAAGCATCTTTATCCTTTGCCAAGTATACTCACTACTTCATTCTAAAACTCTTTGAAAATTTCCAAGCTTTTATATTTGTTCTATTAAGCAAACATACCTATGTCTACTGAAGTCATCAGTAGGATGTAATGAAGTAGTGATGACCGTATCTTGTGACATAACTATAAGTCTCACATACATCAGTATGGTAAACCCCTAATAGTTCTTGTGGCCCTTAAAGGTTTACCCTTTGAAGGCTTTTTTGTCATCTTGACTAACAAGATACACATATATCATATGAATCATCATATGATTCCAACTCTCCATCCGCCTGGAGTTTGGCTATGTGTTTCTTGTTTAAATGTCACAAATAGATCAGTTTTAAGCCCCGCTTAATTCGTTATAATGATTTATAATTACAACTATTAATTTCATAAAACATTTATTAAGATAAAACGAAAATTTATTTCTAAAACATAAATTCGGTTCGTTGTAATTGAGAAAATGAAACTAAATTCCTAGTAGCACTAGGCACATGATGACACTTGATAAGTGTTAATGTAAGACCATCTGGAAAGTTCATATCATATGTCCATTTGAGCAATAGCTAACTTAGCTTCATTTGGTCTGGTTTCATCTTCTCTTCACTTCTTATTTCCTGAAAAAGTAGTACTAATATGAGTATCATACTCAATATGTAACACTTAGTCAGAAGTGAATTAAATCAAATGGTAAACATACCTGAAGGTCCGACTCTGGTAGCCTTTTGTTTTTTTGATTTCTGCCAATCGGACTGGACAAGTTCTCATTTGGTGCCCATGGTGAAAACAATTATACCATACTGCAACCTCAGGAATTTCTCCTTTGCCCTTATCTATGTTGGATCTTCCAACATATGTTTTACCCTTGGTTATCTTCCCCTTTTTCTTGATTATCCCACTGTCAGGTTTGATCATCAAAGCCTGTTTTGGTTTGATTGAACCCAACTTGAATTTCATATCCTTCTCAGTAGTTTTAAGTAAGCTGTAAAGCTCTGTGAGAGTTTTATTCAAACCTTTCATATTATAGCCCTTAATGAACTGCTTATATGTTTTGGGTAGAGAATTGAGAACCATATCGATTTCCAACTCTTGGCCCAGTGGGAAACCAAGACGGGTCAGTTGGTCAAAGTACCCTTTCATTTTCAAAATGTGGGTACTAACTGACGAACGCTCAGTCATTTTACAAGCACACAATGCTTTAATTGTATCAAATCTCTCCCGTTTTATTTATAACCGAAACATAGACTTCAGTGAAGATATCATATCCCAAGCAGTCATGTTTTCATGATCCCGTAATAATTCAGGAGTCATGGTGGCTAACATTAGACAACCAACAATCAGAGAGTCGTCTTGGTACTTATCATAAGCAGTTCTGACTTTAGTTGGAGCATTTCTGACAGGAGCATTTGGAGGGGGGTTTTCAAGAACGTAGAACTTCTTTTCATACCTAAGGACTGCCCTTAGGGAGTGAAACCATTCGATGAAGTTCGTTCCGTCCAATTTTTCCTTATCCAGGATTGACCGTAGTGTAAATTGGGATAAATTGTTTGAGTTTGAATCTGAGGTAGATATCTACAAAAAACATGATTTAATTTTAGTAACTTTAATATCTCAAATAAATGGATTAACCTTTCAAAAAAGCATTTGATTTGAGCTAAGATCCATATTTCACCTATTTCCATAAATGGCCAAGCAACTGTCTATGGAATTATGCTATTTAGGTAGGCATCATCCAATTATGTTCAACATAACTCTTAGATGTTGTGGGATCCTATTCAATATACCATATATTGAAATTGGCAAGTTTAATTCCACTTCAACGCCTTGAAAATACTCATAAATGGCCAAGCAACTGTCTATGATATTTTCAAGTAAACAAACCATACTAAAGTATCGTGATCTCACCTAAATACTGGACTTAGGGTTTATTGGGACTAGTCGTCCAAAATACGACTATTTAAGTGAATGGCCAAGCAACTGTCCACTTAAATCTCAATATTTTGGCTCCTTGTCTAACACTACATTCAATCGACATGATTGGCCGAGCACTGACCATAGCGGGATCATGTATGCTTGACAAATACCTTAAATGGGTGGCGTTAAGTTTACGTTTTGTAAAAGGTTTAATTTTAGAAAACATTCTAATTCTTTTAAAACGTTTGACTTTATCTCTAAAAATCTTGTTTTAAAAGTTTATCTTATTAAATCGGTTTGATTTTGATAAACATATCAATTATAAAATATCATATTTTATTTACCGATTTAAAATTTTGTTGTGTTTGATTTTATTTTTAAAACGTTTGCAATTATCATAACAATAATAAAGCAATAAATAAAAGCAAACACAAAATAAACAATCACAACAATAATATATGGATTTGCCCCTAATGTGGTGTTGTGAGCCAACACAACAACCACGGTTAATTCTAAGGACGTCTTCAAGCTCCCACTGGTCTCGCCATCTTGGTGAACTCCAGGGACTCAGCCTCGACTTCTTGGAACTCCGTCTTCGTTTGATTTACAATTTAAAATAGAAAGATAACATATCATAATCTATTTACAATTGCCTCTATCTAGGAAAATTTAAAATTACAACTCTTGCAATTAATACATTTTAATTTTCCAAATACAAAAATAAATCAACCATGGGTCTTTGGGGAAAACCATATATTATCTTATTTATTCTAAACATAAAATAAATACAGATTTGGCCAAAATTTAATTAATGTAATTAAAAAGCCAAGATAATAGGAATATTATTATATGGCAAAAATTAAGTTTAAATGAACCCGATCACTAACCCGTGGTTAACAAACCATGATTCAAAACCCTTTTGGACCTAAGCCCAAAGCGAAAACTTGGGTAGCAACCCAAAATAATGTTTGGGCTTACTAGCCCACGCCCAACTCCCAAAATAGGACATAAACCCAAAACTAAAATGACTCCAAATTGGGCGACAACCAAATCACGAAAAACACGGGCCAAAAAGAGAGAACAAAAAAACTTTTGAACAATACGGATCAAAACCTATCGGCCCAAAACACGGCACCTACCGATTGGCTCACCACTATCACCAAACAAGCCAATCACCAAGTTGTCGGGCACGAAGGTTAGCAGCGCCGACTTAGCCCAAAACTTAGGCCATACGGTTTGAAAATCCAAAGGTGACACAACTAGTTGATCGTTTTGGCTCAAAAGCCCGCGACAACAACCTTAGAACAAAAGCTTGTCGCATGAAGCCAAGGGGCCAGCGACCCTTCTTTTTTTTTTTTAAACACCGGACAACAAATACATCCGCCTGTAGGAGTGGCGTGACGTGGAAACGCATCATCAGCCACATGGAACAATCAGGTCAGTCATGGTTGAAAACCCCAAAGGGTGTTTGCCAAACAACAGCCATGGCCATGGTGGCGGTCTAAATCAAAAACAACCCCAAAATAACCGCTTGGTTTTACCATTAGCTCGAAAGAACGAAAAATCGATAATAAGACTATCCCCCACGGTCCTGGTCGTGGTCCGGGGAGGCGGTAAAACCGAGCGTTGGCTATAAGTGAGTGAGGGTGGCAGTGGCAACAGCCAGCGACAACCACCATGGCACACATGTCGATAACCTGCGACGATAATACCACCAGCCACTAAGGACGGCGTCCTGAGTGATCGACCACACCTCGCACGACCCATGGTCTAGCAGTGGTCTCGGGTGACAAAACAACAACAATCGCAAAAGGCCGGCGGCGGCCGGCAGTGAACGACAATGACTCGCCATTGACAAATAAACGCCGCATGAAGCTCTGACTTTATAGAGAAAAAGGAGATGGTGTGATTTAGGGTTCCAAAACCCCTTTTTAGATCTGGTCGATTAACCATTTTAAAAGAAAAAGAACCTTTTTTTTTCTTTAAAATTAAGTAGGGTTTAAAAACCCTTTTAGGCTTTGGTTTCAAATAGGATTTCAACATGAGGCCCAATTAGAGTTCTAAATTCAATTTAGAAATTTAGAGTTCAATTAAATTTGCCATATAATATCTTGTTCCCCTTTTTCAATTAAACGACATTAAAGTGGCTCTGATACCACTGTTGGGTTTTAATAACAATTTGTAACCGATAAACGCAGCGGGGAAAAAATAACAAAATATTTTGGTTACAATAGTTATATATATATAACTTTTCTAAATAAGCTTAAAACCCAATCGGATCCAATGATGCATTTAATTAAATAAAAAAAAACACACACACCATAGGGTGTTTAGAATCTTACCTTTTGGAGATCAGTTGGGATTGAGACGGAGCACCAAGAAACCAAAGCAGGTTTCCTCTATAGGTAGTCCACACACGAACACGTTTCCCGTTTTCACCGGGTGCTAGCCCAAGAACCCTAGATCTATATGTGTTTTACAGAAAAGAAAAGGGTTTCTTTTCTGTATTTTTCCTGAAAGACTATTCTAATTCAATTGTTAATCAAATGGTTTAGCCTAACCCCTTATTTATACCAGAAGAATTATAGTTAGACTATAATTCAATTAAGAATTAAATAAGGTTTAGTAATTATCTGTAATATTCAAATTCAAATTCAAATATATATATATATATATATATATAATTATCCTTTTAAACTTTAAAATATAATTATATAAATATATATAATTATTCTTTTAAAATTTAAAATATAATTATATAATTACAGATAATTCCCCGTAATTAACATAATTACGTTTTCACCCTGTAATTATCATAATTACAGTTTAACACATATTTTCATAAAATCCGGGTTTCTACAAATGGAAACAAACGCATTCTTTGTGTGCAACCCTATAGGTTTACATACTCCTCAGCAGTATCTCTGTGTGACACGTGTCGTGGGCATATAATAACTTACATGCATTTTAGACGAAGTAGTCACCAATATAAACGTTTTCCAAACCAAATTGTTTTAAGGACTAAGACCCCAAAATAAAACGTTCCTTCGTAAATTAATTTCAACCCAAAACTCACTCAAAAAGGAGAATAGAAAGTGGGCTCTCAATTTATGAAACGCGGATAAACTCTATATCCCAAAACACCCAAAACACGGGTGAAACATAATACTCAACCCAAAAACCATGGATAAAACCCCAAATAAACAAAAAGTCACTGAAAACATGAATAAATAAAACTCAATACCCAAAACAACACATTTCGGTGACGGAGGAGACCCAAATTCCATCGAATGTGGCGGGTACACAAAGTTAAGCCACTTCTCGATGTTCTCGAGTTTCACATAGAGTCATGGATCCCCGTATACGGCTCCCTACCGAGCAACCACCGCAAGATACCCAAATGACCCTAGCGTCTACTCGACCTCTAGATGAGTGTCACCACAAAAGCCACAAGTCCCCGTATCCGACTCACCATGGGCACCACCGCAAGATTTAGCTCCGTATACGGCTCTGCAGAGCACCACTGCAAGCTTCCATAAAAACATGACTTAGGGACCACTCACTAGGCTTCAAACGCGGACACTAAATTCCACGATGAGTAACCGACTGGATTACAAACGGGCATTGAGTTCAACCACCCACGATCTATACCTCGAGCCCTTCAATAAAGGTTACACAGTTATCGAGTTCAACCACCCACGGTCTATACCTCGAGCTCCCGCTAGCCATAAACAATTTCCAGTCCCAAAACGGGGATAAAGTCCCCAACTAAACCAACTGACTGACTCATATGCCTATGGATCCAATGCATTACAGTCTAAAACGTTACATGACTCAAACGAATAAACTAACGCATTCAAAACATGTAACTCTCAAATAAGATGCAACTAAGTACACCATACGTCCAAGGCTCCTTAACGAGCTACCAAAACTGAACAAATGTTCCAAAGACTCATCTGAGTGTAAACCAAGCCCCAAAATGTATAATGAACGATTGGCTAAAATACATGAGCCAATAGGGTTACAAAGCCAAAATACGTCTTTTCCCAAAATCTTTGTCTCTCAAATCACAATTGGTCTTCGGCCCAAACCTAAAAGGTTTACTATTTCTAAAATGTTCCCAAAGTCGGGAATAACCAAAATCAAAGGACTCACACGTTCGTTCCTTCAAAGCGTCCCATTACATAAATGATGCGTATTTCCAACAAACACTAAAAGTGTATTTTGACCCAAATAATCTTCCTTTATGAATAAATTGTTAAAACACTTTCATTCATGATTTATTTATCAAAATGCCCAAAAATCCTAAATGTGGGTGTTTTACAAAGTTTATAAAGCTAAACACTTCAAATAATCAAAAGTTACCAAATAACTCACGGTTGATAATTTCATGTAAAACACATAAACACTTTAAAATGGATATTTTGGCATGTACAATGTTTTCACAAATCAACTTGAACTCACCTTGCTAGATTTAGGCTAAATCTAGATTTTACCCCAACTTGAGCTTCCTTGAAGAAACTTGAATCCTCAAAGCTATGACCTCCAAAACCTAGATCCACACATTCCGACCATAAATATTTATATTCAACCATATAAAATTCGCTTCCTAAACATTACACATGAAAACCTCAACTGATACCAAAACCCTAACTTCCATAGTTGAAAAATAGGGGATTACCTTAACCATAGTTTGACTCCACCAACCAAAACACCTTTAGGTCACCAAAATGGCCACAAACCTCCAATCTACAAAAGGGAGAACAAGGGTGGATGAAACCCTAAAAAACTTGATGGAGAAGCTGAAGATGAAGGATTATGGTTCTAACCTCCAAACTTGCTAGATGATGAAGAATCATGCGAATATAGGGGGAAACCCTCAAAAATGGGTTAGGATTCATTTGGAAGGATGAGGATCGGTTTGGGAGAGAAAGGGGGAGAGGTTTGAGGGTTTTTGTGAAAAATGGGGTTGAAGGCAGAGTTTTTCTCTTTTATCAGCGCACAATGTCTCCGCGCGGGTGCTGGTGCGGATCGAGTCGCTCGGAGGGTCGCGCGGACCTCTAGAGTCCAGACCCTCGCACGGGTCGTGGCGCGGTCTGATTCGCGCGAAATATTGTTTGACACTTTTGTCTTTTCTTCGGCCAAGATTTCGGGATGTTACACACAAGGACCAAATTTACATTTAATTTTAAGAATTAAGTCAAACTTCGTTATATTTTAATATACCTTATGATATAATGTTTGTGCAAAATTTATTGAATTATAGAAATGCATCGATTGGGTAATGATACTTTTGTGTAAATTAAATTTTACGGGCATACCAGTCTATGGGTATGCGAGTTCGGTCTTGACCGGGCTTAGTCGTACCTGGGCGGGTCCAGTCGATTTGGCTGGGCCGGGTCGGGTCGCCGCGGATTAGTCGGTGCTGCCCAATTGGATGTCCGGATACCGCGGGTGCGTGTGTGTGTGGGCATAGCCCAAGTTGTCGTACAAAAAAAAAATTAGATCGAGACACAAATCTGAAAAAAGATAGAGAAATCGAGAATTCTGTGAACTCGCCGACGATGTTCCCATCCCGTTTTCAGCCTCCGCAGTAACAGACCCCGCTGATACCTTCACCGCCACTGCCACCTCCAATCTTTCAACTACCACCTCCAATCTTTCAACTACCACCACCTTATTCTAAGCAACCCAACATCACCACCTCCACCACCCCTTACCGCCACCACCTCCTCCGCTTCCTTCTGCCCGACCGCCTGAAGCAGATAACTGCACACCACACATACATCGTTTCTGCAGGTAACCGGCACACCACCATCAGCGGTGCACCTGGTAACCGACATACCACCGGTCTCCGGCGCACCACCGGTCTCTTTTGGTTCCAGCAACAGGTCTCCGGCACACCAACGGTCACTCTTGTTTTCGCTCTCGTCTTTTTCCATGTTTATATATACTTATAATTGGTTGTCTAGATGGTTCCTTGGATTTTCCGGCGAACTGTAGGCCGGAGGTTGGGTATAAGTCTGTTCTCTTGTTTTGTCATTACGTGGTGCTTGGCATAGAGAGCTGCAGCCTTTTTTGCTTCTTACTGTTTTTTATGCATTTCCTTAAGTGGGTTGTTAGAGAAGTCAACAACCTCCATAGCCTTTGTCTTTTTCCTTTATTTGTTTATTAAAGTCTTAGAGGGCTTTTGAAAAAGTCATCAGTAACTTGGTTTTTTGAATTTTTAATCTATTACTTTAATTAATTGTTCAAGTGGGTTTAAGTTAAAGTACTCCAAAGGGTCCAGCCTCTGGTTTCACGGAGATATTGTGAGTTGGTTCTCTGGACATTTCTTGATGGATGTTCGACAATGGCAGGAGGTTCACTATCGTAAGGGGTCCTGTCAACATGTTTCTCGTCACTTGGGGAATCATGTCGGAGCACGGTACATAGGGTCCAAGGAAGCTCAATTGTACAGTATTTCCACTACTGTATTCGTTTCTAACTTTCCCACGCACTTTACCACACGAGAACTTTAGAACTTGTGCTCAAAATATGGTACGGTGGTCGATGTGTTTATTGCCAAGAGAAAGACCAAATCCGGGAGAATGTTTGCTTTTGTACGGTATCGTAAGGTCGACGACATACATGTTGTGATCAACAAGCTTTGTTCTACTTAGATTGGGAAATTACGTTTATTGGCCAATATAGCCCATTTCGATCGCAACGGTAAACCTTCCGAGGGGTGGGACCAAGGTCGTGATTCATTTAAGGTGCAACCTAGACCCGTTGGAATTAGCAAAGGTGGCACTTATGCGGACATTGTCAAAGGAACTCCCAAGGATTCACCATACGAAGCTAAAAATGATTCGGTTGCCATTGTTCTTGACATGGATGGACTGGTTGAAAATAATTTTCCGTTAGCTCTTTTCGGGTGTGTTGCCGAGTTCAAAACTCTCCCCAATGTCCATTTTCTTTGCAAAAATGAAGGCTTCTTGAACATAAAGATCAAATACATTGGAGGTCTGTGGGTCCTTCTCGATTTCGATAATATTGGTACCCGTGATAAGTTTTTTATGCATACGGGAGTTAACTCTTGGTTTCAAAAGCTCGAAAAATGGTCCAATAATTTCAAGGTGGAGGATAGACTAGCTTGGATTGATGTGGAGGGTCTTCCGTTGAAAGCGTGGAATTCTAAATCGTTCTCGAAAATAGCTAATAAGTGGGGACAAATTGTCTTTTCGGATGATTCGGATGGTAACAATCTTTACAGTACCCGTCTTTGCATTCAAACCTCTTGGTCCTCGTTAATTTATGAAACGCTAAAAGTGGTCGTGAGAGGATGTGTTTTCCACGTTCGAGTGAAAGAGATTTGTGGGTGGACTCCAGATTTTCTCGTAGAGGAAAGTGACTCGGAGGTGGAAGGGGAGGATGAAAGGGGTAAGGGGTCAGATGAGGGGTCGGAGAACGAGGAGGAAGAAATACCAGATTCCTTCCCTAAAAATGAAGTTTCGGATGGTGCTCATAATGTTGATGAAGATAATTCACAGAGTGCCTCTGTGGATCTAGGGGACGAAAGTGATGACCCGTTTAGTCTGAATAAACTACTTGTGGAGGACATGAAAATTCTAGAGGTTCATAGCAAGGATGGTGGGACCCCAGATAACACCCCTTACTTTCCACCTGGTTTTACCCCTAACGAGGCAGGAGGCATTGATGAAAGCCTGCGGAACATACTTGACTTCAAGGAAGATGCGATAGCTGTCTGTGGTGAGATTGGTGCCCCGGTAGAGTCGGATTATATTGTCTCGAAGCCTTCAGGATCGGTTGAGGCGAAGGGGGGGCCAAATGCTTCCTTGGGCCGTGAAAAATTCAAGTTGTCTTCCGTATCCCAAAGTTCTCATCATTCTGGGGGTTCGTTTACTTCTTCAAAATCTATTCGGGAAGGCTATTCTATGCTTGAGGAGTTATCTGCTACTATTGGTCTTGGACGGGCGTTGGGATTCTCCATGAAAGGTTGCGAAACTGATCTCAAAGATATTGTAACACTCTAAAATTTCAGAGTAAATTAAAACCTGGAAATATGGCAACAAGACATCCGTAAGGATATAAACTTCCCATAAAGGGGATCAGTCCTTAAGACTATACAAAACTCATACGGATATAGAATTTATCAACAATACTAATCTAAACATAATCGTCTAGACTACAACACTTGACGAACCAAAATTCACTAAAAGATGGGACTTAAACAATGCCCAACACCAAAATACTAGACATCTCAAAATATGCCTCGAGTCCACGCTCGACTCTCAAAGACCCTGTGCAACCCACCGCTAAGGGAAACCTGTTATACACATCATTTGAGAAAAAGTGTTAGGCTTAAAGCCTAGTGAGAACATACAGTTTATAAATTTCAAGATATATAAACTTTTGTATCAAAAGGAATCTTTTCAAATAAGCATTTCCAAGTTAACTGTTGATAAGAATGAAATCCATTAAAATGAGACCATAAACCTTCTTTCCAGAACCTCACAATCTAATGCGCAAGTAGTTCTTTTATAAACTTCCCGAAATATAAACATCAGTATCATAAGGAAATCTTTTCATAAAGGTTTAATTTATAAAAGATAACATTTCGCCACAACCGGGCCTTTTCGGTCCAAAACTCATCATACGATGACAAAAGAACCATTTTACCAAGGATTTTGGTGTAACACAAAGTAGACCACCAAATCCGAGTTATGAGCTAAATACTGGAACCATGGCCACGAACGCTTCGGTCCGTACTACGATGTGAGGGAGGCCCCCAAGGAACCAGTCATACTCGTTCGTTAGACTACATTTGACCCATGGCTAGTAACCGGCCTCACATAACTGTACCAAGTTGCCCCCAAAGATCAAATGTATCTAACTACAACAGAAGGGGCATATCCTTCCCAGCCATAAGCCGACTCGATACCTAGGGATCCACTAGTATAGTCATGACTTGTCACAATATTTCATGTGACCAACAAAGCTAGATAAACAGCTTTCAACACATTTATATTTCAAAATGCCATTTTCCAGACCAACTGCTGGTAAGAAAGAAAATCATAAAACCAGTTTATATACATTTTTCAATAAGCCACAAACATGGGCAAGTAAACATCATTTTACTTCTAATAAGGCGGAACCCGTCATTTTAGTCAAAACTGATCGGGAATCCCGAAAATCACCAAAAACCTCATTTATATCAAAATGTAGAGAACATGAAATCATACCGTAGAAATACTTCGGGTTTCGCAAATAAGAGTTTTGACATGTATAAAGTTTGTAAAATGGTAGTAGGAACTCACCAGTAGGTTTTAGAATAAAACCCGGAAAACCAGATATCGATCACGACGTAGAGGTGAAGCTTAAAACACCGACTTCTTGCTAGAAACACCGAAAACTAGCAACCAAACGAGACTTTGAAGATCGAAAGAAGAAATGAAGAAAAGAAAGAGAGAGAAACTGAGATATGAGATTTTACCAAAATCTAAACAAAATGAGATATTTATCAAAATATCTAATCTGTCCTGACACAGCGCACGACCCGTGCGCTTTCAAAGTAGGAAAGGCTCACGGCCCGTGCGGAAGTTCACTGCCGAGCCCCTGCCCCTTGCGCACGACCCGTGCGGAAAAACTGAAGGAGACCAGCACAGAAAGCTCCTTTTTCTCTAAACAACCTCGCAAAACGGCCAAACGAAATTCGGGGTGTTACAATACTCCCAACCTTAGAATGATTTCGTCCTCGAAATCTACTCTTCTCAATGGAACACTGTCCGCAGAGGAGATCGTCTCAAACCCAAAAGCCAGAATCATTAACGAGATCTTAATACCGACATCCACATTAGCTACAGTGTTCTTGGGCACAATTTACTCCCAACCGAGCGAACACTCAACACTTCAAAGTAACCTTTACTCCCAAGGTTACGGTTGCCTCCCAACCTTAGGTGACAATTACTACCTCCAGGAAATTAGCGACCTCAACTTCCCATCTACCAGTTCTTTCGAACTGCACGGTTTCGAACTCAAAGCTAATGGTCGACGCTAATCTTCCCAAAACTCTCAGATTTCACTGATCCATTCCTAATATCGATAAAGGTATTCTTACAAGGCGCACTAATGCGTCTTTCCGACAATCGGTTGACACAGATTCTGCTATCACTCAACTCCGGTCCGACCCCAAAGGCGCACTACCCGTGCGGAAGTTCACTGCCGAGCCCCTGCCCCTTGCGCACGACCCGTGCGGAAAAACTGAAGGAGGGCGCACGACCCGTGCGCCCTGTAGACCAGCACAGAAAGCTCCTTTTTCTCTAAACAACCTCGCAAAACGGCCAAACGAAATTCGGGGTGTTACAGATATCATCAGCAATGCAGAAGGTAAGAAGATGTCAATATGAATGTCCTTTCTCTGAATGTTCAAGGGTTGGGGGTGTGGAGAAGAAAAAATGGGTAAAAGAGTTATATGTTTGTCATAGGGTAAATTTCTTGTCTCTCCAAGAGACGAAAATGACTAGGCTTGATTTATTTGTGGTGAAATTCCTTTGGGGTAATTCTTTTTTTGACTTTTCTTCTAGTTCGGCTAGGGGTAGATCCGGTGGCATTTTATGCATTTGGGATAACACTTTATTTAAAAAGTATCGAGTTTCTTCTTCGGAGTATTTTGTGGCTATAGAAGGAATTTGGGTGCCTAATAAACTATCGTTGTTGGTTATCTCGGTGTACGCACCTCAAGAGACAGCTCTTAAAATCAACTTATGGTCTATGCTTTTGGGTATGATTAGTAGATGTCATGGGGAGGTCATTGTGATGGGTGATTTTAATGAGGTACGCGTCTCTTCTGAAAGATTAGGTTCGGCTTTTCAGGCTAACTCCGCAGATAGATTCAATGCCTTCATTCGTGACGCCGACCTTCATGATCTTCCTCTTGGAGGGTACTCCTTCACGTGGACAAATAAATGGGCTTCTAAAATGAGCAAGCTTGATCGGTTCCTCTTGTCCGATGGCCTTTTTGATATAATGCCCAACATTTCGGGTCTGGTACTTGATCGTAAGCTTTCCGACCATAGGCCTATTCTTTTTAAGGAGTTATCCTTTGATTACGGGCCTACGTCGTTCCGTCTTTTTCATTCTTGGTTCGATATGCCCGAGTTCGACCAAATTGTGAGAAATTCATGGTGCGATGATAGTGTTCGTGATTCAAATGGTATGATTGCTTTTAAAAAGAAGCTCCAATTATTAAAGAAAAATCTTCGCATGTGGATTAATGATAAAAGAAAGAGAGATATGGAGGTGAAAATTGGTTTAAAAACAAGTATTAGGGACATTGACGCTCGGATTGACTCGGTAATGCTTCTAGATTGGATATGGAATCTCGTATCCAATTTATGAAGACTTTGGGTGACTTGGAAAGGGTAGAAAATTTGGATGTGGTGCAAAAAGCTAAAATCCATTGGGGAGTTGAAGGAGATGAGAATTCCAAGTTTTTCCATGGAATCCTTAAAAAGAAAAGACGTCAACTTGCCATTCGTGGAGTTATGATTGATGGAGATTGGGTTATGGAGCCAACCAAGGTCAAAGATGAATTTTTTCCCCATTTTCAAGATCGGTTCAACGCTTGTGGGGGAGGGGGAGCCCGCTCAAATTTAGAGGTGGAGTTTCCGAATGTTCTGTCTTCGGATCAAGCCTCATTTCTTGAGGAGCCTTTTGCACGAGATGAAATTAAAAAAGCCGTTTGGGATTGTGGAGCGGATAAATCCCCTGGACCGGATGGTTTTACTTTCCATTTTTTCAAGAAATTTTGGCATATCATTGAAAATGACGTGGTGAAATTGGTAAGTGGTTTCTTTGAGTCCAGTAAATTTCCGAAAGGATGTAACTTTTCTTTCATTGCTCTCATTCCGAAAGCCCTTGATCCTAATTTTGTTAAAGAATATAGGCCAATTAGTCTTATAGGTTACCAATATAAAATAATTGGCAAACTTCTTGCTAATCGACTTAGTATGGTTATTGGGGATATCGTTAGTAGCGAGCAATCCGCTTTCATTAAAGGGTGCCAGATTCTTGATGGCCCTTTAATTTTGAATGAAGCTATGGATTGGTATAAAAAAATACGGTCTAAGCTTCTGATTCTTAAAGTTGATTTTGAGAAAGCTTACGATTGTTTAAGGTGGGATTACTTGGATTTAATTCTAGCGAAAATGGGATTTGGCATAGTTTGGCGTGGGTGGATTCGTGGATGCCTTGAGGACTCGATGGGGTCGGTTCTCGTCAATGGCTCTCCGACTAAGGAATTTTATATTAGTCGTGGATTAAGGCAAGGAGATCCTCTCTCCCCTTTCCTTTTCATCTTAGCCATGGAAGGATTGCATGTCATTATTCAAGATGCAGTTTCGAAAAATCTCTTCATGGGTGCTGCTATTGGTAAAGAACGGTACCCTCTTTCCCACCTTTTCTATGCGGATGATGCGATTTTTCTGGGTGAATGGTCTTTAGCGAATGCTAGGAATATTATTTGTATTCTTAGATGTTTTTTCCTTATCTCGGGTCTCAAAATTAATCTTCATAAAATCAAGCTTTTTGGTGTGGGGGTGGATTCGCAAGAAATCGAGTGTTTGGCTTCTTGTGTTGGGTGTGGTGGATTGAAGCTTCCATTCTCGTATTTAGGCTTAACCGTTGGGGGTAATATGTCCAAAAAGGAGGGTTGGAAGGTGGTATTCGATAAATTCTTGGCCAAACTATCCAATTGGAAAGTTAAAACTCTTTCGGTTGGTGGTCGTGTTACCCTTTTAAAGTCCGTTTTGGGGAGCCTTCCTACTTACTTCATGTCTATTTACAAAACCCCAAGGGTGGTTGAGCAAGGCTTGGAATCTTCCCGAAATAGATTCTTTACTGGTGGAGATGTGGAGGAAAAGAAGATGTCTTGGGTCAAGTGGAAAAAAGTTATGGCTAGTCTCAAATCCGGAGGTCTTGGTGTTGGCAGCATCATGGCGTTTAACCGTGCCTTACTTTTCAAGTGGATTTGGCGGTTTTGGTTGGAGGATGAGGCACTTTGGGTTAAAATTATTAAATTCATCTATGGCGAGAAGGGTCTAATTGGCTCGAATGTGCCTAGGCAATTTTCGAACTCAACATGGATATCTATTATAAAATCGGTCAACTCTCTTAAGGACAAAGGCATTGATCTTTTCTCTTGCTGTAAGAAAAAGGTGGGCGATGGAGTTTCGACCGCTTTTTGGGATGATGTTTGGCTTGGGGATTCTCCTTTTAAAATTCAATTTCCTAGAGTTTACGCTCTAGAATTGGATAAATCGGCGAATGTCAAGTCTCGTTTGGAGTTAGGGTGCTGGGATGTGTGTCTTCGAAGGGCGCCGAGAGGTGGGGTTGAGGCAGTCCAATTTAGTGAACTACAACAAATTTTGTCTACCTTTGTGCCCTCCACTCAAAAGGATATATGGGTGTGGTTGTTAGAAGGGTCAGGTGATTTTTCAGTGGCTTCAGCTAGGCGTTTAATTGATTCTAGTCATCTGGAGGTGGATTCTCATCCTACTAGATGGAATAGACTTGTTCCCATCAAAGTTAATGTGTTCGCGTGGCGGTTGTATCTCAATCGGCTCCCTACTCGGATAAATTTGGATAAAAGAGGTATCGAGGTTTCATCTCTCTTATGTCATAATTGTGATATAGGAGTGGAGGACTGCAGTCATCTTTTCTTTTCATGTCCTGTCGCTAAAGACCTATGGGCTCTTATTGGTCGCTGGTGGCGTATGGATATTCCGAATCTCCATATTTATTCGGACTTGATCTCTTGGATCGACTCAATTCGTTTGAAGAGGGAGGTGTTTTGTGTTTTGAGGCCGTTACGCTTACCACTCTATGGTCTATATGGGTGTTTCGGAATGGTATTCTCTTTGGAAACCCGAAGCCAAGGAAGCAGATGTTGTTTGAGAACATTATAACCCATGCCTACTTTTGGGTAATTCATAGAAGTAGCAATTTGGCTATTAATTGGGTTGGTTGGCTTACTAATCCTTCCATTGCCATTACTTCTATGTAAATGTAATTGTTTTTTTTCTCTAGTTTCTTGCTAGTTTTATAAAATTTCGCCGTTCAAATAAAAATGATACTTTTGTGTAATATATATTCCTAGTTGTTTCTTGCCAAGGTCTTTTAGTTCGCCTTTCATTTCCAAGAAAGTTCTTCAAGAGACCCGTCAAGATCACCTCTCAAGAAAAAAGAACCCATAATTTGGGACCAGCTGGAAAAGTCATCATCCATTGATGAACTTTGAGTTGTATTCTGTTGACTAGGGCCATATCCTTTTTTTAACGGTGGGTTTTTAGGTCAGTTTATGTGTATCGACTAATTCCTCAAACGATCATGAATAACTTATTAACTTGGAGTCATCGCAGGTAAGGGTGCTCATGGGTTGGGTTGATCGGGTCGAAGGCATTTCAACAACCAAACCCAATGTTGGTGGTTTGAGAATTTTCAACCCAATCCAACCCAAACAAAAGTGCAACCCAACCCAATCCAACCCGTTCGATTTGGTCGGGTTGGTCGGGTTGTGTTTAAACAAAGTAAAAACATTATTGAAAACGTAAAAATAAGTAAAATTTTCTTTGAAATATGATCCATCATTCAAAAGAATATATACGAGTTTATCAAATATTTAAGTATTACATATAGCTTTCCAATACTGTCCTCTTATGAGTTCCATTGCTCCTTATTGTCGAGTTATTTTTGGTAACTTATACATATTAAAGGGAAATAAAAATAATTTTAGAGAAGTCGTAAAACGTTTAACAGGTTATCGGGTTGGTCGGGTTACTTTGAGTCTGACCCGATATCAACCAAATACATTCGGATTGTCCTAATTTTGTATCGATTATATGTCGGGTTACCTCGGGTTGATTTTTTCCGGGTTTGGTTGGTCGGGTTGGTCAGTTTTTTTAGCACCCTTAATCGCAGGTGAACCTTCATAGCCACAAACGCTTTGGCGACGTCTGGATTCGAACCCGGAGTAGATGAGTGTTTTTTTAAACAGTATATTTGAAAAAAAAAATCTCTATGGGAAAAGAAAGGGATGGAACTCTTTGACATTTTGACTAGTCTGTTTTCTTCATTTCCATTAATTTGACCAACAAGAAAAAACACCAATTAATACACTTCATCAAATCAAACCACAAACAACTTAATGAATTTCCCCATCTGGGTTTTGCTTCTTTTCTCAATCTTGATCGGCGATCTTCATCTCACCACCGCCCAAAACGATTTCTGGTTAAACTACTGCAGTAATTCCGGCAACTACACACAAACCGAATCCTACAAACAAAACCTCGACGACGTATTATACTCCTTCACCGGAACAAACAACGGGTTCGGGTTTTACAATTCGACGTCTGGACGAGCCAACGCCGCCGCCCTTTGCCGTGGAGACATCGAGCCGGAAACCTGCCGGAGGTGCGTAGACGATGCTACTCGCCGGTTACGACAAGTTTGTCCGAACCAAATCGAAGCAGCTGGATGGTACGATGCTTGTTTCTTACGGTACTCGAATCGGTCTACGAATAACGGATTTGGTATTTCAGCTTATGGGTGGAATTCAAATAACGTTTCCGATTCCGATTATCGGCGATGGAATCAGACGGTGGCGGTTTTGCTTGGAAGGTTGTGACGGGAAGCTTCCGGTGGTGACGAGCTTCGGAAATACGCTTCCGGTAATATAACGGCGCCGGGGTTGTCGACCATCTACGGGATGATGCAGTGTACTCCTGATCTAACGGCGACGGAATGCGACGATTGCTTGGCCGGAGCCGTTAGAGAAATTCAAAGATTCGATAGAAGATTGGGAGTAAGAGTTTACAAGCCGATTTGTGTTCTTCGCTACGAGAATTATACTTTCGTCGATTCGACGTGGTTTCCGGTGGCGGATCCACCACCTTCAGGCGAGTGGTTTTTAGGGTTTTTTAATTAACGATGGAAACCGTCGCAAAAGGATTATTTGTGATGGATTACTAAACTGTTGTGTTTGTAGAAAACACGAAAAGTGTTAATATTGGAGTCATTGTTGGTCCGATATTAGCGGCGGCCGTGGTGATCACGGTGATCATCTTCTTTATCTTCCGACGACGCCAGAAACGGAAGCGAAAAGGTCAACACAAAATCTCCTTTCATCTTTTTTGTGACGGAACCTTGTCGGAAAAAAATTGATATTTGTCGCAAATATCGATTTGGAAATATATAGGTCCATTGCTCCCCGAGTTTCACGGGTGGTTTAGCGACAGTTCACCAGAAGGAAGTAAGCACGAAAGGGAAGATGGCGACACAGGAGAGATGAATTCCTTCGCTCTAAGTACTATACTTGTCGCTACAAACAATTTTTCGATTGAAAATAAGCTTGGAGAAGGTGGTTTTGGCCCGGTTTATAGGGTAACGGACAATTTTTGCGAATCTTGAAGCTTTTTTTTACACTTGAAAGTTGAAATATTGGAGTCCCATGTTGATTAGACTTGGACCAATTCTCCACTATATATGTTGGAACATCCTTCTCTTCTCAAAGGCTCTTTTGGAGACTGATACAGGGGATTCCACATATTTTCTCATGGTATCAGAGTCAAAGTCTACTACTCTAGGGACTTGACACTCTGGTACAATTTGTACCCGCCTGGAAAAACTTGTTACAACGCCCAAAAACGACATATAAACTTATTACAACGTTTAATTTTTGTGATCCTATAAATTAAGTCTTATAAAATGGTCTGTTGGGACGCTTAGAAATTTTTGGCGTTCAATAAACTCAGTTTTGTTGTGGTGGCGCCCTTCATCCGTCTAGCCACCTCTTGACACTAGGACAATAAGTGCCCATCTAGCCTCTGTTGGAGGGGGAGGGGGCATGTTAGAGTCCACATCGGACAAACTTGGACCAATTTTTCACTGTAAATGTTAGAATCTTCTCTCTCCTCAAGGGCTCTTAGGGAGAGTGATGTGAGGGTTTCACATATTCTCACAAAAAGAATGTTGATTTGTCAAAATTTTCGATTCTTTGCAGGGTAAACTACAAGATGGAAAAGAAATAGCCGTAAAGCGACTATCTAGAAACTCAGGGCAAGTCTCGTAGAGTTCAAGACCGAAGTACGGTTAATTATAAAGCTTCAACACAAGAATCTAGTTCGGCTTTTGGGTTATTGCGTAAAAGGAACCGAACGGCTTCTCATCTACGAGTTCATGGCTAACAACAGTCTCGACACATTCCTTTTTGGTTCGTATCCGCAAAAACCACATCCTATATATAAAACTTTTCTCTTGTTTTAGATTTTTATGCAATTTGTTGATGAAACATAACAGATGATCCTAACAAGTGTAAGGAATTGGACTGGGCTAAGCGTGCAAACATCGTAAGTGGAATTGCGAAGGGGCTTCGATACCTACACGAAGACTCACGCCTCAAAATTATTCATCGGGACATGAAGGCAAGTAACATTCTTTTGGACGATGAGATGAACTCGAAGATATCAGATTTTGGCACTGCTTGAATTTTCGGAGGCAATCAAATGGAAGCTAACACCAACAGAATCGTTGGTACTTAGTAAGTTCACAAACTAAAATGATGTCGTTAAAACGAGAATATATGATAGCGACGTTGCTTTCAGTTTTACCTACACTACAATAAAGTTGGGTTTAATTTATTGGACGCCAAAATTTTATAAGTGTCCGAATAGACCGTTTTATAAGACTTCAGGACCAAAAAAATATATCGTCTTGTCTAAAGGCGTTGTAATAAGTTTATACAACATTTTTGGGTGTCAAAACAAGTTCTTTTAGGACATTTTTATAAAAAAGAAAAAAAAATGTCGTATTAGCTATTTTATAAAACACTATATGATGAAATGTCTTATAAAAAGATGAGTTTGTATAAAAAGCGTTCTAACAGTTTTGTTAAGATGCCCATAAACGTTCTATAAACTTATTATAACGCCTTCAAAAAATACGCTTTATTTTTAGTCCTATAAATTAAGTCTTATAAATCAGTCTACTAGGACGCTTAGAAATCGGCCGCGTCCTATAAATCCAATTTTGTTAGTAATGTATGATATATGCCTTATAAACAATTAAAAGTCATTTCTAATGTGAGCTTAATCAATCACTTGAAAGCCCTATGTATTTTTATTTTTATTTTTACTAAATTGACGATGAACCTTCGTCATGGCAGTGGATACATGGCACCGGAATATGCGATGGAAGGATTATTCTCAACAAAATCAGACGTTTATAGTTTTGGTGTGTTGTTGTTAGAAATCATTTCTGGACAACGAAACAATCGATTCTCTTACCAAGATGAACCCCAAAACTTCCTCTCTAAAGTAAGCAATTTATCTTATCTTCATTCGAATAATTTTCAAGTCACATTTTCTAATGCGAGTTTAATCAATCTTTTAATACATTTGATTGTCGAAGGCGTATCAGTTATGGAAAGAAAACAAAGGAGAACAGTTGATCGATGGTCGCTTGATTCAAAACTTTTCCGTTGCCGAAGCTCTTAGATGGATTAATATCGCGTTATTATGTGTGCAAGAAGACCCTCAAGACCGCCCAACAATGTCAAATGTTGTTTTCATGCTCGAAGGTCAGTGGTCCTCGAACCTTCCAAGGCCATCAGAACCCCCATTGTCCTTTGCTAGGTTTGCAGTTTTCTCTGAACAAACAACGACAACCGATGATGCAAGTGCACATCCTTTGATCGTGAACGATCTAACAAGTTCTACTACTGCTTCTCACTAGCTAGTTGAAGGATCATGAAGCTTGTTTTAGGTATACAAGTAGTGGCTTTTCATCAGGGTCAACCTAATGAAAACCCACTACCTTGCCATGTACAGCCTGGGCGACGACAGAGGTCATCAACATATAATCCAATGATCAACCAATACCCTAGGTCTATTTCAACTTATGATTTTTGATTTCCTAGTTTTTCGCTCTCAGGTCTTTCTGTCGATTCTTGGTTTAAGTTTATTCCTTTTTCATATTTGATTTAAGGTTCCTTTTTCCAATTTGTTAATATGCCTATTTTGGTTTCTCATTGTTATTTTCTTTTATGTTTCTGGTGTAACACCCTAAAAATCATAGTAAATTAAACCCTGGAGACATAGCAACATGACATTTGTATTGATATAAACCTCCCATAAGGGGATCAGTCCTTAAGACTTTACAAAACCTGCACAGATATAGGATTCATCAACAAACAAATCTAGACACCTCTATCAAGATTACATCAGTTGACAATCCATAATTCACCAAAAGAATGGGACTTAACAAATGCCCAGTTACAATACTAGTCATCTCAAAATGCCTCGAGACCAAACCCGTCTCTCAAAACCCTGGCAACCCACCGCTAAGGGAAACCTGTTATACACGTCATTTGAGAAAAAGTGTTAGGCCTAAAACCTAGTGAGAACATACAGTTTATAAATCTCAAGAGATATAATCAAATGCATCAAAGTAAATCCTTCCAAAGGTTTAGTTATGAAAATACAGTTCTTTGATAATATACGGACAACCGGTCCAAAACACATCTTCCGATGACGGGGATTACCCGATTTACCAAGGATTATAGTGGAACACAAAGTAAGCCACAAATCCGAGTTATGAGCTAAATACATGGAACCATGGCCACGAACGCTTCGGTCCGTACTACGATGTGAGGGAGGCCCCCAAGGAACCAGTCATACTCTTTCGTTAGACTACATTTGACCCATGGCTAGTAACCGGTCTCACATAACCGTACCAAGTGCCCCCGAAGATCAAATGTATCTAACTACAACAGAAGGGGTACAAACATCCCAACAATAAGCCGACTCGATACCTAGGGATCCACTAGTATAGTCATGACTTGTCACAATATTTCATGTGACCATTTTAAAGCTAGATAAACAGCTTTCAACACATTTATATTTCAAAATGCCATTTTCCAGACCAACTGCTGGTAAGAAAGATAATCATAAAACCAGTTTATATACATTCTTTCAATAAGCCACAATCATGGGCAAGTAAACATCATTTTACTTCTAATAAGGCGGAACCCGTCATTTTAGTCAAAACTGATCGGGAACCCCGAAAATCACCAAAACTTCATTTATATCAAAATGTAGAGAACATGAAATCATACCGTAGAAATACTTCGGATTTCGCAAATAAGAGTTTTGACATGTATAAAGTTTGTAAAATGGTAGTAGGAACTCACCAGTAGGTTTTAGAATAAAACCCGGAAAACCAGATATCGATCACGACGAAGAGGTGAACCTTAAAACACCGACCCCTTGCTAGAAACACCGCAAACTAGCAACCAAACGAGACTCGAAGATCGAAAGAAGAAAAGAGAGAAAAAGGAAGAGAGAGACTGAGATATTGAGATATTTTAAGAAATATCTCACAAATGAGATATTTAAGGCAACCCCAAAAAGCAGTCTGACAGGGCGCACGACCCGTGCGCAAGCCCACTGCCTCGCCACAGATTCATACGCACGACCCGTGCGTTTTCTCTGAAGGAGGGCGTACGACCCGTGCGTCCTGCAGAACAGTGCAGAAACCTCTTTTTCTCTAAACATCTTCGCAAAACGGCTAAACGAAATTCGGGGTGTTACATCTGGTTTGATTTGTTGCTCATTGTTTATAATATTACCAAGATTGATGATACCCTAAACCCTATACCCTCCAGCTATTCCATGAAATGTGAGAAATGCAATATCTCTTATTCTTGTTAGTTTAATTTAAAATACTGAAAAATTAGTTACATAGGTTTTTAACGGACCCATCTTGTTAATCTATTCAGGGACTCAACTCGTTAAAAACTGCAACCACGAGAACAACTTCTTATAAAATGCAATCATATGGACCCGTTTTCATTAAGTTTTCAAATTAAAATAAGATCCGTTAAAAACACAAACTACATGGACTAAATTTGTAGTTCTCTCTATATTCTCGATCAATTTCAAATATTTATCTTATTTTTCAAAAATACTTTTTCAAAACTTGATTTTATAAATTCATAAAAGTATTTTTAACTTTTTATTAAGAGTGAATTGGTTTGATCCTTAAAATTCATAAAGTACACAAAAGATCTATTTTTCGTGTTTTGAAATCCAAACTAGTCCATGCACTTAACATCGTTAAAAGATACTATGTTAAATGTATCATGTGCCCCTCAAGTGAGGGACATATTGATGTTTTTATCTATCTTCTTCCTCAATTCAAGAACCCTAATTTACCCAGATTTAAACAAAAATTAAACCATATTTAAACAAATTAAAACCTGGATTTCATTCTTTTAATACACAAATACAGCACAAAAACATCCTAACTTGAGTCAAACATTCAACAACCCTAATCTAAAATCAAAATAAGAACCATAACCTAAATTCAAAACAAAAACCAGAATAAGAAACCTATATGGGGTGTTTGGGATTGCTTATTTGAGGTGCTTTTTAGCTTATTGTGATTTGGCACCGGAGATGAGCACTTTTGAGTGTTTGGATAGAGAAAAATGAAAAGAGCTTATAGCGTACTGGTGAAAAGTTGTTTTTGATAAGTCATTTGGTTTTAACTTATCAACTTATTTGAAAAGTGCTTATGACTTTTTGGGTTATTTTATATGTATAAGCAATCCCAAACACCTTTGAATAACAACTTATTAGCTTATTACGTTTTGGTACCACGATAAGCTAATCCAAACACTTTTTTAAAAACTCCGGTTTAACACCGTATAAGTTGATAAGCACTTTTTAAAATAAGCATAAGTTGTTTTAAACAAGCAATCCCAAACACCCCCATAAGCTAAAACCAATAATTACAATACTAATTTTATTTTATTTTATTTTATTAATTGGGCTTAATTACTAACAAACCAAATCATAAATAATACATTCAATTTTATGTAGTTCTAAGTCTTGATCTTCATGCAATCCATTGGAACACAAGAAATGCCACAAAAGCCAATATAACATCTTTTTGGTATAATCTTTCTCCACCTCCTAGTATTAAGAATCAAATGATTAGTATATGTTGGAAATAGAAATAGTTTGATAATTTAACATTGTATCTTTTAAAAACAAAATATAGACTAAAAAAATTTGTACCTGAAGGGTTTGGAGTTGGAGTCAAGCTTGAACTGTTGTCATAAAACCGAACATCATCATACCACATACCGCAACTCACTCCCAACATCTCCCATCCTGTTCGATTCACTACATATGTTTTGTAAGACACAAGAAGCTCTTCTAAGCACTTTTCGCAATCTGACCTACTCACGTCTCGACTACACTGACCCAATCCATACCTCTCCCCATCTTTTCCAACATCAGTAACACTTGTCTCAAACATCATGGGTTGATTAGGCACGCTCGTTCCTAACGCTTCCATCATGGAAAACCCTCTTGAAAACACTGAAGGGTCATCAAGTCGTGCGTAACCATAGGTTGAGGACGACGAGCGATTCCAAACTTCACCAAAGAAACTCTCGTTCGAGAACCTTAGACTACACAAAGTAGACCAAATCACTAACCCTTTGCTTTCAGGACAGTCTTGTAAAGGGACACTGATAGACTCGTTCAAACAATCAAAACAAGCGGTAGGAGAAATATCTCCTCGACACCACCCAAGGCCATGAACTCGATTTGTACCATTCCCCACACTAGTATTCGAGAAACCATCTTGAAGAGGCGCGTTTTTGGCTACAAAATCCAAAAGGGTTTTGAGGTTTGCTTGGTAGATGGTTTCTACGGTTGAGTTTTGAACTTGTACACATTCAGAATCCAGATGGAGAACACCGTGCACATAACCAAAACCCCCAATGATAAACAACATTGTCCATAACAAAAACTTGTCCATTTTTCGATCTATGTTTTTTTTTCTTGACTCTTTGGTTTATATACTCCATTTATGGGTTAATTAATTGTAAACTATACGTGTTAAACTCAATTATGAAAGTGAAACCTAGTTTTGGATTTGGTCAAAATGCCGGTTTTTAAATCCCAAAGACCGGTTCAATATCTTTCTGGCAAATTTAAATTTGTGGATTACTTTCATAACACTTCTTCTTGATGCTTTTTTTATAAATGGAATGGTTAAATGTATTAAAATATTATGAAATTTGATTTAATATTTATGGAAAGTAATGAATAATATTTTTTTTTCTAAATCAATGCAACAAATTCAAAATAAAATTCTATAACGTGTTTATTTTGGCCAGTAATCTGCTTATCTTATAACATTTTTGTGAACGTTTATGTTTTATTGATTGAAAACCATATAATGGTTAATCAACAAGTTACGGGTATAACTTTAATCAATTTATGTACAAGAGGGAGATTGTGTTAGGAATCTCATTTTATTGAGAACCGAGAAACCATCGAGAGCGTGATATGTGTATTTATCATGAATATGGACGTAAACTTTTTACAACATTCATCATTAATACAAACATTCATGATGAATGTCACGTCCATATTTCTCATGAATATTGATATATGACGTGCTCATATTGGTTCACCTTTTGATCTAATATGATGCTTACTTTATGTAGGATCACGTTTCCGGATTATATTTTATTGCTAACAAATTAAGTCCGTAAATAAAAAAAAATACAAAACAAAGATGGTTCAAATTATTTTTCAAGTCACATACCACGTACTCGATCTTTTAAATTATGTTATTGAAAAAATGTTAATCAAGTCTTTATACTCATATTTAATATATTGATTATTTAAAGTGTCAAAACTGTCAAATTCAATTTGTATTTAATCGGATAATCAATCCATTTATTTTGTCATCTATATTGAAAAATCAAAACAATCATCGTATTAAACAACTTTAAAAAAATCATTGTAATCATCGTACTTATCAAGTTTTGGTCAAAATGTTTATTTATTAGGGTTTTTAAATGTCAACGGTTATTTCGACACACAACAATAATTAAATACACCTCATGAGCACCTTTAAATTTTTCTACTCCATAACAAACACAAATACCATTGTGAGAAGAAAAAAACGGAAGGCGTCATGATTCGATCATAGAATTATAAAATTGAACACGTATTTATAATGAGAGTGTTGGATTTCGATAACACACGGTCCCCAATCAAAGAAAGTGGCAAAGTTTGTTTGACACAAATAAGAGGAGATGTCAAATCAACGACTAAATATAGAATAAATCTGATCGAATTGTAAGATTGAACAAACCGCACGTGTAAAACACAAAACTAGGATTAAGACTGTGTAAGGTCATGCTTGATTATAGGGCGTTATCGTGCCAAAAATCCCAAAACCTTTTGTTTGCAAAATTACCGCTATAAATGGTCGTGCTTGATTATAGGATGTGGCCATGCTTAATGTTTTTCTCATATTTTTGTGTTGTTTTGTTTTGTTTCATATCACAATTTTCAATGGAGTGGTGGTCTTGGTTTAAGATTTCATTAAAGGTGCCAAAATACAATTATACGAGTTTCACAAACTGATATGTGATATATGTTACGTAATATTTTCTATACGAAACAATATGAAACCATCCTATATTCATGAAACATACATCATAACTAATTAAACTAGTTATGTGTGGTTTCCCGTTTCGAGAGTGAAACATCAAGATACAGTGATTCTACCAAGAAAATGACTGATAGAGTTAAAACCGTGAAAAGACAGATGAAAACGAGGGTCAACAGACCGGAATCACTAGACGT
The DNA here is from genome assembly GCA_954870635.1 of Arctium minus. Lineage (NCBI taxonomy): Eukaryota > Viridiplantae > Streptophyta > Magnoliopsida > Asterales > Asteraceae > Arctium > Arctium minus. The sequence continues at coordinate 74,223,310 of OX941094.1, read as the reverse complement.
AATATACCTGGGAATGGGGGTGGTGTTAACGATCTCGGTTCTCTAACTAGAGTTTCGAAAAGGGTCGGTTTTTTATCAATCACGCATTACCGACGTTGTATCGAGATAGTTTGAAAAGATTAGCAAAAGGTTGTGTTTTACATTGAAAATAAGAGAACTATTTATAATACAAGGAAGAGCAATCAAATCCTCTAAAATAGGAAAAGATCCTCATTGACAACATTTCAAAACATATCTCTTAATATTATTGAATTATATCCTAAAATCATTCCTTGTATATCGTTATCACTAACATCCCCCCCCCCCCAAGTTGGAGCATGTGGATTCAAGATGCCCAACTTGCCAAGAAGATGATCAAATTGATTTTTGCCTAATGTCATTGTAAAAATATCCACCAATTGAGTCTTTGTATGAACATATGAGGGGTCGATCAAACCGTTCGTTATGGCATCACGAACGAAATGACAGTCGACCTCGATATGTTTTGTACGCTCGTGGTAAACTGGATTTTGAGCAATATGTATGGTCGACTCACTATCACAAAATAAAGGGATGGCTTTAGATGATGCACTCCTAAACTCAATAGTAAACCTTTGAGCCACTTAAGCTCACAAGTGATGGTTGCCATTGAACGATATTTCGCCTCGGCCAATGATCGTGAAACAGTGTGTTGTTTCTTTGTCTTAAAAGAAATTAGGGACTGACCAAGAAAAACAAGCCAGCCCGTTAATGAACGTCGTGTAATAGGGCATGTGGCCCAATCAGATTCGCACCACCCTTGGAGAGATAAATCGTTATTAGCTCGTAGCAGAATACCTTGACCTAGGGTTCCTTTCAGATACCTGACAACACATAAAGCTGCCTCCCAATGCTCTTATCTAGGTTCTTGCATGAATTGGGATAAAGCGTGGACAGAATAAGCCAAGTCTGGTCTAGTAACCGATAAGTACACAAGGCGGCCGACCAGGCGCCGGTAGGATTCCAGATCAACAAGTTTCATGCCCGTAGCAAGACCTAACTTGTGATTTTGCTTCATAGGAAATGTCGTCGGTTTGGCTCCTAGAAGGCCAGCTTTCGTAATGACATCAAGTGTATACTTACGTTGGCATAGAAATAGCCCAGAAGAACTTCGAGCTACCTCGATACCAAGAAAGTACTTGAGTGGACCCAAATCTTTCATCCGAAAATAGGCACTCAAATAAGCTTTGAAAGTTCGTAAAGCACCCGAATTATTGCCCGAAATGATCAAATCATCCACATACACCAACACATTAAGTTGCACTTTGTTTTTGGTGTACGTAAATAGAGAGTAGTCGGAAAAAGATTGAAGAAAACCATACTCTTTCAAAGTCGTGACTAGTTTGGCAAACCAACAACGAAGGGCTTGTTTTAGCACGTATAACGATTTCCGAAGGCGACATACCAAGTTAGGGTTCGATTACTCGAACCCGGGTGGTAATTTCATGTAAACTTCCTCAGTGAGATCTCCATGAAGAAAAGCATTGTGAACATCCATTTGGTGGAGTTCCTAATTTTTAGAAGCTGCAATGGCTAGAGAAGTGCGAATCGTTGTCATCTTTGCAACCGGAGCAAACGTCTCGTTGTAATCCAAGCCTTCAATCTGGTGATTTCCAATTACAACTAAACGGGCCTTTAATCGTTCAAGAGTACCATTCGAATTGTATTTTATGCGGAAAACCCACTGATTTCCCAATACACGCTTTCCAGAAGGAAGATTTTCGAGAGTCCAAGTACCATTGTCTTCCAATGCCTTTATCTCCTCTTGCATTGCATGCTGCCATCCGACATCCTTCATGGCCTCCTTAAAGGACTTTGGTTCCTCTCCGATAATAATAGCTGCAAGAAAAGCTTGATACGGCTTTGAAAATTTGTCACATTTTATATAATGTGCTATAGGATAGGGAGTACCTGAGGTGTGTTATGGAGGGGAAGTAGTAGCCAAAGATGGACTTTTGTTGACAACATTGTGAGCAACGTAATCTTTGAGGAGAACTGAAGGAGTTTTGACTCTCATTCCGCGACAGAGAGATTATGTTAGTGATAACAGTATACAAGGAATGATTTTAGGAGATAATTCAATAATATTAAGAGATATATTTTGATAAGTTGTCAATGAGAATCTTTTCCTATTTTAGAGGATTTGATTGCTCTTCCTTGTATTATAAATAGTTCTCTTGTTTTCAATGTAAAACACAACCTTTTGCCGTCGGGAAGGCCGACCGGGCATAACGTTTTTTCACATCAGACAAAAGAGAAAGATTTTCGGTTACATGGTTTGATGCACCTGTGTCAATAATCCACAATTTGCCATTAAACTTACAGCTCAAGCGGTCATTGGAAAGGGTCATATTACCAAATACACTTGTGAGGGCCTTCCATTGATCGACGGAGAATACTTGAGTCGAAGGTGCTTCGGTCTTTTCAGAAAACCGTGGACATTTGGCTACTGTCGCATTGGCTCGAACACCGTTGTTGCTTCCCCCTCGACCTCTTCCTCGACCTGTACCACCGTCAGATTTGGCATGTTCCTCCCACCAATCCGGATAGCCGACTTTTTCAAAACAATGAGTGACTTCATGACCATTTTTCTTGCAATGAGTGCAACAAAGCTTTGATTTATCGGATCGATCCAATCTGCCTCGTCCTCGTCCTCCTGTATGAACAGCAAATCCCACAACTTCGGGTTTTTCTTCGATCAGATTAGCGATGGTTCGAACACGTTCATCTTGAACTACGAACTGATAGGCTCGATTAAGTTAAGGCAACGGATCTTGAGAGAGAATATTCGATCGAATTTGACCGTAATATTCGCTATTCAATCCCATCATAAATTCGTGAAGCATATCGTTTTCCCGACGAATCTCGTGATCTCGACCAGCTGTGCATTTTGTACAGCAGGAGCAGGTGATTAGTGGTTCGTGGGTATGTAACTCTTCCCACAAAGTCGTCAGTTTTCCTTAATAAGCCACAACTGTCATGGTTTTGGTTTGTTCACACCGAGCGATAGCCGATTTCAACTGTTGAATTTGAGGGCCATTAAAAAGAGCAAACCTTTCTTTAAGAGTATCCCACAAGCGTTTTGCATCTTTGTACTTTGAAAGGGTAGTTTCTACTTCGGAAGCGATTGTATTCATGATCCATGAAACGAGCATAGCATGAATAGTTGTCCAATATGCTTGTGTATAAGGTGCTTCTGGGGCTTTAATATTATTGAAAACGTATAGAGATATTGAATCTGCATATCTCTTAATATTATTGAATTATCTCCTAAAATCATTCCTTATATATCTTGTTAGTGAATGCCCAAAAACTAATCATACGATGATTGTAATTTTGAGTTTTGTTTCATGAAATTAATAAATAAATAAAAGACATTGCCCAATTTATTATGTATATGTTATATTCTGTGTTTTAATTATTCATAATAAATAACCTTAGAATAATGTATTCTAAATGTCCTTAGTTAAATATTATTTTGGGTTTTAAGGTTGAAGTAATATGATAATGACTAGCATATGTAGGGATTCATATAGAGATATTGAATCTGCATATGGGTACAAAATGGAGATTTTGTGTATCGGACGTGACTCGCTATGAGAACACTTCATTGGATGTCATGTGAGTGTCATAAGTGTTTCTCATGTGGTCAATGTACATGTAATTCTTTGACTTTTGTTTGCTATGTACGAGTAATATATTTTGACATTTGTTCTAATCATTCCGTAACTGGATAACAGAATTATTGTTGGGTATGTTATAAATCACATGGTAGAACTAGCATATATCGAGATAGGATTTGTCCATCCTTTATGACGGGAGTGATGTCTCTGGGCCCCTTGATAAATATATATACTAAGGAAATGCATGCATGCTCGGATAATTGATATGAGATATCATGATCTGTTTTATTAGTATATTATGGAATCAATAAACTAGAGATTGGATATAACAAGAATGACGTATTCAATGTCTCGTGTTCAATCTAGACATCAAGGACAAAGGAATTAAATGTGTAAACTAAAATTGACTATAAACCGATAATTTGTTGTATCACCAATTCTCGTCATTTGGGTGACGATGATGTATTGCTAGATACCGCTCATTATTTATAAATATAAATACGAGATTTATAATTATTACCAACATGTCGAGAACCCATTGGGTCACACGCTTTGGACATATTCGAATAAGGAGTTTAAATAATTAAAACGTTTAATTATTATATCTGATTTGTATTGATTTAATCTGATTAATTAAAACCAGATATTATTTGTGTTGGACATAAATAAAGTTGACTAGGGATGACCTTTGTAAGGGAGTGATGGTGTATGGAAAGTCTTACACTCAAACATAGATACTTCTACACTCAAGTAAGGTGTAGGGATGGTGGTGCTTTCATGTCATGCATTTCATATCCATATAAATGTATGACATTTTATACAAGAGTTGTTCTTGCAAATCTCTCTAAAAAATCACCTACAACTATATGTTCCCTTTCCTTTCTAAGTTTTGAAACCGTGACTAGCATCACGAAAAGGCAAAGGATTCGGATTGTTCGTGTGGATACCGTGGAGGCATCAAGCTTGCTTTGTTGCTGTGATTCAAAGTCTCGTTAACTGTGAGGTATAATTTCAAAACACCCGATTTATTCCGGTTCGTATGGATCCTTGGAGGGTTACGGTTTTATTTTCCGTTGTGCTTGAGATCTCGTAACTCAACAGTTATCACTAACATAGTTACATGAAGAAATGCATGATAAACCGATATATAAATTGAAAATTGACATTATATGTTTACATTTACAAAAATACGTGAAACCCGTATCATATGATCACTCGACAACTCCTGTTGCTTAAAAATATACTTCATATATCACAGATTGAATACCATGCTCATATATATTTATAGCACGTAAACGTGTCCTGCCGTCATAAATATTGACATCGGAACATCGATACTCGATAAGATGATCTTCGTAGTTTAGTACCGTAGTTTTATTGTCACACTCCAATTATATTCCAATTTATAAAATAAAATGGTCCGTTTGATTTGCATGAATGGAATGGATTTGGATTTTAAATCTATTCCAATAGGATTTCTTTGAGATCTCTCAAACCTATAATTTGGAAATCTAAAAGGTTGGCTAGGATTTAAGGGATTTCGCAAAATTTATATAAAATAATGTTTAAAAATATATTAAAAACATTTGATTTTTAGTAATCAGTTAAATAAAAAACAATTTAATTATTTTTATAATCGTTTTAAAAAAAATTATAAATAATGAAATTCAATTCCATTTATATATCAAATATTCGAAATTTAAACCAAACTGACACAAATATATCTCCAATTTTCAGCCCACTCAATAAAAGAACTTAATTGTTGAGATATTATGTACAAATAAACCGCTGACATCCGCCGCAGGGTAAACCACCGCCTCTCAAGTCCCCCGACTGATTCTACCATAGAGGCCAACGATAGACAATAACTCCCCCCCCCCCACCCCCCCGAACACAGCTTACAATTTTCATCGTACTGTGCTCTCCAAAGAGCAACTCTTCTCAAAATCTCACTCAAAAGGTGCTGAGTTGGAATCCCATTCTAATTCTAACTAAGGATTCTTGTGGTTCCGGAGGATCCAGCTACAGGAGAACAAGGAACGGAGAGCTTATTTTCAGAAATATTTTCTGCAAAAGTTTCTACCCAAATTTCTGTTTATAATACCAACACTACTACATCGTGTTGACCAAAAAAAGTCAAAACACATTTGCAAAAATTCCAGCGTTGACCAAAAAAAGGTCAAAACACATTTGCAAAAATTCCAGCAGGTCAAAATCTTGATAATATTTATCATCAAGTCAAATTACACCAAATTCATCCTTAGCTTCAAGATTAGAAATACAAATAACTTCTTTCCCATCTGCACAACTTCGAACGATTTCTTCTACGCTAGCGGCGATCGGAGAACGTGATCTTTTGAGGTATCGACGGCAGTCGGGGACGCAAACGGCCACATCGGAACTCCTTGGAATCCCATGATCGGCATGAACTTGCCGCCAACGGCTGACATTACGGGATGAGCAGCGGGAGGGTAAAAGGCGGTCGTCGGAGGGCCACAACACGCTTTCAGTTGTTGTTCGAGTCTTTCTTTGTCCGCCTTCAGCTTTTGCTTCTCGTCTCTAAGCTCGTTCTTCTCGACCTGCCATATACGGAAAGTTTTCTTAGCCTAAATGATACGAAGGTTACGAAATCGTACTTCCGAAGATTTAGGGTTTAGGGTTTACCTTCAACTCGTTGATTTTAACGAGCATATCTTGAGAGGAATCCTTAAGCTGAGCGGCTTCGTTTCTCAACTGAGTCACCATTCGGATAGCGTCCGTCAATATGATAGTCTTATCCGTCTTCGACGACCTTCCGGGATCGAGTATTTCGTTCAATTCTTGAAACCTTTTCAATCAAAATTCAAAAGGTTAATACATCGTCCGTAAATGGAAAGTACTCTATCCCAAAATAATTGTCCACATTTCTATTTTATTTTGTCCCAAAATAACTGTACACTGTCAGAAAAAATAAGAGCATCCACATCAATGAAAGCCTTAACTCCTTTCTAATGTGTCACATCAGTTCTACGGTAACATCTCCTATATCAACGTAAGACCAAACTCTTTTTTAAAGCGGTCCCCACTGCCAATATTTTAATATTATATAATAAACTAATGAAACAAAAATATATAATAAACCAATATTATAAAAATAATAGTATTAATTTATTAAATTTAGTGGGTCCCACATCTTGCAAAATCTTGCCTTTTTTAGAGAATGTTAATAAATTCCCAAATCCATTCTGGATGCACGTAACGTCTACTTTCCAATTCTACCTTTAATTATGAGACGTAAATATTCATTACTCTCTCTATTATTAATAAGGGTAAAATCGTCATTTAGTAAATTAAAAAATGTAATAATTGTGTCTTTTTCCTTGTCGATATTTATTTCGGGACGGAGGAAGTATTCAACACGGAACAAATAGAAAAACCAGTGCATGCCTCTCGTTTAGCTTATCCCTCCGCTTCTTCTCTCGGCATGCTTTCGAATCAGAGCTCGATCCAGGATTCGGCCTACAATAAAAAAAGTTATCTCGTATGTAATAAACCAAACGAACCCAATAAACGCTATACACAAAAATTAAAAGAGAGCCAAAGGGAATCGAACTTGTAACCTGTAATGCCACGTGCAATGACACTGCCAGTAGGCTGCAACAGCACGCGATATGTAATGATACGTGGAAAGCGAGAGAAAGTTTGGAAAGACGAGAATAATACATACCTCTTTCTCGACTCGTCCTCCTTGGTGGTATTTGATCTTCCGAATGAATCCACAAATCCGTTACTACAAAAGTAAATCAAAACGCATCCGATTGATTATTTCGAGTAATCAAAAGTAAATCATGATCAAGATTCAGAAGCAAGTACGGATTTGTTGAAAGAAAACGGACTTTTAAGGGGTAAAGATATTACCTAACTTTAAGGGTGTTCAAAAAAACCGATGGACGGCAAAAACTGGTCAGACCGAACCAAACCGGACCGTTTTTAACGGTTTGGCTGTCCGCCCGGTCTGTGAGTGGTTCTTTTGGTGGTATGAACCGACCAGACCACTTGTATATATAAATATATATTCTTTAATATATACTAGAAGCGTACTCGCGCAATGCAGCGAGATAATCACAATTTTAATGTTTCATTTTATTTTTTGTTTTTCGTCGATTTATAGTACGATTTTGGATGTTTTTTTTTTATAAATTTTGTTAAAATTTAATGATTATCTTATATATTTTAATGACATTTAGAAAAAATAACCAATTACATATTTAATAATATAATATATTATTAAATATAATATTTTAAAACAAATTATAGTAATATAATATATCTATACTATAACAATATAATGTTTTTTATATAAAAAAAATTAAGTAGTTTGTTAAAATTCATTAATTATCTTATATATTTTAAATTTTTTATATTTAAATTGAGATGTTTATCCTGTTTTGATTATGTTTATCAGAATTCAAATTTCATAATTTTAGGGTTTGTGGATTAAAGATAAGAATTTTGGGGGATAAGGATGAAATATATTAATTAGGGTTAAAAGCTTTACAGGTAGTACATTATGCTTTAGTAGTTATCTTTAAGAGATTTTAAGTAGATAGCTTTAAATGATAGTACATAAAGCTTAGTGAGTTGTGATTAAGAGTTTTTTATGTCATCTTTATAATATAGTATAGATATATATATATATATATAATACATTTTGACTCACAATTTCATATCCTTTTATTTTATTATTGAGCTTTTAGATTTACAGATTGGGCTAATAATTATAAGTTTTTTAGATTTATAGATTGGGCTAACTTTAATCAAATGGTTATCTTTTTTCTGATTCTAAAATACACAATAAAATATCACTTTGAAAACGCACGTCAACACACCTTCTTTTGAGCTTGTTTGTTAGCAGCTTAATAGCTCTCAGTTTATTCGGTCAACTATACATGACTTGTTTGATAGTGGCTTAATGATATAGAAAGTGGCTTATTCAGTAAGCTTTTAGGAGAGTAAGAGGGAGCTTTATACAGAAAGCCAAGTTTTTTTCAAACATGCCACTCTCAATTAAAAATATGTCCATGAAAAAACCCTCACAGACAAAAAAGTTTATCAACATATACAGACAAATTAATCCACACAAACAGCTTTATCCATACAAAACTTAAAAGAAAAACCAACCAAACAGCTTTATCCTAAGTCTACGATTCGGGTTGCCATCATCACAATCTCAAAACTCGCCCGCACGTTCATCGTCAAATTTATATGTTACTCGATTACACAACCTACCTCCATTAATTTTCATTTTTGTGGGTCCCACTAGATTCTCCGATTGTTGCAATTCACATCTCCGAATCTAAATCCATATAATACGTATTACGACGACAAAATAATTATCCCGAACTATACCTCAAGAAAATATAGAAGCGAAATCAAGAATCAACATCCCCTCTTGATGCACAAACCTAATCCTAAAGAAACGCAAAACGATCATATGAAACAAGATGGCTTCGTTAAATGCGGTTTGCATTCATCCACCAAGACCAACCCTCAATTTAGTCGGGACTCGTACATTAACCAAACTAACCCAGTATATCCCAGTATATCCCACTAACAGGTGGAATATGGGGTTGGGATGTAAAGACCTGACCTGCTCCAAAAAGAAGAGCGGTTGTTTCAGTGCTTACGAAAAAAGTGGGACCCGCACACTATAATCTATCAAAGATGGTTCATGTGATCTACGTCCTGGTTCAAAACAATCTGCTCCGTTAAAAACTTAGAAATACACTAGAGGGTCATTTTGTAAAATAAGCTTCCGAAAAAAAAAGGTCATTGAGCTAAATCGCCCAACTTTCATAATCTCGTCTCGAGTATAAATAATCAATATTTGTTCGGGCAAGCCTTCTAATCTTCAACCGTTACATGTACCTTAAATAAATAAAGACTAATATCGAAGAACAACGCTCGCTAAACACGCGTAATACCATACGGAAAGTGTGTTTTGATGTGCATGGCATCATGTTCAAAGACTAAATTTAACAAATAAAATGGTTATTTATTCTTTTATATAACGTGACGTTACAACAAAATCGGGTTTTATCGGACGCCAAAAATGTCAAACGTCCTAATAGACTGCTTTACAGAACTTAAAGATAAACCACAATCGTGTGCCCCATTTTCACACCCATTTAAAGCGTTGCAATAAGTTTATAGGATGGTTTTAGTGTCTAAACATTTTTTTAGGAATTTTTTTAAAGAAAGCTTCCTTACATCTTTTTTTATAGAGTAAACTTCAATTTTGGTCCTTGAGGTTTAATGAGAAGTCTAAAAGTGGGACCTCAACTTTAATTAGTCTAGAAACCATCCTTGTGGTTTTCATTTTACTCTAAAAGTGGTCCTTGATCACTAACGCTATTTATTTTTTTCCGTTAGACGGTAGAGCATCATCAAAATCTTTAATTTTCTCTATACAAAATAACATGAATATTTTATATTTTCTTTTAAAAAATAACAAATTTTAGATTGAGAAAAAAAGTTTTACAATAAAATAAATACAAAATATAGAATAAATATTATGTTATTTTAAAAGAAAATTAATTTTTTTAATAAAAATAGTTAAAATATTAAAATACCCTCCCTCTAACAGAGAAAATAAACAAAGTTAACTATCAGTGACCAGGGCCAATCCTGGCCTTGTTCCATCAGGTTCATCAGCATAGGGCCCCCAAATTCTTTGGGGCCCAAAATTCTACTAGCCTATGTATATATATGTATATAATAGCTTCTTTTTTAAGGCACAGTCCATTAAAACTAAAGAATAAAGACTTCAATAGCCAAAATCAAAACTCTTTCAATTTAGCGGACGCTTTCTTATCTAATCTGTACGAAATGTTTTGAAAATTGAAAACCCTTCTTTTTCTAATCGTCTTCTTCTTCTTCTGTGTTCTACTTCTGTCGATTCGGTTTTCTTCTTGTCTAAATTTTGAAAACGCGCTTAAGAATCATGATCAATCTGATGTTGATGGAAATGACTTATATGTGGAATTGAAATTGCTTCAAGAGTTTTTACCACATGAAAAGATGGGGCCTCCTGATATTTAGAGTATTTGAAACATTTAGACTGCTTTCCTAATGCTATTATTGCTTATAGAGTCTTGTTGACTATTCCCGTAACTGTTGCATCTGCAGAAAGAAGTTTCTCAAAGTTGAAATTGTTGAAGAACTATTTGTGCTCAACAATGACACGCATTAATAGCCATTGAAAATGGTTTTTTTTTGGAGAAAGTTGCTTATGAAGATTTGATAGAAGATTTTGTTTCGAAGAACGTTAAAAGACTAATTTTATTTAAGTGAATTTTGTATGTTATTTCACTTTTGTTATTTTTAATTTGTAGTACTTTTAATATTGATACATGAAATTCAATATTTTGTTTATATCTTATCTATCGATCAATAGTTTTGATATAGTCTTATAGATGTAACAGGGCCCCAAAATGATTGGAACGGCCTGTCAGTGACCACATTCAGAACAAAATGAAACCACAAAAATGATTTCTAGACTTATCAAAACTCGTCCCACTTTAAGACTTTTCACTAAGGGGGTGTTTGAGATTTATTATTTAAAACAACTTATGCTTATTTTGAAAAGTGTTTATCAACTTATGCGGTGTCAAACTAGAGTTTACTCTTTTTTATATAACATTATTTGACAAAAGTGATAGTATAAAAGCAAGTATCCTATATAAAAAGACTGATTAACAACACTGCAAAAAAAAATGCATCCTATAAACTTATTGCAACAATTAGACAATTTTTTTTAATTTTGTTATAGTTGTTTTTATCTTTTGAAGTACAAAAACTAACCAAATTGACTCAAAAAAGTCAAAATTGAACCCTGATTTTAGTTGATAGCAGCTAATCATCAAAAATTCACAAACCCAGCCCTAAAATCATACATCCATTCGAATCAAATTCACCACTCCTAAACCGTAAACAAACAATCAAAACCAAATCGAAAACCATCAATGCAAAACAACAATCAACAACACACACAAGATCATAATCATCAAATTAACCAATCCAAAATCACAAAACTAACCTAATATCAGTTGAATCAGGAAACGGATCAGACGACCAATGAAAATCCTGATCCAGAGACGGAAGTTCACCTCCGGGGACCGGAAACTGTTCGATCAAACTGAAATCAAAAAAGGAATTCGAACCGTCATCCTCCGCCGCCTGCGCAGCCATTTTCGGTGTTGATTTTTGTGCGGGAAATTGGCGGAGAAATCGGGTGCAGAGATGAGAATTTTTGTGGGTTTTGAGTTGGGGGAAATGTGAGGAAGGATTGATTATTAATTGAAGAGAATCTTTGTTGTGAGGGTATTAATTCGGTGGGGTTGAAAAAGGGTGAAAATCGTGGAGATTGGGGGATCGGTGGCGGGTGTTCGTCGTAGCGTTACACGTCGCCGTTGATTTTTGTTTTAGTGACAGAATTTATCCTTTTACTTATGGTTATGTTTCATGTAGAACCCTCGTTTATTTTAAGAATCACATTCAAGACCCTCTAAAAGTAGGGCTGTGGATCGAGGGGGTTGGGCGGGTTCGAGTGGACAAACCGAAAATTTAGTCGGGTTTCAGATATGGAAGTGAATCCCTGATTTTCAGTTTTGGAGATCGGATTGATTTGGGTTCGGGTTGGAATCGGTCGGGGTTCAGGTATAGTTACATGCAATATATATAGAAGAAAGTCAAGTACATACGAGTAGAGTAACTAAATAAGAAAATAAGAACGGTCCAGTCACATGTGATTTTACACTAAAATCATGTGTAAAATCACATTGATTCATGCGATTTTGGTCGTGACCTGAGGTTGCAGGCCACGTCACTCGGAGACCTTTGTATTGTCGTTAGTGTAAAAATCACATGTGATTTTGCATGTAATTTGGTCGTTTTCTTATTTTCTTATTGTTCTCATTTGAACTCTCTCTCTCTATATATATACATATATATATATATATATTCAATTAATTTTGAAAATTGATGAAATCAATAGTAGGTTTAGAAATTTGAAAAAAGTACAATCAGATTCAGATACAATTATTTGGGGACAGATGGAGTAAATTATATGATATTGGTAATAAAATCAAAACTACTACAAAACTAAGGGAACTGCAATATATATTTTGGTGAATTATATCCATACCCCCTCCTATAGGGGGTATGTGAGTGAAGTAGGAGGGGATGTATGTGAGGGAGATAGGGGGTATGGAAGTTTTTGTGAGTGAGGAGGGGGTAGGGATAACAACACCCTGTATTTTACTTAACTTCTAGTTTGATTATTAAACCAAATGAATACAATAAATCTCAAGCAAAGTTGGAGGTAGGATATGAAAATATAGGATGTACGTAGATTTTGTCTCTAGTCGAATGAGAATATTACACAAAACTAAGTGCAGTGCAATATATAGCAACAAAGGGAATTTCAAATACAAACCAATCTCAACCATTCATCTACTTTAATGAATATATGATTTCATAAATATCTTGATTGTTTTTTAATATAAAGCGTTGATCATAATTAATGAACTCTAATCATCTTCTATAAATATTTAAATCATAATAAATGAACCATCGTCATTTTCATAAATATCTTAATCGATTGGTTTGTATGAATGAGATGGTTTATGTTTTAAACCTCCTCTATATCAACATATTTCACTTTATTATTTAATACGATGTACGTAGATCTTGTCTCTAATCCAACGAGAATATTACACAAAACGAAGCAAACACCAATACACAACAATATATTTTTCACTTAACTTGTGATTCAAATGTCAAATCAAATTAACCCGATAAATCTTACACAAAAGTTGGATCCGCCACAACGATGCCTCTAAACTCAAGGGGCACAGAGGTCGTTACCGTTTCAACCAAACACAAAAAAAGAGCCAACCATTTAAACCAAAGATCAAGTTTTTACATAGAATGTGACTCTTGGAAAGGTCAATCTTGATCAAAATATTCCAAAAAATGAACAAACTTTCAAATCTTGCAACTTGGTAGTATTCTAATGGAAAGAAAGATTGGTTTGACAAGATTCTTTGTGTGACAACCACCCACAAAAAGATGAAAAAATTGAGTGAACATAAACCAATCTTTTTTTAATATAAAGTTTTGCATAAACAAGAATCACAAAGGAGACACAAAAGGGTCCCTCCAAAACCAAGTTGTGTAGCATACAAATTGATTGAGAATGTACAACAAAACAAGCTCATGGTACAAGTTTACTTAGACTACAAATTCAGTGTTGGATTGAAAAAGGGTCTCAATCCTTTTCTTCATCTCATCAGGATTGGCTCCCACTAGCCTCCCAACTACAACACCATCTTTCATCAACAAGAATGTTGGCATTGCCTTCACCTCATACTTGCTTGCTATTTCCTGTAAAGAAAAAAAAAGAGCCCACATCAAGAAAAGATTTTTATTTATATTCCCATCAATATCCCATAAAAATATGGAGTTTTCATCAAAAAAAAATACGAGTTATGGCGTAGTGGTTAAGGCCTTGGGGATGTGGTGGAATATCTCATCTTGCCATGGTTCGAATCCAAACGTACACAACAATTGTGGCCACTGAATTTATCAGGGCTGATTTCTTGCGGTCATAATTTGTGGGGATTAGTCTAGGCATAGCTTAGGACACCCTTCAAAAAAAAGATAACAACTTTTTGCAAGATATGTGTATATACGACATCTATCCACGTGTTTCGTGTTTTTTTGTTCGTTTGATTTGTGTCGGTTTGTGATTTGGTAGTACCGTAATGGTCAAACAAGAAAAGTACCCAAAAATGATACTGAAAGGGTGGTGTTGCTATTTGAACCATTTTTTAGGTCGAATCAAAGCTTTGGAATATAAAAAAGACGACGTTTGATGTTGATGCAAGTCGAAGTTAATTTACTCGGATTTTAAAATTTTTAAATAAAGAAAAAGAACCCACATCAAGAAAATCTTTTATTCATGTTCCCATCAATTTCCCATATAAATATGGAGTTTGTTTTACGTGGTTATGTGACTTGGTTATAGTCGAACAATAAAAGTACCCAAAAAATAATACTGAAATGGTGTTGCTATTTGAACCCTTTTTTAGGTCGAATCAAAGCTTTGAAATATAAAAAATGACATCTGATGTTGATGTATGTGAGAGAAAATTCACTCCGAAAGGGTTCAAATTTTTAAAGATAGCAACTTTTGCAAGATGTGTGTAATAGACTACAACTATCAACATGTTTCGTGTTCGTATTTTTTATTATTGTTGTTTTGTAAATATTTTAATCGTCAAACAACACAAGTACCAAAAAAAGGAGTTGTAGTGTAAGGGTGTTGCTATATGAACCCCTTTCAGTCAAATCATAGCATTGGAACCGTAAAAAGATGTGTCTAAAGTTAAATTAGCACACAAGTGTTGTTATGCAAGATGAGTTTGATGTTAAATTGAGAAGATTACCTTCAAATCATCAACATCAACTATAAGAAAGGTTATGTCTTGGAAAGCGAAGGCCAATTCTTCGAAACAGGGGTTCATGGCCACCGAGGGGATGCACCACGACGCTGTAAAATGCGCCACGACCTATAAACACAAACCGAAAAGCGCAATGAATTTAAACATCAAATAGAATCATTCAACTTGGGATGAATCAAGAATCTTGCAAGAAAAAGAGGAAACAAAGCAAAAAGTGATGATGACCTTTTAGAAATTAATCATTTTTTGAGGTTTGGAATCAGAATTCAAACCCAATTAGTGAAAAGCTAAATTGATCATGAGTTGAATTCTGATTCCAAACGATGGAATTGGAATTCCCGACCGGTTAAGATGCAGGGGATGTAGTGGAAATCTCAACAGAACACCGTGAAGGTACAAGATTACACCAAAAGTACCTTCAACAGTAATTTTTTTTTGCTAGGTTCAGTGTGTTTTTGACTTTTTGTGCACGAAAACAGACTGGTCTCACGCGAACCCAAAACACCGGATTCCATTTAAAGGTATTATAAACCAAACAGAACCCTAAATCCTAACAGAAGATTCAACAAAGATTGGAATTAACAATAGTAATAATCAAGAAATCAAGAAACCCCAATTGGAAACACCATTATTCCAATTCCAAGCTGTGGAAATCAGAGTTCTCAAATATACATTTAGGGGTTTTATTTTATTTGAATCAATTTATTGGGTGTTCTACTTTCAATCACGTAATCCCTAAACGACCCAAAACCCTAAACAAAGATTCACATTAGCAGCTCAAGAAGCAACAATCAGCCATTTTTGCTACACAAATTGAAGAAATTAGGGTTTAAAGAAACACCAATTGATAAAAAAGAAACAAAAAAAAAACATTTTCAAGATTCATATCAACAGTTCAAGAAGCAATGATCAGCCATTTTTGCAACAAAAAACCAATCCTTTTGATGAAAAATTGAACAAGAACTTGAACCCATGAACCAAAAAACTGGAAAAACTTGTGATTTGCAGAAACCCAAATGAAAAGTTTTAAAAAAATTGAAAAAAGAAAATATTCAAGATTATGGGGATGAAGATACTTACAGGGGTTCCATGGGATTTTGATTCTTGAATGTAAGAATCCCATGATTCAGTTGAAATAATCTTGAAAACTGGTTTTGGGTGGGTTTCTTTTTGGCCTTCCATTTTCTTTTTCTTTTGTTAAAGATTCACTGAATGAAGTTATAAGTACTAAAAGAAATTTGGATAAACATAAAATTGGGACCCATTTTCTTGAAATCATTGAGACATGGAATCTGTTGGATTTTGCACCAATCCATTTCATGAGATACTTTGATATTATATATTTGATTTTTTTTTTTTTTTTTCAACGGCAAGAATTTTATATTACCACAACAAATAAAAAAGAGTATAGCGAACGTGACCCGATCTTTCCCGGCAAAGCTAAAATGAACAAATCAAGATATTTCAAATAATTTAGCAATAAACTATTCTTTTTTGAATGATTAAGTCTCTAAACTAATTTTTTGAATGAAAAAAACTTTAAACTTTCTCATTTTGAATGATTAAGTTCCTGAATTATTTTTTTTGAATGAAAAAAATCATTAAACTTTTTCATTTTGAATGAAAAAACCATTAAATTTTTCCATTTTGAATGATTAAGTCCCTGAATATTTTTTTAATTAAATTAAATCATCGAAACTTCTAAAAATTAGTTAATTACATCATTTTAACCCAAAAAAAAAACTATTGGTAACCGATTATCTTTTGATTTTTATCTATCAAAATGTCAAAAAAAAAGGTAATGGCAGGGACAACAACATGTTAAGCGATATGGAGAACGGAAAAAGTTTGGGCAACAGGGAGTGGTGAGGCGGAGCAATACGATTGTTTGTGAGAGATTTAATGGCGTAGAGTTGGAGAACGGTAAAACTTATTTAGATTTGTTTTCAATTTAAAACTTTAATAGTGAGTTTCAGGTACCTTTAAAAAAAAATATAACCAACTTTTAGAAGTTGAATGGTTTATTTATTCAAAAAAATGTTTATTGACTTAATCATTCAAAATTACAAAGTTTAATGGTATTTTCATTCAAAAAAAATAGTTGAGGGACTTAATCATTCAAAATAAAAAGTTTAATGGTTTTTTCATTCAAAAAAATAATTTAAAGATTCAAAATTAGATAGTTTATTTGATTTTTTTTAAACCTTTCCCTATATAAATTTAGAAAAAATGAAACCTAATTTTTTACTTGATAATAATCAATATAAAATATTAATTTAAATTTCATTGAAAGATATCTTAAATGGTTAATTGTAAAAAATAAATATCTTAAGTAAATTATTTATTAAATAAATTATAATATATAATAAGACATAATATCCAACAAATATATTTAAGTCGAATTGATCTATTGAATTTAACACTTTATTAGTAAAAAGTAGTTTTGAGCACACGGTTTTGTCCGACAACTCGATTTTAATGGATAGGTTTTATTATAAGATTGAGATGCTTTCGCTATCAAGAGAAATATTTTGATAAAAACAAAAATTAAATATCAAATTAATTTAAGTTATTTATCTGACAACTCGAATTTATGGATAGGTTTTATTATAAGATTGAGATGCTTTCGCTATCAAGATAAATATTTTGATAAATACAAAAATTAAAAGTCAAATTAATTTAAGTTATTTATGGGTTTTACATCATTCTTTCTATTTAATTCATTGTTGGATTATTATAGCAACTAATGTAATCTAAATCAATTATTAATTCAGCTTCAAAATCATCATATATAAAAACCATAATGTTTTTATGTAAATTGACAAAAACAATTATGTATTTGAACAAAAAATAAATACAATAATTAAAAGAAGTTTAGAATATGTCCAAAAGATTTTCTAAAAATTTCTCTAAATTGAAAAATAATAATTTAAAATTTAAAAAAAAATTATTTAACTTCAGATGTTTTTTCATTTTATAACATTAATTATATTACTAATATATTTCATAAGTTTAAAAAAATATTATTCCTTTAAACATTTAATTTCGATTTTTCTTATTGATGGAATATATAAAAAAAAATATTTCTCTCGTTTTAATAATCTTTTTGGAGTTTTTCAAATTTATATAATTTCACACTCTGTCTCCTACTTTCTTCATTTTAGGGATCCGTTCGAGTAAAAAATATTCTCAAAATCCAAAATCTCTATATTGAATGATCTATTGAAAATGTTCTTATGTCATTTATCATTTTCTATTATTTTTGTTTTTCTGTTTTATTGGTCCTAAAAAGTTGTACAAAAATTGATAGGAAAGATCATGCGATAAGTTAAATAGTTTGTGAGAAGACAAGAAATCTCAATACCATATGGAGGGATTTTCCACACGAATTGGGTCGGATCCGCATCGGCATCGAATCAAACCACAATTCCTATAACTGGTAGTAGTGTTGGTATGTTTCTTTTTCCATCATTATTTTTCTATAATTCAGCTGAATGACCTTCAGAGAGAATTTTTAAATTGATGACATATTTTGTAAGCATTCCTGTGTACAAAAACAACAATATAACTTTCTATTTTTAAGCAGAAACAATTTCAAACCTGTCAAAAAATCATTGCTTTAAAAAAAAAACAATCAAAAAGTCAACTAACCAAAAACCCTTTTTTTAATTTCTTGTATCATACAAATAAAACCATTAAAAGGTAAAATCAGAAATTACCATTAATCATTCATTCATATATGAATATTACAAATGGATGAAACCAAAATATTACTAACTCATCTACATCAGTTACAACAAATTACACAAACCAAATCCCCACAAGTTAAAATTCTCTCTTGTTAAAAACACACATTTCTCCACTCTCAAATCCAAACAAACAAATACTTAGTAATGTCATTAGGCATATGACCCTTTTGGCGAAACATCATCTATCGAATGTTTATCCGTAGCTCAATCGAGAATCTTTCTCTAACGGTCGGATAGTTTGACGTCGTGGGATCCCAATCTCGCAAGAATTCACCCTTGCAGCAAACCGTAACGAGCATAATGACTCATCCACGGACGATGGGTCGGGTGAAACGTTCACAAACATTAGGGTCTTTGAGTCTCCACCCAAGCAAGGCTACAAACGGAATCAAAAGTTACAACGTGGAAAAACTATTTCATGCAAGATTTGTACAATATTGCTCAATGCAAGCGGGGATATTTAGCTCAATGACCTTCTCTAGAAGCAAGTTTTGCAAAACCACCTTATAGAAGAAGATTGTTTTGAACCAGAAGCAGATTAGATGAAGATCATTAAGCTAAAAAGAAATTTGGATGGTCATGTTCACAAAAGAAGATTGTTTTTTGAAAAAAAAAACTCTTAATGGCTATTAAATCTGAATCGTTCAAACCTTTTTACATTCAGACTGTTTGATTTTTTCTAGTTTTCAGAACCTCTTAACTTTTAAATACATCTTAAATAAGAAGTAGTGACCTAACTTCTTAAAACCTCTTATCGCCGCCTCATTTCATATGCTCTCATTACTCTCATAACACCTCCAAACGTTACGAAAACAATCTTATTGATTCAAATTTCAGAACCACCTCTTATTAATCAGAAATGAAATAAGACTTTAGACTTCAAACCTCTTATAAAACAAACGCCACCTAAAAGTTTGTAAAGTGACTACTATATCTCTCCTAGGTCATTTAACCAATGAACCATTTTTAAAAAATGACTTTCCATAATAGGTCATTTAAGAGCATCTCCAATAGCTATGTTATAATTTTTCTAAAATAAAGTATCAAAAGTCAAAATCTCTTAAAAAAAACTACACCCAACCCCAATAGCTACTTCAGTTTAGCAATTATAGAATCAACTATATAACTAAAATATTCAATACATTTAATAAAATATTAATTTTCTCTCCTAAACATTTCATTTCAATACCTCGTGTTGGTGGGAAAGAATCAAAACATTTTTTTGCTATCTTATATTGACTTTTACAGATTTCTCCAAATTTAAGATTTCCACCTTTCTTCTTTTCTCTATTTTAGTATACATTTTACCACAACTGTTAGAAAAATAAAAAATCTAAATCTCCAAAATCTCTATTTTAGCATAGCTATTGGAGATGTTCTAAAAAGCTAGCCCCTTTTGAGAGGCAGAGAAGGTTATAACAAAAGTTCATTAAAAAAATGTTTTTAAATAAAAAAAAAGATTGATATCTATGTCACCCAGGCATGAACATGGTGCAGTTTTAGATTGGATTTACCTGAAGAAGATATGTAAGCTTTGAATTCCTAAAAGGAACATGATTTTCCTTCTTTGCCAATGAGAAAATAACATCACTCAATGAAGATAAACTCTTGTTGATTGCCTGAGTACACATATAAAGCACAAAAAATTAACCTTTTTTCATGCCGTTTAAAACGTACAAGAAACCAATAAAAAAAGTTTCGACTTTAGACCTGAGTCTCCTTCATTCGTTCTCCTGTCGCTCCACTTTTCGAAAGCCGTTCACTTCCCGCTAAATCGATAAGATTCAAAACGCCTTGAACTTGTTGTTCAGTGCTCTATCAACAAACGAAAGTGTGTCAATATCGTTGACTTATCAAACAATCTTTCAGCAGCTTTAGTACTTCTTCCGTCCCAAAATAAATGTCGACAATGAAAAGACAGTTTTAAAAATGTGTGATTATTACATTTTTAATTCACTTAGTGACAATTTTACCCTTTATAATAGAGGGAGTAACGAATTTTTCCATGTCATGATTAAGGGTACAATTGGAAAGTATGCACTTTTTTAATGCTATTTTGGGGGGAAGGAAGTAATATGTTACCTCATTTACTCCGTAAATCCTTAATGTGAATACAAAGTGACTTCTCGACGAATACTCATTCATATCAGTCTTCCCAACAGCCCTGTATCATTTAAAAAAACAAAATCAACAAGCAGAACTCATAAAAACATCCTATTTGTGTTCAGAAGCTGCCAAGTCCAGGCCATAATATGATAAAGCTCAATCCGTCTAAAGGTTGTTAAGCTCTAAGGGGTTGTTTGATTTTTTATCCATTAAGTTCTGAATCCATTAAGTTGTCTTTAAACATTAATCTGTTTGAATAAATTAAGATAAGTTGTTTGTTTTTTGTTCTGAATAGATAGTTTGAACAACAAAAATTACCATTTTAACCTTAGGTCTACATAAGTGTTAGAATGAAAATAAACTGTTTGATAAATATTTAAAATGACAAAATTTTATATAATAATCTGAAATATTTAAAATACATAAATATATGAATTCAACGAGTTCATAACACAATACTTAATAACTTAAAATATATATAAAAAACAATAAAGTATCGTTGTTTAATAACAATTTTCTTAATTTATTCATGTTGGTAAACTATTTATATTTTTTATGAGTTGTGTGATTAAAAATTATAGAACAAGGGTAATTTTGGGAAAATTCTAACTTAATGCATTAAGATAGGATGAGCTAACTTAATAAGTTAAGTCAATCTCTTAGATGCCGTTTGTTTTTTAAGAGGTCTAAGTCTGAAGTCTTATTTTAGTTATAATTAATAAGAGGTGGTGTGTAAAAAGGTCTGAATGATTCAGACTTAAGAGCCATTAAAAGGTTTTTAAAAAAAAACAAACAACCCCTTAGTAATAAAGTTAAAATCAAACACCTTAATATAACTTAACCAATTAAGCTAACCACCCATTAAGCTTATTAAGTTGAAAACAAACACCCCCTAAGTGTATTTGGTGCGCAGACGGGCTTGGACAGGATTAGACTGGACGGGTGAGAGTGAGGTAGTTAGAATAAAGAATCGTGGAAGATTATAGAGTTTTAAATGACATAGTCATTTACCTATCTTGTCCCATCTCCCTAACCTCCATGGAGGTCAGTGTGTGAGTATTTGTCGTATATAAATATTATATACTTCAAAATTGTGGAAAAATAGTTGTCACGAAATAGAGTATATATATATATATGTATATATACCTGCTGTGTGCAGCCTGCTGAAGAAGATTGGAAACCTCCTTTATACTGCATACATCAACAATGGTGAGATCAGAAACATATGTGTTGCCATCCGCATCATGCCTGATGGCATACTGCTTCCCTGCACCACCAATTTCTCCACGTGAAACATCACCGCTACTTGATCTTGGTGACAACAAATCACGAATTGTTTCATTGTAGATTTCCAACATAGAAGCCTAGACATGTTGAAAAAAAAAGTAATGATAAGCTCCATTGTCACACCCCTACAATCATTATAGTATTTATATAGAAATTTCAGCAAAGACCTATTAGCAAAATTGTCATTTGCCATATATTACAACCTCAATAGCGTATTGTATATAATAATTTCAAAAGAGACACGTATATATACATACGATGGGAAATCAAAGGCAAACCAAAAAAATGTTATAGACCCGTGAGAACCAATCCAAGCCATTCAATGAGTTTCAGTTTAAGATAGGATTCAAGTTGGTTCACATGTTTTTTTCTTGTGTGTTTCATATATGCAACATATTTACATGTTTTTCACATGTGAAACAATCTTGAATGTTTCATAGATGTAGCAACAATGTATGTCTCACATGTATAGTTTCATATTGGCACGGTTCCTAACATTTTTGTGGGTCACAGTTGATTTGCCCATGTATACAAATACATACATACACACACACATGTATGAGGTTCAAATAAGAAAACACGAGAACACTTGTATCACATGTGATTTTACACTATTTTATATCACAAAACCGCACGACTTTGGCCGAGACCTAGGTCGCAGGCCAAGTCAGCCGCACAACCCTGCATTGACAGTGTTCCTTAATCACATGCGATGTGATATAGGTGTTCTCGTGTTTTCTTACTTTGACCTTGTTCTCGTTTGAAACCAACCTAGTAAAATGGAATGGTACATCCATTTAGTGTGAGACCTATGAGCCAAAGAAAAATAGGAAGAAGGATATATAACCTGCATTTTGTATTTCCAGCCCTGGGCAGCTAGAGCTTGACTTGTTTGAAAGACCTGTTCTAGGGATCGTGGTATCAGACCCTTCTGCTGAGAAGCTTCGGGTCTACCCATCATCGTGTATGTTTTACCAGAGCCAGTTTGCCCATATGCGAAAATGCAGACCTGTCAAAATACAAATGAACACTTTAGCCAAATTCATTCGATGATACAAAACAAACAAATGTGAAATGTCCACTTAAAAAGAGCATACAGTTTTAGAAATATGTAATTATCACACTTTTTAATTAACTAAATGACGGTTTTACCCTTAATAGAGGGAGTAATTTATTTATTTATCTCATCATTAGGGGTAGAAATGAAAAATAGGCACTTACTCTTGAAAGTGGACACTTATTTGGGACTGGGAGTAACAACAATTGCGGATTCATACCAAAAATACAATAGAAGTTGATCCTTGTTGCCTTTGGAATGATTGAAGTGACCCAAGGGTAAAATAATAAATTTTAGTCAAATCTAAAACCAACTTCGACAAACCAGACACATTTTTACCTTACCACAACTTCATAAAAACTGATCATTGTCAATGCTAGAAGGGCAAAAGGCATGATAAGGTAACGTACTTTGTCTTAATTCCTATTTTGGGTAACGTACTTTTAAAACATCCGTTTTAGTACCTAAGAGGTAATGTTTCAAACGTTTAAGTACCTAAGTAATTGATTTACTGGTTACCATATTGATGTGGCGAGTGATGTGGCATCCAAATCAATATAATTTGCTGACGTGGCTACCGATATGATTTTTTAATCTAATTTTAGTTTTAAATTATCCTTAGTCTTGATATTTCAATTTTATAAATATATAATTCACAAATAATTATAATATATAAATTTTAATAAAATAAATAAATATAAAACTAATTTTAGATTAAAAATCCATGTCAGTAGCCACACTAGCAAATAATATTGAGTTGGATGTCAGAACACTCGCCACATCAGCATGGTAACCGGTTAATGCTTAAACCGGTTACTCAGATACTTAAATGTTTGAAACCTCACATCTTAGGTACCAAAACGGATGTTTTGAAAGTACATTTCCCAAAATAGGAATGAAGGCAAAGTACGTTACCTTTTCAAGCAATTTGCCCTTACTAGAAATAAGTAACAATTCCGTACTAAAAAGAAGAATGATTTTCACATCAAAACAGCAAGAAACTATGAAAAGAAAGTTGTCATTAGCTTGCAAAAAGGCAAAACTAATAACCTTATATCCATCGAGCGCACTCTGCACCAGCTGTGATATCTCCATAAAGACTTCTTGCTGAGATGCATCATGCGCAAACACTTTGTCAAATGTGAAAGGATACTTTTGGCCTGTAGAATTGAAAAATATGGTCATTTTCCAACAACAAAAAAAGCATGCCAATATGAGAAAATGTGTCTATAAAGTACATGAGATGTTCAAAATTCAAATGTGTTTTACAATTTAATTTTCCACATTTAAAACAAGCTGGCAAACCCATCGGAATGAACCATTACCACTTTGAATTAGATCAATTCCTCGCCCAGCTGATTCGACTGAAGTGGGATAACAGACACTGGCTTCTGCTCCAGGACCATCATCAGGCAACAAAGGCCGGACTCTACAAAATACTCGGATGTTGCCTTTCAGCTCCTGCAATTAAAGACCGTCAAGTCCAAATGAACCTTGGAATTTAAGTTACTTACCTAAGAGCATCCACAATGTTGAGCTTTTTCACTATCCACAATGTTGAGCTTTTTCACTAACGTTTTTCACAGCTTTTTCCTTACACATTATCGCCACCTCAACAACTTAAAAACCTCTACATACCTCTACTATGTGAAAAACCTCACCCAAGCTTTTTCATAGCTTCAAGGTCCCACCAATTTAACTTCACCTCATTATATTCTTATTTATAAAAATAAATATATTAAAATTTATAAAAATACATATTTATTTATATCGAGAAAAAATTAAATAATACTTTATATTACAATACTTGAAATAAATTATACAAACATTGAAATAATAAAAAGTTAAATTAAAAGTATGTACAATAAAAAAAAATTGGGTTATCAAGAAATGTGTAAAAATTATATAACAATATGTACAAAAAAATTGAAAAAGGTTAAATTTAAAAGTATCTACAATCAAAAATACAAATTGAGTTATCAAGAAATCTATAAAAAAATGTATAAAAGTATGTCAAATAAAAAATATTAAAAGTATGTATACTAAAAAATAAAAAACGGATTATTAAGAAATCTGTAAAAAATGTATAAAAATATGTCAAATTTGAGACATTAATTTAAATATATAAAAAATATAATTACTTTAATTACGTACTTACTTTACATTATTTATTTAATATTTTTATTTAAATATGATTACTTTAATTATATTAATAAATAAAACTGATTACATAAGAAACTTTTATAAAATTGTATAAAGTTAAAACTGATTAAATACAAAAAACCTCTGAAAAAGCAGGTCGTGCAGTTACGACCTATGATGAAAGAGCTCACCAAAAACCTTACTTGAAAAACCTCAAAATCAGGTTTTTGCTTTTTGAAAAACCTCCCAAAAACCTATGAAAAAACTCTTAAAAAGAACATTGTGGATGCTCTAAAGCTAAGTGTTGGATGACAAAAAGAGTACCAAAATAGTGTTGTGGAGCTTCTTCCTCAATCTCTCCCCTTCAAGAAGTTGAGTTTCTGAATCCCGCAAGCGATCTTGTAATTCAGAGACGACACGTTTTTGCTCCTCGTATTCTGTCCTTATTTCTGATGATGATAAATCAGCCATCTAATTGGAAAAATAGTAATAACTAATAAGCAATAGTTTTTCAACGTTAATGACACAGTGAACTAAGATGAAGCCAATGAAACATGCACCTTAAGCTTTTGGTTCGCAGCAGCTAACTGATGTTGCAGTACTGATATTTGCTCTCTTTGAGATGAGCAAGTCTCCTGAAAAAGAAGTGAAAGCATTAACTTCTTGCCACCATATAACAGATACTACCTCAATCCCAAAATAAATGTCCATAAAGAAAAAGGCACACGGTTTTAGAAATGTGTTCGCTTTTTTAATTAACTAAATGACAATTTTACCCTTAATAACAGTAGTAACGAATTTCTCCATATCGTGATTAAGGGTAGAATTGCAAAGTAGCCGCTTATTTTGGACAAATTAAAATAAACTAGAAGTGTACTCGCGCAATGCAGCGAGATACATCACGATTTTAATGTTTCATTTTATTTTTTGTTTTTTGTCGATTTACAAAACGATTTTGGATGGTTTTGAGAGAGTGATAATGACTTTTTCATAAATTTGTTTAATTTAGGCTTAATAATATATTTTTTTATAAAAAATAAGTATTTTGTTAGAATTCAATGATTATATTATATATTTTAAATTCTTTATATTTAAATTGAGATGTTTGTATATGTTTATCATTTAGTTATGAATTCAAACATATAGCTTTAAAAATTTGTACTCATGCATCATGACTTGTAATCTTAAATTTTTAGTGATGTGTATCAATAAACAGTACTTAATGCATAAAGCTTGTTTTTTAAGAGATTATTCGATAGTTTAATAATAATATAATGTTTTTTATGAAATAAACATTAAATATTCTGTTAGATTTTCTTAATTATAGATTTATTATATTTAAAATTTTATGCGGAGAGTGATTTTAGGGGAGTTAAAGTGGTTAGAGATAAGGATTGAAAGTTAATAATAAATAGCATTAAGTGTAGGACATAAAGCTTTAATGGTTGTTTTTAAGAGATTTGAAGTAATTAGCATTAAATTGCGATACATTAAGCTTTAGGAATTGTTTTTAAGAGTTTTTTATACATGCTTAATAATATAGTATAGATAATAGGAGTAAAGAATTTCTCCATCTCATGATTAAGGGTATATTGCAAAGTAGCCACTTAATTTGGACAAATTGAAATAAAAATGTGTTCACTTGTGATGAGACAGGGCCAGTACATAACATGAGAGGTTAACCAGTTAATCGAAAGACAAACTAACCTCCAAAGCAGTTGACCTCAAGTGCAAACTATTGCACTCTGCAGCAGTGCGACCGGTACTTTCTCTAAATCTTATCAGTTCAGAAGTCAACTCTTGCACTTGTAATAATTGCCGCTCGCGATCCTCCCTTACTTGCTGCAATTCTCCTCTGAGGATGTCAACTTCCTTCACTGCAGTTTCTTTTTGCTTCATGGCATCATCTCGAGAATCCTAGTACAACATTTGAAAAGCAGGGTCAAGTGCAAGCTAAGAAAGCGTAAACGCTTACTTGTCTATTCTACCAAGTTTAAGAGAGCCGAAATTATGTTTCAACCAATTACTTGCTATTGAGTTGATTCTTGTTTCCCACAATTTCAATTATCCTCATCCTCGACCACAAATTTTGGCTACACATCAAACTATATATTCAGAAGGCTAACTACGTAAAATGTATTTAAAATTTCAAGTCCCAGAAATATGAAAATAACAGTGTGGTGTTTGTCAACACAACAGGCACAGTCTGACTAGCTCCTTCCTTAAGCATTGCAGCAGCTTAACTATTCTGTAATATAGTATAGTTTGGCAATTAATCTACGTTCGGTGATAAACTGAAAATGGCACAATGTTGTTGCCATTTATCTAACAGCATAAAAGAGATTAACCACAACTCATGGGTATTGATATTTGTATTCACTGATAAATAAATGAGACTGTCATACTGGTTCTGCATACTTGTTAGCTACATCGAGATCAAAGTATTTAATTCCATCCGGCCCCAAGAGTTGTTTTTGTATTACCTCTCAGATGTAACCACCATGGTTCAGAACTATAAGACAGGGAAGGTACCACTCTGTCTAATGATTGTGGTTGAACTAGTGGTATCGCTCACTGGCAGTAAATTTCACTCACTTTTTCATATTAAACTTTTGGAAATAGTCGTTTAGGATTAAACAGAACTATAGAGATTTTGATGAATGTCAAATACTAGATTTGAAGACTTCCTCTATAACCCTTACAAAGTTCAGTAATCTCAAAGCATCATGATCGCCATATTTCAAGTGATACGAGTGACATGTGTAAGAGAAAAATAAGGAAGGGAAAAGACTTACTTTGGCAGAAGTAAACTCCTTCTGCAACAAGTTATAATGACCCCTTAAGGTACTGTGGTTTTCCAAAATTGCAGCTTTCTCTCTTTCTACTTGTTTGTTCGCATCAGTGGCTGCTTTAAGTTCATTTTGGAGTTTGGTATTGTACTGTTGCAAGCTTGTGTTGTACTCTTGCAACCTCTTGTACATGTCTTCTTGAGTTTTCACCTGAAATCAAATAACAGAGGAAGCCCATGAACTAAACAATCTGAAATCAGAACCACAAATTGTCTTTTTACTTCTATAGTTGTGCATCCACTTGTTTTTATTACCTTTTCATTAGCTTTCAATGCATTCTGCTCAGCCCTTCCCAGCTCTTCCTTTAAAGAATCTTGATTCTTTTCAGAAGCCACCCTGGCTTCTTTTTCTGTCTTGTGACACTCAAGGGCATTCTAAGGAATGGATACGAGAGATTATAGATAAAGAAAACAAACAGAGAAAATAAAAGAGATACCAAATAGCTGTTAGATTTGAAGCCCTACAATTTTTTCAGACTCTTCATTTGCCAAGCTTTCTTTCAAAGAGGAAATATTTGTTTCCAATTTAGAAATTGTTGTGTTCAACTCTTCTTCCTTAGTTTTCATTGCAGCCTCTGTAAATGAAAATAAATGGTTGTCAACATGAAGTTATTTTTTGCATATTAAAATGACTTGACTTTAGCCTTCAGTCAAAGGCCACAACCTGCTTCCACACATTTTCTTTCTGAAGAATCCAGCATCTTACGCAAGCTATCCTTTTCCTCGGCAAGGTCTTCTAAAACCTTTTGAAACCATTTTATACAAACCTTCAGCTTTTTCATATACTCTGTCATCCACTCTTGTTTTCCCTGAATATACAAAAGAAGATGCCCAAGACAGTTAAAACACATGATGATAACAGTAGCTCTAAAACAAATGAATTACAACACCAATATTGCATATATATTGTTTCTTTCTATGGTCACGGCAACTGGATATGCTATATGAATGGTATTGCAGCATAAGATGACACAACAAAAGTCAGACCTTTGAATCAAACTTTTTCCCTTTAAACCTCTCATTCAATAGTGCATCCACCTCCTCCTTTGTAAATTCAATGTTTTCACACTCAGACCCCTCAGTTTCAGAGGGTGCTGCAGCAACGTCCTTTTGATTGTTCATTGGGGCAAGTGCTTGCCTGCCTCGACTTGCAGTGGTTGAGGCCATCACCCTACCAGTGCCGATTTTCCTACGCTTATCTAAAGGAGCATCATCAACAACTCGATTTTTCTGCAAGTACATCACCAATAAACATCAGTAACTGAAAACATAAACCCTTAAAGAGATCTGCGATCCATACACACGATTTACTCAAAACATGATGCAAAGAGACTTCTTAATCAAATGTAACAAATTTAACTACGTTATTCAAGCACGAATGGTACACAACAATTTCCTTAGCCAAATTCTTTTAACCTTCTGGGTTAGAAAAAAGCCCATTTCCATATGTGAAGATTTTTGCATGTCAACAAGAAATTGAGGACAAGAGATAAAATGAAATGGGCAACACAAATTGTATGCATAATCAAAATATCCAGCACCTCCCTTTCTCATTAATTTAACCAATCACTATGTGACATCAAGAATGATGCCATAAAAACAGCGCATGTGATCAAAAACAGTAACTCAACCCCAAACAGCATCTTCACAAATGAAGTAAATTACAAATAATATGTGATCATCATCCAACTTCTATATCCCAATTGCCACAAAAGTCTTTAAGGTGCAATTAAGCAGCCCTTCATCCTTCTATATATGAAATTCAGTGATACATCAAGACTTCAAACAGTTTTGAGCATTGAAGTGTGAAAGCACTTTACTTTAACAAACTGTTGAAAAGGCTAATGTTTCCACATCAAAACCACAGTTTTTTATCACATTTCAAATATAAAAGCATTTACTCATGTAGCATTGTCATATGATTAATTTGATAGAAACGTCTTCCAAGCTTCAACATGTTATCCATAAGGGAGGAAAAATTTCACAATGCACGGGTAGCTTAATAGCACAATGAGAAAGACTATGCTTTTAACAAGCCACCAGTAGTGGTTAGAGCATCATCTTTTCCTCACATATCATCAACTTCTTTTCTCAATTTGCAAGAAAAGAGAAAAAACAATGGCTTAATGCTGATCAGACACAGGAGACAATTTGCCATTTATACTTTTCTTCAACAGGGTTTCAAAACATTCAAGTTCTAGATAAGCATCTACTATGACTGAATAACATATGAACAAAATAAAAACAAATGTTCAACTTCAAGTAGGGGTAGCTCATTTGATACATTTTCCTATGGTAATATTAGCATCATACACCCAGTCATTACAAAGAAATTAAATCAACTTTAACAAGCTATCCAATAGTACAAAATCAAATCTTTTACCAATTACATTACAAGACTCTAAGTTTACTTAACCTACAAAGACCATCCGAAAAGCTCATGTTCTAGGTAAATCAAAGAGAACACAATGAATATGCAAAAACGTAAAGAAAACAAAACAAATTGGTTCAATCTTGGAAAATATGGAATCATAATCTCCAACTCAAGCACAAACAAACACATGTAAACAAACGTGAGCTTACGTTTAAAGGACTGCGTGGAGCAGGAGGCTTGTTTTGGTTCCGTGAAGTCATTGATTTACTCTCTCGCACTCCAACACCAGTTGAAGATGGAGGATTTTTGTAATGTTACACTTGAAATTGGACCAAATTTGGTGAGAATCAAACGGATACGGATGTTTGGGAGGAAAAGATTGATTGAAATTCAAATGTTTTGGTGTTCGATTTGGGGGAAAATGGAACGTTAAGATCAGGGTTAGGGTTAGCGAAAAAAGAGAGAGAAAGAGGGACGAGATGCTCCCAAAAATTTTGAAAATTTGAATTTGAGATCTAAGCGCTCCTCTTGCTGCATAATGTGGAGTTTCGATTTAGATCCGTTGGTCGGGTCGGGTGTTAACCATTTGTAATGAATCAAACCCAATTAGGTGTTTGGGTCGGGTCATTGGCCCATTGGTGACATGGTCAAATTGGGTCCAGTTTGGTTCAATACAAACTACATATACCCGTGCAATGCAGCAGAATGTAAGTAAATAACGGAACAATTAATGTTACTTTCTTATAAACATGTCATCAACAATCAACCATGACTTAATAATCACAGTTTATGAAACCCTAAACCCATAAAGATATTCAATAATGAGTTTATATTACAATTATTGACGAAAAAAATATAATGATATAATTTATAATAAGAATGAAACGTATTTTATGATTATGTATTTTTAATGTGTTAACGTTGGAAAAAAATAAAACGTATGGATAGAAAACAAATTAATTCGTAGATATATTCATGATATTTAATAGTACGGTTAAATTAAAAAATATTCAGTATTAGGCTCGTTTTGAAGGTATTTACAAGACGATTATAATAGTATAATTTGTAAAAAAAAAATATTTTTTCGTTGCATTTTTGTTCATATATAATTATTTGTGTTAATATGATAATGATGTAAAATAAAAAATGAAAAAAGAAAATATATAAAGTAAATTAAATAAGTAAGTGTAAAGATGATAAATGTAACATTGTAATGGTAGTAAATATTATTGTAGAAAAGATTATAAATAACCTTTTTAGAATTTTTATATAGTAGTATAGATATTGATATGGATTTCAAGGATTGGTGGAGTGGTTATTTATAGGATCGATTTTTTCAATTTTTAATTTTTTTTTTATTTTAATACAAAATCCTTTACAAAAAAAAGTTTGTTTTGTTTTTAGAATTTCAAGTCTGTGTCATTTAAAAGTTTATTTTAATGCTAAAATTCTAGATTGAAAAACATTAATGTACTTTTGTGTAAAAAGAGGGGTTGTTTGTTTATTTCTTAATGGTTCCATTAAGAGTCAACATTTGAATCATTAAGGCTATGTTTGGCAAACTAACTGATAAGCTAACTTATGACTGATAAACTAGCTGATAACTGTTAAGCTAGCTGGTAGCTGATAAGTTAGCTGATGAAAAAGTCACGTTTGACAAAAACTAGCTTATAATCATTTAAATTACCAAAAAGAACATTAATTATTTATTTATAATTAAAAGTTGATATATAATAATGAATATTAATGAGGGGCATAATTGGAATATTTACAAAAAGCTTCTCATAAGCTACTTCAAGTAACTTATCAAAAAGTTAGCTTATATGCTAACTTATGGTTATCCAAACATGTACCCAGAAAATAAACTAGCTTATTTTTGCCAAACAATGCCTAAGAGATAAATCATGTTTGGTAAAAAAAATCTGCCTCTTAATGGTTCCAAAACCCTCTGAATGATTTTGTATCTTGACCCTGTCTTAACCATTTAGAGCCCTGATTTCATTCTTAACAATTAGCAAACAGCCATATTTCATTTTACACTATATCATAAGAGTCTCTTAATCATTCTGACCACTTAATCATCCTGCACCAAACCATTCAGCAACTGCCAAACAGCCCATAAAATCGGGCCGAGTCAGGGATAAAGGGACTGGACTAGTTGTTGGGCCTAGGATTTTGGGTGGGGACAGGGATGGTCGGCCCGATATTTCAAGGATGGATTTGGGACCGGTTTTGGATCCAACTTTTTGCCATCTTTAGATCAGGGTTGTTAATTTTATAGTCCAACAATATAATCTGGCCACACAATGCACCAAAACGTGTGATCTATAATTTTTGTGGGGGCGGTTTATGATTAGTACTTTCTACATTGTATTATGCAGTTTGGTTTGTGAGTTTTTAATATTTGTCATTCGTTAGGTAGCATTTGGTATTCAGAACGGATGAGACATGACATCGTTGGATTGGAAATAACTAATCGTATGTCCTGCATTGGTATGACTAGAACAAGTCTGGACTAAATGTCCGTCTTGCATTTGATAAACTAAATAGTACGAGATAAAACTGTTAAATGACTAAATTGCTCTTAAAATATTTTTTAATGTTTTATTATTGTATAATAATTATAAATTACATAAATAAATCAAAATTTTAAATTATTTACACATAGTTTACATCTTATGCAAATAATCTTTTTTTTTTCACACCAACAAAAGACGAAAAAGAAGATAAGCAAAAAAGGACGAAAGGTCTCTAAAGTGGGTTTCAAGCCCATCTATCCCACATCACCCATAAATAGGGGTGTAAGTGTAAACGAGTTAGTGAGTAGTAGGTTAAATGAGTCGGACTCAAAAAATTAATACTGGGTTCGAGCTTGAGCTCAAGTTCGATTAATTTTTTCAATGTAGGGCTCGAGCTCGAATATTTTTTAAGTTATCATGCTCGTTTATAGGTTCGAACTCGCGATCGATTAATTCGTTTATCGGCTTAAGCTCGATATTTTTTATATTTTTATTGTATGATTAATAAATATATGAGCATGTTTGACTTAAAAAATGTATGCTCGAATGGCTCGACTCGACTCGACTCGAAAAATTGAATTGAGTTCTCGAACGAGTCGAATCGAGCATTGGTGTTATAAAGCTCGGCTCGTTAAGTTTAACGAGTTATATTTTGTGTCCGATATTGACTCGAGCTCGAGAATAATTAAGCTCGAGCTCGAGATAAACGAGCTCGAGTAGCTCGTTAAAAGCTCGACTCGTTTACACTCCTACCCACAAGTAACCATATGGAGTAAAAATAGGTTATTAATCATTTCTAAACTTCTCCTTTTTTTCCGCAAAACAGCAAAAAAATCGAAAAGGCACTTTTTTTTTATGCCTCAAATTGCGATATGTATTTGCGATGTTAAGTTGTGATATTCTTGCGGTGCTGCAAGTTGCGGTATGTCCTTCGATACCACAAACTGCAAAATTTGCTTGCTTTTTGTGTGTCGACACATGTCTTTTGTAATGCCGCAAGTTGCAATGCCTCGATTTATTTTTGATGTGGGCCCACTTTTCATTTTGAAACGTCAGTAAATGTCATAAACCGCAAGAAAAAGTATCTTGCGACCTTGACTTGTGGTTTCTTAGGCCATTACTTGAGAAAAAAGTTTTGAAGGTGGCTATAAAGTAAACTTTTCCCCTGTGTAGTTATTTATGATAATAACTTGTTTTCTAGATGTAGCAAAAAGATGGTAAATTAGATTAAGGGTAAGATGGTAATTTAGGGTTTGTTTGTTTTTTTTAAACTCTTAATGGCTCTTAAGTCTGAATCGTTCAGACATTTTTACACACCACCTCTTATTAATCATAACTAAAATAAAACTTCAGACTTTAGACCTCTTAAAAAACAAACGACACCTTAGTGTTTTTGTCCCTTATTTTTTCATCTTTTTGGTGAAAAAATAAACTTTGTTTTTGTTCCACCGTGTTCTTGTCCCATGTCATGTTAAACTTGAGATTATTTTTCTTATATCATCTCATCACATGTAGTTTGCATACCAAACACACTTTTAGGATAGAACTCTAGCTTTTTCAATATTGGATCGTGCACACAAAGTTATTGATCTTGAACAACATTGTCGTGAGTCAGGGTTTGATGAAATTTGAAAGATGGATCTTGGTTGTTCGTTTTGGAGTTTCTTTTTGTTTGTTTTTAAGATTTGTTTTAAAAGTTTGATCAAATTTTGCAATGCATTTAGACTTAATTATGTTGTGTATTGTGACTTTCATTTTTTCAAGAGTAAATTACATTATTGGTCCCTATGGTTTACACGAAATCACATTATACGTCTCTAAATCAAAATAATTATGGATTTTATTCTTGTGGTATACATTTCATAACGTTTTTAGTCCCTAATCCGAACTCTGTTAAAAAAATATGTTAAGTAGGTGAACTCATGATATTTTGATCATTTTACCACGTTTTCTATGTTTATTAAAAATATATATATACATATAAACACACTGACACACACACATAAATTCGTCGTCGTCATTGAAATCACCAAAACCACTTAAAAGAAAACTAAAACAATTGAAACCCATGTATAGGTTGAAAAAATCAAAATATAATGTTAAACTTGGTCTGGATCAAGACCCATTCAAAATCAATATTTGCGTATTGGTTTGTTAAGTTTTTTTCTTTAATTTATTTATTTATCGGAGAAGATGACCAGAGAGGGAGATGTCGTCGGACCATGGGAGCAACATGGTGGGGATTGGGGTGATGAACAGGTTATCTATCTGGAGTTATGGACATTGTGATATAATACAAACAGTACTACTATTTTATGTGAAATAAAGATACGATCATGAAACCACAAACAAAGAACGGGAAAATGACATTAACAAGATAAATTTATAACTTTATCGAGTAAGGAAAAATCCATTGAACGATCCCACATGGGCTATCATGTGTGGTATCATATATTTCCCTTGATCATTAAACCAAATTAAAATGAATCTAACTATAAATAAAATTATAAATTATAAATATACTCCGGGTTGTTTACGATAAGCATTTACCAGGTGTCACTTACCTTATCGGGTAAACATGACAAAGACCGATATTCTTACCCGGTAAGACGATACAAGGACTGGGAATTTTATCCGGTAAGACTTTTGATAGGTAAGCGCTTATCGGGTAAAAGACACTTACCAACAATATTTTTTGATGGATGAGACCCGAGAATGTTACCCAATAAGATAAGTAAGGGCGGTGATTCATGCTGGTAAGCGCTTACCCAGTAATCTTTTGATAAACGACCCTTGAGTTTGACCTATTTGCATACGAAAAAAATGGGAAAAAAGGAATATGAATAACTCGAAGAAGGGCAACAATAAGTCGTTGGAGACTTGTGTAGTTCACCGGTCGGAGGAAGTGAACCCACCTTGATTGGTTTTTCTTCAGCAAACACAACCCCCGTGAAAGAACCCAAGGCTAGCCCAGTAGTAACGAGCCTTACCACAACGCTACGACTCATCACTCCTTCATCATATCTATACTGGGTTCTGATAACGAGCATAGTTTGCGTCATAATGTTATTATTGTTTCCAACCCCAAGGGTCAGACGGGTCGAGCCACCTAGCCAACAACGACCGTCATCCAACAGAGCTTGAGATGGTCCTGGTAACCCAACTAGGGCCATGGTTCGAGCCATAACCTCGGTTTGCTAATTTTTTTTCTTCTAAAAAAGGGGTTCTTGTTCCATTGGTCATGTAATGTGTGGTCATTGTTTTATTGGATAATTTGGATATACTTCAACCAATGAATGTTTGTGGCCAATGGTTATATACAATTTTCATAAACATGTATATATAGGGGCGTAATCAAATGAGAACTCGGTAGTCTGTGATAACCGTGAGATCCAATATAAACCAATCATTTACGATAATTAATGTAATTTCTTAAAATAAAGTAAAGGGTATATTAGTAATTTGAGTTGAGTTGAGTATTTAATTTACTTTTATTTATAATTTACATATATTACTCTCTATCTCTCTCTCTCTCTCTCTTCTCACGCATCATTCTTCTTGCTCTCTTTATATCTGATAACCATAAAACATCTTTTTTTCATCCCCTTCTCATGGCGCCGCTGCACATTGCTTCTTTTTTTCATCGCCTCTTTCATCTATCCGCTTTCTTTAAGTTAAAAAAAGATGATCGTCGTTGATGGGTATGGAGGCGCCTCTTTCGTATCCCTCGTCTCTCGACTGAACTTTCGCCGGAGAGGTAACCCTGATGTAACACAAATCGTGCGGTGGTGGAAGCGGTGGTGGTGGTCGTTATGAAGGAGGCGATGGACATGTCTCTTATCCCTTGTCTCTCAATTGATTTTTCGCTGGAGAATAACCTAGATGTAAACCATATCTCGTAGTGGTCGAGGGGGTGGATACGAAGGCGATGATCGTCGTGTAGGAGGCAGTCATGGTTAGGCAGTTGATACGGAGGATGTCGTGATCATATATATGTTGGTGCATTTGCAAAATGATTTCGTGGACGTGATGGCTCAACGGAACTATTTCCTACATCGACGATGAACTTCTAACGATGTGTATCACAGTGTGTATCATTGTGGTATCATAGAGGTATCATAATGGGTATCAATTATCATAGTGGGTATCACATTAGGTCTTGTTTGTATTTTGGGTATCACACTGTATTTTATACCACATTGTGTCTTTATATATTGCATTTTGTTTCATAGTGGATATCACAGTATATTTTTATCACAATGGGTATCACAGTTTATTTGGTATTACAGTGATTATCATATTGTATTTTGTATCACAGTGGGTATCACACTGTATTTTGTATCACAATGTGTACCATAGTGTATTTCGCCGGAATAAGGTTCACCATATGTCGCAAAGAAGAGAGAGAGAGGAGAGAGAGGATATTTTAAATACCTAAAATGCCCTTTAATTAAAATTTTAAATCAAAAATTACCAAATTACCAAATTTATTAATTTCCTAATTTATCATATGATTTGTGGTTGAGATTGGATCTCACAGTTATCACAAATAACTTAGTTATCCCATGAAAGACCCCCTATATATATACATATAAAAAAGAATATGGTATGACATCATTGATTATTAAAGTACAATTTATGTCTTAAATAATTATATTTCTAACTTTTTATACAAAATTCGGTCACCGTAACATAAAATATTGATGTGACGTTAACACTTATATTAAAAACTATTGCAGTGTATGTTATAAATTATTGCAACTTCACAACAGTTTATTTTCGACATTGCTTTTAGGGGATTGGAGTTAACAATTATTGTAGTGGATGGTTTTATAATCAATAAACTAGAAAACTCATAAATCAACGTCTAGACACAAGCGAGGGGTGTTTGTGGTATGATTTAGAGGCAAAACTATAAACTAAAAGCGTGTAGCTTAGTTGAGAAAGGGGCAGGGCGACTTTGCTCAAATATAAGACATGTCTTGGGTTTGATCCTAGACACGTTAGCCTCAGCCGTTGAGTGAGCCAAAAAATGTCCCCTCGCATTGGTGTCCTAGGAGGCGGTTTCTATATGAAGCCGATTAGGGTTTCTAGTAATCAACTTTTTTCCCAACTATGTCATTTAAGCATTTTTACAAACTAAAGACCAAAATATCGTGCCACAAAATGAAACATGGTTTATGTGATTTATATCTAAATATGATATGTGTAAAGTGGCAAAAGTTTCATAATTCCCTATAAAATATAAAATTTCATAATAAATGCTCTACATACAAATTGAAAATCGAGTAAATTACATTATTGGTCCTTGTGGTTTATACGAAATTACACCGTGCGTCCTTGAATCAAAATAATTATGTATGCATTTCATAATGTCTTTGGTCCCTTGCCCTAAATTTGTTAAAGAGAATATGTTAACTTATTTTACTCAAAGGGGCAATTTAGCCATTTTAATTAAAAAAAGTTGTTTTATAGATGTTTTTAAAATAATTCAAACTTGAACGTCTACAATTTTTACCAAGGTATTTCTACCATAAACAATATATCAATGCATTGGTGCGTCTAGATGATGGGCGCGTAAATAGTGGATGTCACCATTTTACGAACCTCTCTAAATTTCTTCATATTATCCGTTTAACTGTGAAGTTTTTTCCCCAAAAACGAAAAAATTCCCCTCCCACTAAAGTTGCCGTAACAAGTTGTGTTTTACATGCTTGCATGTGGTATACCACCAAATACTACATATAATTATATTAAGATATGTGAGTCAACAACTGAAAGTATAACATCCCAAAATTTGGGCTAATTTACAACAAATGTTTCAGTGAAAGGTTAATCAATGACCATATGGTCCCATAGTAAACATAGTTAAGACTTCTGCAATTGAAAATTCCAAACATTCTTAACGTAAAACGATTATTCTCATAAACGAGAGGTTGAGTTGTATAGAAGTTTATGTATAAAATTGGTAGGAATCAACATCGGGTATGATGTATAAAATTGGTAGGAATCAACATCAGGATTTTTTCCGTTACTCTAGTAAACAGAAGAAATTCACAGTCTTTACCATATAGAAAAAGTTGGTTTTTGTGTTCTTGAAGCAAATAACATAGCCAAATAACTAACAACATAAACTTCTATATTTGAAACTATGTTGACTATATCACAATTTAATAAAAAATTGACTTACATTAACAATAAGTGGATGATCATTTAAAAAGAATCATATTTAATTCTAAAATTTAGAGTAAACTACACCAATTACCCTTTATTTTGAAGAACTCTACCAATCGTCATCCCAGTTTCGAAAATACGCAAGACCTAGGTTTGTTTCAATTTTGAGGGCATTCCCGTCATTTAACATTTTTTCTTTTTATAATTTGTTTTTAATCCTTTATTATTATTATTATTATTTTTGTAATAAAAAACCTAAAATAAGCCCTCTCCCAACAAGACGATTCAGTGACTGAGAAAAGTTGATCGTTAAAATGATAACTCATACTATAGAAGTCAAGAGCTCTCAATTATTCTTCTATATCGGAACCCTTAAAGCTTTTACGAAGTGACGTCACAATATTCAGCCAATTGTATTAATCATAGAATATCATCAAGATATATGAACAAATTTGTTAAATACTTATAACTCTTGGATAGAGTATTAAAACGAACAGATCCATTAGATAATGAAATTTATCTAGCTTATTTGCGTTAAATCACTGACACTTCGATTCGAAATAAACCAAGTTTTATCTTTCTTATAATAATCAAATATAGTATTTATTATAAAAACTAACTCAAATAATTATGTAAAAATAGGGGGAAAATTAAATTATAATGATTTTGAGTATCTGGAAAGTTATACAATTGGGTGTCGAGCCCATGCAAAGTGTTCGGTTAAGATATGCCAAATTCCACCAGATACAAAATGGAAACTAAGCATGTATGATCACCGATTGCCAAATCATCTAGACTAACAATCCATACCCTAAAGGTGATTTCAGTAAATATTTAAACATGATACCTGAGATAATCCATTACTGCTAAGCATGCTATAAGAAATATAACCCCTTGTGTTGAAAAAATCCATCCCCCCAAGGGGGGTGTACATAACATAGTCATAGTATAGTATTTCCCAATGCAATAAAGTTTTATTGGTTATACTTTTTACTTTTATACAAAGAGAACGAGCCTTTTTAACAAAATATCAGAATAAGGGGTTGGATCTCCTATGGGGACCAAAAATCCTATGAGACATGTTAAGAACGATGAATTACTATTCTCATTAATTTCATTTAACCAACACAACAAGAATCCATTTGATCTTCCAATATCAATAGGCTGATTGTTTCGCTCAAGTATCTTCTAAGCGAGATAACGTACTTCGTCCTCTTAATTAACGACGGGTCCATGAACTTTTGTAACGGGGGTCGTAATTTCGTAATTTAAGATAAAACATACTAAAAATTAAATTAAAAAAAGCTTATCTAATAAAATATTTTCTTTTTATTTCATCTCCTGAGGTGATACTTCGTAATTCATTTTCGATCGGATGGATTTCAAGAAAGATCATTCAAATCAGCCTTCTTTAAACATGTAAGCAGTAAAGTTAGGTTTGGGATGTCACGTGAATCATTAAAACCATTACTGATTTCAGACGTCAATGCTTAATTTTTTGTTAAGAAATTTTTTCATAATT
This sequence comes from Arctium minus, assembly GCA_954870635.1. Lineage (NCBI taxonomy): Eukaryota > Viridiplantae > Streptophyta > Magnoliopsida > Asterales > Asteraceae > Arctium > Arctium minus. The sequence continues at coordinate 74,182,387 of OX941094.1, read as the reverse complement.
ATAACGAAATAATAAAACACAATTAGCCATAAAACAATACATAATCGGACATATCAAAACCATAAAATAAAGAGTAAACTATGATTTTTGTCCTTGTGGTTGTTGTTTGTAATTATTTTGTCTTTGGTCTATAAATTTTTATTTTTTATATTTTTTTTTTTGGTTATAGTAGCAGGCTAACAAAGTTAGAAAAGTCACTTAAATTAGGGAGTAATATGGTATTTTTAGTTTTTTCTTTTTCATTTTTATTAATTATTTATATCATTATACAAGCTATTAAAACTTTAGTAATTTGTAATAGGGGTGGAGTAGATTATGTTTTATTTTTATTTTATAAAACCTTAAATAATTTGTACTAAAGCTTTAGTAGCTTGTACAATAATATAAATATTAAAAATAAACCGTACTACTCTCTAACTTAATGGACTTTTCTAATTTTATTAGTCTAATGAATGAAAAGCGAAATGAAATGAAACTACAATAAGATAATCTTTTTTAAAGAACAAGGAACAAAAATAATTATAAACATCAAAAAACAAGGGTGAAAATCTTAGTTTACTCTAAAACAAAATTTGGCAAAAAAAAAAATTTAGATGACAATAAACTAGCTTATTGAAAAGCTACTCATAGTAGCGTTTTAAAAAACTAGTTTATCAGCTATCAGCTAGCTTATGAGCTAGTTTGCCAAACATAGACTTTATCAACATTTAGAGGAAAAGTTGGAAAGGGATATTGAATGGATTTTCACATTTGGTTAGAATTGGGGGTCAAAGATTTTCTAAAAGGGGTCAGAAAAAGTTATTTTTTTAATAAATAATAAATAAACAATGATTCTTTTTAGAAATTTCAGTGGGGGTTAGTTGTCCCTTCTTCACATAGTAACGTTGTGTTATCGAATTTGAGGAAAAGTTAATAAAAATTTTGAAGGAAACGAAAATACTTATTCCTTTTTATTTGTATTCTTGAGGAAGAAGGAAAATAATTTTGTTTACTTCGTGTTTTAAATAAGAGAAAAATGAAAGAAAATATGTTGTTTTTACAAATATATATCTTTTAAAAATGGGAAAAATCCAAAAAAAACCCAATAGACTTTAGTGTTTAGAGTGATTAAGTCCTTAGACAATTTTTTGGAATAAATAAGTCCTTAGACATTTCAAAACACACTAAATAAATCATTGGACTTTTGGGAATCTGTTAAATACATTCTTATTATTTAAAAATATAACATGTAACCTACATAACAGATAAAACTACAAATTGGAAGAAAAAACAAAAAATATGTCACCTACTTTATCACCCTACAAATAAGAAAAATATAAAAATTAACTAAAATAGTCAATCTCATCAACAAAATTAAAATTTTAAGCATTTTTCAAAGTTTTTTCTTAAATAGTCGAAGCATATTATTTTTTTGCCTTAAAAACTATTCTTGGCAAAAAAAATTAAAATTTAAAAACATCTTTATAATTTGTTATTTAATTTACTTTATATTTTCTACTTTTTTATTTTCATTCTAACTTTTTATTATATTAACACATATAATCGTATATTAACTAAAATACATAAAAAAGTACGTTTTTTTTACAAATTACACCATTATAATTGTTTTGTCAATACGTTTAAAATGAGCCTAATATTGATTTTTTTTGGATTTAATCTCATATTATTAAATATCATAAATACGTACTAATTATATTTAAATATTTAATATTTACACTTTCTATCCTTTAAGGTTATTTATTTAATAATATAAGATTAATCTATAATTATAAAGGGTAAATATTAAAAATAATTCGTACGTATTTATGATATTGAATAATACAAGATAAAATTTAAAAACAATGTTGAGTTCATTTTGAACGTATTGACGAAACGACTATAATGGTGTAATTTGTAAAAAAAACTAATTTTTTTATATATTTTAGTTAATATTCGATTATATATGTTAATAAAATAAAAATGTAATTGAAAAAGTAACTGATATAAAATAAATTAAATAACTAATTATAACTTTATAAATTATAAGAATGTAAAGTGTAAATTTTTTCTAAAACTATAAGCAGAAAGTGATCTTTACACATAAAATTTTCTACGTGAGGATGTTTGTTATTTTTATTTTTTTGGAAAAAAAAACAATCCTTACATAGAAAAAAAAACATTATGTGCAAACTTTGGCAATTTTAGGAAAAAAACTTTAAAAAATGATAAAAAAAAATGAAATTGGTTGATAAGATTGACTATTTTAGTTAATTTTTTCATTTTTAATTTGTAAGTGGATAAAGTAGGTGACTTTGTTTTTAATTTGTTGTTTTACTTGTTATATGAGTTGTAAGTTACATTTTTAAGTAATAAGAATGTATTCAACAGGTTATCAAAAGTCCAAGGATTTAGTTAACAGGTTTTGACATGTCCAATGACTTATTTGTTCCAAAAAATTGTCCAAGAACTTAATCACTCCAAACACTAAAGTTCATTGGGTTTTTTTAGACTTTTCCCTTTAAAAATATATCAATTAAAATAAAAGGTTGATTAGTTTTGTAATTTGATTAATACTATATCAGTTTCAAAATAAATGTCTACATTACTATTTAGGTTGTTTTAAGCTAAATGTCTACCTTCATAAGGGGTTGTTTGTTTTTTGAAAAAAAAGTCTTAATAGCTCTTAAGTCTGAATCGTTCAGACATTTTTACACACCACCTCTTATTAATTATAAATAAAATAAGACTTCAGACTTTAGACATCTTAAAAAACAAATGGCACCTAAGTAAATGTCTATTTTCTCATTTCACCCTTAATTATGTGATGGAGAAAATTTATCTTTCTATAATTAAAAGTAAACTATCATTTTGTTAATTAAAAAAATGTAATAATTATACATTCCTAAAATTATGTGCGTTATTTTTATTTTGGACATTTTTTTTGAGAGGGAGGGAGTATATTTTTTAGTGGTTTTAATTTCTTTCATTTTATTTTTCTCTTTTTCCTCCGACATTGGGATGAAACTTATCATTATTGTTTTCAGCTCCTTTCTTTTTTCTCCTAAAAGTTTATAGAACACGAGATTTTTTTTTTTAATTTTATCCTATTTCTCTTCCTTTACTTTCATAATAAAGGTTATGAGAACACGGAGTAAAATCCTCTCCAACGGATTTTCTAAAATATAGGAAATAGAGATTTTGTTCTCTATTCTGCTCTAACATATTGTCTATGATGTTTTTTAAAATAAAAAAAACTTTAAATTTAGAAGATTCTCGAAAAACTGATGTGAGAAAAAATAAATGAATTTTTTATCCACTACTATGAGATTAATAATAATTATTTTATATAACGTTTTTTAACAAACTTGTATTGCAATGATAGTATTATAGAATCTTTAAAATAGATAATCTGTTGGAGTTCAACATAATTTTTTTAATGTTAACTTTTGATTTTATGTTTTAAATTTTTATAGAAAATCTTTTTGAGATGATCCGAGTCCGCCTAGGGGTGTACAAAAATTCAATCGATCCAATAGGAACCGACCGACCATAATTGGATATCCAATTGTAATTGGATCGGATCGGATTGAAAATCTCAACATCCAATTTGGATCAGTCGGTTATTGGATGGCAGTATAGAACCGACCAAAATCGACTGAACCGAACCGACCAACATCCAATTAACCATCCAATTAACATCCAGTTTTCCATCCAACTATAATCCTTTTTTTTTGCAATTTGCTAAATCTAAATTTGTTTTGTGTTGGTTTTTGAATTTTTAGTCTCACTTATGTTGGTTTTAACACAAACTAAAAGTAATTAATTAGAACATTGCATTAAATTAACACGTTTCCGATTTGATCATCCATTGGATGTCGGATGGATCCAATTCGATACAATGAATATCCAATAAGAATATCCAATATGATCCAATGGATATCCAATAAGAACATCCAATGGATGGAACCGATCCGATCCAATCATCCATTGGATTGGAAAAATCCAACATCCAATGGATGATTGGATCGGTTCGGTTGGGAAAATCCAACATCCAATGGATGATTGGATCGATTTGGTTCCTCTCACATCCACTGGATGTCAACCGATGAACACCCCCTTGTCCGCCCTTGTTGGTAGCGCGATAAGGGCAATGGCTTAGTGACTTGTATACAAACGTCAAAAAAGTTATATTTTAGCTGAAATGTCCATCAATTTAACTGATGCACTTAACAAAAGTTAGGAGGACATATGATTTATACAAGCAAATTCAAAAGGACATGAGTGTGGTGTACTTTTTAAATTATATAAAACCATAATACGAGTGCGTTTGGTGTGCAAATTACATGTGACACGACGAAACAAAAAAATAGTCCCATTTTGGCAAGGCATTGAGCAAGAATGAGGTGGAATATGGTGTGACAAAAACCCATTTTCATGTGATAGGATTAGAGTTTTTTTTATTACACCCGGAAAAAGTGAACCAACATTGAACAAAAACACAAAATTACTATTTTACCCATTTAACGGAACAAAATATAAAATTACTATACATATAATATTTATGTATATTATATACTAGAAATTATAACATAATATTTTATTTATATATACATATAAACTATAAAATAATATATTACATTATATAATAATTGTATATAAATTTATATATATATATATATATATATATATAATATTTGTATGGGGTAAATATCAAAGGAGAATCTTGTAAAAAAACCTGAGAACCACAAAAATCAGATAAAAAAATATATCAAAATGAATGTTAAATCATAAATAATAAAGTGTTCTTTTTTTTGTGTGTGTGTAATTTATTTTGCTCTAACTTTTGTTACTTTTCACCCATTTTGGATTTAAAAATGGGTGAGATTTATATTAATTTTCTAGAGAATGATTATAACAATATCCGTTAGATCATCTCAATCTAACGGTTTGGATGAATTATTATATTTTTTTCTTCAAAGTTCTCTCATTATCTCATCCCTATTTGTATAAATATAACTTTAAATAAATAAATATATATATATATATATATATATAAGGGTGTTCAAATGCAATCCTTTTACATAATGCAACACATATAACCCTCTATCTACCATTCATTTTATTTTTATTTTGTAATTAAGAAAAAGGAAAAAAGTTAAAAATAAAATATGTGGTGTATAAAGGGGTTGCATGGGTTGCACCATGCAAATGGGGTTGCATAATAACCTCCCCCCTCTCTTTATATGTATATATATATATATATATAGAGAGAGAGAGAGAGGCCAATCAAATACAAACTGCTTAAATGTTACACACCGTAGAAAACAATCTCAATCGTTCGTTCAGATTATCAAATCAATGTCAATGATGTGGATTAAATTGGTTCCCCAAATTTACTGTCAACCTTATCTACAACTAGTTTGGTAACTACCTAAAAATTTTAAAATACACAAAACTAAGAGCCGAGATTGGTTCATACAGTGTGTAACATTTATTCGGTTTGTATTTGATTTGCCTCCCTCTCCTTCTCTCTCTCTCTCTATGTATATATAGATCGTAAGGATTGAGTTTTAGACTTCCGGTGAGAATGAAAGTCATGATGAGAAGGGGAATAAGAGATATCGACCATTGGACACACATTAAAATGAGATGTATCAAATCAATTTCTATATCAAGCGTAATTCATGGATGAATTTAAGATTGAAAGTGATCAACGGTCTATATCTTATTACTTTCACCTTAACTTTTCTTCTCGATCCTTCATATTTATTTTAAATATAATATATATAAATCGTAATATAATAATAAAATATATTATATATATCAATACAAATTATAACTTATAAAATAACATTTATTTATATATATTATATCAGTTACAATTACAATACAATAGTATATACATATAATATTAATTATAAATCATAAATTTATTACTCCCTCCGTCCCAAAATAAGTGTCCACATTTCTATTTATATTTGTCCCAAAATAAGTGTCCACTTTAAAAAAATAGATAGCTAAATTCTCACATTTACCCTTAATTAATGCACAAATACATAAGAGTTGTAAAGAGAGAGAAACATTAAATAAGGTTAAAGATGTCATTTAGTAACAAAAATGTGTAATAATTATGGACACTTATTTTGGGACGGAGGGAGTACATTTTAAAATACTTTTAACCTAAAAAAATAAAAATAAAATTCAAAAATCTAAAATTATTTCACCCTATAAATACCGTCAACCTTCATTGACAAATGTTCATCAGATCCCAAAATCACCATCTTCACCATTCTTCACTACACAAACCCTAGATTTCTCTGAAACCAAAATTCACCTCTCTCCGATCACCAATGGCTCCACCGGAGAACGAAACCTCCAATTCATCATCCGCCGAAGAACCTGAAGAACTCTCCTCCGACGGGTCGGACTCCGAATCCGAACCCGACAAGACCTCAACACCTCCACCATCCTCGAAGAAAACTCAACTCACTGCCAATTCATCCTCCGATGAATCGGAAACCGAATCCGAATCCGAAATTGACAAGTCTCTGGTACCTTACCCTAACGTCAAACCTCTAGCTTCAAAGCCCATGGATGATGATGATGATGTCGACGATCACCGCTCGAAAAAACCTAGATCTAAGAACCCTACTTCTCGCTACTCGCCGCCTCCGATCAGGCCGGCCGCCGCAAAACGGGCTGCGGCGGAGGTTGACGGTGGTGAATTGAGGCGGGTGAAGAAGAAGACGGTGGTGGCGGTGGCGGCACCTGATGCGGAGAATAATGGTGGAGAGAAGAAGCAGCTTTTTCAGAGGCTGTGGAGTGAGAATGATGAAATTGAGTTGATTCAAGGTATGATTAGTTATGTTGAGGAGAAAGGTAAGGATCCTGTTGCTGATGTTAATGATTTTCATGAGTTTGTGAAGAAATCACTTCATGTTGATGTGAGTACTAGACAGGTGATTACTAAGGTGAGGAGGTTAAGGAAGAAGTTTGCAAACAATGTAGCTAAAGTTGAGAACAATGGGAAAGTTAGGTCTTTTTCGAATCCTCATGAGAAGGAAATGTATAATTTGTCAAAAAGTTTATGGGGTAGTGGTAGTACTAACAATGCTGTTATGAGTTCCAGGGTCAAGAAAGTCAATGTGACACCGAAAACAAACAAGAATCGAAAGAACAACAAAGCTGTGGCTTCAGGAAATGGGAATGGAGGGGTTGAGGTGAGTCAGGTGACCCCAATTGAGGTCGAGCCGAAAAGGGTTCCGGTTCAGGTTCAGGCAATGTCTTCTGGCAATGGGGTGGACCATCTTGGTTTAATGGGGATGCCGATAACGGATGAGTTTATTATGAACAAGGGATTAGAGTTGCTACCCGGGGAGAAGAAGGTTGAGTTGCAGCAGAAATGGAAGAATCTTAAGGTGTTGGAACTTAAGAATTTCGTGGAGAAAGTGAAGCTTTTGAAAGAGCAAGCGGAGGCTGTGTTGAATGTTGTAGAGAACTCTGGTGCCAATTAAGGTATACTTTGATCATGGGTTGTATGTGTCTAGGAGTCATGCAAGTGCAAAGAGTTATGTTTTGTTATATGTGTAGTATGTCTGTCTGTTATCTTTAGTGTCTAGTTTGGTAAAGTCAACTACAATCATATCGTATATGTTTCTGTCAATGAGATGTACCTTCAAGATGAGCAAATCCAATTGAGCTTGTAAGTGTAGCAAGTTACTAAGTTAGTTTCGCTTATTTTATGGTAAATCTTGATAAATTTCCATCTATAAAGTGTTTTTAGTAGCTAGCTTGGTAAAGTAAACTTCAATTGAATCGTGTATGTTTCTGTCAATGATATGTATCTTCAAGATGAACAAATCCAATTGAGCTTGTAACTGTAGCAAGTTAGTTTCGCTTATTTTATGGTAAATCTTGATAATCTTCCATCTATAATGCCGTGTTTTACTACTAGTTTGGTAAAGTGATCTTCAATCGAATCTTATATGTTTCTGTCAATGATATGTATCTTCAAGATGAGCAAATCCAATTGAGCTTGTAACTGTAGCAAGTTAATTTCGCTTATTTTATGGTAAATCTTGATAATTTTCCATCTATAATGCCGTGCTTTTAGTAGCTAGTTTGGTAAAGTGATCTTCAATTGAATCGTATATGTTTCTGTCAATGGTATGATCTTCAAGATGAACAAATCCAATTGAGCTTGTAACTGTAGCAAGTTAATTTCGCTTATTTTATGGTAAATCTTGATAATTTTCCATCTATAATGCCGTGCTTTTAGTAGCTAGTTTGGTAAAGTGATCTTCAATCGAATCGTATATGTTTCTGTCAATGATATGTATCTTCAAGATGAACAAATCCAATTGAGCTTGTAACTGTAGCAGGTTAGATTTGCTTATTTTATGGTAAATCTTGATCATTTTCCATCTATAATGCCGTGTTTTTAGTAGCTAGTCTGGTAAAGTGAACTTCAATTGAATCGTATATGTTTCTGTCAATGATATGTATCTTCAAGATGAACAAATCCAATTGAGCTTGTAACTGTAGCAAGTTAGCCTCGCTTATTATATGGTAACTCTTGATAATTTTCCATCTATAATGCCGTGCTTTTAGTAGCTAGTTTGGTAAAGTGAACTTCAATTGAATCATATATGTTTGATGTTTCTGTCAATGATATGTATCTTCAAGATGAACAAATCCGTTGTTAGATTTGCTTATTTTATGGTAAATCTTGATAATTTGCCATCTGTAATGCCATGTTTTTAGTAGCTAGTTCGGTAAAGTGAACTTCAATCGAATCGTATATGTTTCTGTCAATGACATGTATCTTCAAGGTGAACAAATCCATTGAGCTCGTAACTGTAGCAAGTTAGTTTCGCTTGTTTTATGGTAGATCTTGATAATTTTCCATCTATAATGCTGTGTTTGTGATGCGCATAACCTTTTATACGTTCTTGATCTTCTCTAGTTATTTTGAAAAAGATCGATATGGTGATTCTTGAAATAGGCACTAAAGGCAAAAGAATGGTGCAAAAAAAGGTTTATTGGTTAAGTATGGATTATGGCTATGCTTTTTTTGTCCATTGCAGTTTGAATTTTTATGTAGGGTTGATGTTATATACTATTTGCTTCTCTGAAGTTTAACGTCACATTTGGGATGATCATACATGTAGCATGGAGCGCCCTCCCAACATGAAGCACAAAGGGAATTGGTGAGATGAAAATAGTTCGATTTTAAAGCTTTCTTTGATAGCAAAAAGTTAAGTGAATATGTCTTCATTATGCATGCTTTGTCTTCACATCCGTGATCCGTATTGCGTGTTGCTTTCATTGTGTTTTCTTTTTCTTTCGTCTCATTTTATTGATCCTTCGCTTGCATTATTAAGGATATTTGTTTTCGTTAATATAGACTAAGGTAAGAGGATTTCCAATCATAGACTTTCGTCTAGAAGATTCATATATGAATCTAAATGAATCATGGTTTGAATGATGTGAATAGTCCTCAAAGCGTTGCTTCTTGCCTCTACTTTTGAACGAGACGTTTGTTTCCAAGGTCTACTTGTGTAATTGAGAGTAAACAATGATTTACGTAAACAGAGAAATTGGTTCATAGTTCGTTATAAATATCAACTTTTTATCAGACAAAGATAGTTGCATGGAATGTTATTCTAGTTGATGGTTAGGTTTAGAGATTGATTGCGATCTAAGGGATAGTTAATGAGAGAAGATGATTAAATCCAATTTCTCGTTTTCGATACTTCTATTTAGACGTAGAGATAAGATTAGTTCATTAGATAACTGTAGACACGTTAATTACGCATTAGAATCTAGAAAGTTGCTTAAAAATGCAATAAACGGTGGATAAGTAGATCTAGGACTTGATTCAAATATTAAACGAAGAGAGTGCAACTTATCAAATCTTGGGAGCTATTCTAATATCTAAACAAGCCGTAAATGATATATATTTTCTCCATTTAATCGTTATTTACATATTGTATTATGCGTGCCTTGGATCACACATTATTCTGAGGTTTAGACATGGTGGCTTTAGGCATTTCCGAGAACATGACATCTGATAGGAGCTTTTGTAGACGAAAGACTAGGGTAGTAGACTAGGGGTGGGGATCTGTAGCTGGTGTAGACTAGGGTTGGCAAGTTAGACTAGGGGTGTGTAGCTTCCTTAAATTGGTTATACTCTACCTTTTAAATCTTTATCATATTTGTCGATTCCTCTTTGTCACACTTTTCGCAAGCCAGGGGTCTACACAGAAACAACCGCTCTACTCTTTGTGGGGTAGAGGTCAGGTCTGCATACATCTTACCCTGCCCAGATGCTACCGCAAATAGGATATACTGAGATCGTTTGGTTTGGTGTTGTTTAATAAGAAGGCAGAAAATGAAGTACATCGTTCAACATTTTGCCTACATCCATGGTCGTTGCTTGGATTCTTGTTATGTAATTTATGAATTCGATATACGTAAGAAACCAACATCTTGGATCCTTTTATAAAACCGCGGCACACAGTTGATCAAGAAATGCGGCAAATGAAGGAAGTTTTCGTCATTAGGATTTGCATGAACTAAATATTTTTGGTGTAGTTTTCTCTTCGGTTTGCAGGAAGTTGATTGGTCGTTCTTGACGGTCGAATTTCTGGAGCGGAAATGAAATGAACGGAAGTATTTTTTACTTGCAGTTTCCATTTTGTTGACGTATCTCTAGTTCTGTATTTAATGACCATCTATATGCGAATCTTTTTCGTTATTCTTTGATACTTGTGTATTTAGGATCCACAGAATCAGATGGAAAAGGTTTGAACACGTTATGACTTTTTGATTAGCGAAAACCCAAAAAAGGTAAGAGAAACAAATATAAGATATCTAGATCAGGTTACGTTTTTGTTTCAAGCAGGTGCGGTTGGGACCGTCTGGTGCACTGGTCCAGGTGGGTTCATCATCGGTCCAGGTGGGTTCATTATTGGTCCAGGTGGGTTCAACTTCTTTTCTTCTTTCTCAACAGCAGTGGCGGAAATGTAGTAAGAAACCGCAAACATCCCATGAATGATGCATGCAATGCCGCCAATGGACAGGTAACGATGGTTCGAAATTCCACATGATTTTCTTGAACTCGAGTTAGCCATGACTCCAGCAATTAGCATACTGAAGCCAATAACCAGCGTAATCCTGGTACAATGCTTAATGCGTCAGGTAAACCAAACTCACCTAGTATGTCTCACCTGACGGTGAGGTTTGGGGTTGGGATGTATGCAGACTTGACTTCTACCCCGAAAAGTAGAGCGGTTGTTTCTGTGAAGACTTCACAAACCCACTACCTTCCATCCGGAGGTGGGGTTTGGGGGTGGGATGTATGCATACCTGACCTCAACCCTGATGCGTCAAGTACAATTTTAAAATTTTCAATGCAAGAATACTCGTACCATGATAGGACGAGTGAAGCCATGGCTAATTGCTTGTTGGAGGTGGCCCTATCGAGCTCGGGTTTGGACCATACACAATGGCAGCCGCCAAACAAGTTTGCAATGGCATGAGCAAATGCCAGAAGCACCGCGGATGCAAATCCGAGCTTAAATGCTTGATAACTTGGATCTCTACACTCGAAGATCCACACTCTTAGATTTTGCACCTGCAAGGTAAGTCCATCAAAGAAAACCGAATTAGGTTTTGGGGCTACAGATTCTAGTATCAGCGTATAATAACTAAATTAGACTAACGCAATATATCTCTCTCGAAAATAGGGTCCGAGGGGTGGGATATACACATATATGACATCTACCTCAATGGGAGAGGTCGATGTTGAAGTAACGTATCACATAAAGGCAGGGTGGCTTAGAGAGCTGATATACAGAGATGTCGTGTGACAAGGGACCACGAGAAGTCTAAAATTGAAAGATAAATTCTACAGGGTAGCCATCAGACCAACTATATTGTATGAATCATAGTGTTGGATTGGGCGGCAAAGAAAGCCAACAAGAGAGTTGGAAATTGCAGAAATGAGGATACTTGGATGGAACTGTGTTCGGGTATAACCCTCATATCAGCTAAATTGTATGAATTAGCGTGTTTATGGAAGGTCAGAACGTACATAAATGAGGATGCTTAGATGGACACGTGTTTAGCTGGAAGGTTAAGTGATTTTGAGTCGAAGAACATACCTTGTTTTGAGCTACCTCTGCCTGGATACCAAGAATTCCTGCAGTGAGATCCATGACTACAATCAGGAGACAAACGAATGGTACGACGTATTGACCCATGTTTTGACCATAAATCGACATCTTTTCGGGTGTAGAAAAGATTAAGGATTCATTGTAGGGTTTTATGGAGATGGGTTTGGAAGATAAAGGGAAGAGAATAAAGAGGAAGAGTGAAAGAGGTTGAAGTGCATATGGATATGTTGTAAGATTGGTTGTTATGTTGAGCTTGGTTTGGATTCCTTACATGGCAAACAAGGAAAGTAGGGTATCTTCTCACCCATACCATCATGGTCTAAACATGCCATAATTCTTTAACCAAATGAGCTGAATCGGATTGAGAAAGAGGAATGAGCTGAATCGGATTGAGAAAGAGGGACTGCTTGACGTTGCATGTTAGAACTCATTATTCTTGTGGTCATTTAACTATAAAATGTTAAAAGAAGTATTTAACCAACTGGGTTGAATTCTACGGTCATTTAACTGTAAAAACATTAAAAGAAGTATTTAATCAACTGAGTTAAATTCTACGGTCATTTAACTATAAAAACATTAAAAAAAAAAAGGTCTTTTAACTTTCAAATCCTTTGTGAATTATATCAAAATGGAAAACCCTAACTTAAATTTGTTTTGTGGACCATGATCTAAAGTTTGATGGTCGAATGTAAAATGCTTCGAAAAAATAACATAGGGACGGTGGCAGTTGGTGGGATTAGGGATGGAAATGGGGCGGGTATTAGGTAGATAATGCATCCCTTGATCCTGTTTAAGCTAACCCCCGATGGGTTCAGGGGGAGAAATCCCGGTGGGGTTTGAGGAACCCGTTTAGTAAAAAAAACAATAAAAACAGTGTATTTAAGATTAAAATTATAATGAATCGCTGCTACGTGTAATTACCAATATTGAAAATCAAATATATTTGTCATGTAATAATAAATATATACATATATTAAATAAAATAAAAAAATTAATCCATGACCCTGCCCCTACCCTACTTTGGGTATGAAAATGAATCTCCGTGCTTGTCCCGGATTCTTACGGGTAAAATTTCAATCTCGGTGTGTTTATGACTTAAGTTATATAAAGTTTTTTATACACATTAAATTTTAACTTATTTTTGATCAAGTTTTTAGATTTTGAGAAAACATCGTGAGAATCAAAATTGAAGGGTAAAATTGTTATTTTACCCCGGGTGAAAGTGAAATGGCCTATTTGTTATCTTTTACAAACTTCGGTAACTCGTATATAAATCATCAATAACGATTAAATTGTTGACGTTGTATCCATGAGTTTTTTATTTTCTCCGTCTTCCTGTCTTAAATTGATAATTCATATAAATAAATTGAAATTGAATACAAATCATATAATGTAACAGATATTTGGACAAAAAGTGGATTATCGACAATCCTAACTGGCCCCACACGGAACCCATCTCCAAGGCTACCAATGTAAAGAGACCTTTTTGGGCTCACTCAAATGTTGGGGCTAGCAAAAGGGGTCCGCATACAAATCGACATGTTTTATATTGACAAAATCGCTCTACCACTTTGCCAGTTGCGAACAAACATGCCCTAAGAAAGCATTTCAATGAATTTATCATTTGGTTTTTTTTTTCACAATTTTTCTTAGTTGTATACCTCTTATATTTTTACATAAATGATTAAAAACCTCTAACTTCTAAAGTTATTTTATATTGCCATCTAGTTTATTAACTTTTTTTAAACATAAGTAGTTTATTTGCTAATAGCTAATTATCAATTAACAACTATCTTATCAGTTAGTTTGTCCAACATAACCATAACTTATAGAAATATAGAAGTACTTGTATTACATGTAATACTATAGAACGTCAGACAATTTTGTCTGTGACCTATGTCGTGAGCAGGTCACAGGCACACTGCACACCATTGGTTTTTCTCGTATAGTATCTGATGAATAAAATATCATCCTTTTGTATTTTTTTTGTAAAAGAATGGTCTTCTTGTTTAAACCTTCGTCTCTCTATATATTAAAAAAGTTAATTGATTATTTTATATAACTAATTAAATTTGTTTTTCTATATAATAATTAAAAATTACAACCAACTATAACTACAATAAAAATTAAAATGAATCGAGTTTTAAGTTTAGAGCATTTCTAACACGAAATTTTTATAAGTAAAAAACACTCAAATCATTGTATTTCTTACATTGAATTTTGTGTGAAATGATATTTTAGGCTATGTTTGGCAAAAAAAAGCTAGCTTATAAGCTAGCGTACATGTTTGGATGACCATAAGCTAGCTGATAAGCTAGTTTATTGAAACGCTTCTCAAATTAGCTTATCAGCTACAAGCTAGCTTATAAGCTAGTTTGCCAAACAAAGCCAATAGTTTTTTTATTATATTTTTTGACGTTTTATTACCGATGTTAAAAAAATATTGTGATTTCACAAAAGTAGTTCTTATAAAAGCTAGAGTAAATTACGTTTTTAGTCCCTGTGGTTTGTTAAAAAATTTTATTTTTATCCTTTTGGTTTTGAAATTACAATTTTCATCCATTTGGTTTATAATTCATTACCTTTTTTAATTTTATGGTTTAAATTTTATTACCTTTTTTTATCCCTATGGTTTACAATTCATTTCTATTTTAGTCCTTCATACTTAAAAGTAGTGTTTTGGCCACAGGAATGAAATTCACATTTTTTTAACAAACTACAGGGACTAAAAACGTAATTTACTCTAAAAACTTTCGTTATCAAATTTTATGTATGAGACTGTTTGTTTACCTCTTAATAGTTCAATTAACAGACAACCTTTGAATCATGAATCTTATGTAACACCCCGAATTTCGAAAAGTATCGTTCAAGTTAATACATAAATCAGTATTTTAAGAGAAATATAAGAATTAATATTTTAGGATTGAATCTTAGATTTTATAGTCTTGTTGGATGAAGGATTCAATTACGAGTCCAACGGTCCTTTTCGAGCGAAAACGGAGCTATAACGAAGAAGTTATGGCCAAAACAGTGATCAGACGCGAGAAATAGAGGTTTTCGGAGGCCCGCGAGTTGGTGGGCGACCCTAGGCTGCGGGATCCTCTGGATGGGCATTGAGGAAGGCGTGCGGTTTACCTCGCGGCTTCCAAGTCACAGGCCAAACCGCGGGAGTCAATATGAGGGTTTTATTCGCGATTTTTGGAGGTCTAACTTCATTTCCTCATAACTTTCTCCTCCTAACTTCGTTTTTGATGATTCAAGTTGCCATGGTTTCGTTTTTGAGATCTATTCAAGGATATAGAAAGATATTGGAAGTCTATTTGAAGATCCAAGTGTATTTTGTGGTGGTAAGTTCCTCATCTCTCTCAATGTTAAGCTAGGGTTTGATGGTTTCACCATTTTTCCCTTCATCCTTCAACTTGGGTGTGATTTTGGTGACTTGTATGTTGAAGGAAACCTTGTAGGTGTGTCGGATCTAAGATCTAGAGAAGTTTCTTGGAGCTTCAAGCCTTCATCTTTAGAGATTCAAGTTTTGGGGGTAAAATCTAGATTTAGCCTAAATCTAGCAAGGTGAGTTCAAGTTGATTTGTGAAAACGTTGTACATGCCAAAATGTCTATTTTAAAGTGTTTATGTGTTTTACATGAAATTATCAAATGTTGGATTAGTTGGTAATCTTTGATTATTTGAAGTATTTAACTTTATAAACTTTGTAAAACACCCACATTTGGGATTTTTGGGCATTTCGATAAATGTGTCATAAATGAATGAGTTTTTGATGATTTATTGCATAAATGGGTCTCTGGTCGAAAATACACTTGTAAGTGTTTGTTGGGTTTATGCATCATTCATGAAAGGGGATGTTTTATAAAGTACTACTTGCACATTTATGTGAGGTACACGAAAGAATGTATATAGTCTCATTTTATGATTTTCATTCTTATCAGCAGTTAAACTTAGAAATGCATATTTGAAAATAAAATGAGTCTGAGGACGTTTGTCCAGTTTAATAGCCCGTTGTGGAGTTTTGAGTATGATGGCGGTTAATACGCATCATTTTAGAATTTACATGTTTTGAGTGCGTTGGTCATTGTACTGTTTTAGACTGTAATGCAGTGGATCCATAGGCATATGAGTCGGTCTTTATTATTTAAAAACAAAATGGGCTATTATTTATATGTTGGTGTCAGAATTAGTCTTGGGATTTTGAGGACTTGTCGATGAGGGCTCTTGGAGTCCAATAACCATACCTGCATCCACGAGTTAATTTATGAGCCTGTTTTTATGGGACAGTCACTTCCCATTTGTAGCTAGTTGAGACATTGGGTTCTCGGGGGCAACTTGGTACGGTTATGTGGGACCGGTTACTAGCCATGGATCGTAAATGTAATCCTAGCGAATGAGCATGATTGGGAATCCTCGAGGGCCCACCCCCACATCTTAGTACGAGTCGACGAGCTCGTGGCCATGGGTTGCTAGTATGGTGAGCTCAGTAACTTGGAATGTGACCTACTTTTGTGTTCCACCACTAGCCTTGAAATTCGAGATTCCCCCGTCACCGAGATGTGTTGTTTTGGGGTATTTAGTTTTATCCTTGTTTTCGGTGACGCTTTGAGTTTTGGGTTATCTCCCTTATGCTACAATTTTGGATATTTGAGTTTATTCATATTTTGGTCGTGGGTTTATAAAGTTGTATTCAAATTTCATTATTGGAGCATTTACAACTATTCACGTTTTGAGTAAGTGTTGGATTGCATTACTTCATGAAATGATGTTTGGCGTTGAGGCGTCCATTTATAAAATTGCATATTATTGGAAAGCATGTCGTTCCTATATTTAAAATAATTCATTTTAAAGGATCATGATTTAAGTTGCATTATTTTCCGTTTAATATTTTTTTATAATCATGATGAAAACTCTTGAACTCACTAGGCGTTAATCTAACCTTTTATTTGTCGGCATGTGCAACAGATTCCGGTTGAGAATAGTTCTAGTGACACTGTGAAACGAAGAGTGCTAGTGGTGTGCTCGAGAAATGTTTAGTTTGATGAAGTCTTCCGCATTTATATTTGGAGATAACGATTGTTATTGAGTTATAGTAACACTCGATTTTAGTTAGTCTTTATGTAGGACTTTAATTATTTGTTGATGGTTCAACCTATAAATGTATTTCAATTATGGACTATTAGTAAGAGATTTTATTACCCTTTAAAGTATTTTTGAAAGTTTTTAAATAGTCGCTTTTTCCAAATTTGAGGGTGTTACATCTTGTTTGGTAAAAAAATATATCATTTTATGGTTCTAAAACCATCTGAATGATTTTGTATCTTGGATCTCTTTTAACCATTCAACACCTTAAATTCATTCTGAACAAATACCAAATAACAATACTTCATTTTTCACTATATCATAAGAGCATCTTAATCATTTTGACCACTTAATCATATTGCACCAATTTATTCAACAACTGTCAAATAACCCCTTATAAGGTTTTTAACATGACTAGAAGTGTACTCGTGCAATGCAGCGAGATACATCACGATTTTAATATTTCATTTTATTTTTTGTTTTTTTGTCGATTTACAGTACGATTTTGGATGGTTTTGAGAAAATGATAATGTTTTTTTTATATAAATTTGTTTAATTTAGACTTAATAATATAATGTTTTTTATATAAAAAAATTAAGTATTTTGCTAGAATTCAATGATTATTTTATACTAGAAACGTACTCGCACAATGCAGCGAGATATATCACGATTTTAATGTTTCATTTTATTTTATTTTTCGATTTATAGTACGATTTTGGATGGTTTTGAGAAAGTGATAATATTTTTTTTATAAATTTGTTTAATTTAGGCTTAATAATATAATTTTTTTTATATAGAAAAATTAAGTATTTTGTTAGAATTCAATAATTATCTTATATATTTTAATGACATCTAGAAAAAATAATCAATTACATATTTAATAATATAATTAAAACAAAATTATAGTAATATAATATATTAATTAATAGTGATACATGAAAATGTCTGCATAAAAGGAAGACCCTGCACATACCAAATTGGTGGGTGTTAGAAGCCTGCAGTAGTAATATGTATATTGTGCTTTGATACTTGTAATTAAGAAATTTTTATAATCTTGCATAAAATGATGGTACCTTGTGCCTAATAATTTGTATTTAAGAGTTTTTTATCCGTGCTTTATAATATAGTATAAATATTTTAATGAAATATATAAAAAATAACCAATTACATATTTAATAATCTATACTCCCTTATAAACCAAATTTCACTAAAGTCTTAAACACAATCAATAAAGCCTTAGGTACCACCTTTTAAAGCATAAAGTCTTAAAAACAACAAATAAAGCATTTGGTACCAACTTTTAATGCATAAAGTCTTAAAAACAATTACTAAAGCCTTTGGTACCATCGTTTAATGCAGAAAGTCTTAAAATTGATCAAGTACACCTACATCTTAAACTTCAACGATTCCCACTCCAGGGTGATTCCGTCTTCCAAGGCAACGATTTGTCATCCCAATACAAAGATTTGTACTCCCAAGACAACAATTTGAATTTCAAATCCATGGCTGATTTTCTACATCTCAATCGACTACTTCCTCCAACATAAATGGATTCCTGCTCCCCATTCGACTCTCTCCTCTTCGGTAATCTCTCTCTCTCTCTCTCTCTCTCTCCCTGTTAGGTTTGAGAAATTAATTAAACTTGGAAGCTATGTTTATATGATTCGTGATCAATCGCATATTTGGATGATACTTTGTACTTTTCAAACATCGGATTTGGTGATGCAACCAAGCGTAACATCGACGGTACCATTTCATCCTACAAATACCAACGATTCGTTTCATACGACAAATTCTAATTGATTAGATATGTTTCTTGCAGATTTTCTCGTTGAGAAATGCGGGTTTGAACAGAGGAAAGCTTCTATACTTCGTGTTCAACTATTCAAAACTTACGAAAGCACTCTCGCCGGTTTAAGAGTAAATATCAAATCTCAAAGCCTTTTTAGGTTTTAATTAGAACATCAGTTGATTTTGGTAGTAACAATTATTGTGTTTGCAGTCATTAGGCTATGATGTTGACGCAGATGATTATCACAGGATCGTGCACGGAAGGTTGCCGTATCATCTGATAAAGCCAGATCCACAACTAAGAAACCTTTTGCTGAGCATTAGTCAACGGAAAATTGTAAGCCATAGTGTTTTGTTTTGTGTATACGGAACTCCAACACTACAAGTAATTTGAGAAAGGTAATCCACAATTATTTTCTTCTACTTTCCAGAGAAAAAACTCTTCAGATCTGGATCGATATGGATTTATGGGTATGCATTCTCAATTTTTTGAGTTTCTAACATCAATTCCTCTATGAAGTCATCATGTTTTTAGTTTTTCTTATGTAAGTTGTATTGGTTACCATGTGTTTGTTGAAAGCCCTAAAAGAACGTATTCAATTTTCCTAACTCACAATTGTCCAAATTTCAGCAACCATTGGATTGGTGTTGTTTTAGTTGATATGAAGGAAAGCTCTCCAGAGTTAAAGTATCATATGAACTCCACACTCTCTCTCATTGTGTCATGTATGTCGATGATTTCTTTAGCATACACACCATCTTTCCCATTCTGATGAAATTCTTTGTTGCTATTCATATACGATCTATTTCATGGCCACCGATTTCATGATCGATTTTGTAACATCCGTAAATTTATAAGGTAAGTATTTGTTTCCTTAAATATGTTAATTGCACATATTTGAAAATATGAGCATTTATATGCATTTAATGATGGTTACTATGTTGTAATGTTGAGTAAATTAATTTACCATTCTTTAATCGTTCAAACCTCGCGCTCGTTATCGAAATTGGTCAAGTTTCGGGATGTTGGGGGTTTGGTGCGACAGTGACACGCGATTGTGACACTGTCACTCTCGCGGTGTCACTCTCGCGGTAGATGTACCGCGGGTGTTTGGGTTGGCGCGACTATGACACGCGATTGTGACATGGTCACTATCGCGGTGTCAAGGTCGCGAGAGATGTACCGTGGGTGGGGGTCTCCACGCGATTGTGACACGCGACAGTGACCATGTCACTGTCGCCGGGCAATGTCGCGAGCGGGTGCAGGGGGATTAAATGAACCCTTGGTCGAAAATACCCCATTTTATCACATTTCACTTTGAGAAAACGGGAGAACTCTCATTTTGGGCGATTTTTGAGCATTCCAAACACACACACATTTATTGCTAGGGTTTGGGGTGATTCTTGGTTCATCAAGTCTCATCCAAGTGTATTTATTGAAGATCCTCATCAAAGTCATTCCTCTCCACTTCAAGTCTCATCTTCTCTATAACATCCTAAAATTCAGAGTAAATTTAACTTCAAAAAAAAAGGCAATATGACATCTGTATTGCTATAAACTTCTCAAAGAGTGTATTAGTCCTTAAGACTTTACAAAAACCTGTACGGATTTAGAATTCATCAACAAAGTAATCTAAACATAACTATCTATATTACATCAGTTGACAATCCAAAATTCATCAAAAGAATGGGACTTAACAATGCCCAACTATCAACACACTTTAGTCATCTCAAAAATGCCTCGAGACCCAACTCGTCTCTCAAAACCCAGTGCATCCCACCACTAAGGGAAACCTGTTATACATATCATTTGAGAAAAAGTGTCAGACTTAAAGCCTGGTGAGAACATACAGTTTATAAAGCTCAAAAGATATAAACATTTGTATCATAAGATAATATTTCCAAAGAGGTTTAATCTTACAATTGAAACCTTTGCCACAACCGGGCTTTTTCGTTATAAACATGTCATCAAATGACCGACGATAAAACATTTTACCAAGGATTGTGGCGTAACACAAAGTAGGCCAAAATCCGAGTTATGAGCTAAACAATTGGAATCCAAGGATACGAACACATAAGTCCGTGCTAAAACGTGAGATCTAGCCCCAAGCAAAACCAATGTATACTCCTTCACTAGGATCACTATGAACCATGGCTAGTATCCGGCCTCACATAACCGTACCAAGTTGCCCTCGAGGATGCTTCCACTGCACCTTGACCAATGTGACTTCTTTGTGATGCAACTTCTTAGATTTTCTTTCTAAGATCGCGTCAGGCTCTTCTATACAACGTTTACCCTCGTCAACTGTCAATTCGGAGAGAGGAATAACACTTTCCTCTTCCGCCAAACACTTCCGAAGGTAACAAATATGAAACGTGTTGTGGATTCTGCTCAACTCTGGCGGTAGTTCCAATTGGTACGCTTGCAACCCTATTCGCTTGAGCACTTTGAAAGGTCCGAGGAAACGGGGACTCAACTTCCCACGCTTTCCGAACCGTATAATACCTTTCCACGGCAATACCTTAAGCAACACACGATCGCCTACATGGAATTCCATCGTCCACTTCTTCTTATCAGCATAACTCTTCTGCCGATCCTGAGCCGCTTTCAATCTTTCACGAATACATTTGACCTTATCGGCCGTCTCTTGCACGATTTCAGGTCCGGCGAACTGCTTTTCTCCCGCTTCAAGCCAACACACGAGAGTTCGGCACTTTCGCCCATACAATGCTTCAAAAGGTGCCATTCCAATGCTCGAGTGGTAGCTATTGTTGTAAGCGAACTCCACCAAAGGTAAGTGAGAGTCCCAGCTACCCCCGAAATCGATGACACAAGCTCTCAACATGTCTTCCAATGTCTGGATCGTTCTCTCGCTTTACCCGTCGGTTTGTGGATGGTAAGCCGTACTCAACTTAACTCGTGTACCAAGCTCTTTCTGAAACCCATCCCAAAAGTTCGAAGTGAACCGACTGTCGCGATCCGACACGATCGACAATGGTATGTCGTGCCTCGAGACCACCTCATCGATGTACAGTTTTGCTAGTTTGTCCATCGGTAATGTCTCGCGCATGGCCAAGAAGTGAGCGCTCTTTGTTAATCTATCATCTATCACCCAAATGGTATCGTGACCTCGAAGAGTTTTAGGTAACTTTGTCACGAAGTCCATAGTGATATGCTCCCACTTCCACTCGGGAATCTCTAGAGACTGAAGACTTTCATACGGTCGCTGATGTTCGGCCTTAACTTGCGAACATGTCACACAACGCTCAACGTAACGCTCCATGTCAAGTTTCATTACCGGCCACCAATAGTGCAGTTTCAAGTCCCTGTACATCTTTGTACTCCCCGGATGAATGGAATACTTGGACTTGTGTGCATCTTCAAGCAACAGATCACGGTTACCCCCAAACTTGGGTACCCACACGCGACCGTTGAACAGTTTTACCCCACGGCTATCTTCCGTAAAGAGCAAACGCTGCTTTGTCATGACTTCCTCTTTGAGATTATCTTCTAGCAGTACTTCAACTTGCGATGCTTGGATCTTTTCAACAAGACTAGACACCAACTCGATTCTCGAATAGGTAGCCCGAATACAACCGCTATAGTCCTTCCGACTTAACGCATCGGCTACCACGTTTGCCTTACCAGGATGGTAAAGCAGCTCGCAATCGTAATCCTTGAGTAACTCGAGCCACCGCCGTTGCCTCATATTCAACTCCTTTTGATCAAAGACATATTTCAGACTTTTATGATCTGTGAAGAGGGTACACTTCGTGCCATAGAGATAGTGTCGCCAAAGCTTCAGGGCGAACACCACCGCTGCTAACTCCAAATCGTGGGTAGGATAGTTCTCCTCGTGTATTTTAAGCTGCCTCGAGGCGTAAGCGATTACCTTGCCCCGTTGCATCAACACACAACCTAAACCCCTTTTCGAAGCATCGCTATAGACCACAAAGTCTTCTGACCCTTCAGGTAGCGATAAGATCGGAGCTTCACATAACTTCTTTTGAAGGATACGGAAATCCTTCTCTTGTGTTTCAGTCCATTCGAACTTCACATTCTTCCGAGTCAAAACTGTCAAGGAAGAAGCGATTTTCGAAAAGTCTTGGATAAATCTCCGGTAGTACCCTGCCAGACCCAAGAAACTTCGGATCTCTGACGGACTCTTGGGAGATTCCCAATTCATCATAGCTTCAATCTTAGAGGGATCCACTTTTACTCCGTCTCGAGTGACAACGTGACCTAGAAATTGTACATCTTTAAGCCAAAAGTCACACTTAGAAAACTTGGCGTACAATCTTTCCTTTCTCAACACTTTAAGCACTTCCCGTAGATGTTGTTCGTGTTCTGACTCGCTCTTGGAGTACACGAGTATGTCATCAATGAATACAATGACCGACTGGTCGAGGAATGGTCGGCACACTCTATTCATCAAGTCCATAAATATCGCCGGTGCGTTCGTTAGACCAAAAGGCATTACAAGAAACTCGTAATGACCGTAACGCGTTCTGAAAGCTGTCTTCGGAACATCTTCTTCACTCACCTTCACTTGGTGATAACCCGAACGTAAGTCGATTTTGGAAAAACAACCCGCTCCTTGAAGTTGATCGAACAAGTCGTCTATTCTTGGAAGCGGATATCTGTTCTTTACTGTAGCTTTGTTCAACTCACGATAGTCAATGCACATTCTCACCGTGCCATCTTTCTTCTTTACAAACAAGACCGGAGCTCCCCAGGGTGACGAACTCGGGTCTTATAAATCCCTTCTCTAAAAGATCTTGGAGTTGTGCCATCATTTCTTGCATCTCTGACGGCGCTAAACGGTAAGGAGCTTTAGCAATTGGTGCTGCTCCAGGCACAAGATCAATCCGAAACTCTAACTGACGATCGGATGGTAACCCGGGCAAGTCGTCCGGAAATACATCTGGAAACTCACGCACAATCTTCACATCTTCCAGCTTTGATTTCTCTAACTTGGCATCGATCACATAGGCTAGGAAAGACGAACATCCTTTTACTAAGCACTTGCGTGCCTCTGCCATTGTGATTATTGCCACTTCACATTTTCTCTTTTCACCATAGATGACAATGACTTTGCCAGAGGGGTTGGGAAGTCGAATAAACTTCTTGGAACATACGATCTCGGCGTGATTGTTTGACAACCAATCCATGCCGACCACAACATCAAAACCCCCGATTAACATAGGCAGTAGATCGATCGAGAATTCTCTCTCTTCGATACTAAGAGTACACTGCTTCAGAACATCATGGATCAGAACTTGACTACCATCGGCTATTTCTACCACTAATGCATCCTCAAGACTAGTAGTGGGCATAGAAATCTTCTGACAGAACAAATCAGATACGAAAGAGAAACTGGCACCTGTATCGAATAAAATACGAGCTGGTACAGAGTTTATAAGAAAATTACCCGATACCACATCAGCGGATGCCTTGGCCTCATCGGCCGTCATCTGAAATGCTCGTCCCGGAACCCTAGGAGGGTTCTCCTTCCTTGCTGGTGTGCTACCCGACATAAGCTTCGGGCAATCTCTTTTCACGTGCCCTGGTGCCTTGCACTCATAAAAGACAAGTCCTCTGACTGGGCAATCTCTGATAGTGTGACCAGGCTTCCCACACTTATAACAAGTATGAGAAGTGGTGTTACAGTCACCGTGGTGTTTAGTTCGACACTTGTGGCACCACCTAGATTCCTGCTGATTGCTGAAGTTTCGGTTTCCACCAAAAGGTCGTGATCTCTTGGGATGAGCAGAATTGCCCTCCCACTTTCTCTTATCAGCCACCACTACAGCTTTCTCAGCTTTGTTCCTTGCGAACATCTCTTCCATGTACTGAGCTTCTTCAACCATCTCGCGGAGGTTAGAAACTTTAGAATTGTGGACCATAGATTGCATGTCCGCGGGTAGACCATTCAGATAGGCCTTCATCTTATCCTTCTCTGTTGGGGCAGCGTGCCCCACTAGATCAAGCTTCTCCATGAACTGACGGGTGTACTCCCTCACCGTCAGGCTTCCCTTTACCAGGGACCATAATTCTTTCTCAATTCGGTCCATTGTTCTTTCATTGCAGAACTCTTCTAACAACTTTTTCTTGAACTCGGCCCAAGACAACTGTTAGAGCACATATTTGTTGGATTCAAGATCATAAAGATTGAAGACTAAAGTTCAAGATGTCAAAGCTGAGAAAGTCAACTCTCACTTAAAGTCAAAGTCTTTTGTTAATAAACTCAAAGTCAATGTATTTTGTTTTTCCTTGTATTATAGATGTAGGTATAAATACCTTGTATTTTTCTATTTTGTAAGTAGGAAAACTAGTAGAGGAAACTAACTGAGTTCATATCAGAGAGAGAGATAATACGTTAGAGAGAGAGATCTGTAGAGAGAGAGAGAAAGAGAAAGAGTTCTAGAGAGAGAAAGTTGTAATTGTGGAATTTGAAAGAGAAATCAAACAGGTAATTGGATTGAAATCTTGTTTGTGTTTGTTTGATTGTGAATAGGAACTAGAATCTGGGAATAACAACAACTGAGCCAACACAGCAGGAGATAGGGTGGATTGAATGACATTCCACCAAATGAGCGCAGTATCCCTCAGCAGTTGGGTACCGAACCGCACTCTCTGATCATCTCCGCATTTGGAAGAGCCAAAAGCTTGCTGGACCGCTCGAATCCACTTCACACACAAGATTGGGTCGTCGGAACCAGAGAACTCTGGCGATCCGCAACCCAGAAAGGACTTGTAGGAACAACTTTTCCTATTTCCCGGAGCACCAACAATCCTGTGCTCCTCAGCCCTGACCCCTGCACCAGCGCCTCCAGGACCCGCTACAATGTTTTCCACAACCGTCTCACTCCTCCGATTGTTTACATCGCGGTCCTCAATCACTTTCAGCAGAAACTCTTGCTGCTTTGCCATCTCTTCCCTCATTGCCAACATCATGCTGACCATCAACTCAGACGGGGAACTAGCATCCCTGATGACTGGGTGGGACGTAGCCAGGTCTACTCACGGAATGATCTCTGGCCCCCACCTAGCCTATGCTGAACAGGTGGTCGCACAACAACCTCAACTCCCTCCGGCTGACCAGCGGTGGAGGCTGTCGCTTCCAAACCATCAACACGCGTACGCGGTCTACCACGCGTATTCACCATGCCAAACTGCTTCACAGAACAGGAAAAGAGATAAGAGAGAGTTGGAATAAACATAAAGGAAATGTACTACCACATTACCAATCGTCATAGCAATAGAAATTCAAGCACACTTACGTACGATATCCTCATAATAACATTAGCTAAGTGAGATTATGAACATATAACACATAAAGGTTTTCGTCACGATTGCCACAACGCCTGATAAACGCACTTTCCGTTGACTCTAAGACTAACCCATCTTAGAAGCTCTACCCGATCTCACGGATCAATTCTTATCATACTCGGTCTAAGTCTAGACATCTTACATTCATGCCTAGTTCACTTAAACTAGCGCTCTGATACCAACTTATAACATCCTAAAATTCAGAGTAAATTTAACTTCAAAAAAAATAAGGCAATATGACATTTGTATTGCTATAAACTTCTCAAAAAGTGTATCAGTCCTTAAGACTTTACAAAAATCTGTACGGATTTAGAATTCATCAACAAAGTAATCTAAACATAACTATCTATATTACATCAGTTGACAATCCAAAATTCATCAAAAGAATGGGACTTAACAATGCCCAACTATCAACACACTTTAGTCATCTCAAAAATGCCTCGAGACCCAACTCGTCTCTCAAAACCCAGTGCATCCCACCACTAAGGGAAACCTGTTATACATATCATTTGAGAAAAAGTGTCAGACTTAAAGCCTGGTGAGAACATACAGTTTATAAAGCTCAAAAGATATAAACATTTGTATCATAAGATAATATTTCCAAAGAGGTTTAATCTTACAATTGAAACCTTTGCCACAACCGGGCTTTTTCGTTATAAACATGTCATCAAATGACCGACGATAAAACATTTTACCAAGGATTGTGGCGTAACACAAAGTAGGCCAAAATCCGAGTTATGAGCTAAACAATTGGAATCCAAGGATACGAACACATAAGTCCGTGCTACAACGTGAGATCTAGCCCCAAACAAAACCAATGTATACTCCTTCACTAGGATCACTATGAACCATGGATAGTATCCGACCTCACATAACTGTACCAAGTTGCCCCCGAGGATCATATGCATCCATAGCTACAAAATAGGGAATGTGACATCCCAACAATACAGTCGACTCAAAACCTAGGAATCCGTTAGTAATGGTACAGACTCGTCACAACAACATATGTGACCAACCATAAATAAACATATGGTATAAACACATTTTATAAACAAAATGTCATTTCCAGTTCAACTTCTGGTAAGAATGAAAATCATTAAAATGAGTTCTTAAACATTCTTTTCATATATCCACATAATGTACAAGTAAAACATCATTTTACTTTATTAAGATAAGATCCATCATTTTAGTAAACACAATGATCGGGAACCCTAAAATCTCCCAAAACTCAAGTTATATCGAATATGTAGAAAACTTAAATCTGAAACCATTGAGATATATAGGAGTTCCAAAAGGTAACTTTTGATATGTATAAAGTTTAAAATGATAGTAGGAACTCACCCAATAGGTTTATACGAAAACCCGAAGAACCAGATATCCACCCTCTTGATAAGACGAAGCTTTCTACACCGAAACCTCGGATCAAACACTAGATATTAACCACCAAACTCTAGAGAGAGAGAAACGATTTAGAGAGAGAGAATAGAGTTTAGAGATTTGAGAGATGAGATCCCAAATGAGATATTTGGAACTGAAACCCTTAAGTCGGCCAGGGTCTTTCGCGGGTTATGTCGCGACCCCAACTCGCGGCATAACTCGCCCGTGTTCTCAAATCAAAACCCAAATAGTGGATGTCGCGACTAATGCCGCGACTACCACTCCCATGCAAGTCGCGAAGCTCGTAAATCCATAATCGACAGTGGACATCGCGACTTATGTCGCGACTCCAAGTCGCGAGCAAGTCGCGGAACTCACCGGAAGGTTCCAACTTTACCGAACAACATAAATTCGAACGATAAACCAATTACGGTGATAACGACACGAGTTATACACAAGATTTACAACGATATATGTATAACGAAAATCCAGGGTGTTACATTCTCCAACTTATAGGGTTTGACACTTTTCTAGGTTTTGGTCCAAAAACCTAGATTGTGAGTTTACTAACCTTTGTTAAAACTAGATACACATCATATTCTTCTAGTTGTTGTTATTTATCTCTATATGTTCAAGTATGTGGGATTTGATTATGAAGAAAAGTTGGGAATGTGATTTTGTGTGAAATGCCATGTTTTAATTTATTGATCGGGTATTTGGTATTGACTCCATGAATGTATATATTGGATATCTTGGCATGATTTGGGATGTATGGATTATAGTAGATGATAAATTCTACCCAGAATGCCTTTTTGGTGATTAAATGTCTAAACATTATGTTGGTATTTGGGTCTCATAATGGACTTATGTGTTAGGATGGTAACATTGTACCCTTGGTTGGTATCGAAATGTGTTGGTTGAAATATACCTCAAGACCTCCTATAAATTATGTTGGACGAACCAATTCAGTAGACACTAGGAGGATGTAGTATTGGGCGCCACTGTGATGGTATGTGCCTAGACCTCCGCCATTCGAGGAATTTTCTTTGGTATAGTCCTCGGGTGTGCCGGGTCTTTCGGATGTCTCTTGGTAGATGACATCAAGGTATATCGACTCTTTGGGTGGAACTTGATTGGTGTTATGGGTCTCCCCTATTGACTCGATATATATTGAACTCTGGTTAACTGCTGATAAGAATTGTAACTGATCATGCATGCTTATTATTGTTCAACTCACTAGGCTTTTTGGCCTAACACTTGTGTGGTGTCGATGTGTATCTCAGGTTCTAGCGGCGCCGTTCCTAAGCAGGTTTAGATGCTTTGGGTGAGAGCTTGGGGATTTTGCACTTGGACGCTACTTCTTTTGGGATTGAACCGTTGGGCTTATAGATGACAACCCTTTTGTAATCTCTTTTCTAGATGTAGAAATTAGATTAGTTGGTTGTTATTTTATTGTTCGTTTAAATTACAAATTGTGATTAAACATGTTATTTATATATTCCCCATTTTTGGGAGGCTCTTGCTATGGCAATTCTAGTATACCTCATGTCCGTTTTTCGGATTTTTGTTATCCCTATTTTTAGGGTGTTACAAGTTGGTATCAGAGGTTTAGTTTAAGTGAACTAGGTATTGTTTGACATATCTAGACTTAAGCTTTAGACTTTTGACTTCACTGTCCACTTGGGTAGCAATCCTAGGTGGGGAGAGCGTTAAGATTACGAAATTACTTTAATTGAAAGTTGTGATGATGGTGACAAGAATTCTTGTGTATGGTTCGTTCATAATTTCACTTAGCTACTGCTATTATGAATGCATTGTTCCGTGAGCATGCTTGGTTTACTATCGTTATGATAATTGATGAAGGTAGTAGTACGTACAATGAGTTCAACTCGCTTAGTCTTTTCTCAATCCATTTCTCGTACGTGCATGGCAGATCTAATGGTAAACACTCGAAGTAGGTTGCCGGACATGCCAGAGGGTCAACCAGAGGTGGAATCTGCAGCTGTACGACCTCCCGTGGGTGTAACCACCGATAACATTCCTGTACCTAGAATATTGGGAGGCGGACCTGAGCATATTCCGCGCCGGAACCTCAATACAGGCAACGCCATCATGGAAGAAGTTACCATGGAAACTCGGCTTCGGGATAGCATGATGATGGCCATGAATGCGGCCTTGCCTCAACAAACGTTGGCCATGACTTCGGCCATGACCCAACAGCAAGAGTTTTTCATGAAACTCCTAGAGGATCGAGACGCTAGCCACCGACAACCTGAGACGATGGCTGAAAACATTATTGTGGGGTCGGGTGGACCAAATGTGGTAACGGTTGAGGAACCATCCGCTGAAGGGATCCGGACGAAGACTAAGGAGTGCACTTACAAGGCGTTTCTGGGGTGCCACCCTAAGGAGTTTGAGGGTTCAGATAACCCGGTTGCTTACATGTACTGTCTCAAAGAGGTAGAGATGGCCTTTGAGTCAAGCGAGTGTGATCCCTCTCAACGGGTCAAGTTTTCTTCCCAACTACTTCGGGGAGAGGCTTTGATTTAGTGGAATCTCACTCGATCAGTCCTCACTCCTGAAGTTCTGGCTAAGTTAACTTGGTCGGTGTTCAAGGAGAAGATTATGGAAAAGTATTGTAGTGAGTGTTCGATGGACAAGTTGGAGCGGGAGTTCCGAGATCTGAAGAAAGGGAACCTGTCTGTGGTTGGCTACTCCAAACTCTTTTTGGAGAAACTAAACTTGGTGGGACATCTAGTCCCCGATGAAAGGTCAAAGATTAAAGCCTATCATCAAGGGTTACCAGCTGGGATGCGATCGGCGGTAAGGAATGCTAAGTGTTCGACGTTATAAGAGGTTATCGAAGAGTCCTTGCTCGTGGAGGACGACATCAATGCCGAAAGGGAATAGAAGAGGCTTGTCGGTGAGAAACGGAAGTGGGAAGGGCCATATGGGCCCGTTCGGCAATCAAAACCCTTTGTAAGCGGGAGAGTGGGTGATCATCGTCGTGAAGAGCGGTGGTGCCACAAGTGCAAGTCAAAGCACTCGGGGCCATGTGTTGCAAGAACTTATTCCGGTCCAACGGGGTGTGCCAAGTGTGGTAGGAAGGACCACGTGACTCGAGAGTGTCCCATCCGGGGGCCGGTATGCTATGAGTGCAGAGAACCAGGGCATATGAAGAGGGATTGCCCAAAGCTAGTGGGAGGTAATGGTGGAAATTCCGTGGGTTCGACGGCTAGAGTCGAGCAACCACCAAGGGTGCCCAATTGAGCTTTCCGGATGACTACCGAGGAGGCAAAGGAGACCACGGATGTTGTTTCGGGTACGTTACTAGTAAACTCCTTACCTGCTCGTGTTTTGTTTGATTCGGGTGCTACATGTTCCTTTGTGTCAGATACTTTCTGTAAACAATTCACCACTCCTATTAGTGTCCTTCCCGATGCGTTAATAGTAGAAATAGCTAATGGGGATCAAGTGATCATTCGTGACCGTTTTCGTGATTGCACTCTAGAGATCAATGGAAATTCTTTCGGAGTAGATTTGTTACCTATGGCTATAGGAGGGTTTGATGTAGTCATAGGTATGGATTGGTTAGTAAGGCATAAGGCGGACATCTTCTGTTCCAAAAAGATGATCCAAGTACCCTTATCGGAAAATGGTGTGGCTACTATTTATGGGGAAAAAGGAAAGAGGAGTAACCCTATTATCTCATCTATTAAGGCTCGCAAGTTTCTAGCGAAGGGTTATCATTCGTACCTGGCCTATGTGGTGGACGCAAAGAAAGAAAAGAAGTCGATTGAAGATGTGGAAGTAGTGCAAGATTTTCCGGACGTCTTCCCGGAAGACTTACCCGGGTTGCCACCGGAACGACAAGTAGAATTTCAGATCGACCTCACTCCGAGCGCGGCTCCGATAGCCCGAGCTCCATATCGTTTGGTACCGACAGAAATGAAGGAAATGATGTCACAACTGCAAGAGTTGTTGGAGAAGGGCTTCATTCGACCGAGTTCGTCACCATGGGGAGCACCGGTGTTGTTCGTGAAGAAAAAGGACGGGTCCATGAGGATGTGCATAGATTACCGGGAGTTGAATAAAGTCACGGTGAATAACAAGTATCCCTTACCTCGTATCGACGATATTTTTGATCAACTTCAAGGCGCGGGATGTTTTCTAAGATTGATCTTCGATCCGGTTATCATCAGGTGAGAGTGAAGAAGGAGGATATTCCGAAGACGGCCTTCCGAACGCGATACGGTCATTACGAGTTTTTGGTGATGCCTTTCGGTCTAACCAACGCTCCGGCCGTGTTCATGGATTGGATGAACCGTGTGTGTCGACCATTCTTAGACAAATCCGTGATCGTCTTCATCGATGATATTCTAATATATTCAAAGGATGAGTCCGAGTATAGGAAGCACTTACGGGAAGTATTGGAAGTTCTAAGGAGGCAGAAACTGTTCGTGAAATTCTCGAAGTGCGAATTCTGGCTTCAAGAGGTGCAATTCTTGGGGCATGTGGTATCAAAGGACGGCGTAAAGGTGGATCCGGCAAAGATCGATGCAATGATGAGTTGGGAGCCTCCAACAAGTCCGACGGAGATTCGAAGCTTCTTAGGCTTGGCGGGTTACTACCGACGTTTCATCCAAGACTTTTCCAAGATAGCTACACCGCTCACTTCTCTTACAAGGAAGAACGTCAAGTTTCTTTGGACCGATGCACAAGAACAAGCCTTTCAGACGCTCAAGAGGAAGTTGTGCGAAGCTCCGATCTTATCCCTGCCCAAAGGATCGGAAGATTTTGTTGTGTTTAGTGACGCTTCCAAGATGGGGCTTGGGTGTGTCCTAATGCAAAGGGGGAAAGTAATAGCCTACGCATCGCGGCAATTAAATGATCATGAGAAGAACTATCCGACTCATGATTTGGAGTTGGCGGCGGTAGTTTTCGCTTTAAAGTTGTGGCGACACTACTTGTATGGGACCAAGTGTACTCTTTTCACGGATCACAAGAGTCTCAAGTACATCTTCGATCAAAAGGAACTCAACATGTGACAAAGGGGATGGCTAGAGCTCTTGAAAGATTATGATTGTGATTTACTCTATCATCCTGGTAAGGCCAACGTGGTGGCGGATGCGTTGAGTCGAAGGAGCCATGATGGGGGTGTCAAAATGTCCCTTACGAGAATCGATGTAGTGTCGAGTTTGTTGGAGAGCATAAGAGCGAGTCAAGTGGAAGCACTTAAAGAAGAGAACCTCAAGGCTGAGGTTATGTCAAAGCAAAAGGAACTCTTAACGGAAGATGGTCATGGACTCAAACTCTTTCAAGGGCGCATTTGGGTGCCGAAGGTTGGGGGAAACCGTGATTTACTTCTCGAGGAGGCGCATAAGTCGAAATATTCTATACATACCGGTAGCACCAAGATGTATAGAGACTTAAAGTTGAATTATTGGTGGCCGGTGATGAAGCTGGATGTGGCTAGCTATGTGGAAAGGTGTGTCGCATGCCTTCAAGTCAAAGCGGAGCATCAAAGACCGTATGGAAGTTTGCAACCGTTGTCCATTCCCAGATGGAAGTGGGACAACATCACCATGGATTTTGTGACGAAGCTACCAAAGACCTTACGTGGTCACAATACAATTTGGGTGATCGTGGATCGGTTGACCAAGAGCGCGCATTTTCTTACGATGTGGGAGACCTTGCCAATAGATAAGTTGGCTAAACTGTACATCGATGAGGTGGTGTCAAGGCACGGAGTTCCGCAAGCTGTAGTATCGGATCGGGATAGTCGTTTCACTTCGAACTTTTGGACTAGTTTGCAAAAGGAGTTGGGCACTAGACTGAATCTGAGCACGACATATCATCCTCAAACGGATGGTCAAAGCGAGAGGACGATACAGACGCTAGAAGATATGTTAAGATCATGTGTGATAGACTTCGGGGGAAGTTGGGACTCACACCTACCTTTGGTAGAGTTTGCGTACAACAACAGTTACCATTCTAGTATCGGAATGGCACCGTTCGAGGCTTTGTATGGACGGAAGTGTAGGACCCAGTTTGCTGGCTAGAAGCGGGCGAAAAGCAATTCGCCGGGCCGTAAATAGTGCAAGAGACGGCAGACAAGGTGAAAAAAATTCGAGAAAGACTAAAGGTGGCGCAAGACCGACAAAAGAGCTATGCGGACAAGAAGAGAAGACCGGTTGAGTTTCAAGTGGGTGACCGGGTCATGTTGAAGGTGTCTCCGTGGAAGGGGATCATACGATTCGGGAAGCGTGGGAAGCTTAGTCATCGTTTCCTTGGACCATTCGTTATTCTGTAAAAGATTGGTTTGCAAGCCTATCGGTTAGATTTACCGCCGGAAATGGATGGGATACATCCTACATTCCACGTGTGTTATCTTCGGAAGTGTCTAGCCAAAGAAGAAAGCGTGATTCCTTTATCGGAAATTCGAGTGGACAATGGGAATCGTTGTGTGGAAGAACCGGAGTCGATTTTGGAATCGAAAGTGAAGAAGTTGAGGCATAAGGACGTGGTCATGGTTAAAGTTCAATGGAAGCATCATCGGGGTGCTAACATTACTTGGGAGTCCGAAGATGATATGAAGAAGCGTTATCCTCACTTGTTTGCTTAGAGTAAGATTTCGGGGATGAAATCCCATTTAGGTGGGGAGGATTGTAACATCCGTAAATTTATTAGGTAAGTATTTGTTTCCTTAAATACGTTAATTGCACCTATTTGAAAATATGAGCCTTTATATGCATTTAATGATGGTTACTATGTTGTAATGTTGAGTAAATTGATTTACCATTCTTTAATCGTTCAAACCTCGCGCTCGTTATCGAAATTGGTCAAGTTTCGGGATGTTTGGGGTTTGGTGCGACAGTGACACGCGATTGTGACACTGTCACTCTCGCGGTGTCACTCTCACGGTAGATGTACCGCGGGTGTTTGGGTTGGCGCGACTATGACACACGATTGTGACATGGTTACTATCGCGGTGTCAAGGTCGCGGGAGATGTATCGTGGGTGGGGGTCTCCGCGCGATTGTGACACGCGACAGTGACCATGTCACTGTCGCCGGGCAATGTCGCGAGCGGGTGCAGGGGGATTAAATGAACCCTTGGCCGAAAATACCCCATTTTATCACATTTCACTTTGAGAAAACGGGAGAACTCTCATTTTGGGCGATTTTTGAGCATTCCAAACACACACACATTTATTGCTAGGGTTTGGGGTGGTTGGGGTGATTCTTGGTTCATCAAGATGTAGAAATTAGATTAGTTGGTTGTTATTTTATTGTCCGTTTAAATTACAAATTGTGATTAAACAGGTTATTTATATATTCCCCATTTTTGGGAGGCTCTTGCTATGGCAATTCTAGTATACCTCATGTCCGTTTTTCGGATTTTTGTTATCCCTATTTTTAGGGTGTTACAGATTTCGTGATCAATTTCATGGTCACCGATTTCTACTCTCTCTCTCTCTCTCTCTCTTTCATTGAGGTCGGTTTCTAAGGTTTTCCTTTTTTATTTGGTTGATTAGGATCTGAAGTATTGTCGAGATGGAGATGGATCAACTCAAAGAAGGTTTGTGATTCACCGTTCTTAATACACGAAACTTTCTGAAGGCTCAAGTTAATCTTTTATCTCTTTGAACTTTTATATGTGATGGGTATTCTGATTTTTTGATATATTAAAATTGGGGTTTTTGGGTTTCTTTATCTGGGTTTTGAAGAAGTTGAGGTTGGAATGCCGATTTTGGCATTTCCTTTTCTCACGGTTCTTCCCTCATTGTTCTTTACACTGACAAACCTTCTACCTGTTGTAATTATCCCCCTTTCATTCTTATTACTATCACCCAGATCATCAGATATTGGTTTATTTTACTAATGCTTTTTATTTTTATTTTTCTTATAGTTCAGTTTAAGCTTGATTGAGAGTTATATTAATTTGTTGAATTGGGTTGGAGTTTAAAGGGATAAATGGGTATGTGCAATAGTGTGAAAAGTTTTGGGATTTTTTTGTTGTTTAATTTCCTTTTTGTGGTTTGTATTCACTTTTTCATCCTGTGAGTTAGATCCATCTGATAGAGTTATCTCATAAAAACTTATGAGCATCTCCAATAGAGTTATCTCTAACAAGTTCCAAGAGGCTGTGAGTTAGATCCATCTGATTTTGTGGCCATGATTTTCTCCACAAATAAAACTCTTACAAAATCACACAGATTAGCAGTTTCTTTGTTGTTAGCTGTTGATTTTGTTACTATTATTAGAGTAAATTACATATCTAACAATTTCTTTTCTTTTTCATGCTTTCATCTTTTGCTAAACGAAACCCCAAATTGACATATCAGTTTTTCTAATCAACTATAGTGACTTGATGACTCTCCTTCTATCGGATAATTCACTACCAATTCACTCTCCTTCCATCGCTCCTCTATCATTCCATCCCGGTAATTTATTATTAAGTTGCGAATTATGCCTTTGCTTGTGCCTCTTGACCTTTTGTTTGTTGTACCCCAAGCCATATTGGAGTTGTCTGAATCACTCTGTCTTGCAAGTGTTGTAATTTTTTGAGGTTGTTTCCTGTTGAATATATGTGTACCATTTTTACGGTAAAGTTCTTCAAACCAACAATGTTGGTTAGATATTTAGATTGTAGGTGATTCGTTAGCTAGAGCAAATATTTTATATTTGTCTGTCTTTGCTTTGCCAGACAATCGTTGTCCACCTTAAAGTGTAAAGTTTTCGCTTCAACCTTTTAGTTCTTATCATTTTGATTCCAATTCCAAATCCAAAGGTAATAAGTTCATATTTTGTTCATTCCTTTTAATACTAGGCATTCAAAATGATTAATTGAAATCCATCAAAACTGCCTTGAACTCATGAGTTATTCTCTTTACATTGAATACTTTTTTGTTGATCCAGAAGGAAGATTATGCGGTACATGGAAGCCTGTGCACCTATAACTGGGTAATATGAATGTAAAACTACAATCAAGAACTGCTACTGGGCTTCAGATTAGTTGTAGAAATGTGGATCTTTGTGTGTATCTCATTTCATTTGATGTTAGTTAGCATGTATACTCATCCTAAAATTATCTCTTATGAAGCATCGTTGTCAGTTTATAATTTTTTGCAAATGTCAGTTTGATTGTCAAGCCGATTAACATCAGAATCTTGCATCTATGCTGACAAAGCAAGAGGATCTAAATCGTCAGGTTAGCATGCTTTTATTTTAAAATGACATGTTTTTTTAAGTTTGTAACAAAATTTGGTGATTTTCACAGCAGTGTTTATGAAGTCGGTTGCTTCGGCAAATGTACATGAACTTTCTTATAGAAGACTAAAAATGAGCGGATCCCACCAGCTTTGCAATTTTTGGTTAAAAGTTTGTTGCAGTCGATAGAATGTGACTTGTACATTACAAGATAGAGTTGAATCTGAAATGGGCTCCTGTTGCAGTTGTTCTTGGTGTAGTTATCCTACTTTTTTGGCAGAAAGAAGATACGATGATGGTTGCTTCTTTTGTCCGAGAAACCATGATTAAATTAATTGTTGTTGTTTAACAAGTGATTGTTCAAGGTTAGATATTAGTTGGATCCCAAGGTTTGGTAAGTAGAAGAAACCTTTATGTGAAAAGTATTGACTCAGATATTTTGTTGTAGAATTTATATAGAGGGTGAAGCTATCAATCATATCAGAAAGTTGATTCTCTCTCTCTCATTAACAAGAAACCATTTTTTTGTGTATGTAAAAATCAAAGTCATCACCACCATACAGTTTGTTTCCAACACCTCAATTGAGGCTTTGATTTGCAACTTAGAATCCATAAAGAATATCAATTCATGAGTGGGAACAAATTGGGGTTTTTTTTTGTCTTTAATTCAGACCCTTTAGTATTCTACATTTAGTTTGTAGAAATGGTTTATATTCTTATGTTCAAGTGCTTTCATTTCTACAATAAGATCTTCGTTGGTGAAACTTTTCAACCGTTTGGATAGATCATGTTACTTGGCCAAAACATAAGCAAAAATACATCATGTTGCATTGCGAAAAAATCTTACAACATGTGAACCATCAAATATTTCAAAGATATCTTGTAAAAATTTGACATTTAAAAATTAAATGCATCTTGATCGAACCTTTACATCCCGCCGCATTGTGCGGGTACTCAACTAGTATAATTAAAACAAATTTATAGTAATATAATATATTAATTAATAGTGATAGATGAAAAATGTCTGCATAAAAGAAAAGTCCTGCACATTCCAAATTGGTGGGTGTCATGTTAGAAGCCTCTAGTAGTAATATGTATTTTGTGCTTTGATACTTGTAAATTAAGAGATTTTTAAAATATTGCATAAAATGATGGTACCTTATGCCTAATAATTTGTATTTAAGAGTTTTTTATATAGATAAATACGTGCGTGTTGGTGACGTGGAAATTGACACGTAAGAAAGGCTAGGAAGATTGATATATCATGATCATGGCTTCCAACGCTCTCTAGAACCTGCTTCGCTGCTTCTACCTGTTTCTCTTTCACCATTTTCATCTCCGATTGCCTCTTCACGGGAAGATTTAACACATCGAACTCCATAATTTCAATCGATTGATAAGGTAATCAACCATGGCGGTTTACCGATGGAAGAGCTTCGTCGAAGACGAGGATCGCCCCGAAAAACCACGGATATTCGGTGTAACTGAGATACGTGGCCCAAATCATACATCTCTCTTCTCTCACAGTTTACTTCAGGTATTTCGCCTCTCTCTATTGTCAATCAACTGCGTTTCAGTGTTGATTTGGTGATTAATTGCTCTTACATTTAAATATAAGAGAAATTTTCTAATCTGTGCATTATCAGCTTGTAGCCTGCAATTTGTAGTTGGATCAGTTTACTGGAATTCAATGTTGATCTGGTGATTAATTGTTTCTTCAAGTGATTATAACTTAAGAGGAGAAATTTGTCCTATGTGCATTATCAGCTTGAATTATTCAGTTTGTAGTGAGAAATGAGGATTGAAATTATTGTGGATATTGAACAGGTTGTATTCTTTAAAGTAAGTGCTCCTAAGCTCACTAATTTTGCGCACAGGAAAAATATGATCTTAGATTGTAACGTAGGACTGTAGGAGATGGAGAACAGTTTACTTCAGGTCTTTTGCCTCTCTCTCTGATCAATGAATGCGTTTCAGTGTTGATTTGGTGATTAATTGTTCCTACATTTAAATATAAGAGGATTTTTCTAATCTGTGCATTATCAGCTTGTAGCCTGCAATTTGTAGTTAGATCAGTTTACTGGATTTCAATGTTGATCTGGTGATTAGTTGTTTCTTCAAGTGAATATAACTTATAGGAGAAATTTGTCCTATGTGCATTATCTGCTTAAATTATTCAGTTTGTAGTGAGAAATGAGGATTGAAATTATTCTGGATATTGAACAGGTTGCATTCCTTAAAGCAAGCGCTCCTAAAGGTCACTAAATCACACAGGAAAATATGATCTTAGATTGTAACGTAGGACGGTAGGAGATGGAGGAAATGCGCTGCAATCGTGTTTGTGTTTGTGTAGCTCGAGGTTTAGATATGACTTTCTTGAAAAGAAACATAATTTACGATTGTTTGGGGGTTTCTGTTTTGAGTATTTGATTTCAAAAGAGTTTGTTGCTTGAAACGAATATACCTCCTGGAATCATGAATAATGGAGTTCAATGAAGCTTCTGAAACAAATTTCAACAGATTTGGCACTCAAGCAAATTTAGTTCTATGGGGAAACACAATTTTTGGCTGCACTTGTTGGTCTAGTTAACCTAATTGCTCCTTCAAACCACTGATTGAACACTAACATACAAGTTTTGTGAGACCCTTTCGGGTCTGGCTACTTCCTTGTTACTCGACTGATAAAAGTTGGATAATGGATGATAAAATCAAATCAAACCAAACTAACCTGGTTTATCCCATCCAAGATGGGGTCTGGGGAGGGTAAGATAATACACAG
The DNA here is from genome assembly GCA_954870635.1 of Arctium minus. Lineage (NCBI taxonomy): Eukaryota > Viridiplantae > Streptophyta > Magnoliopsida > Asterales > Asteraceae > Arctium > Arctium minus. The sequence goes on along the minus strand of OX941094.1, from coordinate 74,142,651 downwards.
ACCTTATCTCTACTCCTAAGAGTAAAACGGTTGTTTCCGTGAAGACCCCCGACTTGTGAAAAGTGTGACAAAGAGAGAAAGGGATGATGAAGATTTGAAAATTTTGTTAAGAGAAAGCAAAAGCATACAAATAAAGGCATGCACAAGAAGAACATAACCAACTTCACTACACACCTCTAGTCTAACTTACCACCCTATCCTGCTCCCTACCTTCCTTCTACTCTAACTACGGACCCTCACCCCTAGTCTCTTACCCAATTCCTACATCTCCATGAACCCCTATTAGAGGTCATGTTCTTGGAAATGCCTAAAGCTGCCATGTCTAACCTCAGCCGCTCATCCCACATCCTCCTAGGTCTATACATCCTCTTCGCCCCCTCCAGTGTCACACTTTCTATCCTTCTTATTGGAGCCGCCATCTATCTTCTTTGAACGTGACCAAACCACCACAATCACCCTTCCCAACACTGTCCGAGTGTCCTGTCAAACATGGTTCTATGAGAGGTCCATCTAAGCATCCTCATTCCTCCAACTTCCATATTCCTCTCATGTTCCCTCCTCATCGCCCAACACTCCGGTACGTACAGCATAGCTGCAACATCGTATTAGGTCTTCGAACGACTAATGCACATAGGCCATGCATTTCCAAAGCCACCCTTCACTGCTCCAACCTCCCGTTCAGCTCCACTTTCGATTCCGCAACCAACACCACGTCGTACACGAATAACATACACCAAGGGATACTCCCTTGGATCTCTCTGGAAATCTTATCAAATATTACAACAAACATAAATGGACTGAATGCCGATCCTTGGTGTAGTCCTATCTCCAGTGGGAAATACCACCAGCGGGGTCCTAACACAAGTCGTCGTCCTTCTGTACATATCTTGAATCGCCTTGACATATCTTGGAGAATGGATGATGATTATGTTATTTTCATCCAAGCATAACAAATTGTAATGCAAGTCAAGTAAGTAAATCTGCACTGAGTTTCATTAGTTTAGATATCTTGTAGTTAGCTTGCTAATAGGGACTTCTTTTCTTCTTTGCTGTTATATAACGAGTGTTAAAGAAGGTGATAAATCCAACTTCCATTTTTCATTTGTTAATTTGATAGCATGATATATGAATAATTGTGGAAATATATATTGGTTTACTGTTTTCCTAAGTTGTACTTGTATGCATGCTTGCGACAGGATACGTTGGAGTCCATGGGCCAGTTTGTTGACGGTTTGAAGTTTACTGGAGGCTCTGAAAGTTTGATGCCAAAATCCTTCATTAAAGAGGCGACAAAGTTGGCCCACAAACATAATATATATGTTAGTACAGGTGACTGGGCTGAATATTTGCTGCAAAAAGGTTCATCTTCTTTCAAAGAATACATAGAGGTAATTGGGGTCATAAAATGTCAAATCCCATTTCACTTATTGGTTGATGTCTGTCCTAAATCCTAATAAATTGTATGACTGATAGGAATGCAAGCAACTGGGATTTGATACGGTTGAGTTAAATATGGGTTTACTTGAACTTCCTGAAGAAACCCTGTTGAGATACATACGGTTAATCAAGAGCAAAGGGCTTAAAGCCAAGCCTCAATTTGCTGTAAAGATCAACAAGGCTGATATTCCTCCAACCCATGCAAGAGCATATGGTGCTTACGTTGTTCCAACACCTCGAACATCTGGTATGAATCTAGGTGTTTCTAATATATTACTACGTTTTTTCGAGATTTAATATGGAAATGATTATTTCCTCATATATCTTAGTTGATTACCTTTCCAAACCTTGCCATCCCTCTTTCTTAGGTCTTGCTCAATCTCTATATTAATCTAATCATTTCCAAATCTTTTTTTCGCTTTTTTAATTTTCTCTGCAACTACTAAACCCACACATACACATAGCCTTAGGAGAAGTTTCATCATCAAAGTAAATCGATGAGAAAATGTGTTTGTTGTTTTAAGAGAAGAAAAACTTGGTGAGATATTGTAGGGAGCAAATAGATTGAACAATTAAAATAAAAACAAATGGGAAGGAACAGTAGTTGAATGCTTCAATTAACAAGAAAAGGATAGGAAACTAGCTATTCGAGAGGAGGCTAGATTCTCCCAAGGAGGCAAGGACAAACTCAAACAATTTTCTTTGTACCTCTACTCTCCCCTCACACACCTATTTATACTATCAATTTATTTAGAGTTACCCAATTACCCTTCTAACCCCCTTCTAGAATATATAGCATAATATTGGGCTCAGGCCTGTATATTGATGCATGATAGAATGTTTGGTAACTGTTCTGAATGGACAATTTGAAAGACAAAAGATTACCATTTTAACCATCTATATAGTGAAGCGTGACTTTTTGATATAAACTACCAAGGAAAATCTTTTCTACCATTCTCTTTTTCTGCACTTTTCATGTACTATACACATTCTTTTATTTTTGTGTATGGGTGACAAACTCTATTGTTCCAATTTTTAAGCTAAATTAGGTTTGGAGGAGTCTACAAGATCCAGAGGGATCATCAAAATGCTTCTTGAAGGAAGTGTTCATTTAACACACCTTAGGCTATATCTTCATATGATATCAATCTGGTAATTTATGTAGCCTTATGTAATCAAAATATAAGGTTTTGGTAAAATTCATGCAGTCTTACTTGACCAGCCAATCAAGTGCCCTTATACGCAGAAGTAGTCTTTTGTGGATTGAACCGAAAAGACTGAGTTGAGGGGAAGCCCTAGGACTCACTGAAACGACCGCAGGAGGGACCTTGATCTATCAATATAGGGAGAAAAAAAGGGGCTTTGCTCCCCCTTTACAATATAATATGAAGAAAGAAATAAGGGTCGGAGTTTAGACCACTCACAGTAATTCTACCTATAGAAACGATCATGAAAGAGGCGATCAGAATGGTACTCGAATCGGTTTACGATCCCGAGTTTCCAGACACATCGCACTTCCGCCTCGGGTCGAGGCTGCCAAAGTGAGTTGTAGAACGAGAGGCCTTATCTGAGCGAACGAAGTGAGAACCAGAGCTGAAGAAGCCAAGGCTATGAAAGTTTTCTAGGATTAATGTGTCGAGACCCGAGGATAGGATAACCAGTTGAGATCAGGCCTCAACAAGTAGTCTTACGTAAAGCATCAGGAAGATCAGGACAAGACCACCACATCAAAATACTAGAATCCAGTCAGAAGGACGTCCTAAGGGAGTGTTTGGCACGCGAGACATGACATAACATAACAAAAACTTGCCGCCCCATGTTTGGTGCAACATTGTACTGGGACATGACAGGATTTGAGTTTTTGTCCTACCAAAACATGTGGAACAAAAATAAGGAGATATGACAAGATTGGTATAAGTTATTAAACTACCCGGAACAAAAATAAGGAGATATGACAAGATTGATAAATTATTAAACTACCCATGTCAAATTAAAACCCTAAACAAACTTGCACAATTCTCTTACCCACCTACCTCAGTCTCGCCTAGTTAGTCTAGTCCTGTCTGTGTACCAAACGCACCCTAAATGTCTAAAATAGGATAGCAAGTTGATATTTTCAGATATCTTAGTTGTTGCACCGGGTAACAATCTATAACACTTGATCACCAGCCACCGACATAGGCCTCATGTGCTGTGATATATCCAGTCCCGAAGTATCGAATCGTAGATCACTTGAAGCTAATCTTAACATAACCTCCTTAGTTGTGCATCTACTCTTTATGCAAAATGCAAAATATGGGAAATGAAAAGCTATTCTATCATGCAGAACGTGTGGAGGATGTCGATTTCTTGATCAGAAGGGCTGAGAGATGCTTGGAAGCTGGAGCAGACATGATATCAATTGATGCCGAAGATGTCTGTAAATATGCCGATTCCGTTAGGGCAGACATCATAGCAAAGGTGATTGGACGTCTAGGACTCGAAAAGACCATGTTTGAAGCATCGAATGCCAAAACCTCTGAGTGGTTCATTAAGCAATACGGTCCCAATGTACTTTCTTCCCCTTCCAATCTATCTATTATTCATACATGTATGAACTGTTTGTTGTACACTAGTCTTAGATCATCCACAATGAAAAGATTTTTCAAAAATAGATATATTATTTACTCCCTCCATCCGAGAATAAGTGTCCATGTTTCTATTTTAGTTTGTCCCAAAACAAGTGTCCAATTTCAAAAGTAAGTGTCTACTTTCCTATTCACCCTTAACTATGAGATGGAGAAAATTTCTCACTCTAGTATTAAGGGTAAAATTGTCATTTAGTTTTTTTGGAAAGGGTATCCTGGGCCTATGGCCCAGACCTAAAATTGTCATTTAGTTAACAAAAAAGCGTAATAATTGCACATTCCTAAAACTTTGTGCCTTTTTCATTGTGGACATTTGCTTTTGTTTTGGGACAACAGGGAGTATAAGAAAAGTGGGACCCACAAGCTTAGGCGGCCAAGCTAAAGAAGCTTATTGAGAGCTAGTGAATTTACAAGCAAAAAGTGGCTTTTTTTCAAGAGCTTATTCATTTGAATTTTGTTTGAAAACTTTTCTACCCATTGGGGTAGATGCAAGTTTTGCGTACATCCTACCCACCTTACCTTTGCGTGATATTATGTCTGTTTGGTTTTATTCCACATTGATGGTTGTTGATTCTTTGTTTTGAGTACAGGTTAACCTGTTCGTCGATCATTCTCATGTGATGGATTTGGAGTGCCTTCGAGGACGTAACCTGGGAAAGAACCACAATTCGGTTCTTGATTCTTCCTATTTTCTAGTTTAAACTTGTTGAAATGTAGTCTACTTCATGTAGTGGTCATGCTTATGAACTGTGGTTTGTTGTAATTACTCCCGTTATGTGTACCGAGAACGAGTAATAACGAACATGGCTTTCTTTACTTTCATTGTGTTCCCCAGGACTCACTCGCAACGTCTTATTATGAGAAACTTACATGACCGTTCTATATCAGGTTAGCTTTCGCAACCGTCTTTAAAATTGCAAGTAGTTGATCAATTTAAACATCGTGTCCAATTGGTATATCGTGGGTTGGGGTCTATTTACCAAACCAAACTGTTAGAGTCCCGCATTGGTTAGACTTCGACCTATTCTTCTTGATATATACTGGACCTTCTTTCTTTCCTCAAGGCTCTTTTGGAGAGTAATATGACGAGGTTCCACATATTCTAACATGGTATCAGCGTCAAGGCCAACCATCCTAGGGACTTGACACTCTGGGATAATATGTGCCCGTCTAACCTCCATTGGAGGAGGAGGGGGGGGGGGGGTTAGCTTAATGAGCTTAATGGTCTGGATGGCTTATTCGCTCAACCATACATGTGTGTTTTTTTTACTGCGTAATAGTTAAGCCATTAAGCTAAAATGGCTATACGGAAGAAGCCAGGAGCCCTCACTTGTCCCCATTAAGCCATCCCAGACAAATTAATACCAGAAATGCCCATAAATAATCCAACCTTATCTTTTTTCCTCCCTCAAACCCATTGGTCTCGTCTCTCAGAATGATAGATTTATCCTGACAGACAACTTAGCCCATATAGGGCTTAATGTTAAAAAAGGTAAACAACCCAGTCTTGTATCGGCTAGACTTGGACCTATTCATCTCAATATATATTGGAAACATCGTTTCCCTCCTCAAGGACTCTTTTAGATAGTAATCTAATAAGGTTCCACATATTCTAAGACAAACGAGTCCAATATATCGCACCTAGAGGAGGGTTTAGGAAGAATAATGAAAGCAGAGTGATTAAGACCCTTTGAAAAGCATTGGAATAAAGAAAGATAAGACTTCAAAAAAGAACTTTGAGACAGTAAAGACATATGATAAAATTTTTAAAGTTAGTTATGAGTAAGCAACAACATCCGAACAGAAGCAGGTACTAAACATATAGTAATAATACATATCACCCGTCTAATTCAGGACTCCGAACCTAATCGCCGGCTCCATTAATCCCACCCCCACCCTCACTCTCCACCTCTTCAGCTTCTTTCCTGCTACGCTAGCCATAGATCTCCATCTCGAGATTTCCTTGGAAATGCCTAAAACCAGGCTGTGACCGTCAAGCTGCATTTGTTCAAGTGATCGAGATCCCTAATGATGCCCCAGTCCAACCTCCAAGTGTCCGTTCACTGAATTATCCGTCGATGGGTACCAGTATTTCGAGTTTTTATAACAGTAGTTTCTCATCAATAAAACCAATTGCTAGCTCCCACTGTTCTCTCTCTCTCTCTCTCTAAAGTTGCAATCTCTCCAATGTCTCGGGATTTCCAAAGCTGTCTTTGTGGATTAATTTGTCTGTAAAGATAGAGATGTGTTTTGTTTGGCAGGGTTTTTCCATAGATGGAATGAACATGTTTTTTAATTGGGAAGAATAGGTTTGGAGAAAACTTTCTGCATGAGTTCCTCTCTAGAAGCTTACTGAATAAGCCACTTTCTATATCATTAAGCTACTACCAAACAATCATGTGTAACTGACCGAATAAGCTGTAAGTCCCATTAAGCTCGTTAGCTACTACCAGGTCCTTAGTCCACCTTTCATTTTCAGGAAAGTTCTAAGAAACCCATCAAAATCACACCTCAAGAAAAAAGAACCCATAATTTTGGGACCCAGGAATTGATTCCATAATTAAACCCCTTCAACAGCTGGAACACTTATCCATCGATGAACTTTGAATTCTTTTCGGTTTCTATCGACATGTGGTTCTTCTACGGTGAGGAGAGAATCTCGAGTTAAATCCGAGTTTTGGATTCAAACTTATCCTAACTTAGTATCAGACCCGGGGTCTAGCGCTCGATAATGTTTATATTTTTATGGTATGATTAATAAATATATGCGCATGTTTGGCTCGAAAAAAGGTATGCTCGAATGGCAAAAATTGAATCGAGTTTTCGAACGAGCCGAGTCGAACATTGGTGTTATAAAGCTCGGCTCGTTAAGTTAAACGAGTTGTACTTTGTGTTTGGGATTGACTCGAGCTCGAGAATAATTAAGTTCGAGCTCGAGATAAATGAGCTCGAGTAGCTCGTTAAAAGCTCGACTCGTTTACACCCCTAATCCAAACCATGAGTGATCCATCAGTAAATGATGCTGTCGCAAATCGATAATCTGTCGGCAAACTGTTGATATAACATGGTTTTACTTTTACACAGTTACTTTAACATGTACGAAGAGCTTCTATGGTTCATACCGACGGATAGTTCCATTTAAAATCTGTCAATACCATCTGTTGGTAAAGTTCACCGACCAAGGAAGTATAGACCGACCCGAAAAACTTTATCCAAACGCGACATATATTTTCGTCGGTGATACTATGGTTTTTGTAGTGTGTGGATTCGACACTCCTTTTGCCTCCGTACTTGGGGGATCCATCTAGCCTATGTTTGAGGGGCGTATTGGAGTCCTATATTGGCTATAGACACGAACCATTAAACCAATATATATTAAGAATTATAGAAATTCAAAGGTGTTCTACATATTCTAACAATTATAATGGATGTTTGTAATGATCTTCTATAGCCATCGTTAACACATTTAATTGATCCGTTGTGGTTGATAAAATCACCGTAGGGAGTATTTGTGTAGATGGCATATCAAATACAACCCCAATATTTCTTACAGTCCTACAAACCATTTTTCATGTGTTGTTTTATGTATGAAACATCACATGTGAAACATGTAGAAATGTAACAACACGTGTGAAACATATAGTGGTCATACAATGTTGTTTCATATATGAAATTTCGAAACTGTTTTGTGTGTGGAAATAGGAATACCAATATACGTTTCACATAGAAGCACACACATAAACACCCACAAAATCCCATGTACCGACATAACTAAACTTGAATACATATCAAATACCCTTTTCAGAACTTATCATCCTCATGATGATATAAAGATTCGTTTAAAATGTTATAAACATCCCATCAGAGTTCCATCCTCCTCGTGAGGTTTACCCCCAGTGATCCATCATTCTGATGACACAATAATCGACTATGATACCTTTTTGTAACACCCAGACTAACATAACGATATTGTCTGTTTTGCCTACAATACTGACGATTTTAAAATGCATCACATATGCTTGAGGTGGAGGGGTTACACGTTATATATACACAACCTCTTCCTTGTTCACCGACAATGTGAGATTGACTCTGATATCATCTGCTGTATCAATAAAATTTAACTTACACGGTTTTGCAACACATGTACTCTCATTTTTTGTCCCTCCTTCCTCTCGATATATTTCTCTCCGATATTGATCGCTTATTGACTCCATTTTAAGAAACAAACTATTTAAGACTTTCATATTTAAGAGACGATAAAAGTCATGTTTCACAAAATAGGAAGAAAAGTAAAGTCAGTTATGTGCCTCTGGCGTGTAGTAGCGCGTTAGATTCAGCTGCTGAGTAAGCCCAAAAATGCTCCACCACATTGATGTCTTTGGAGGTTGGTTCCGTGTGGGATTGATGGGTTGCTGGTAATCAATTTTTTTTTTTTTGTAAAAAAAAGTCGGTTCCATTTTGTTTTTTTTAAATAGTAAGTTTCAAATTTTGGTTTTTTAAATTAGAAATTTTGAAAGTTCGTTCTACAGGATAAATATTTTGAAAGTTTATTTGTTAGAGCATCTCTAACAAATTTTCTAAAAAATGGAAAAAATATAGATTTTGGATATTTATATAAACTTTTTTTAGTCTAATAGATTCTTCGAAACTTTCTTCAAAATGAAGAAAGTATAAAGAAGAAAATAAAAATCTCCCCAAATTTTATTGTAAATATGAAGAGAAATGTTTTTTTATTGTTTCTACCGATGAAGTTGAATGTATTATTATTCATAAAAATTTATTCAAAAATTTATTGGATATTAAATGTATTGAATATTTTAATAAACAATTAATATTTAAATCTCTAAAATGAATAATATTTTTGCGTAGATTTTAAATTTTAGTTCTACATTTTGAAAAAATTATAAATTATCTGTTCTCTAGAGAACATCTCCAATAAAATGTCCAAAATGGATATTGTGATGTTTTTCTTACTCCTATAGATTCTCTAAAGAATTCTTTAAAATAAGAAAATACGAGAAAAGAAATCATAGTTTAATTTTTTTAAATCTTTCATGTAGATAAGAAAACATAAAATTTAATATTTTATTAAAGACTGTTTTAGAATTTATTGAGATATTAAATAATTAAATAATATAATTAATTATAAAATATCCTAAATGAAGATTATTTTAAAGTCAGATGATTTTTCTTTGATAATTTAATTTTGTTTTTTGTTTTTTGTTTTAAAGCAATTAGTAATAAATTATTGGCAATGCTCTAAAACTAAGTGGAATGAATTTAATTTTCTAGAAGAAAAAAAACCAATTATTAATACCTAAAAACATAAGAAATCAAAGGTGAAATCAGTTTTGAATTTTACTTGTTTAATTTAATTAAATTGTTGGAAATTTAAAATTGAGTGAATTACATTTTTGGTCCCTCATGAATGTCTGGATTTCACTTTTCGTCCCTCCAGTTCTGAAAGTACATTGGTGGTCCCTAAAAGCGAGATATGGTGCCCAAACTCGTCCCTGGCGCTAACGCCGTTAGTCTATGCTTCGTTAGAGCAGCCATGTGCCCCTCACGTGAGGGGCATTTTGGTCTTTTTACCCTTTTCTTTTTCACCCACACCACCATCACCACCTACCGTCATCAGCCCCCTCCCATACTCCACCTGCCACCACCCACCGCCACCGCCCCCCACCACCGACACCACCAGCCACCACCACCCAACGGTGATGTTAATTAAAGCTTTCGCTGCATCTCGTGTGTCGTAAAACTCTACAAACTTTTGGTTTTTCTTCAATGGCGTCCCTCTTAATTCTTTCACACACCCTTCGATTCCATAATTACCCAACACAAAACCAAAACATTTTGATTAATATGAAAGAACAACAACGATCGTGCCTTGGTTGTAGCTGTCGGGGAGTCCGGCGGCGACCGGAAACGTGAACTGCGCCCAAACGACACGACCGTCGGCGGAGGCAGCGGAGGTGGTAAGTTATAACTGTTTGTATGATAATTATACGGCGAAACCGAATTGTTCGACGACAACGTGAGTGAATCGAAGTGTTTCCTTAAACGACATTGTTGTTGCATGTGTTCCTGAATCTCGTGAAGCACTTCCGCCGATTGTCATACGTCGTAAAAATGAACGGTGACGATCCCATCTCTCACCTTATCCATCTGCACAGCTCTCACGTCTCCGAACACTTCCAAGTCTCGTCGAACGATTGACTCGCTGACGTCGGAAGGGACGGAGCTCAGAGGAGGGTTCGCGTCGGGGTGGTTGACGGTGGCGGGAGTGGCGGAGGAAGAGGGTTGACGTAAACCGCCGCCGACGGTGGCGGTAGCGGTGGTGGAGGACTGTAGAAGTTGTATGAGTAGTAAGTGTGGGGTAGGAGGGGAGGTAAATTATTAGGCAAAGGGTATGTTGGTCGGAATTCTTGTGCAGTAGGGTTTAAGGTGATCGGAAAACGATCATAAGCGGTGTCTTCCATGGTGGTTAACGGCGGTGAGTGGGGAAAACGAAAGGAAGGTGAAAAGGGTGAATTCAGAAGTTCATAGGTGGGTGATTTTACGAACCCTCCTCCTGAGCTCCGTCCCTTCCGATGTCACCCACTGGTTGGGTGGTGGTGGCTGGTGGTGGCGGTGGTGGCGGGCGGTGGCGGTGGGTGGTGGCAGGTGGAGTTTGGGAGGGGCCTGATGACGGCAGGTGGTGATGGTGGTGTGGGTAAAGAAGAAAAGGGTAAAAAGACCAACATGCCCCTCACGTGAGGGGCACATGGCTGCTCTAACGGAGCCTAGACTAACGACGTTAGCGCCAGGGACGAGTTTGGGCACCATATCTCGCTTTTAGGGACCACCAATGTACTTTCAGAACTGGAGGGACGAAAAGTGAAATCCAGGCATTCATGAGGGACCAAAAATGTAATTCACTCTTTAAAATTAAATGGAAAATATAATTAGAGTAAACCACATATTTGGTCCTTGTGGTTTGTCAAAAATAACACTTTTTGTCTATACGGTTTTGAAATTAAAAATGGCCATCGTGGTTTGCAAAAAAACGTCCAGATTTAATCCCTCTCTCCAACGGCCATTAAAAATCCCGTTAAATGAGATACATTTTCATTATTTTATCGATGTTTTTGTGTTTTACCCAATTAAAAACCACGGAGACCAAAATCATAAAATCAATTTTGATTGGATAAAAGACAAAAATAATCAATAAAAATACGAAAATGTCCCACATTCAACAGCTGTTAGAGGAAGAAATCAAATTCGAACATTTTTCAAACCACGACGATCATCTAATTTCGGAAATTGTAGGGGAAAAAGTGTTATTTTTGACCAACCACGGGGACCAAATTTGTAGTTTACTTTTTTAATTTTAAATCCAATTATTACATGTTATGTTCGGCAAACTACCTTATAAGCTAGCTGGTAGCTGATAAGTTTTTCAAAACGCTACTTTGAGTAGCTTTTCAATAAGCTAGCTTATGGTTATCCAAACATGTACCAAAGAAAAAAGCTAGCTTATAAGCTAGCTTTTTTTTGCCAAACAATGCTTAATTTCCTACTCATACATATTAACATCAATACTTATTTTTCACATTCTCAATGCATGATATAACTTGATTCTGACATAAAAAGTGGTTCACATAACATCAACTTATCAATCCCTCCGTCCCAACATAAGTGTCTACATTTTTATTTTAGTTTGTCCTAAAATAATGTCCAATTTCAATTTCAATATTAAATATTGATTTCCCCATTAGACCTAGGGGTGGACCTAGGAATTTTTTCACACTTTGACACCTTTCACGAACCTAATTTTTTTACCTTACAACAGAGAAACAATACGCTGACTCGTGCCATTGTTGGCACTAACTAGGTCCATCCCTGATTAAACCCTCTATTATAAAATGAAGAAAATTTCTCTATTTATAACTAAACGTAAAATTATCATTTTATTAATTAAAAAAAATTGTAATAATTACACATTTAAAAGAGTCATAAACATTACATAAAAATAAAAAATAATTGTTTTGTGCCGACTCGATCACCATTAAGTAGCTTCGCAAGTATTTAGCCGTGACTCTAACGCAAACGTCTCTTTCCTTCTCTCTCTCTCTGAAATCCCTAGAGAGAGAAAATTTTCTGTAAAATTTGCAGAGAGATTGATTGATTTTGTTCAGGAAAACAACGATTCATCATCGTTATTTTCATATATACAGGTCCAAAAATCCAACAAAATTAGCACAAACACGCAACAATGGCGAAGAAGAAAGCTACCATGACTCTCAAAGACTTCCATGGCGGTTCAATCCCTTCTGATCTTCCTCTTCCTTCTGCTCCTGGCGTGTAAGTTCCCGATTTTCTATTCTCGATTCCTCGATTTTGTTGATTCGATTACGATTTTATAAATCTGTTTCTTATTCTTGTTTACTGATGTTTATGTGAGATTGATTTGGAGATGCGTGATTTAGATCTGGTGTTTATGCGAGATTGATTTGTGTGTTTTGTTGATTTGATGGTGTAAGTGGAAGATCTGTTAGTGAGAGGCTTGAAACCCTAGGTGAAAGTTTTGAAATTTGATGTGTAGTGACGTGTACTGTCTTGGGTCAAGAACGGAGAGATACTATTTGATGTTTGATGATTGATTTTGAACTTCTAATTTGTTGTGATGTGTTATTGAAAGTTTATGGGGAGAATTTTGTTTACATTAGAGTTTATTGTGATGTCTATGTAAATGAATGATGGATTCAAATCGACAAATTGATATTGATTTTTCATTCATTTACTATTAGTTTTGATCTCTAAAGTCAGCATAGATTTTGTAATTGAGGAACTGATATATATATATATATATATATATATATAGAGAGAGAGAGAGAGAGAGAGGGAGGGAGGGAGGGAGGGAGAGGGAGAGAGTGGGTGAAGTTCAGTTAGGAACTCAAAACTAATTAGCAAGCCGGAACCCCCACAACGTGCCACTGTCTTTCCTTTATATGAATATTCATTCTGAATAACACATTTACGATGAATATGGACGTGCTATACATCAGGAATCGCACATTCACTATGAATATGGACATGCTATTCATCAAGAATAACACGTTCATGATGAATAACATGTCCATCTTCCTGATGAATATGCCATGTGTCATGGAAAAGGTTCCCAACTTCCACATCAATTTTAGGTTCCTAACAGTACCTGCCAATATACATACATATATATATGTGTGTGTGTGTATACACTCCGGCTCATAGGAAAACCACAAAAAATAGGAAAATAAGGAATACCCTAATAATCATTAATTTGTTTGGTATGCACATGTGTATTTTATGGACATGTGCATACCGGAAAATTACTCTCATGTACATGTGCATACCGGACAAATGAATGGTTATTGGGGTATTCCTCATTTTTCCATCTTTTATGGTTCCCCCCCCCCCCCCCCCCCCCCCCCGAACCCAACCCTATTGTGTGTGTATATATATCTATAGACACTTGTATTTGTTTGTTTAATCTCGTATTTAGATCTTCTGGTGGTAAGTGAAAACATAGTGAAATTTTATTTCCTCCGTTTGATAATTTGTTTATTTTGTGATTCTTATAGAACCGTGAGGCCTTTGAATCATACTGGATTGGATCGTCATACTTCGTGGATGAACCCTATGGGAAGGCAAGATCACAGGCTGCGACCAGGTTCCGCAGGTGCTGTAAGAACTTATGACGACAAGACTTCGTTTCTCACGCACAATGTGCAAATCGGGCGTAACTTTGATGAAGATGAGCGAAAACCGTTGGATGGGGGTTCTGCTCCACGACGAACCGTAAGCGATGAAAACATTCGTGGTGGTGTGCCTGTTCACCAGGAGCCAAAATCTGATTATCCGTTGGCGGCCAATGTGCCCAGCCGACCTGCCACCACTCCTCTTTCTCAGTTTCCCGGTGGTGGTAATACGGGCTCTTATGCTGCCAGGTTTAGTGAAACAGCTAACGTTGGAGTAAACTCTCAGAATGTTAGTAGCGGTAGGAGAACTTTGGGGTCGAGTAACTCGAACCCGGGTGAGTCTGTTAATGGGCCATCCCCAAATGCATGGGGCCCTAGGAAAGTGGCGGTCGGACCTCCAGAGCCCGTTGTTGCTTCTTGGTCTGCACCTGATGCTGCAACCAAGTTAGCCCACGCGAGTGCACTCGAGAAGGTATCTTCAGGCCGTTGGCACTCAAACCAACATAAGCAGATAGATGTAGAAGTCATCCAACATCCCGAACCTGAACCTAAAGTGCAAACGAAGGGAAATTCATACACCACGTTTTCCTACGGTTCAACGGATGTTCCTAGCGGGAGGGAAAGGGAATTCCATGATGCCTCTTTGGCCAGGCATGCAGGCAGGAGTTTGGCCATAAATGACGCACCGCCAGTGGTGGCACGTGAGCCACCATCTTATGAGCGGAGTAGAACTTCTATGCATCCCGATATGAAAGAAAAGGGTCCTCCAATATATACGGATGGCACATTTGGTGGGTCAGAATTGCATCCTTCTTCTCCTTCGGAGTTATCCGAGCGACCCAAGTTGAAGTTACTTCCGAGATCTAAACCAGTTGACAGTTTGGAACCCGTTGTAGCTTATAAGCAGGTATTTTAAGTTGGGATGTTTGTCGATAATATGTCTTTAAAGTTTCAAACGTCTGATTTAATGTGTTCGATGTTATATGATGGTAATCATCTTCTCCTTGTAGACTATCCCGCCGTCAAGCGAACCAGGTCTCGTGGATATTGGAAACGACACTTATGGAAATGTGAATTCCACGGTACATAGTTTAGCTGGACCGGAGGACGGCCATCAAGCATTTGAGCGACCGCGAGTGAATTTGAAGCCACGGTCACAGGCTCCTGAACAAACGGAAAGAAACATTGAACGAGAAAGGTTCGTGAACCATCTCAAAGCTTTTCGTAGTTCTTTTTCTCGCAAATACTCCCTCCGTCCCAAAATAAGTGTCCGCAATGAAAAACACACACGGTTTTAGGAATGTGTAATTATTACACTTTTTAGTTAACTAAATGACACTTTTACCCTTAATACTAGAGCGAGAAACTTTCACCATATCATAATTAAGAGACTTTCACCATATCATAATTAAGGGTTGAATGGGAAAGTAGACAATTACTTCAAAAAGTGGAAACTTAATTTGGGACAAACTAAAATGGACGCTTAATTTGGGACAGAGGGAGTATACTTTTGACACATATCACCTTCCTATTGGGAAAGGGCTCTGCATTTCTTCAAATATCAAAAAGATACTTTTATTGGAGGGAGGGGATTTTTTTAAATTCCCAAATATCGTTTTAAGGAGGAACGTGTATGGTGGTTTTCATCTTGAGATATTACGTTGATGTGGCTGATCTTGTATTGTTCTATGGTTTTGTGTTTTAGACATTTGGTTTTGGATGATCGATAAATATAAGTAGCAATTTATTTGGGGGGTTTATACCACAGGTGTATTTTCATTAGGGCTCTCAGTTTTTATTCCTTTGCTATAGTGTTCTTCCTCTTCATGGTGGTGACGTGGTGGTAGTATTTGTCTAAATTTGTAGCCGTGACCCACTTTTGTGTGAGAATGGTGGTTGCATTGGTCTCGATAGAACTTTTCCTTGTAGTGTGTGTATATATATATAGAGAGAGATACATAATCATATAGAAACCTAATAAATCATACAAAACTTACAAATCAGTTTTCATGTGTTGTTACACATATGAAAGAATACATGTGAAAATGCGGTGTTTATACAACGTTGTCTCTATAGAACTTCTTGTAGTTCATGATCGAGTGACTAGCATGTTATTTCCCAACTTTCTACTTCTTCGTCATCTAATCGAGGGTGAGATTGGAGGTGGAAAGTTTTAGCACTGCCCTTTTCATTTTCAAGTTTCCTATCTTCTTTTTTCACAAATTTATTTCGCAAGCTTTATCCTTCTTTCTGCACACTTTGCATGTGCGGGGGTTTTCATAGAAACAATTGGTAGAGGTCAGGTTTACGTACATCTCACCCTCCTCAGACCCGACCTCGGGGTAGGAGGTGGGATATACTGAGGGCCTGTTGGTTGGTTTTCCATTAAGTCATGTGTGGATAAAGTTATGTGTGGATAAAGTTGTGTGTGTGGACTAATTTGTATGTATAGATTGAGAGGGTTTTTGTTTGGGAGGGTTTTTTCGTAGATGAAAGGAGTGTTATTTAATTGAGAGGAGCAGGTTTGGAGGAAACTTGACTTTCTGCATAAAGCTCCCCTCTAGATACTTGCTGAATAAGTTATGAGTCATTAAGCTCATTAAGTCACTGCCAAAAACAGTCATGCATAGCTAACCAAATAAGTTATGAGTCATTAAGCTCATTAAGCTGCTAACAAGCCCCCAGATCATTTGATTTGGTTTGGCTACCCCCCCCCCCCCCCCCCCCCAATCCCCCAATTATTAAGTGTAAATTTGTCCATCTAGTTAATTAAAGTGTAATAATTATACATTTCTAAAACTGTTTGCCTTTTTTATTGTGGACATTTACTTTGGGACGGAGGGAGTATCATTTTTGCCATCTTAGGGGTTGTTTGGCAGTTGCTGAATGGTTTAGTGCAGAATGATTAAGAGGTTTTTATGGTATAGTGTAAAATGAAATATGGTTGTTTGCTAATTGTTCATAATGAAATCTGGGCTCTTAATGGTTAAGGGAGGGTCAGGATACAAAATCATTAAGAGGATTTTGGAACCATTAAGAGGCAACACTTTTTTTTGCCAAACAAGATTTACCTCTTAGCGATTCAAAGGTTACCTCTTAATGGAACCATTAAGAAGTAAACAAACAGCCCTTTATCATGTTATCTTCCGACTGTTTATTTTTTTGATATCAAAATGCCTTACGAGTATAAGGAGATATGTTTGCGAAAGAACTATGTGGACTTCGGGCATTCTGGTAATAACGTTTTCACCTTTGAGTTGTGATTATTCACATGTGAATAGATGACTGTTTGCAATCTTTGTTCTCAATGAAAGAAAAAAGATCAAAAAACCATTGCCTTGATATAGTTTCATGCACTTACTAATAGTTTTGTTCTCTACAGGAACACCTTGTTTGGTGGGGCCCGCCCTCGAGAATTGGTAAGGACTGTTTGTAATCGTCCATTCAGGGTGTGTTTGGTATGCGGGACAATATAGGACATGACAAGACAAAAACTTATCTTACACAACAATTAGACCGGGACAAAAATGTATTTTTTCTGTCCCACCACAATAAGTGATGTGATGGAATAAGTTTGGTAAATTACTAAACTACCATGTCAAATTAAAACCTCTTAAAACCTTCGACAATTCGTTTACCCACCTACCTCGCTCTTGTGCATCCAGTCCTATCCAGTCTCATTTGCATTCCAAACACACCCTGATGATTCGTGATCTTTACTGCGTTTTATTGGAAAAAGAGGTGGTCTCACCCTTATATATAAGATTATGGTTTTGTTGATCGCTCACATGCTTACGTTGAACTTACGTATTTATTCGATTGAGATTGTTTAACATTTGTATCTCTGCTGGTCATATGCGTCAGGTTCTGAAGGAGCGGGGCGTCGATGATGTTGCTGTTAATCAGGACATGATCCAGTCTCCTAATAGGTATATATAGATATATTCACTTCAATGCGTGTTCACGTTTCTATTTTAGTTTGTCCTTAAATAAGTGTCCACTTTCCAGTTCTACCCTTAATTACGAGGCTTCATTACTCCTGTTATCAAGGGTAAAATTGTCATTTAGTTAACTAAAAAGTGGAATAATTATACATTTCTAAAATTGTATGCATTTGAGAGGTAGTCTTGAAAACATTAGGTGGAACAAAACTCAGGGGCTAAACTACCCTCGTCAAATTAAAATCTCTAAAACCCCTCCGGAATTCTTTCAGTGCAGTCTGGTCTGCATACCAAACGTATTTGTTTCCTTTTTGTGCGACGTTTTCGATAATTATGAAGCAAAAGATACCAAGTAGGGCTAAAAACTGAACTAAACGAGTCCGGTATATACCACCTGTACGTGGGGTCCGGTGGCCTTTTGAACGGATCAAAATTATATGTCGTTTGTGTTCTCTTGCAGGATGAAAAAGGAAGTCACAAGTCCAGCTGTGCACCCAACCGTTACTCCACGTCAAAACGGGAAACCCGAACCTCTTGATCATCATAGAGCCGGAAAGACCATCGATAGGCGAGACCCAGAGAAATCAGATGCTCAGAGAAGAAGCAACTGGAGAAACGAGAATCGTAAGAGCAGCAGGGACCTCGAGAAGCAGCCGGCTCCGCCACCGCAGGAGCGACCGCCTTCACCGGAAACCTGGCGCAAACCCGTGGACCCCGCTCCACCTGTCGGACCACGTTACGGGAAAGCAGCTTCTGCGGTCGAGCTAGCCCAAGCCTTCTCGAAATCGGTCTCGGAACCAAAGGTAGCCACCGACCGTTTCCCTGGTCCGAGAGGGGTTCCTGGGCAGGGTCAGATTCCGTTTTCTCGGCTAACCAGCCAGCCTACGACTAGACCACAGATCAACGGACACTGATGGTTTGGTCAACCAACGAACGAACCATTCTCGATGAAAGCTCAGGACTTGACTGCAGGTTCGAGTAAGTTTCCAAAAATACCCCTTGGATTGGTTCCACCATATACATGCTGTGGGGTGTTTTGATGTTGCATCTGGCTAGAAAAACCTCCATGAAAACTAGAAAAAGGGAAGGTGGAGAAAACAATAAAAATATTGTTTCTCCAGAGTTTTTTTTTTTTTTTTTTATGAAGAAAATTAATGTTTAGTGAAGGGTAAAAAAGTCTTTTTGATGCACACCCATCATTTGTTTTCTTAAGATGTTTGCCTCTTTAGATCTTAAATTCTCTCTTTTTTTTTTGCTAGATTTATTTATTAGCTCAATTTCATCATGGTTACAAAGAATGAATATGATAATGGTTTGATTTATGATGGTTTGCATGGTGTTGTGTGTGCAAGTTGTACGATAGATGAAACTCGCACACATTACTCCGTAAGAAGGTTGGGTTATTGGATACGGTTGGATTAATTTGGTAATGAGAAAGTCGGAAACCGCATAAGTCGGTTGTATGGTAGTGTCGATCAGTTAGGGTATTTGCTGTCTGGTTTGAGCGGTTTATACGTATTTTAACTGATCAAGGAATGTAGGGTTTGAAATGAGTTTACTAGATCAGAAAAATACGATATGTTCTGACTGGTTTATACGGTTTGGATTAATAAGTGAAGAACACTAAGGCTATGTTTGGCAAACTAGCTGATAAGTTAGCTTTTCAAAATGCTACTATGAGTAGCTTTTTAATAAGCTAGTTTATGGTCATCCAAACATGTAAAAAAAAACTGGCTTATAAGCTAGTTTTTTTTGTCAAACAATGCCTAAATGGTCAACGTACTAATGCTAATGAGTAGATTGGCATATTTTAAAGGAGTAAAAATGTAAAATCTTATAATGTCCTACATTAGGTGTTAAATTTCAATTTATATATATATATATATATATATATATATATATATATATATATATATATATATATATATATATATATAGAGAGAGAGAGAGAGAGAGAGAGAGAGAGAGAGAGAGGGGATAATCATTTACAAACCTTCTAAATGTTACAAACTATACAAACCTATCTAGGTCATCCAAATTTTTGATCAACGGTTGAGAAATTTTAGGACTTATATTAATTTAAAAAATAGGAAGAAAATAGGGAAAGAGTAGTTTAAGAATAGTTTTAGTTATTTTAAATTTAAATTTTATTAATTAATTTGAATTATCTAATTATGGTTACAAGATATCGTTAATTTTCTCCATATTTATCTCTCCTATCTAAAAAATAATCCGGCCACCACCACCATCATCTCCATCGTCATCACTACGCCGGCGACCGAGAACCACCACGGTTCTCCACTACTCCATCCGACGACTGTTGTGCGCCGCCGCCATCTGCCAGGAGCCTCCTTCGCCACCCCACGTATCATGACTTCCTCCCCCAAATCTCCGACGAGTTTATGAAATTTCAAGTTCATACAATGTTTGTTCGAGTTTCATAAACTTTTTTTTTGAAATTTTATAGTTTCATATATTTTCATAAATGGTTTCATATATTTTTCTCCATATTAATAATCATATTTTAAAGTTTCATATATTTTTCTCTCATATGAATATTCAGATTTTTTCGAAATAATCATATATATTTTTAAGTTTCATATAATTTTCTTCTATATGAATAATAAGATTTTTAAGTTTCATACATTTATCCAATATGAATTATCAGATGATTAGACGTGAAAATTTCAAAAAAACATTTTATGAAACCAAAAAAACTTGAAACTTTAGAAAAAACAGTTTATATATGAAAGTCGAAAAAATTATGAAACTTACCGGAAATGGGGAGGTCGCCGGAGTGGGAGGAGGTCGCCGGAAGTGGGAGGACGTCACCGAAAGTGGATGGTGACGGTGGATCGTGAGTGTGTGCGCGCGAGAGAGAGAGATGGAGAGATAATTAAGGAAGAGATAATTAAAGAATTTAATTTTTTCCTAAAATTACGAAATTTGTAAAAAGACATAAATACCCTGGTTTGTATTGTTTGTAACATTTAGAAAGTTTGCAAATGAAGGTGTCTCTCTCTCTCTCTCTATATATATATATATAGAGAGAGAGAGAGAGAGAGAGTGTGTGAGTGAGTGAGCAGATCATTTATAAAGAGTCATATCACTATAAATCATACAAACCAATTTCAAACAATTATCTAGTTCAATGAATATCTTGATTGTTTCATAATATAAAGTGTAATCATAATAAATGAACTCTTATAATATTTCATAAATATTTAGATTATAATAAATGAATTCTTTATCATTTCCAAAAATATCTCAATTATTTGGATTGTGTGATTTATATTAATGAAAACCATATCTCTCTCTCTCTCTCTCTCAAAGAAAAAGAAAAAGAAAAAAAAGGATACTCTCCTTATATAACACCGTGTATACAAAATGTCAAAACTGACATATAATTAAAAAAAACCGAAAAAAACCAAGAAACTCTTTGATTGGTTGGTTTCGATTTGTAAAGTTTTCATTTTAAGAGTGGTTTTCAAATGATCACTCTTCTATGTATATATATATGTAAAGTTGTGCAGTAAGTTAAGCGGCCCGGGTAAACTTTCCAAACCGTAGATTTGGCTGGATTGCTATTTTCAACTATTTTTTAAACTGTGATTGACTGTCAGGCCGTTCAAAGTGTCATAACGATCTAGTTAAATATGGTACAACCAATTTTCGCATCCCATCATTTTTAACCACCCGTGCAATCAACAGAGGCAGTGTCGATTTTGTGAAAGATGAATTTTACGATTTTATACTAAAATTTCTTTTTGGGTAACTATAGGTGTTAGGCGAGTTCGTGCAACACCTCAACTAATGTGAATAACAATCAAGAAATCTCCAGTAGCTTCGAAGAAACTCAAACTAATGACATACGAGAAGGAGCATGGCATGTTTCTTGTTTTCTATTCAAAAATTTGATTAAATACAAATATTGATTGTCCGATATATACCAACATTGCCACAATAATAAAATCACACTGAAAGCTACAACCAAAAGGGCGTCGACATCATATTCCACGAATCTTTTATCCTGAAATTCAAAAAATAAAATTCAGAATTATGAATAGAGCTGCATTAAAAATGGAACTTTATTTTAGTTCTAATCATATCATAGACATAATACGTTATGTTAATTGAATGAAAGAGAGTACGTATCTAAAATGAAGTTTTCAAAAGTATATTTGTCAAAATGAAAATCAAAACAAAATACGTTTTTATTTTAATTCAATTTATAAAAATATTAAATAAAAAATAAACGAACAAGAAACATTACTTACACAAACTCGTTTCTGTATCCAGAAGGCGTAAAATTGGACGTCGACATTTTTATATTCTTCATGCCTTTACCAGGTTCCACATGCAACTGTATTCTCTCCGCCTTGACCACATCTTCCTCAAAAATCGTGCACAACGATGGTCGCCACTGCACTGGCTGCCGCCAACTCTTTCCGCCTATCTTACCACTGCCAAAAAGCTTCTTTTCACGAACTAAACTAACAACAAGACTCTTATCACCATCGTTCCCTTTTGATGTCAGTGTCGTCGATGACCTATACTGATCAGTGCCACAACAAGCAACGAGAGTTAGCAGAAACCTCATATCTGATTCGTGTTTTCCCACTTCTATTCTCAGAAGAGTTGGAGAATCTATATGTGTTTTTAAAGACGAAAATAAATGCTTTAAATATATCGTTTTTTATATTATATTATTTTATTTTATTTTGGAATTTTTATTTTATTATAGATATCTAAGTTGAAGCCGGCAGGCTTTGATGGTGATGTTTTCCCCGCAATTAAAGTACTTTTTCAATTATTGTAATTAAAAGTAGATATGGTGGATTTATGATATGATTCGAAAATAATTAATAACTAATAATATTAAAATTTTAAATTAGTATTTTAATATTCCATAGAGTAGTCTCTATGTCAGGATCATGATAAATCATACATTGAAAATGTAAATAGTAAGTATTGATATTTATGTGTGTGTAAAGAGGAAATTAGTAGGTAGGTAAGAGTGCATTTAGGCTATGTTTGGCAAACTAGCTGATAAGCTAGTTGGTAACTGATAAGCTAGCTGATGAAAAAGTCACGTTTGACAAAAACTAGCTTATAAACATTTAAATTACCAAAAAGAACATTAATTATTTATTTATAATTAAAAGTTAATATATAATTATGAATATTAATGAGGGGCATAATTGGAATAATCACAAAAAGCTCCTCATAAGCTACTCCAAGTAGCTTATCAAAAAACTAGCTTATAAATTAGCTTATGATCATCCAAACATGCAAAACTAGCTTATAAATTAGCTTATGATCATCCAAACATGCACCCAGAAAATAAACTAGCTTATTTTTGCCAAACAATGCCTTAGTAATATACAGGGTTGTATTTAGCCCACCCCTATTCGATAACTAAAACCTAATTTGATCTAGTCGACTATGTCGTAAAAATCTATTATTTGAACAAAAACTTGATTCCCTGCAACTCTGACTGGCCCCACACATGACCCACTCCTAGAAACATGTGAGGAGGAATTTCAAAGTTGAATCAGCGATTGAGGTTAGCAAAGGGGTTCAAGCCCATCTCCCATAGGATTTAAACTTGAACCTGTTATATATTTGAGCAAATATACTCTACACTTTGCCAACCAACCTACACGCCCGAGGACCCTAACCATCATTGGTCGAACAAAAATGGGTCTAAAAGTACTGATCCACATATTAATTGTTTAACCAATTAACCCAGTCAAGAAAATGGTTTCACAAATCTTTCATTTAGAGATGGAGTCATACAAGTTGGATAACATGTCAAAATAAATTATTTTTTTTTCAGGATTTAGTAAATATAGTATATAGTTCCACTTGGTGCATAGTGTCTCGACTAGGCTAAGGGGTTGTTTGTTTACCTCTTAATGGTTCCATTAAGAGGCAACCTCTGAATCGCTAAAAGATAAATCTTGTTTGGCAAAAAAAGTGTTGCCTCTTAATGATTCCAAAATTCTCTTATTGATTTTGTATCCTGACTCTCCTTTAACCATTAAGAGCCCTGATTTCATTATGAACAATTAGCAAACAACCATATTTCATTTTACACTATATCATAAAAACCTCTTAATCAATCTGCACTTAACCATTCAGTAACTGCCAAACAACCCCTAAGTCATCTCACGAGTCAAATCAAGTTTTTCATGTGGTTGAACAGAGTCGGGTTAGTTTGCTTACATTTTTTTTGTCTAATTAAATTAACAATTTAATATTTTGAACAAAAATATTTGAGTGTCTTAATCATTTAAATACATTTTGGATGACTTTTGATCAATTTAAGATATTCTTATTTTTAACTGTTTTTTTAATTTCACTTGTTAAAAATAAAATCTATACTATATTATAAACAGGGACGGACATAGAGGGTGGTTACGGTGGCACGTGCCACCGTATCATTTCTCCGATGAAGGGTAAAATTTTTATGTTCGTGAAAGGTGCAACCGTATTGTTTTTTAGTGTGCCACCGTATTTATTTTCGAAACTTCAAAGGTGCACCAAATCTTAATTTGAAAGCCCATTTCTTCACTTCTATTCTAGCCCAACTCTTGAAATCAATCAAAAAAAACATAAAAATCTCTTGAAATCAACCACAAAAACCGAAAAAATCTCTTAAAATCAACCAAAAATACCGAAAAAGTCACTCAAAATCGATAAAAAAACTTAAAAATGTCTCGAAATCAAGCAAAAAACTTTAGAATCCCTCGAAACGGTGGAATTAGACTAAAAATACATCGGACAATATTGATCGCCGGTAAAAAAAAATTAAGACATGTCGATAAAAATCGTATGAAAAAAATGGTGCCACCGTATGAAAAAGTTGTTGCGTCCGTCCTTGATTATAAAGATGACATAAAAAACTCTTAATTACAACTCACTAAGCTTTATGTACTATCATTTAAAGTTATCTACTTAAAATCTCTTAAAAATAACTACTAAAGCCTAATGTACTACCTGTAAAGCTTTTAACCCTAATTAATAAATTTCATCTTTATCCCCCAAAATCCTTATCTCTAATCCCCAAACCCTAAAATTATGAAATTTGAATTCTGATAAACATAATCAAAACAGGATAAACATCTCAATTTAAATATAAAATTTTTAAATATATAAGATAATTAATGAATTTTAACAAACTACTTAATTTTTTTATATAAAAAACATTATATTGTTAAGCCTAAATTAAACAAATTTATATATAAAAAACCATTATCACTCAATAAAAACCATCCAAAATCGTACTGTAAATCAATAAAAAACAAAAAATAAAAATAAACATTAAAATCGTGATGTATTAAGCATTATGTACTATTATTTAATGTTAATCTACTTAAAATCTCTTAAAAAACAATTAATGAAGCAATATATACTACTTTTAAATGTTTTTAACCCTAATTAATAAATTTCATCCTTATACCCCAAAATCCTTATCTCTAATCCCCAAATCCTAAAATTATGAAATTTGAATTCTGATAAAAATAATCAAAACAGGATAAACATCTCAATTTAAATATAAAAAATTTAAAATATATAAGATAATTAATGAATTTTAACAAACTACTTAATTTTTTTTATATAAAAAATATTATATTGTTAAGCCTAAATTAAACAAATTTATATATAAAAAAACCATTATCACTCAATAAAAACCATCCAAAATCGTAATGTAAATCAATAAAAAACAAAAAATAAAAATAAACATTAAAATCGTGATGTATCTCGCTGTATTGCACGAGTACGCTTCTAATATATAATAATTAAAATAAACCTGTGTTTAAGTAAATCAGTTGAAATTGCACAAAAGCATGAAGTTAGGAAATCCACCTATCTCAACAATTGTATGTTTTTTCATTAATAATTAGTAAATCATACTTAATAACTTATTTTCCAAAATATTTTATAAATATAAAGACTTGAAGTCATTTATTAATAACTTTCATGATTAAATACAATTAAAAAAAAACCCTAACATGGGTTGTTATATTTTGACTTTAAGGTAACCTAAGATCATCAAATTATTTGATATTAATTTTAAATATAATATAATATAAGTGGGATAATATCGGGAAGATGTAATAAGAAAAAGTTATACGTGATTATTTAAAAAAATAATTTGAAAATGAATATGTAAACCCATATGAATAATCTATAACATCGGTTTACATATACGTATTTAAATAGATTTTTTCGGGATTTTTTCAATATTTCACATACAAACCTTCCATTGACCTACTTTTCTTACATTCTCACGGTATTAACCTTTTTAATTTAACCGACCCCTATAATATAAGATATATATATATATATATATATATATATTTAAGTTTTATATGCCAACGACACGTTTCACACAGTAACATTGCTAAGCGTACATAAATTTATAGGGTCACACACAAAAAATACGTATGTCTCGACTCGATTATTGGATAATCGGAAACCCAAAAATTATCATGTTGATAATAAATTGTTATTCTAACAGAATAATTAAAACATGTGTTAAAAATATAATTATGATAATTACAGAGTTTTATATGTAAGGGTTTTGGTGAGAATGAAAGTTATGGTGAAAAGGGTAATAAGCATGGGCGGACCTAGTAAGAGAGGAGTGGGGCCCCGTGCACCTGCTCACTCGATTATTACAAGAGAAAAAAATTAGACATCTGAAAGGTACATCCGCTTGATTTTGAGGGTGCTTTTAAATATTTTGAAATCAAATTTATAATAGAAAATAAACATTGGTGGGATGCAAGAGGTTATTGGTTCAAATCTTATTTTACGTAAAACTTTAACTTTTTTATCTTCTAAATTTAGTTAATGTGGCCGGCCCAAAGCATTAACTCAGACCCTAAACTTTTTTTTAATTTTTCTCCCATTTCGATTCTATTTTTTTTTTCATCGTTTTTTTTTTCTTCTCAATGCGAATTCATCATAAAAACCATCCATTTTTATCTTATTTTCAAACGAACTCTATATTTATTTTAAAGATCAAGATCAATTCCATTTGAAAATATGTACTTTATTCAAAAAATCGACACAATTGACTCTTCTATGGCAAAATGAATTGATTTCCCCTAGGTCAAACCGCGATTTTACAGACCTGCTTTAAAGGGTGCACCAGCTTAGAGAAATTCTTGGGTCCGCCACTTGTAATAAGGGATCTTCACCCATGGATTCACATTAGGATGAGATGCACGGAGATGAGATACATCGAGATGTCAATTCCCGTATCAAGAGCGATTCATGAGATGGGGGTGAGATTAAAAGTGATCAAGAGTACAAATCTCTTCTTACCTTCTCACCTTAACTCTTCTTCTTACATGATCTTTCGTCTTATATGTAAATATATATTTACATGGGAATTTAATTAAAATGCCCTTTATTGAAAAATCAGTACCCAATATTCCCCAAATCTTGTTATTTTTGCCAAAATACCCCCTATGTCCTCGTTTTTGGTCCGCGTTTTTGAAAAAACGCGGACATATTGCATTTGGTCCGCGTATGGCTTGAAACGAGGACCAAGTCTGCGTGTAACAGTGAAAACGAGGATCAAGTCCGCGTGTAACAGTGAAAAACGAGGACCAAGTCCGCGTGTAACAGTGAAAAACGCGGACCATGCCCTCGTTTCAAGCCATACGCGGACCAAATGCACTATGTCCGCGTTTTTTCAAAAACGCGGACCAAAAACGCGGACATAGGGGGTATTTTGGCAAAAATAACAAGATTTGGGGTATATTGGGTACTGATTTTTCAATAAAGGGCATTTTAATTAAATTCCCTATTTACATTTATAAATAAATATATTTACAGATAATTATAAAACCTTTTTAAGTTATAGTCTATCTATAATTCATGAACCATCTATAAATAAGGTGATGGGACTAAGGAGCTGTTTACCTTCCTCTTATTAGCTCTTACCCAACAAGAAGCTCTTACCCCATTAAGAGGTAGGTTGTTTACTTATCCACCTTTTGAGTAAACATCTCTGACCGTTCCTCTGTCCAGCAAATCTTCGGTCAACAACAAATCCCACGCTGATCATAGTCAGAGTATCCTCCCCTTCATATTTTCCGATTTTATCCTCATCCTTCCCTATATCTATCGCCTTCCCCGCAGCATCTGGTCATCGCCTTCACCTTCAGTGATCGATTTCACCTTTAGATGATTTCATCTCTTGGTGTTGTCGCTCGGATTTTGTCAATTTCAGGTACGATTTTGTTTATCCAATTCAATGATACACATGTCGAAACACATATTTTACTCTATTGATCGAATTTTTGTGAAAGGTGTTTGGAATTGAAGCCGAGCAATCTATGGGATAGAAATTTTAGGGTTATATAAATAGTGAAATCCATATTCATTTTGCATTTGAGATGTCTTCGTTCCAAAATGAAAGTTTATTTTTTATTGTTCTTTTTATTCCATGGCTTTCATTCTTAGACCTTGTACCAAACAACCTCTAAATCATGTATGAGCACCAATAGCTAACACTAAGGCACCATTGGGATTTTTGGTTTGGATGCCAACTGTTAATCTTCAATTTGATGCTCTATAATGAAATCTTCTTTTATGTGGCTCATAGGCTTATTAATAACAACTCTTTACACAAAAGAACAACATTAAAGGTTATATTAATTACAAAAATTTGAATCTTCTTGCTAGATATATAAGAACGGGTTGGGTTCTGGTGAGAAGTTGAATTAACGGTGAGAAACGTGAGAAGTGGTTATCAACCGTTAGATAAGAAATGGACGCACATTAGGATGAGATGCACCAGATCAACTCTCTTCTAAGTCGCAAGTCATGGGAGGGCTTGAGATTATAAGAGATCAACGGTTCTGATCCACTTCTCACGGTTAACTCAAAGTCCAAAGATTAAAATTGCAAACCCCTGAACCTCATTAAAAGGGTAAATATCAAGTTTTGACCAAGTACAGTAACCAATATGCAGTTGTATACAAACAGAATACCGTGAAAATGTCCTAGCCATAACTCTCTATGAAGCTTAAATTCTTCATTTAATCCGTTAACAGGTGCAATTTAACATGTGATTCAAAGGACTATAATTCACAAACAACAAGCAGATTACCTAAGACCATGCACTACATTGAAAAAACTCATTATGAAGTGGGGATCAACCAACAAAAGTATGTATGGATGGATGGGTTGGTTCTGAAAAGTTGCTTGGCTTCTTCCTTGTTTCTGTTTGTAGTTATCCATATTATGTGTTTATATTTTGTTTATTGATTAGCAGATTTCGACGTTGACGTCCATTAACTAAAGAAGAAATGTTTAATCATATTTATGGAATACGATGAAAACACCATATTTACCGCTACTGAAGAACAACTGGAAGGAGGCAATGAAGTAGAAGTCGGTGAAATGCAGTGGAGTTCTCAAGACAACGAGTATATGACTAATTTGCATGATTAGATTGCAAATCAATTATTGTTCAATGTTTCAAATCAATATTTGTGCGCAAATTATTATTTTCAATTTCAATTTATTTTTCTCTCTGAACATGCGTGAATTATGAAATTTGTATTCATTTTTTGTCATTCAACAATTATTCATATATAACATTTGGTAAATAGTTTCATTATTTTTAATACTTTATCATATAGATGGTTATAATGGTCATTTTTTGCCGGTCAACACCAAATCCAAAATACTTGGTAAACAGTTGTTTTCCAGACAACACTTATTCCAGACAGAGACGCTTATTTTAGTCAGACCTCTTGTTCCAGACAGCGCTTACCAACATTTGTGGGTAAACAACCCCTAAGTCTAAAACGTTAATCAATCTTTTAGATTTATTAGCTATCAGAGAAAAACATAAAAGAAACCTAATTTTCTTTTGTCAAAACACATACTAGTTTTTAGGGTTTTGGGGTAGCACCCCGTGGAGGCCAAAGCGTGTTTCTGTGTGGATCTGCACAGAGGAAACCTCTGTTGGTTTCTAAATGCTCTGTCAAAACCTACTACAAATTTGATAAGGTAACCAACTTAAAACACTCTATGGTTTGTTTTAAGATTCGTTTTAAGGGGTTGTTTGTCATTAAGAGGCAACATCTGAATCATTAAAAGGTAAATCTTGTTTGACAAAAAAAATGTCTGTCTCTTAATGGTTTCAAAACCCTCTGAATGATTTTGTATATTGACCCTATCTTAACCATTCAAAGCCCTGATTTCATTCTTAACAATTAGCAAACAACCATATTTCATTTCACACTATATCATAAGAGTCTCTTAATCATTCTGCACCAAACCATTCAGCAACTGCCAAACAGTCCGATATTAAGAGTTTATTTCTGGAAAGTTTTCCTTTTAAATATAACCTAAATATTTTTCGCTACGTTTAAGAGGTTACACTTTTTTTATTTATCAAAATTCAGTAGCATCTAATATTAATTTTCTTATAAAATAAATATTAAAAATGATTATGTCGACATATACCTTTATTAAGATACTTCGTAGAGATTTTGGATTAGGATTCAACATATTTTTCTTTTTTATATTTCAATTATTAAAAAGTTCCATTAATTTTTTTTTTATGTTAAAGTAGGTTAAAAGGGAAGTGTTAAAACCTTATCACTATATATGTAGGGTTATCATGCCTTCATCCAATGAATTTTGGAACCATTCTATTTAAGTTTTTATAATAAATAAATATTTATATTTTGAAAAAATAAATAAAATTTTCATTTACATTTTCGATTTGTCTAAACTCGATTGTTTTATAAATTATAGTATTAAACTGATAAAATCAGATAAATTCAAAAACCATGATTAATTTGTAACCGAAAATCCAATACAGTATCTATACTATATTATAAAGATGACATAAAAAACTCTTAAAAACAAGTCTTAAAGCTTAATGTACCGCTATTTAATGCTAATTACTTAAAAAGCAGTCATAAAAGCTGTATGTACTACATTTAATGCTATTCATTAATTTTCAATCATTATCTCTAACCATTTTAACTCCCTAAATCATTTCCCACTTTAACTCCCCTAAAATAACTCTCAGCATATTTTAGATATAAAAAATCTAAAATATAATTAAAAAATCTTATAGAATATTTTATAAAAAAATTATATTATTAAACCAAAATAAATTACATTATATTATTAAGTCTAAATTAAACAAATTTATATAAAAAAATCATTATTACTCTCTCACAACCATCCAAAATCGTAATGTAAATCGACAAAAAACAGAAAATAAAATGAAACATTAAAATCATGATGTATCTAGCTGCATTGCGCGAGTACACTTCTGGTTCAAATATAAAGAAATTACTATAGAGTAGAGGAAAGTTCAGTTGCGATCCAGAGAATCACTAAGAGCGCGACACGTGTCTTCATTTATTATGAATAATGAACATGTATTTTCTACAACATTCATGACACAATTCATGATGAATTTACCAAGACATATAACACACTCTCGTTGGTCCCTGATTCACAATTAAAATCAGGTTTTTAACTCAACTTTATAAAACATGGGAATTTTATTAGTTAGGGGTTGTTTGGCAGTTGCTGAATGGTTAGGTGCAGAATGATTAAGTGATCAGAATGATTAAGAGACTCTTAGGATATAATGCGAAATGAAATAAGGTTGTTTGCTAATTGTTCAAGATGAAATCAGATTCTGAATGGTTAAGACAGGGTCAAGACACAAAATCATTCAGAGGGTTTTAAAACCATTAAGAGGCAGACACTTTTTTTACCAAACAAGATTTACCTTTTAACGATAGTGTTGTTTTATTATTTTATTTGTAAATCATATTATTTATAATATTTATAAAGGTTCCAAAGAGACAATAAAGATCCTTTGCCAAATCAATCAACTTGTCATCATGCACTTGTCTTTCATTAATGCAAATTTGAATCATCATTCAAATCTCCAAATGTTATTGATTTCCGAAAAACATGTTTATAAAATCCACAACAAAATTTTCTCTACCGACATAAATCAACACGAATATAAATATTTTTTTTTTATAAAAGTTTAAAAATCGGGTAAAGTTTAACAGTTCTCGATGATTAAAAACAAAACGAAATATGATTGTTCTTTCTTTTTTTTTATGTGATTTGTATTTCTGACAATGAAAATTTCGAGATTTTCTATTAAATTTTTCGTCCCAAAAGTAAAAAAAAAAAAGGTTTTGCAGTTGCAAATTTATTAAATTTTGTATGTATATATATGTGTGTGTTGAAATTTAGTTGTTTTTGCATTTTAATCTTGACGGGATTCATTTATATGTTTATCATTGTTCTAAAATACGCCCCATGGTAGTTGTAGTGCGGTAAGACTTGTCTTTGACGCCATGTTATGTCCCGTGCACATCATGGTAGGTATTTTTTTTTTTTTTTTGGTAAATATTTGTTTTATACCTTTTTAGGCTTTGTTTGACAAAAATAAGCTAGTTTATTTTCTAGGTACATGTTTGGATAACCATAAACTAGCTTATAAACTAACTTTTTGATAAGCTACTTGGAGTAGCTTATGAGAAGTTTTTTGTGATTATTCCAATTATGCCCCTCATTAATATTCATAATTATATATTAACTTTTAATTATAAATAAATAGTTAATGTCTTTTTTGGTAATTTAAATGTTTATAAGCTAATTTTTGTCAAACGTGACTTTTTCATCAGTTAGCTTATCAAGTCATAAGCTAGCTTATCAGCTAGTTTGCCAAATATAGCCTTAGTGTTTGACTTTTAAGTTTTTAGTATACAACCTAAAATATACAGGATACGACATCAATATATTATTTTAGTCTTCTTATATAGATTTAAATTATTCAATATCACTAATTAAGTCATTAAGTAACACTAGAAAATATGATATATGTATAATTATATATAGGAATTGCCGTTATAAACCTTCCTGGAAACATTGGCGGACCCATGATTTTTGCGGAGTAGATGCACCTTTAAGGTGAATCAAATACTTGCAAAGTCATCCGATGTGGTTTAGACTTTTAGCCAAATTCCAACATTTTTAGGGATTTTTTAAAGCTTTTGGTTGATTTTGAGGGATTTTTAAGTTTTTTTTTTTGTTGATTTCGAAAGGACTTTTCATTTTTTTGGTTGATTTTCTGAGTCTTTTAATGTCCTAGTATTTTGTAATATCCAAGAACACCATTCAAAGTTTAGCGGGTGCACCTTTCATACTGTAATTTTTTTTTGCTTACGGAAATAAGTTAAGCGGGTGCACGAGACCCTGTGTAACACCCTAAAAATAGGGATAACAAAAATCCGAAAAACGGACATGAGGTATACTAGAATTGTCATAGCAAAAGCCTCCCAAAAATGGGGAATATATAAATAACCTGTTTAATCACAATTGTAATTTAAACGGACAATAAAATAACAACCAACTAATCTAATTTCTACATCTAGAAAATAGATTACAAAAGGGTTGTCATCTATAAACCCAACGGTTCATTCCCAAAAGAGTAAGCGTCCAAGTGCAAAAATCCCCAAGCTCTCACCCAAAGCATCTAAACCTGCTTAGGACCGGCGCCGCTAGAACCTGAGATACACATCGACACCAAACAAGTGTTAGGCCAAAAAGCCTAGTGAGTTGAACAATAATAAGCATGCATGATCAGTTAAAATTCTTATCAGCAGTTAACCATAGCTAAATATATGTGGAGTCAATAGGGGAGACCCAAAGCACCAATCAAGTCCACCCAAGAGTCGATATACCTTGATGCCCTTAACAAGGAACACCCGAAAGCCCGGCACACCCGAAGACTACCGCTAAGGAAATTCCCCAAATGGCGGAGGTCTAGGCACATACCATCACAGTGGCGCCCAAGACTACATCCTCCTAGTGTACTGACTTGGTTCGTCCACATCACGTCTATAGGAGGTCCTTTAGGTGTATTTCAACCCAACATATTTCCATACCAACTACGGGTACAATAATACCATCCTATTCTCATGAAGTCTAACAAAAGACCCAAATGACAATCACGTTCATCATGCATATAAATATGTCACCAAAATGGTGTTCCAACTAGAATCATCATAATACCCATATATGCATACATTTAACATATCAAGGTACCCATATTATGTATTTATGAGAAAAGCCCCAAATAACGATTCATATAACATAAATCATGGCATATCACCCATATTCACATTTCTAACTATCTTCATAAAGAAATCCCAAACACTTGAACATATAGAGATAAAGTAACAAATAGAAGATTATGATGTGTATCTAGTTTGAACAAAGGTTTAGTAAACTCACTATCTAGGTTTTATACCAAAACCTAGAAAATGGAAAACCCTAGAACAAGATGAGACTTGAAGGTGAAGATGGAACTTGAAGAACCCCAATAATGGCTCCCTTGAGAAGAGTAAATGCAAGACCCCAAAGATTCAACCACCAAAAGAGTTTGTATTTAATGAGGTTAGGGTTTGGTGAGGGAAAGACTGATTTCTTGGGAGAGAAATCGCCAAGAGAGAGAGAGGGTTATGAAATTATGAGAGAAAAACGGAGAAAAGAGGGTTTTGGGGACTGCAGGCCGCCCCGCGACTTGTGTCGCGACTAGCACCCGCGACATAAGTCGCCCGCTTGCTCAGGAGAGAACACTCCAGTGGGTTACGCGGCTTGTGCCGCGACTCCCACCCGCGACGTAAGTCGCGAGATGCCTTATAAACATGCACCCCAGAGGCCTACGCGGCTTGTGCCGCGACTTCAACCCGCGGCGTAAGTCGCGCGGTCCACTGTTTTCCAAAGATGGTTCTAAAACTTCCAAACCAGATAACCTCATAAAACCAATTAGAAATTAAGCATATAACTTCTACTTCATTAAAACACAAAATCACAAGATTAACAAAACCTTATACTTACCTGAATTTCCGGATGTTACAATCCTCCCCACCTAAATTGGATTTCGTCCCCGAAATCACATTTTTACAAATAAATGAGGATAAATCTTCTTCAAATCCTCTTCGGATTCCCAGGTGACATTAGCACCACGGTGGTGCTTCCATTGGACCTTGACCATGACTACGTCTTTATGCCGCAACTTCTTTACTTTCGTTTCCAAAATTGCTTCCGGCTCTTCCACACAACGATTCCCATTGTCCACCCGAATTTCCGACAAAGGAATCACGCTCTCCTCTTCGGCTAGGCATTTCCGTAGGTATCATATGTGAAACGTAGGATGTATTCCGTCCATTTTCGGTGGTAAATCCAACCGGTAGGCTTGCAATCCAACTTTCTCCAAAATGACGAAAGGTCCAAGGAAACGAGAACTAAGCTTTCCACGCTTCCCAAACCGAATAATTCCCTTCCATGGTGATACCTTCAACATGACACGGTCGCCCACTTGAAACTCGACCGATCTTCTTTTCTTGTCCGCATAACTTTTCTGACGGTCTTGCGCCGCCTTTAGCCTTTCTCGTATCTCTTTCACCTTGTCTGCCGTCTCTTGAACTATTTCCGGCCCGACGAACTGCTTCTCGCCCGTTTCTACCCAACAAACCGGTGTTCTGCACTTCCGTCCATACAATGCCTCAAACGGTGCCATTTCGATACTAGAATGGTAACTGTTGTTGTAAGCGAACTCTACCAAAGGTAGATGTGAATCCCAACTTCCCCCGAAGTCTATAACACACGACCTCAACATATCCTCTAGCGTCTGGATTGTCCTCTCGCTTTGACCGTCCGTTTGAGGATGATACGTCGTGCTCAGATTCAGTCTAGTGCCCAATTCCTTCTGTAGACTTGCCCAAAAATTTGATGTGAAACGACTATCCCGATCCGATACTATAGATTTCTGAACTCCATGCCTCGACACCACCTCATTAATATAAAGCTTGGCCAATTTCTCTATTGGCAAGGTCTCCCGCATTGCAAGAAAATGCGCACTCTTGGTCAATCGGTCAACGATTACCCAAATGGTGTCGTGACCGCGCAAGGTCTTCGGTAGCTTTGTCACAAAATCCATAGTGATGTTGTCCCATTTTCACACGGGAATGGACAACGGTTGCAAACTTCCATATGGTCTTTGATGTTCCGCCTTGACTTGGAGACAAGTGACACACTTCTCCACGTAGCTAGCCACATCTAGCTTCATCACCGGCCACCAATAAATCAACTTTAAGTCTCTATACATCTTGGTGCTACCGGGATGTATAGAATATTTTGACTTATGCGCTTCCTCGAGAAGTAAGTCACAGTTTCCCCCAATCTTCGGCACCCAAATTCGCCCTTGGAAGAGTTTGAGTCCACGACCATCTTCCATTAAGAGTTCCTTTTGCTTGGTCATAACCTCGACCTTGAGGTTCTCTTCTTTAAGCGCTTCCACTTGGCTCGTTCTTATGCTCTCCAACAAACTTGATACCACATCGATCCTTGTAAGGGACATTTTGACACCACCACCATGACTCCTTCGACTCAATGCATCCGCCACTACATTGGCCTTACCGGGATGATAGAGTAGGTCACAATCGTAATCCTTCAAAAGCTCTAGCCATCTCCTTTGTCGCATGTTGAGTTCCTTTTGGTCGAAGATGTACTTTAGACTCTTGTGATCCGTGAAGAGAGTACACTTGGTCTCATACAAGTAGTGTCGCCACAACTTCAACGCGAACACTACCGCCGCCAACTCTAAATCATGAGTCGAATAGTTCTTCTCATGATCCTTTAATTGTCGCGACGCGTAGGCGATTACTTTCCCCCTTTGCATTAGGACACACCCAATCCCCATCTTGGAAGCGTCACTAAACACAACAAAGTCTTCCGATCCCTCGGGTAAGGACAAGATCGGAGCTTCGCACAACTTCCTCTTGAGCGTTTGAAACGCTTGCTCTTGTGCATCGGTCCAAAGAAACTTGGCGTTCTTCCTTGTAAGAGAAGTGAGCGGTGTAGCTGTCTTTGAGAAATCTTGAATGAAACGTCGGTAGTAACCCGCTAAACCCAAGAAGCTTCGGATCTCCATCGGACTTGTTGGAGGTTCCCAACTCATCATTGCCTCGATCTTTGCCGGATCCACTTTTACCCCGTCCTTTGATACCACATGCCCCAATAATTGCACCTCTTGAATCCATAATTCGCACTTCGAGAATTTCGCGAACAGTTTCTCCCTCCTTAGAACTTCTAATACTTCCCGTATGTGTTTTCCATGCTCGGACTCATCCTTTGAATAGATTAAAATATCGTCGATGAAGACGATCACGGATTTATCCAAGAATGGGCGACACACACGGTTCATCAGATCCATGAATACGGCCGGAGCGTTGGTTAAGCCGAAAGGCATCACCAAAAACTCATAATGACCGTATCTCGTCCGGAAAGCCGTCTTCGGAATATCTTCGTTCTTCACTCTCACTTGATGATATCCGGACCGAAGATCAATCTTCGAGAAATATCCCGCGCCTTGAAGTTGATTAAAAAGGTCGTCGATGCGAGGTAAAGGATACTTGTTCTTCACCGTGACTTTGTTTAACTCCCGATAATCTATGCACATCCGCATGGATCCATCATTCTTTTTCACGAACAGTACCGGTGCTCCCCAAGGTGACAAACTTGGTCGAATGAAGCCCTTCTCCAAGAACTCTTGAAGTTGCGTCATCATCTCCTTCATCTCTGTCGGTGCCAAACGATATGGAGCACGAGCTATCGGAGCCGCTCCCGGTATGAGGTCAATCTGAAACTCCACTTGCCGATCCGGCGGTAACCCGGGTAAGTCTTCCGGAAAGACGTCCGGATAATCTCGCACTACTTCTACTTCTTCTACCGACTTCTTCTCTTTCCTTGCGTCCACCACATAGGCCAAATACGAAGGGTAACCCTTCGCTATGAACTTGCGAGCCTTGAGAGATGAGATAATGGGATTATTCCTCTTTCCTTTCTCCCCATAAATGGTAACCACACAATTTTCCGGTGATGGTACTTGGAACATCTTTTTAGAGCAAAAGATGTCCGCCTTATGTCTTACTAACCAGTCCATGCCTATAACTTACCCACCTATAGCCATAGGTAGCAAATCCACTCCAAAAGGATTCCCATCAATTTCTAAAGTGCAATCACAAAAACGGTCTCGAATGATTACTTGATCTCCATTAACTATTTCTGCTACTAACGCATCGGGAAGGACACTAATAGGAGTGGTTAATTGCTTACAGAATGAATCCGACACAAAAGAACATGTAGAACCTGAATCAAACAAAACACGAGCTGGCAAGGAGTTTACTAGGAACGTACCCGAAATGACATCAACTATCTCCTTTGCCTCCTCAGTAGTCATCCGGAAAGCTCGACTCGGTGCCCTTGATGGTTGTTCGACCCTAGCCGTCGAACCCATAGAATTTCCACCACCTCCTCTAACTAGCATTGGGCACTCTCGCTTCATATGCCCCGGTTCTCCGCATTCATAACATACCGACCCACGGAGGGAACACTCTCGAGTTGTGTGGTTTTTCTTACCACACTTGGTACACCCGGCTGGACCGGAGTGAGTCTTTGTAGCGCATGGCCCCGAGTGCTTTGACCTGCACTTGTGGCACCACCGATCCTCACGGCGTTGATCACCCGCTCTTCCACTTGCAAAGGGTCTTGATTGACGAACGGGCCCAGATGGCCCTTCCTACTTCCGTTTCTCACCAGCCTGACTTCTTTCCTCCTTTCCCGCATTGATGTCATCCTCAATGAGCAAAGACTCTTCAATGACCTCTTGTAAGGTC
Source organism: Arctium minus (assembly GCA_954870635.1). NCBI lineage: Eukaryota > Viridiplantae > Streptophyta > Magnoliopsida > Asterales > Asteraceae > Arctium > Arctium minus. The sequence continues at coordinate 74,104,159 of OX941094.1, read as the reverse complement.
GAGCCCCTAGCATTTCTTATCGCCGTTTGCATCCCGGCCGGTAAACCTTGTTGATAGGCCTTAATCTTCGACCTTTCATCGGGGACCAGATGTCCCACCAAATTCAGTTTCTCCAAAAAGAGTCTGGAGTACTCGACAATGGACAAAGTCCCCTTCTTCAGATTTCGGAACTCCCGCTCCAGCTTGTCCAATGACCGCTCACTACAATACTTATCCATGATCTTCTCTTTGAACACCGGCCAAGTTAACTTAGCCAGAACTTCCGGAGTGAGGGCAGATCGAGTGAGATTCCACCAAATCAGAGCCTATCCCCGAAGTAGCTGAGAAGCAAACTTGACCCGTTGAGAGGGATCACACTCATTGGACTCAAAGGCCATTTCCACTTCCTTGAGCCAGTATATACATGCCACCGGGTTGTCTGAACCCGCAAACTCTTTAGGGTGGCACCCCATAAACGCCTTGTAGGTGCACCCCTTAGTCTTCGTCTTGTTCCCGTCATCAGATGGGTCTTCTACAGATACCACATTTGGTCCACCCGACCCCACAACAATGTTTTCCACCATTGTTTTCGGTTGTCGATTACTGGCGTCTCAATCTTCTAAAAGTTTCATGAAGAACTCTTGTTGTTGGTCCATGGCGGAGTTCATGGCCAACATCATGCTATCCCGAATCCGGGTCTCCATGGTCACTTCCTCCATGATGGCATTATCCGCATTGAGGTTCCGGCGCGGAATATGCTCAGGTCCGCCTCCCAAGATTCTGGGTACGGGAATTCCATCGGAGGTTGCCCCCACAGGAGGTCGTACAACTGTAGATTCCACCTCTGGTTGACCCTCTGGCATGTTCGGTAATCTACTTCGAGTGTTTACCATCACAATCTGCCATACACGTACGAGAAATAGATTGAGAAAATACTAAACGAGTTGAACTCATTGTACGTACTAATACCTTCATCAATTATCATAATAATAGTAAACCAAGCATGCTCACGTAACAATGCATTCATAATAGCAGTAGCTAAGTGAAATTATGAACGAAGCATACACAAGAATTCTTGTCACCATCACTACAACTTTCAATTAAAGTAATTCCGTAATCCTAACGCTCTCCCCACCTAGGATTTCTACCCCAAGTGGATAGTGAAACTATAAACTCTAAAGCTTAAGTCTAGATATACTAAAACAATACCTAGTTCACTTAAACTAAAGCTCTGATACCAACTTGTAACACCCTAAAAATAGGGATAACAAAAATCCGAAAAACGGACATGAGGTATACTAGAATTGCCATAGCAAGAGCCTCCCAAAAATGGGGAATATATAAATAACCTGTTTAATCACAATTGTAATTTAAACGAACAATAAAATAACAACCAACTAATCTAATTTCTACATCTAGAAAAGAGATTACAAAAGGGTTGTCATCTATAAACCCAACGGTTCATTCCCAAAAGAGTAAGCGTCCAAGTGCAAAAATCCCCAAGCTCTCACCCAAAGCATCTAAACCTGCTTAGGACCGGCGCCGCTAGAACCTGAGATACACATCGACACCAAACAAGTGTTAGGCCAAAAAGCCTAGTGAGTTGAACAATAATAAGCATGCATGATCAGTTAAAATTCTTATCAGCAGTTAACCATAGCTAAATATATGTGGAGTCAATAGGGGAGACCCAAAGCACCAATCAAGTCCACCCAAGAGTCGATATACCTTGATGCCCTTAACAAGGAACACCCGAAAGGCCCGACACACCCGAAGACTACCGCTAAGGAAATTCCCCAAATGGCGGAGGTCTAGGCACATACCATCACAGTGGCGCCCAAGACTACATCCTCCTAGTGTACTGACTTGGTTCGTCCACATCACGTCTATAGGAGGTCCTTTAGGTGTATTTCAACCCAACATATTTCCATACCAACTACGGGTACAATAATACCATCCTATTCTCATGAAGTCTAACAAAAGACCCAAATGACAATCACGTTCATCATGCATATAAATATGTCACCAAAATGGTGTTCCAACTAGAATCATCATAATACCCATATATGCATACATTTAACATATCAAGGTACCCACATTATGTATTTATGAGAAAAGCCCCAAATAACGATACATATAACATAAATCATGGCATATCACCCATATTCACATTTCTAACTATTTTCATAAAGAAATCCCAAACACTTGAACATATAGAGATAAAGTAACAAATAGAAGATTATGATGTGTATCTAGTTTGAACAAAGGTTTAGTAAACTCACTATCTAGGTTTTATACCAAAACCTAGAAAATGGAAAACCCTAGAACAAGATGAGACTTGAAGGTGAAGATGGAACTTGAAGAACCCCAATAATGGCTCCCTTGAGAAGAGTAAATGCTAGACCCCAAAGATTCAACCACCAAAAGAGTTTGTATTTAATGAGGTTAGGGTTTGGTGAGGGAAAGACTGATTTCTTGGGAGAGAAATCGCCAAGAGAGAGAGAGAGAGGGTTATGAAATTATGAGAGAAAAACGGAGAAAAGAGGGTTTTGGGGACTGCAGGCCGCCCCGCGACTTGTGTCGCGACTAGCACCCGCGACATAAGTCGCCCGCTTGCTCAGGAGAGAACACTCCAGTGGGTTACGCGGCTTGTGCCGTGACTCCCACCCGCGACATAAGTCGCGTGATGCCTCATAAACATGCACCCAGAGGCTTACGCGGCTTGTGCCGCGACTTCAACCCGTGGCGTAAGTCGTGCGGTCCACTGTTTTCCAAAGATGGTTCTAAAACTTCCAAACCAGATAACCTCATAAAACCAATTAGAAATTAAGCATATAACTTCTACTTCGTTAAAACACAAAATCACAAGATTAACAAAACCTTATACTTACCTGAATTTCCGGATGTTACACTCTGCTTGGGGCTTAATAGGTCTGCACCTGCCTGGAGGTCAAACATTCAAACCTCATCAAATATGAGGAGTGTATATAAATATTTCCCGTATATTTTCTATGGCGAATGATCGTTTGAGAAGCTGAGTTAACGGTGATAAACGTGAGAAGTGGATCTGAACCGTTAATCTCTTTTCATCTCAAGCCCTCCCATGAATTGCGGCTTAGAAGGGAATTGATCCAGTGCATCTTATCTAAGTGCATCTCATCCTAATGTGCGTTCATTTCTCATCCAATGGTTGATAACTAATTCTCACGATTCTCACCGTTAACTCAACTTATCACCGAAACCCAACCCTATTTTATATACTTTTAAAAATCCAGGAGTTGAAAAACACAGTAACACCTAAAGCTTGAGGCTTGACTTTACTGCAAAACCAAACCTCACACTAATTAATTCATGGTTTCTGTTAGTTTATTATTTAATTACTTAGGTTTAAAATGTAAAACTTATGGAAGTTGAAGGTCTATCTCTGTAAATTTATTAAAAAGTTAATGGGCTAAAATTGTCTATCTCAGAACTTGAAGGGTACCATAGCAATAAAGACAGAGTACGAGGGCTTCAATGCATAAATATAAATAACAATTTTTCTTTTCATTTCATATATTTTTTTCTCTCTCTAACTTTTCTTCTCTCTAGTTTCGTTTCTGATCTTCTCTTCAGTAGATCATCGTTGAATCGAGGTTTTTGTTTAAGAAATCTCTTGATTCGAGCTGAGATTTAGCGTTTCGATCGCTATTGTGTTATTGATTCTTTTGTGATTCTTTTACATCTAAATTCGATCGATCTGAAACCCTAAGAATCTGAGGTTGGAGAAGATTTAGGGTTTCTTTTCCTTTTTATCTTCTTTTTCGTTCGATTTCATCGTTTTTTGGTTTCAAAATTACTAGTTTTAATCGATAAGGATGTTGGAGAAGATCGGATTGCCTCCGAAGCCGTCATTAAGAGGAAATAATTGGGTGATCGATGCGTCGCATTGTCAAGGATGTTCTTCACAGTTCACTTTCATCAATCGCAAGGTTTGATCGGATTTAATTTACTTGTTTTTACCGTTTCAAGTTTTTAGTACTGTTTGATTACTTGTGACGATTTGGATTTAATCGATGGAGATTGATTGTTAAAATTTGCTCAAACTTGATGGAAGTTCATCGGAAAATCCTATTTGACTTCTCAAAGTCAAATGACTATGATCCGACTTCAAACTCTCCTTATAACTAAATTGATTATGCAAGAAATACTAAAAGTAGAAATTGTTTTGTGCTTAAATTTATCAACTAGGAAGGATCTGAACTACGATGCTATTTAGAACTTCAAATCCATGTGACCACATAGTTCTCTAAGGTTTATGTTTCTAATATCATTAGTATTAGCTCAGGGGCTGTTTGATCTTTTTCTTTCCATTAAGCCTTCTATGAATTAAGTCTTCTGGCCGGGTTTAAGATAGTTAAGTTGTTTGTCCGGATAAATTTATCAGTATAGGGATGGGAGACCGATGGGTTTGAGGGAGGCAAGGATAGAGAGTTTGATTATTTCTAGGGCATTTATGGTATTAGTTTGTTTAAGGTGACTTAATGGGGAAAAATGACGTGTCCTAGCTTATTTTATAGAACCATTTTTGGCTTAATGGCTTAACGAGTAAGCTGTAAAGAAACACTCCTGTATGGCTGAACGATCAAGCCGTAAAGAAATACTCCTCTACTTTATTTCAGAAGGATATGGTAATCATGACTTCCGACTGTCTGCCTAAAACCTAAACCCCCATGATTATTGATTTTGAGCTTAGTTTGACTGCTAAGAAGTCACTTGTGTTGTAGACATGTTAACAAGTTCTTTGTTATTTGTCTTGTTTTTTTAACAAATTTCTTTTTCTGTTTGTTATCTGCTTTAAATCGATATCAAATTTAAAGGGTAATCTGTAATGTATACATAACGGGTCACCAGGGGTGGGTTCAAATGAGAACCACAAGTATTTTGAGAACATGAGAAGCAACTATTTATGTATTATATCCATGATGAATATCATGAATAATGAAAATGCATGATATTCACGATGAATGATATTTACGATGAATAATATTCATGAATATTTTAGATTTATTAATCATAAATAATTCATGAAATAGTTGGTTCCCAAGTTTTCAAACTATTTACGGTTCTTAATTGAAACCACCCCACAGGTCTCTATACATGTTTGATGCTTCTTTTTTATAACTTATATATGATGTGCGGATTTGCAGCATCATTGTCGAAGATGTGGGGGCCTGTTCTGTGGCAGTTGTACTCAGCAAAGAATGTACTTACGAGGCCAAGGTGAATCACCTGTTCGTATTTGTGAACCCTGTAAAACTTTAGAAGAGGCAGCTCGTTTCGAAATGCGATATGGACACAAGAATAAATCTAGAAAAGGTAAGTTCCTTTTACATAGATACTGTTTTATTTTTCTCGTTCTATGTTCACCATGTGATAGTCCTTGTTTCTTTTATATGTTTGCTCATAGCACAAGCAGGGTTCTTCATAGAAATAGCCGCTCTAATATTTGAGATAGAGGTTAGGTTTGCCGTCTGCCTACATCTCACCCTAGACCCCACTTTCGAGTGGGAGATACTGGGTCGGTTTGGTTTGGGTTACTTCATGATTTTCTTCGACATTATAAACTTAAAAAAATGATGTAATTTTCGAACTTCACTAGAAAATATTTAGAGAATTGATGACAAATACTCCCTCCGTTCCACATTGATTGCAACTTTTGACTTGATACAGTATGTGATTAAATGTTTGACTGTTTGTTCAATATCGAAAACATCTTTCACCATGAGCCAATGAACCATACCATCAATTCACGTTAAATGAGGTAACGAGCAAATGTGCAATTTAGATTTTAAATCTTTCCGAAAAGGAAATGCAGCAATATTCATGGCACATTAGGGTGCGTTTGGTACACAGACGGGACGAGCGAGAGTGAGGTAAGCGGGGTGAAAGAATTATGCCAGGTTTTAGGGTTTTAATTTGACTTGGGTAGTTTAGTAATTTACCAATCTTGTCTCATCTCTCATATTTTTGTTCCACCTACTTTAGTGGACAAAAAAAATTACATTTTTGCCCCCTCAGTCCTTTCTTGGTCTTGGTATCACGCCAAAAGTGGGACAAGTTTTTGTTTTGTCTTGTGACTCTTGTCACGTGTACCAAACACAACCTAAAAGTGCTTATATTGTGGTTTTTTGCAGGGGCTTCAAAACTTGCATCCGATAACGAGGATGATGTCTTGAGCAAAGTTCTCGGTGACGGTGGGAATGAATCGATTTCATCAGATAAAGAGTCGGTTCACTCGCTGCAACGAGCCACAAGTGCATCGTGTTCGAATAATGACATGGAGGTTGACCTCGGGTCAACTACTCCCGAAGAACTGAGACAACGAGCAGTGGAGGAAAAGAAAAAGCATAAAGTTTTGAAAGCGGAAGGAAAGCCTGAAGAAGCCTTGAGAGCTTTTAAAAGGGGAAAAGAGCTAGAAAGACAAGCTGCAACTCTCGAGATCGAATTGAGAAAAAACCGTAAGAAGGCTCTTTCATCGAGCATTGCAAACGAGAGCAAAAAGGTTGGAGACGGAAAACAGCCGAAAGAAAAGGATGATCTCGTTAGTGAACTCCGAGAACTTGGATGGTCGGATCTTGATCTTCATGATGCTGATAAAAAGCCCGTAAGCATGACTTTGGAGGGGGAATTATCGACCCTACTTAAAGAAGTCTCTCAGAAGACTACGAATCCCGAAAAGGGTAGTTTCGGTATCGAAAAATCTGAGGTCGTTGCTATCAAGAAAAAAGCACTCGCTCTTAAACGTGAAGGGAAGCTTGCTGAAGCCAAAGAAGAACTAAAGAGAGCAAAAATACTCGAAAAGCAGATCGAAGAACGGGAGTTGTTGGGCGATGATGAAGATTCGGATGACGAGTTCACGTCGTTGATTCGTAGCATGGACATCGATAAACACGACGTTTTAGCAGCCGGGAATGATCGGGATCGTAACTTTGACTTTGACCATCTTCTTCGTATGGATGATGTTCCCAATATCGATGGTAATTTTGATGTGACCGAAGAAGATATGGACGACCCTGAAATGTCGGCCGCTTTGCAATCTTTAGGCTGGACTGAAGATCATGCGGTCGATGATAAGGAGGCACGGTTAAGCGAAATACGGTCGTTGAAACTAGAAGCGCTTAACAAGAAACGGGCCGGTAACACAGCAGAGGCGATGGCACTGCTAAAAAAGGCAAAACTGCTTGAATCCGATCAAGAAAATGATGGTTCGCATCAAGATTCCGCAGCTGCACCATTGACACTCGATTCAGACCGTAAAACGGCACCAAAAAGTAAGTTAGCAATTCAACGAGAGCTTCTTGCTTTAAAGAAGAAAGCTCTCGCTTTACGGAGGGAAGGGAAAACGGATGAGGCCGATCAAGTATTGATGAACGGGAAAGCTCTCGAGCAGCAACTCGAAGAGTTGGAAAACGGTCAAAAAGTCAAACCCACAGCTATGAAGCATATTGACCTTTCTGCACCCATGGACGTTGACGATGAAGGCGAGGATGTGACCGACACCGATTTGAATGATCCATCTTATCTATCACTTTTACAGAATTTGGGTTGGAAAGACGAAGATGACGGAAAAGTCGAAGTAGCGGCAGAGGCCGAACCACCAAAACGGAAAAGTAAAACCGAGATTCAAAGGGAGCTCTTGGCCCTAAAACGAAAATCGCTCGCTTTGAGACGCCAAGGAAACGTCGAAGAGGCCGAAGAAGTTCTTCAAAAGACGAAGAGTTTAGAATCCCAGTTGGCGGAAATGGATGTCGATAAAAATGCTGGGGGAGAAACAGTCGTAAGCGAGGTTTTCATGGCAGAAAAGCCTCAATCGAGTACCGTTGGTGCGGTTTCTGTACACGAGACACCTCAAGTTGGTACACTCGAGTCGGGCTCGGTCCAACAACGTATCTTGGCTCACAAGCGAAAAGCGGTCAGTTTGAAGCGAGAAGGAAGGTTAGCCGAAGCTAAGGAGGAGCTAAAACAAGCTAAACTTCTTGAGAAAGAGAACACGACCGTGGAGAACGAAATCCTGGACTCGGAAATGGGCGATCGAACCCCGGTTCCAAGTACGAGCAAAACGAACGGTCCAGATCCAGTGCACGTAACAAGGAAGGAAGAAACCGACGGTTCGCCGCCTAAACTGTCGTCTCGTGACCGATTCAAGCTGCAGCAAGAATCGTTAAGCCACAAGAGGCAAGCACTTAAGCTGAGAAGGGAAGGTCGGACCGAAGAAGCCGATGCCGAGTTCGAATTGGCCAAGAATCTCGAAAGTCAACTCGAAGCCGCCAACGAGTCAACGAAACCAGCAGGACCCGTCGATGACATCAGCGTCGAGGATCTTCTCGATCCTCAACTTTTATCCGCTCTTAGAGAAGTAGGAATAGAATCTTCGCCTGAAAAGGCTAAACCGGTGCTCAACAAGATTCCGGCAGAGGCAGCCGTGGCTAAACCGGTGGTCAACAAGATTCCGGCGGAGGCTGCCATGGCTAAACCGGTGGTCAATCAGCCTGAGACCGCAAACGAGGATAGAACAGAGCTGGAAGAACGGATCAGGGCGGAGAAGGTGAAGGCGGTGAAGTTGAAACGGGCGGGAAAGCAAGCGGAGGCGTTGGACGCTCTTCGACGAGCTAAATTGCTCGAGAAGAAGTTAATTTCGTTAGCGTAAACCTCGAGTGTATTTTAAACAGTATTGTTGATTCATAAATTGTTCTACAACTCCTTTCAGGAATAAAATTATCAAAATGTAACGAAGTTTGTATTACATTTTGTTTTAGTGTGAATAGTGTAAACGAGTCAAGCCTAGTTAGTTATTCGAGTTCGGCACGAAAAAGTAATACCTAGCTCGACTCGAGTTCGATCAACTTTTTCAATGTAGGGCTCGAGCTTAAGTTCGAATATTTTTTGAATTATCGAGCTCGAGTTTGATGCTCGTTTTAAGGGCTCAAATTTGCGATCGATTGACTCGTTTGTTGGTTTAAGTTCGATAATATTCATATTTTTATCGTATGCTTTATGAACAATTTACATGTTTAACTCGAAAAAGTGTATGCTCGAATGGCTCGACCCGACTCGAAAAATTTAATCGAGTTTTCGAACTCGAGTTGAGCAAATCCAATTCTAATTGTTGGTCGGCTTTAGTTCTAATCGAAAGCAGTGGCGGACCCAAGATTTTAGGTGAGCGGGTGCACAAACGAAAAACTTAAGAAATTGTTGTTGATGTGTTTTTAGCCGAATTCCCTTGTTAGGGGATTTTTTATGTTTTTGATTGATTTCGAGGGATTTTTTAAACTTCTGTGTTGATTCGATGGACTTTTTTGGTTTTTTTGTATTGATTCCAGGGATTTTTTGTTTTTTTTATTGATTTCAAGAGATTTTTTTGATTTTTTGGTTGATTTCGAGAGTAAAATTTGGTTTTTTTCAACGGATGCACCTTACGCACCGATTTTTTTTCCGCCCTTACGAAATGAACTTGAGCGGGTGCACGGACCCCCCGGAAAGGGTAGGTCCGCCCCTGATCGAAAGAAGTGTTTAGTCTTATTTCACTTCTGATTAATAAGAGGTGGTGCTAAAATCTGAAAGACCTGATAAACTCATTTTGATTTGTCTTTGTACTACAATGGCATAACCACAAAACTACCATTTCAAGATATAAACTCATACTCCAATACAAAATCAAAAGAAATAAAAAAAAAAAACTAAAAAAAATATAACATTCTTTTGATTTAAATCAAAATTATAAGAACAAGAACATCCCTAAATTAAGATCACCAAAAACCCAACTAAAACCAAATCAATTCCCTTTTTTGAAATCCATTTTTCTTTCATCAATGATCATCATAATCTTGAAAACATTACATAAAATCAAGAATTGAAACTTCATACATTACTCATCTTCAACAGCAGGGATGATCAGATTGTAGCATCGAAACTTATTCGAGTTCGCGATCCCCACGAGCTTCTTAGCTTCTTCGGTTCTCGACTCCTTCACCAACCCATCGATCACGAGCTGCATCACACTCGGATCAAGTAGACACTTTTCTCGAAACGTCTGCTTGAAAAGCTCGACACCCCAATCGAGATCACCTGTTTTACAAGCGAACCGGATCAGAATCGCGAATGTGGCTTTGTTAGGACCCGAATCGCTTTGAACCAACTTCGTGTACCAGTCCTTCGCTTGTTCTAAGTCACCATCGTTACAAAACCCTTGGATTATCGCGTTGTAGCTGAATTCATCGGGTTTGAGACCTTTCGAACCCAATTCACGAAAGAGTTCAACGGCTTCCGTTAGTTTCTTCTCCGCAACCAATCCAACCAATCGAGCATTGTACGATCGGATATCGGGAGAAACACTAGCATTCATCATCTTCTCCCAGAATCTCTCCCCATCGACAAACTTCCGATTACCGTAAAACCCGACGAGTAAAGTATTGAAAGTGATCAAATCCGGCTTCAAACCGTTCTTTTCGATCTCGTCAAACACCGAACCAGCCGAATCGAGCAAACCCATCTCGCAAAACGCCTTGATCGCGGTGTTATACGAAACAATATCCGGTTTCACCGAGAGTTTCTCCGGCAAATCCTTAAAAAACCCATCAACCTTATCAAACTTCTTGGCGTTAACACACGCACCAAGAAGTGCATTAAACGACTTAACAGTTTGCGGGCATTTTCTGTTAGGCATTTCGTCGAACACCTTGGATGCATGATCAAACATGCCGGATTTCCCGTACAGTGAAATCAACCGGACTGCAAACCCTTCTTTGGAAATCTCATCGTATTGCTTTTGGTCCTCGAGGATTTCCTCGATCCAATTGAATTTCTTGGCGGAGGCGAGACGGCGGACGGTGTTGCCGTAGACATTGGCGTGTTTACGGAACAAATGTGATTCTGATAACTTTTTGAATTTGTGTACTACCCTTTTGAGGTTGCGTTCTTTGTATAGGTCGTCGGAGAATGACTTCGCCGGCGATTTGGCGACGGAGGTGGAGAAGAAGGTGCGAAAGATGCGAGAAATGGAAGCCATTTTTGGAGGTCTGAAAAATATGCGGACTTGTGTTTATGACTTGAAACCCTAATTCAAGTTTTTTTTTCTTCTTTTTGGAAAATTGATGAAAAAGAAAAAGAAAATGATTTTCAAACTTTTTTAATAACCAAAATAATATTGTAAGAAAATTGTTTAATTATTTATTTCAAATTTATGATTAATGAAGTTATAATAATCAATTTGAAAATGCAGGGATTTTTTTTAAGAACGAGATCTGTCATATTTAATATAATTAAATTGAGAAATTAGAAATTTTGGTAAGAGTAAACTATGAATTTGATCTTTATGGTTTGTCGAAAATAACATTTTTCGTGTCTACAGGTGAAATTACAAGATGACCATCATGGTTTGTGAAAACGTTTGGATTTGGACACTACATTTAACGGCTATTAATAATTCCGTTACATGAGGAGTATTTTAGTGCTTATTGGTTTTTTGACTTATACCCAATCAAAACCCACATAGACCAAAATCACAAGTCCTGTACGGATAAATTTGTCTGTCTGGATAATAATGTGGTATTGTTTGTTTTTTTTCCCTAAATCAACTGTCTGAATGATAAAAATAACTGTTTACTCTTAAGTATGAATGATACCTTGTTTAGTTGAACTTTACATATAACATTCAATTCATCAAAAACATGGTGTGCATTTATCATCATCCAAAAGAAAAACTTCAACCCCAATTTATTATCAATTTATACAACCAATTTATAAACAGTGATTGCATGAGACCATACAAGAATCATTAAGTACAACCTCTTCATGAATAATTAGGGGTGAGCAAAACCTGAAATATACGAATAAGCCGAAGCCACCCGACCCAAATTCCGGATCCTCCCCCGGGTAACTCGAAAAACTGCATGATGTACGTTCAATTAGTTTGGCCAATGCGTGACTTCGGCAATATCCTGCACGAGAGCGGATTTTTTTTTTCAAGTTATTTTATGTGAAAACCGTCTCATTTACATTATAGATGGACCATGTACAGTTTCGTGGAAATCCGACGAGGTTGGTCCGAACGGGAAAACATAAAGGGTACCCCATGTGTTGAATCGGCCAAAAATGGGTGTCGCGCTTAAATGTCCATAACTTTTGCTACGAGGATCTGTTTTAAAACCATGACCCGTCAAAACGATCCTTAGAACGAGGATCATGCCATGGCTTGGTCTCTTTCTGGCAATACACCATGATTTGAGTGGGTTTCCATAAACTGCATGATGTACGTTTGTTCGGTTTAGCCAATGCGTGACTTCGGCAATATACTGCACGAGAGCGGGTTTATTTCAAGTTATTACTTGTGACAAATTTCTCATTTATATTTTAGATGGACCATGTACAGTTTCGTGGAAATCCGACGAGGTCGGTCCGGACGAGAAAACACAAAGGGTACCCCATTTGCTAAATCGGCCAAAAATGGGTGTCGCGCTTAAACGTCCATAACTTTTGCTACGAGGATTCGTTTTAAGCCCATGACCCGTCAAATTGAATCTTAGAAACGAGGATCACGCCATGGCTTGCTCGCTTTCTGGCAATACACCATTATCAGAGTGGGTTTCGATAAACTCTCATTTACATTGTATATGTACTATGTAAAGTTTCGTGGAAATCCGATGAGGTCGGTCCGGATGAGAAAACACAAAGGGTACCCCCTTTGCTGAATCGGCCAAAAATGGGTGTCGCGCTTAAACGTCCATAACTTTTGCTATGGGGATCCGTTTTAAGCCCATGACCCGTAAAAACGAACCTTAGAACGAAGAGAACGCCATGTCTTGGTTTCTTTCAAGAAATACACCATGATTTGGGTGGGTTTCGAAAAACTTCATGATGTATGTTCGTTCGATTTGGCCAATGCGTGACTTCGGCAATATCCTGCACGAGAGCGAGGTTTTTTAAGTTATTTCTTGTGAAAACCTTCTCATTTACATTGTATATGGACCATGTACAGTTTCGTGGAAATCTGACAAGGTCGGTCCGGACGAGAAAACAGAAAAGGTACCCCCTTTACTGAATCGACAAAAAATGGGTGTCGCATTTAAACGTCCATAACTTTTGCTACGGGGATCTGTTTTAAGCACATGACCGTAAAAATGAACCTTAGAACGAGGAGCATGCCATGGTCTGGTCTCTTTCTGGCAATACACTATGATTTGGGTGGGTTTCGAAAACCTACATGATGTACGTTTGTTCTGTTTGGCCAATGCGTGGCTTCGGAAATATGCTGCACGAGAGAGGTTTTTTTTTAAAGTTATTTCTTGTGAAAACCTTCTCATTTGGATATTTGAAATATCCGGACGGGAAAACACCAAGGGTACCCCTTTTGCTGAATCAACCAAAAATGGATATTACGCTTAAACGTCCATAACTTTTGCTACGGGAATCCGTTCTGTGTGTCCCAATATGCAATCATTCAATCAAGTAAACAAATAATCAACACAATAATGCAAACCTGATATTGATTAATCAAACGATTCAACGAGTTACAAGTTCTTGAAATCGACATCTCTCTCTCTCTGTTTCTCTCTTCACGGCGCACCACCACCAACACTAACCTCTCTCAATAATTTTAATTCTCAATTAAGCCTCTCTTACTCTAACCCTAATTACAACTAAATTAACTTAATTTATACTTAGGCTTGATTAGCCTAATGGGCTTTGAAGGCTTGGTAATGGGCTTTACAATGCTTGGCCCAAAAACAAACTAAGTTAACTAAAAATTAAAACTAACTAATAAATAAAATACGAAAACATACTTTGACTATTTATTACAAAAGGACCCTAGACTATTTGTTGAGACGACTTTATTAGCTTTAACTTCAGATTTCCATCTTCAGATAATTATGATCTTGAATCCAATAAATATGTGCTTTAACAATCTCCCCCTTTGGATCAAGATCATATTTTAAGCTCAGAAAATGTAATCTTCCTCTTTGTCTTCAGAATATAGCAATCTCCCCAATCGATGAGAATATATTTTGGAAAGAAATTATCTCCAGATTCAGCTCGGAATGCTTCAGCAAATCATCTTCAAAGAAAATTTCTTCAAAGCAGCAATTCTTCATAATATCTTCAGAAATTCTTTCAAAAACTTTTGATCTCTGCATTTCTTGATTGACGCTTCTCCCCCTTTTTGATGAAAAGAGCAAAGAGTTCATCAAAACATGTCTTCAAGAAATTTCTTCCACCATTGATCTTGCAAACAGAACCACTGATTATCCGTCAATTCATTAAGATGTTCATCCAGATCTTTGCAAATCTAGACAATTTAGAAAATGAAGTGTAACACCTGAATCAACAAATGAATCAGTTAAAATTGCCTGTCAGTAACACATAGTCACTGTGTGTAACGAATACACAATATAAAGGAGCTTTTGTGATGTTCACTCCCCCAGGGCTTCCATTCAATCATCGAAAAACCACAAAGGTAATTTCTATGAACGTTATGACAAAGAAACAAATTCTTTGTGTGTTCGTGCAAGTGATAGAATAAATTAAGCATATGATGTTTGCTTATAAGGCTCAAAATGTGTAAACCACTGAGACAACAGGTAGTTAAACACAAACTCAATGTGCATTAGTGAAGTGTGAAGGTGGGGCAAACTTCCTTCTTTTCAATATCCAGATTTTCCAAATGAAAATCAGATAGCATATGTGCTGCGTCCCTTTTTAAAATGAAACATTTTCTTGTTGAGAAGAAAATGAGTGGCTGGTGGGGTAATGTCAAGAGTTGGCATGGGCTAGTTGCCTGTTTCAATAATGTTCACCATGAATTGTGAATCATTAGAAATGTGGCTGCCCGGCTCAGAAAGTAGTTGGTGCAGAGTTTGATATTCTTTTACTCTGATCTCTCACCCTCTTTCTTTTAATCTTTAAGCTCACAGCTAACCGAACTCTCTTTTGACATATTCTCTCATCACACATCCCACACTCATTTCTGTTGACTCCTCACATTCAATCATTAAAGGATTAACTTCTTGGGTAGAAAACACTGGTTAACGTGAATCCATAGAAGTTCAATGAAGTCCTAGCACACTGATCCCATGTTTTCCTATGAAGCATATGATGCTCAGGTAGGTTAACTTTATCAGTTACAACTCAAAGATGAATCATAAAACATTTAAAATCACACTTCCAATTCAATAAATCTGTTTGAGAATTGGGAAGTGGTTTGAACATTTAAGAACATGTTTCTTATGATTGAAAGTTGTCCTTCTTTCAACCATGAATGAGATGAAGAAAAGGAATTATACCTTTTGAGTGCAGTCTTACATCCCACGAAGTCAAGCTTAAAGTCATAAAGATATGATCTTTGAAGCATCTCTCAACCTACAAAAGTCTAAAAGTCTAGTCGAAGAAACTTTATTCACAGAAATTGAAATAACATAAAGCAGTAAAACACTTAGTGTACGAGTTTTGATTAGAAGTAATCAGAAGTCATAGCCATACTCTTTACTTGTATGCTCCCCCTAGAATCATGCATCACTAACAATTATCAGTAAGCACAATGCATTTAAATATGCTCCCCCTCAAACTAACATTGATCATCTATAAGATATTATTCACACTCCCTCTGAGATCATGAACAAACTATTAAAGATCAGGTATCATGCGGAAATAATAATAAAGAAATGATAAAGATACACAATAAGAAACTTTAATAGATAACTACCGATTATGTCTTAAGATTTAGCATACCAAGTCTTGAGACAAGAAAATTAAATCTCTTTTCGTCTAAAGGTTTGGTAAACAAATCTGCAAGCTGATAATCGGTTTTTACAAAGTAAAGTTCAATTGTCCCCTTTTCTACATTATATTTTATAAAATTATACCGGACATCTATGTGTTTGGTCTTAGTATGCTGGACAATGTTAGCGGTAATCGCAATAGCGCTCTTCGAATCACAATAGATCGGGATTCTATTGAAATTAAATCCATAGTCTCGCAGTTGTGTTCTCATCCACAGGACCTGAGAACAGCAGCTAGCAGCAACTACATATTCCGCTTCGGCCATTGATGTGGAGACACGTAATTGCTTCTTCGAAGCCCAACTGACGAGTTTATCTCCGAGGAATTGTATATGACCCGAGGTGCTCTTCCTGTCTAACATGCAACCAACATGATCTGCGTCTGAATAAGATGTTAGTTCAAAGCTTGTATCCTTAGGATACCACAGACCAAGATCTGCAGTCCCCTTCAGATACCTGAAAATCCGCTTTACAGCAGACAAATGGGATTCTTTAGGATTGGCCTGATATCTAGCACAAAAGCATGTAGAGAACATTATATCCGACCTACTAGAAGTAAGATACATTAAAGAACCTATCATCCCTCTATAAGTCCTAACATCAACAGCCTTTCCCGAAAGATCGGTGCCAATCTTAGTACCAGGTGCCATTGGGGTACCAATCGGTTTACAATTTTCCATTTTGAACTTCCGAAGAATATCCAGAATGTATTTAGATTGATTGATAAAAATCCCTGTTGAAAATTGTTTGACTTGCAATCCGAGAAAGAAATTCATCTCTCCCATCATGCTCATTTGAAAACGAGACACCATGAGGTTTGCAAAGTTCCTACAGTACTTAGGATTTGTAGAACCAAAAATAATATCATCCACATATATTTGAATAAGAATGATATCGCCTTTATCCTTTTTAATGAAAAGAGTGGTATCAACCGTACCTTTTGTGAAACCCGACTTAACCAAGATTTGAGATAGAATATCATACCAGGCGCGAGGAGCTTGTTTTAGTCCATAAAGAGCTTTATCCAAGATGTAGACGTGGTTCGGCTTATCTGGATTTACAAACCCTTCTGGCTGTGAGACGTAGACTTCTTCCTTGAGTACTCTATTCAGAAAAGCTGTCTTCACGTCCATTTGATAGACGGTGAAGTTCTTGTGGGCTGCGTAGGCTAAGAACATCCGAATTGCCTCTATACGTGCCACTGGAGCATAAGTCTCATCCTAGTCTATTCCTTCCTCTTGCCTATATCCCTTGGCGACAAGTCGTGCTTTGTTTCGGATAACGGTGCCATCTTCATCTTTCTTGTTTTTGAACACCCATTTCGTACCAATTATGGTTTTTCCTTGTGGTTTGGGTACGAGTCTCCAGACTTTCAGTGCTTCAAACTGATTCAGCTCATCTTGCATCGCAGTTACCCAATCTGAATCGGCAAGGGCCTCAGATACGCGTGTAGGCTCGATCTTGCTCAGAAAGGATTCATACATCCATAGATTTGATGTTGCAGACCTAGTTTGCACCGGTGCAGATGGATC
The DNA here is from genome assembly GCA_954870635.1 of Arctium minus. Taxonomy (NCBI): domain Eukaryota; kingdom Viridiplantae; phylum Streptophyta; class Magnoliopsida; order Asterales; family Asteraceae; genus Arctium; species Arctium minus. Next base: position 74,086,836 of record OX941094.1, on the reverse strand, counting down.
TCCAATAATTTGATGTACCAGGTGCTCTTTGGTCCACTTATGTTCATGAGGGAGTGGATTAGATGTAGATTGAGCATTTTCCGCATCTAGGAATCCACTGGTATCTCCTTCAGATGGTTCAGAATTAACGGGGGCTTCAGTTGAAGTAGTCGTTGCAGAAGTAGCAGTAGGTACAACTTGGTCAATCTGTTGATCATTCCTTACAGTACATCCTACGGAGTCAGCTACTTCTGTCTCGGCATTGTTGGTCATAACTTCAACTGTCGGAGTAGGCTTTTGAACTGGAACTTCTTGCTGAATAGGAGAACCAAATTCAGTAGAGATATCGGAAGTGGTTGGATGAGTAGTCATCGAGTCTTCTATCCTGTCAACCACAACAGAGTTAGGCAATTTAGAACCAAGAAATTCATCATAGAACAGTTCAAATAATAAATCCAAATCAGATAATTTAGAAGTAGACGATGAAGCGCCATCTGATTTGTTCTCTTGAGGTGCAGGTCCTGGACTGGTTGGTCTAGAAGCTAGTACTCCGGTAATGACGGGTTCTGAACTGACGTGCTCAGAAACCATATCCTCATCGAATGTAACATTAATGCTCTCGATCACAATCTTCGACTTCTTCAAATAAACACGATATGCAGACGATGTAGATGAATAACCAACAAAGATGCCTTCATCCGCCTTAGCACTGAACTTGTTCAGATTCTCTCGGTCGTTTAGAACATAACACGTACAACCAAAAACATGAAAATATTTAATGGTTGGTGTTCGGTTGTTTATCAACGCATACGGAGTCTTCTGAAATCTGCGGTGTATCATGGAGCGATTCTGAGTGTGACATGCAGTCGAGACAGCTTCAGCCCACAAAAATAAAGGTAAGTCAGATTGGCTGAGCATTATCCGAGCGGCCTCGACAAGTGTATGATTTCGCCTTTCGACGACTCCGTTCTATTGAGGCGTGCGAGCAGCTGAGTATTGATGTGATATCCCGACCGATTCGAGATATTCTTCAACTATCTTGTTCTTGAACCCTGTGCCGTTGTCAGTCCTGAGAATCTTGACTTGTTTTTGCAGATTGACTTGGGTCGTCTTCAGAAATGTAATGAGAACATCGGGAGTCTCATCTTTAGACCGTAGAAACTTAACCCAAGTGTATCGCGTATGGTCGTCCACGATAACCAACACATATTTCTTTCCTCCTAAGCTTTGCTTTCGCATAGGACCGTACAAGTCCATATGCAACAACTCTAAAGGAGAGCTGGTACTCGGTTCAGGCTTTGGTTTATGTGGGGCTCTCTTCATCTTTCCCTTTTCGCACGCTGCACATAGATGTTCTCTTTCGAACTTCAGTTCTGGAAGACCTTTCACTAGCTTGCCACTGACCAGCTTGTTGATGTAGCGAAAGTTGAGGTGAGAAAGCCGTCGATGCCATAACCAGCTTTGTTGCATCGAGGCCTTTGATAGTAGGCAGACCGGATTGTCAGCCTGGACCTTTGACAAATTGATGGTGTAGAGGTTTGACTTGCGAGATCCGACCAGGAGTTCTTTTCCTTCTTCAGTGCGTACTGAACATGTCTTGGCCTTGAAATTAACCTCTAAATCTTTGTCGCAGAACTGACCAATGCTGAACAGGTTGTGCCCTAAGCCTTCAACATAACTCACCTTCTTGATCGTAAGATTTTCATGTACAACATCACCATATCCCAGAATAGGTGAAAACTGATCATTCCCAAAACGAATCATGATAAGACGAATGATAATGATAACCATTTAAATTTGGGTCCGCTTTTTCTTTGAAAACCAGAATCATGATAAGACGAATGATAATGATAAGATGAAACATTATATGAACCATACCAAACATCAGAATATTTACGAGAAGCATAATCACATTCACCATAATTTAAAAACATTTTATTTGATGGTGCTAACTGGAATAATTGCTTTATAGAGTACTTCTTGCGAGAATCAACAAGATTAGATTTAAAAGTAGCAACATTCACAATCACATCATCTTTACTAGAAGTCTTTTTATTCAAAATAAAACTAGAACTAGATTTAGCTTTCTCGTCTATCTTCTGTTTCGGTATCCATGCAGTCTTAACTCCAACCCTTTGCTTTCTCAAATCTGAAACATGTGAAACTTTAGAGTTAGAATGATGAGAATTAATAGAATGCTTCTTCTTTGGCTTACCAGTGGGGATCGGTTTCTGTGAAAGCTGAGATTTTTGTTTCTTACCTTTTGCTTTCTTTGATTTCACAGAAACTGATTTATCAACTTTCGTTGATGTTTCACATTTGTCAAAAACACTGGGTAATCCAAAGGAATTAACAACACAAGATGAATGATAAGGAAGTTTAGAAGAAGAATCAAACTGAGAAACACAATCATTTAAAACACCTTCAGAGTTTAATAAATTACGCTCATTATAAAGGGAACCAGATTTGTCATCAGAATTTAAAGCTTTGGAGATTTTAGGAAAATTAGAAGTTTTGAACACTGTTGAAAAAACTGTTTGTTCTAAGTCCATCAAAATTCTTTCTTCTATAAGAGTATTCTCGAGTTCAGAAATTTTACTTTCCAAAACTAGAGGAGGGACGTAAAGCTTACCTTCGATGGGTTTAGCCTCCAACTCTTGTACAAAATAACTCTCAAAGTAATCATTTGAAAGAATTTTTGATTTATTAGAACTATAACTGTTATTCAACTTCTCATAGCGAAATGGAAGTTGAACTTTAGATGTGTTATTTCCTTTATCATATTCCATGAATTTATCTTTTTCAGACAGACTAGTTCAAAAGGGTTTGAGTTCAGGATGTTGAGGAGCCAACAACATAAACCCAAAGTTATAAAGTGCAGGCACTTTAGATATAACCTTTTTGAGATGATATGGGTTCTTGTAACCAAGTCCCCAAGTATCAGGTTTCTCTTTAGGTTTGTTCAAATGAATAGTGTATTCAGTTTGACCAATAGTATGTAATTTTTCTTCCAAAGCATTCACCTTTGCTATTAAAGATTTATTCTCTTTTGAAGTAGAAAAATATCTTTTAGCAAGCTCTATAGACTTAAACTCACATTCTTTGTAGTTTGAAACAGTTTCAGATAACTCTTTATGAATTATAGTCTTTTCTTTAGCGCTGGTGTCTATATTTTTGTGCAAAGTTTCAATCAATACATTTTTCTCAACAATGTCATTACTAAGTTTATGTATAGATTGATTTTTCTCATTTGTGACACCTTTCTCACGCTTTAGTTTAGACTCTAATTCTTGGAGTTTAGACATCATGGTATGCATTTGGTTCAAAAATTCAGATTCAGTTAAGTCATATATCTCATCATTATCTCCATCATCAGAATCAGCTTCTGACTGGTTCTTTCCCATCAAGCACAGATGTGCTGTCTCGTCCTTCTCTCCTTCTTCAGATTCTTCGTCTGAATGGTCGAGCCAGTATTCATCCTCGGCCATTAATGCTTTTCCAGCCTCTTGTTGCTTGGCTAGAAGCATCTTATTCTTGTAGTAGTCGGAGTTTCGGACTTTTGATTTGTGGCAGTCCTTAGCAAAATGACCGAGTCTGCCACAGTTGTGGCACTTTATCGGTTCTTCCTTCTTGGTCTCTTCAGCTCCATCTTTCTTCTTGTCTTCTGGTCTCCTTTCTTCAACTTTCTCTTTATGCTTGTAGTTGTTCGGACCAGACGAGTACCTCTGACTATTGGAGTTTGGCTTTTTATAGAACTTCTTTTGGAAAGCCTTGGTTAACATAAGCATGGCTTTCTTCAGTTGCTCACAATCGTCAGAGTCAGACTTTGCCTCGCAATCAGCTTCTTCCGATTCAGATTCTATCACCTTCTTCTTCTTAGACTTCTTAACCACAAGAGCAACTGGATCAGCAACTGCTTTGTCAGCCCTTTTCATCTCAGCCTTGATCTCTTCCACTTCTTCCTCATTCTGTCTGAGGATTTCATAAACTTCATGAAGAGGAATGTCGTGCAAATCCTTCAGCTGTCTCATTTGTCTGGTGAATCTCTTCCACTCAGGCTGAAGGTTGCTGAGAAATTTCACATTCAGCTCCACGTTAGATTTGCAAATCTTGTTCTTGCTCAGCTCGTTCAGTAATGTGACGAATCTGTCATAAGTGGCTTCAAGTGATTCTCCAGCTTTAGCTTTGAATTCTTCATAATTATTCAAGCAGGTGGAAACTTTGAGTTGATTGCCAACTTTAGATCCAAGCATCATCTTCTCCAACTGATCCCACATTTGCTTACCGGTAGTGTTGTAGCTATCAATCTTGACGTATATTTCATTCGGTATGCCTTGGAGAATAAATGATCTTGCCAGCTTGTCACCCTTGTGTCTCTTCAGCTGATCTTCCGTATATTCACCAATCGATAACTTATACTCAGTCTCTTCTTCTACACCATTTTCTCCGGCTACAGTGAGAACCTTGGTCGGAGGTGTCATGATCCCGTCTTTCAGAGATTTTCTGATTTCATCTCCCAAATCATGTCGATCAATGAAGTCCAAAAATCTATCCTTCCATTGCTCGTACTCCCCCTTGAAGAGTACTGGTGGCTTCACATCTGTTCCAATAGCAAGAGCTTCCCGAGTGGGTTCGATAAACTGCATGATGTACGTTCATTCCGTTTAGCCAATACGTGGCTTCAGAAATATCTTGCAGGAGAGCGGGGTTTTTTCAAGTTATTTGTATTGAAAACCTTCTCAATGACATTGTAGACGGACCATGTACAGTTTCATGGAAATCCGACGAGGTCGGTCAAGACGAGAAAACACAAAGGGTACCCCCTTTGCTGAATCGGCCAAAAATGGGTGTCGCGTTTAAACGTCCATAACTTTTGCTACGGAAATCCGTTTTAAGCCAATGACCCGAAAATATGAACCTTAGAATGAGAAGCACGCCATGGTTTGGTATTTTTCTTCCATTTCACCATGATTTAGGTGGGTTTCGAAAAACTGCATGATGTACGTTCGTTTGGTTTGGCCAATGCGTGGCTTCGGCAATATCCTGCACGAGAGCGGGTTTTTTTTCAAAATTATTTCTTGTGAAAACCTTTTAATTTACATTTTAGATGGACCATGTACAGTTTCGTGGAAATCCGACGAGGTCGGCCCAGACGAGAAAACACAAAGGGTACCCCTTTGCTGCATCGGCTAAATATGGGTGTCGCGCTTAAACGTCCATAACTTTTGCTACGGGGATCCGTTTTAAGCACATGAGCCATCAAAATGAACTTTAGAACGAGTATCACGCCATGGATTGGTATATTTCTGGAAATACACCCTGATTTGAGTGGGTTCCGATAAACTGCATGATGTACGTTCGTTTGGTTTGGCCAATGCGTGACTTCGACAATATCCTGCACGAGAGCGGGTTATTATCAAGTTATTTTGTGTGAAAATATTCTCATTTACATTGTTGATGGATGTGTGTCCCAATACGTAATCATTCAATCAAGTAAATCAATAAACAACACAATAATGCAAACCTGATATTGATTATCTAAAAGATTCAATCGATTACAAGCTTTCTTGATGATGAAATCAAACTCTGCTTCTATCTTTCTCTCTGTATACGGCGCAGGAACCACCACAAGCCAGCCTCCAATAATTAATTTTCTACTTAAGCTCCAATTACCTAATTTACTCTAAACAAAACCATTTTATATTAAGGCCTTAATTAACCAAACGGGCTTGGCTTGACAAAGGCCCAACAACTAAAACAAATAACTATATTAAAAGACAATAAGTGAGAATACGGAAACATACTTTGACTATTTATTACAAAAGGACCCTAGACTATTTGTTGAGACGACTTTATCAGCTTTGACTTCAGTTTTTCATCTTCAGATAATTATGATCTTGAATCCAATAAATATGCGCTTTAACAATCTCCCCCTTTGGATCAAGATCATTCTTTAAGCTCGGAAAATTCAACCTTCCTCTTTATCTTTAGAATGTAGCAATCTCCTCAAACGATGAGAATATCTTTTGAAAAGAAATTATCTCCAGTTTCAGCTCAGAATGCTTTAACAAATCATCTTTAAAGAAAATTTCTTCATTTCAGCATATCTTCAGAATATCTTCAATTTCTTGATTGACGCTTCTCCCCCTTTTTGATGAAAAGAGCAAAGAGTTCATCAAAACGTTTCTTCAAGAAATGTCTTCCACCATTGATCTTGCAAATAGAACCACTGACTATCCGTCAATTCATTAAGATGTTCATCCAGATCTTTGCAAATCTAGACAAATTAGAAAATGAAGTGTAACACCTGAATCAACAAATGAATCAGTTAAAATTGCCTGTCAGTGACACAAAGTCACTGTGTGTAACGAATACACAATATAAAGGAGCTTTTATGATGTTCACTCCCCCAGGGCTTCCATTCAATCATCGAAAAACCACAAAGGTAATTTCTATGAACGTTACGACAAAGAAACAAATTTCTTTGTGTGTTCGTGCAAGTGATAGAATAAATTAAGCATATGATGATTCCTTATAAGGCTCAAAATGTGTAAACCACTGAGACAACAGGTAGTTAAACACATACTCAATGTGCATTAGTGAAGTGTGAAAGTGGGGCAAACTTCCTTCTTTTCAATATCCAGATTTTCCAAATGAAAATCAGATAGCATATGTGCTGCGTCCCCTTTTAAAATGAAACATTTTCTTGTTGAGAAGAAAATGAGTGGTAGGTGGGGTAATGTCAAGAGTTGGCATGGGCTAGTTTCCTGTTTCAATAATGTTCACCAAGAATTGTGAAACATTAGAAATGTGGCTGCCCGGTTTAGAAAGTAGTTGGTGCAGAGTTTGAAAATTCTTTTACTCTGATCTCACACCCTCTTTCTTTTAATCTTTAAGTTCACAACTAACCGAACTCTCTTTTGACATATTCTCTCATCACACATCCCACACTCATTTCTTTTGACTCCTCACATGCAATCACTAAAGGATTAACTTCTTGGGTAGGAAACACTGGTTAACGTGAATCCATAGAAGTTTCTTTTAAGTTCTAGCACACTGATCCCATGTTTTCCTATAAAGCATATGATGCTCAGAAGGTTTAACTTTGTCAGTTAAAACTCAATGAAGAATCAGAAAACATTTAAAATCACACTTCCAATTCAAGAAATCTGTTTGAGAATCGGGAAGTGGTTTGAACATTTAATAACATGTTTTCTTATGATTGAAAGTTGTCCTTCTTTCAACCATGAATGAGATGAAGAAAAGAAATTATACCTTTCGAGTACAGTCTCACATCTCGCGAAGTCAAGCTTAAAGTCATAATGATATGATCTTTGAAGCATCTCTTAACCTACAAAAGTCTAAAAGTCTAGTCAAAGTAACTTTATTCACTGAAATTGAAATGACATAAAGCAGTAAAACAATTAGTGTATGAGTTCTGATCAGAAATAATCAGAAGTCATAGCCATACTCTTTATTTGTATGCTCCCCCTAAAATCATGCATTACTAACAAATTATCAGTAAGTACAATGCATTCAGTTTTGCTCCCACTCAAAATAACATTGACCATCTATAAGATACTTCTCACACTCCCCCTGAGATCATGAACAAACTATTAAAGAGTAGGTATCATGCGGAAATAATAAGAAAGAAATGATAAAGAGATACAATAAGAAACTTTAATAGGTAACCACCGATTAGGTCTTAAGATTTAGCATACCAAGTCTTGAGACAAGAAAATTAAATCTCTTTTTGTCTAAAGGTTTGGTAAACAAATCTGCAAGCTGATAATCAGTTTTTACAAAGTTCAATTGTCCCCTTTTCTACATTATCTTTTATAAAATTATACCGGACATCTATGTGTTTGGTCTTAGTATGCTGAACAGGGTTAGAGGTAATCGCAATAGCGCTCTTCGAATCACAATAGATCGGGATTCTATTGAAATGAAATCCATAGTCTCGTAGTTGTGTTCTCATCCACAAGACCTGAGAACAACAACTAGCAGCAGCTACATATTCCGCTTCGGCCGTTGATGTGGAGACACATAATTGCTTCTTCGAAGCCCAACTAACGGGTTTATCTCCGATAAATTGGATATGACCCGAGGTGCTCTTTCTGTCTAACATGCAACCAACATGATCTGCGTCTGAATAAGATGTTAGTTCAAAGCTTGTATCCTCAGGATACCACAGACCAAGATCTGCGGTCCCCTTCAGCTACCTGAAAATCCGCTTTACAGCAGACGAATGGGATTCTTTAGGATTGGCCTGATATCTAGCACACAAACATGTAGAAAACATTATATCCAGCCTACTAGAAGTAAGATACATTAAGGAACCTATCATCCCTCTATAAGTCCTAACATCAACAGCCTTTCCCGAAAGATTGGTGCCAATCTTAGTACCAGGTGCCATTGGGGTACCAATCGGTTTACAATTTTCCATTTTGAACTTCCGAAGAATATCCAGAATGTATTTAGATTGATTGATAAAAATCCCCATTGAAAATTGTTTGACTTGCAATCCGAGAAAGAAATTCATCACTCCCATCATGCTCATCTGAAAACGTGACACCATGAGGTTTGCAAAGTTCTTACAGTACTTAGGATTTGTAGAACCAAAAATAATATCATCCACATATATTTGAATAAGAATGATATCGCCTTTATCCTTTTTAATAAAAAGAGTGGTATCAACCATACCTTTTGTAAAACCTGACTTGACCAAGAACTGAGATAGAATATCATACCAGGCGCGAGGAGCTTGTTTCAGTCCATAAAGAGCTTTATCCAAGATGTAGACATGGTTCGGCTTATCTGGATTTACAAACTCTTCTGGCTGTGAGACGTAGACTTCTTCCTTGAGTACTCCATTCAGAAAAGCTGTCTTCACGTCCATTTGATAAACGGTGAAGTTCTTGTGGTCTGCGTAGGCTAAGAACATCCGAATCGCCTCTATACGTGCCACTGGAGCATAAGTCTCATCGTAGTCTATCCCTTCCTCTTGCCTATATCCCTTGGCGACAAGTCGTGCTTTGTTTCGGATAACGGTACCATCTTCATCTTTCTTGTTTTTGAACACCCATTTCGTACCAATGATGGTTTTACCTTGCGGTTTGGGTACGAGTCTCCAGACTTTTAGTGCTTCAAACTGATTCAGCTCATCTTGCATCGCAGTTACCCAATCTGAATCGGCAAGGGCCTCAGATACGCGAGTAGGCTCGATCTTGCTCAGAAAGGATTCATACATACATAGATTTGATGTGGCAGACCTAGTTTGTACCGGTGCAGAAGGATCTCCAATAATTTGATGTACCGGGTGCTCTTTGGTCCACTTATGTTCATGAGGGAGTAGATTAGATGCATCTTGATCATTTTCAGCATCTAGGAATCCACTGTTATCGCCTTCAGATGGTTCAGAATTAACGGGGATTTCAGTTGAAGGAGTCGTTGCAGAAGTAGCAGTAGGTACAGCTTGGGCAGTCTGTTGATCAGTCCTTACAGTACATCCTACAGAGTCAGCTACTTCTGTCTCATGAGTGTTGATCACAACTTCAACTGTCGGAGTAGGCTTTTGAACTGGAACTTCTTGCTGAATCGGGGAATTGGATTCAATAGAGATATCTGAAGTGATTGGATGAGTAGTCAACGAGTCTTCCATCCTGTCAACCACAACAGATTTAGGCAAATGAGATCCAAGAAATTCATCATAAAAAAGTTCAAATAATAAATCCAAATCATATAATTTTGAAGTAGACGAAGAAGCGTCATGTGATTTGTTCTCATGAGGTGCAGGTCCTGGACTGGTTGGACCAGAAGCTAGAACTCCGGTAATTACGGGTTCTGAACTAACGTGCTCAGAAGCCATGTCCTCATCAAATGTAACATTGACGCTCTCGATTACAGTCTTCGACTTCTTTAAGTAAACCCGATATGCAGTAGATGTAGAGGAATAACCAACGAAGATGCCTTCATCCGCCTTAGCACTGAACTTGTTCAGATTCTCTCTGTCGTTTAGCACATAACACTTACAACCAAAAACTTGAAAATATTTAGTGGTTGGTGTTCGGTTGTTGATCAACGCATACGGAGTCTTCTGAAATCGGCGCTGTATCATGGAGCGATTCTGAGTGTGACACGCAGTCGATACAGCTTCTGCCCACAAAAATAACGGTAAGTCAGATTGGCTGAGCTTTGTCCGAGCGGCCTCGACAAGTGTACGATTTCGCCTTTCGACGACTCCATTCTGTTGAGGCGTGCGAGCAACAGAGTATTGATGTGAGATCCCGACCGACTCGAGATATTCTTCAACTATCTTGTTCTTGAACTCTGTGCCGTTGTCAATCCTGAGAATCTTGACTTGTTTTTGCAGATTGACTTGAGTCGTCTTCAGAAATGTAATGAGAACATCGGGAGTCTCATATTTAGACCGTAGAAACTTAACCCAAGTGTATCGCGTATAGTCGTCCACGATAACTAGCACAAACTTCTTTCCTCCTAAGCTTTGCGTTCGCATAGGACCGCACAAGTCCATATGCAACAACTCTAAAGGAGAACTGGTACTCGGTTCAGTCTTTGGTTTGTGTGGGGATCTCTTCATCTTTCCCTTTTCACACGCTGCACACAGGTGTTCTGTTTCATACTTCAGCTCTGGAAGTCCTTTCACTAGCTTTCCACTGATCAGCTTGTTTATGTACCAAAAGTTGAGGTGAGAAAGCCGTCGATGCCATAACCAGCTTTGATGCATCGAGGCCTTTGATAGTAGATAGGCCTGATTGTCAGCCTGGACCTTTGACAAGTTGATGGTGTAGAGGTTTGACTTGCGAGTACCGACCAAGAGTTCTTTTCCTTCTTCAGTGCGTACTGAACATGTCTTGGCCTTGAAATTAACCTCTAAATCTTTGTCGCAGAACTGGCCAATGCTGAATAGGTTATGCCCTAAGCCTTCAACGTAACTCACCTTCTTGATCGTAAGATTTTCATGTACAACATCACCATATCCCAGAATAGGTGAAAACTGATCATTCCCAAAACGAACTGTGCCGCAGTATTTGTCCGTATAATTAGACAACATACTCTTCTGCCCGGTCATATGTTTGGAACAACCACTATCCAAATACCACATATGACGGGTCTGCACAAAACAAATCAGGAAAGAAGAGGTTTAGGAACCCATTTAAAAATGGGACCTCCACTTTAGTACTTGATTTTGGCACCCATTTAAATTTGGGCCCAGTCTTTCTTTGAAAACCATAATCATGATAAGATGAATGATAATGATAAGATGAAACATTATATGAACCATACCAAACATCAGAATATTTACGAGAAGCATAATCATATTCACCATAATTTAAAAACTTTTTATTTGATGGTGCTAACTGGAATAATTGCTTTATAGAGTACTTCTTGCGAGAATCAACAAGATTAGATTTAAAAGTAGCAACATTCACAATCACATCATCTTTACTAGAAGTCTTTTTATTCAAAATAAAACTAGAACTAGATTTAGCTTTCTCGTCTATCTTCTGTTTCGGTATCCATGCAGTCTTAACTCCAACCCTTTGCTTTCTCAAATCTGAAACATGTGAAACTTTAGAGTTAGAATGATGAGAATTAAGAGAATGCTTCTTCTTTGGCTTACCAGTGTGGATCGGTTTCTGTGAAAGCTGAGATTTTTGTTTCTTACCTTTTGCTTTCTTTGATTTCACAAAAACTGATTTATCAACTTTTGTTGATGTTTCACCTTTTTCAAACACACTAGGTAATCCAAAAGAATTAACAACACAAGATGAATGATCAGGAAGTTTAGAGGTAAAATCAAATTGAGCAACACAGTCATTCAAACTACCATCAGAGTTTAAGAAATTAAGATCATTCTCAAGTGAACCAAACCTGTCATCAGAATTTAAAGCCTTGGAGACTTTAGGAAAAATAGTATTTTGAACACTGTTGAAAATACAGTTTGTTCTAGGTCCATCAAAATTCTTTCTTCTGTAAGAGTATTATCGAGTTCAGAAATTTTACTTTCCAAAACTAGAGGAGGTACGTAAAGTTTACCTTCGATGGGTTTAGCCTCCAACTCTTTTACAGAATAGCTCTCAAAATAATCATTTGAAAGAAATTTTGATTTATTAGAACTATAACTGTTATTCAACTTTTCATAGCGAAATGGAAGTTGAACTTTAGTTGTGTTCTTTCTTTTATCATATTCCTTGGCTTTATCTTTTTCAGACAGACTAGTCCAAAAGGGTTTGAGTTCCTGATGTTGAGGAGCCAACAACATAAACCCAAAGTCATAAAGTGCAGGAACTTCAGATATACCCTTTTTGAGATGATGTGGGTTCTTGTAACCAAGTCCCCAAGTATCAGGTTTCTCTTTAGGTTTGTTCAAATGAATAGTGTGTTCAGTTTGACCTAAAGAATGTAATTTCTCTTCCAAAGCATTCACCTTGTCTATTAAAGAATTCTTTTCTTTTGAAGTAGAAAAATACCTTTTAGAAATCTCTATAGACTTAAACTCACATTCTCTATACTTAGAAACAGTTTCAGACAACTCTTTATGAATTATAGTCTTTTCTTTAGCGCAGGTGTCTATATTTTTATGCAAAGTTTCAATCAATACATTTTTCTCAGCAATATCATTACTAAGTTTATGTATAGATTGAATTTTCTCATTTATGACACCTTTCTCACGCTTCAGTTTAGACTCTAATTCTTGGAGTTTAGACATCATGGCATGCATTTGGTTCAGAAAATCAGATTCAGTTAAGTTACATACCTCATCATTGTCTCCATCATCAGAATCAGCTTCAGCTTCTGACTGGTTCTTCCCCATCAAGCACAGATGTGCTGTCTCATCCTTCTCTCATTCTTCAGACTCTTGATCCGAATGGTCGAGCCAGTATTCATCCTCCGCCATTAATGCTTTACCAACCTCTTGTTGCTTGGCTAGAAGCATCTTATTCTTGTAATATTCGGAGTTTCAGACTTTAGGTTTTCGGCAGTCCTTGGCAAAATGACCGAATCTGCCACAGTTGTAGCACTTCATCGGTTCTTCCTTCTTGAACTCATCAGCTCCATCCTTCTTCTTGTCTTCTGGTCTCTTTTCTTCAACTTTCTCCTTATGCTTGTAGTTATTCGGACCAGACGAGTACCTCTAACTGTTGGAATTTGGCTTTTTATAGAACTTCTTTTGGAAAGCCTTGGTTAACATTAGCATGGCTTCCTTCAGTTGTTCACAATCGTCAGAGTCAGACTTTGCCTCGCTATCAGCCTCTTCTGATTCAGATTCTATCACCTTCTTCTTCTTAGACTTCTTCTTTACCACAAGAGCAACTGGATCAGCAACTGCTTTGTCAGCCTTTTTCATCTCAGCCTTGATCTCTTCCACCTCTTCCTCATTCTGTCTGAGGATTTCATACACTTCATGAAGTGGAATGTCGTTCAGATCTTTCAACTGCCTCATTTGTCTGGTGAATCTCTTCCACTCAGGCTGAAGGTTGCTGAGAAATTTCACATTCAGCTCAACTTGAGATTTGTTGATCTTGTTCTTGCTGAGCTCGTTCAGCAATGTGACAAATCTGTCATAAGTGGCTTCGAGTGATTCTCCAGCTTTGGCTTTAAATTCTTCATAATTATTCAAGCAGTTGGAAACTTTGAGTTGATTGCCGACTTTAGATCTGATCATCATCTTCTCCAACTAATCCCACATTTGCTTGCCGGTAGCATTGTAGCTATCAATCTTGACGTATATTTCATTTGGTATGCCTTGGAGAATAAATGATCTTGCCAGCTTGTCACCCTTGTGTCTCTTCAGCTGATCTTCAGAATATTCACCAATCGGTAATTTATACTCTGTCTCTTCTTCTTCACCATTTTCTCCGGCTACAGTGAGAACCTTAGTTGGAGGTGTCATGATTCCTTCTTTCAGAGATTTTCTGATATAATCTCCCAAATCATGTCGAGCGATGAAGTCCAAGAATCTGTCCTTCCACTGCTCGTACTCCCCCTTGAAGAGTACTGGCGGCTTAACATCGGTTCCAATAGCAAGAGCTTCCCGAGATGACATTCTTACTGATATTGATTAGTAGTCAAAATTATCTGATATTGATTATCTAAAAGATTCAATCGATTACAAGCTTTCTTGATGATGAAATCAAACTCTGCTTCTATCTTTCTCTCTGTATACGGCACAGGAACCACGACAAGCCAACCTCCAATAATTAATTTTCTAATTAAGCTCCAATTACCTAATTTACTCTAAACAAAACCATTTTATACTAAGGCCTTAATTAAACAAATGGGCTTGGCTTGACAAGGGCCCAACAACTAAAACAAATAACTATATTAAAAGACAATAAATGAAAATACGGAAACATACTTTGACAATTTATTACAAAAGGACCATAGACTATTTGTTGAGACGACTTTATCAGCTTTGACTTCAGTTTTCCATCTTCAGATAATTATGATCTTGAATCCAATAAATATGTGCTTTAACAATGGACCATGTACAGTTTCGTTGAAATCCGACGAGGTCGGTCCGGACTAGAAAACACAAAAGGTACCCCATTTGCTGAATCAACCAAAAATGGGTGTCGCGCTTAAACGTCCATAACTTTTGCTATGGGGTTTCGTTTAAAGCCCAAGACCTGTCAAAACGATCCTTAGAACAATGAGCACGCCATGGTTTGGTTTATTTCTGGAAATACACCATGATTTGAGTGGGTTTCGATACACTGCATGATGTACGTTCGTTCCGTTTGGCCAATACGTGGCTTCGGCAATATCCTGCACGAGATCGAGGTTTTTTGAATTTATTTGTAGTGAAAACCTTATCATTGACATTGTAGATGGACCATGTACAGTTTCGTGGAAATCCGACGAGGACGGTTCCGACGAGAAAACACAAAGGGTACCCCCTTTGCTGAATCGGCCAAAAATGGGTGTCGCGCTTAAACGTCCATAACTTTTGCTACGGGGACCCGTTTTAATCCCAAGACCTGTCAAAACGATCCTTAGAACGATGAGCACGCCATGGAGTGGTTGTTTTCCGAAAATACACCATGATTTGAGTGGTTTCGATAAACTGCATGATGTACGTTCATTCCGTTTGGCCAATACGTGGCTTCGGAAATATCTTGCACGAGAGATGAGTTTTTTCAAGTTATTTGTAGTGAAAACCTTCTCATTGATATTGTAGACGGACCATGTATAGTTTTGTGGAAATCCAACGAGGTCGGTCCGGATGAGAAAGCACAAAGGGTACCCCCTTTGCTGAATCGACCAAAAATGGGTGTCGTGCTTAAACGTCCATAACTTTTGCTATGAAGTTCCATTTTAAGCCCAAGACCTATCAAAACGATCCTTAGAATGATGACACGCCATGGCTTGGTTGATTTATGGAAATACACGATTATTTGAGTGGGTTTCGATAAACTGCATGATGTACGTTCGTTCCGTTTGGCCAATACGTGGCTTCGGTAATATCCTGCACGACGAGGTTTTTTCAAGTTATTTGTTATGAAAACCTTCTCATTTACATTGTAGAAGGACCATGTATAGTTTCGTGGATATCCGACGAGGTCGGTCCCAACGAGAAAACACAAAGGGTAACTATTTGTTGAATCAGCCAAAAATGGGTGTCCGTTTTAAGCGTCCATACGTTTGCTACAGGGATCCATTTTAAGCCCATGAACCATCAAAACGAACCTTAGAACAAGGAGCACGCCATGACTTGGTCTCTTTTTGCCAATACACCGTGATTTGAGTGTGTTTCGATAAACTGCATGATGTATGTTCGTTCGGTTTGGCCAATGCATGGCCTCGGCTATATCCTGCACGAGAGCGGGTTACTTTCAAGTTATTTCTTGTGAAAACTTTCTCATTTACATTGTAGATGGACCATGTAAAGATTCATGGAAATCCGACGAGGTCGGTCCAGATGAGAAAACACAAAGGGTACCCCCTTTGCTGCATCGGCAAAATATGGGTGCCGCACTTAAACGTCCATAACTTTTGCTACGGAGATCAGTTTTAAGCATATGAGCCTCAAAACGTACCTTAGAACGAGGAGCAAGCCATAGATTGGTCTTTTTCAGGCAATACACCATGATTTGAATGGATTTCGATAAACTGCATGATGTACGTTTATTCGGTTGGTCCAATGCATGGCTTCGTCAATATCCTGCACGAGAGCGGGTTACTTTCAAGTTATTTCTTTAGAAAACATTCTAATTTACATTGTAGCTGGACCATGTATCAGGATCGAATTCTCAACAAGAATAAAGTCTCAGAAACAATATCAAAGAAGTTGCGGAATAACACTTTGATATTCAATATAACAGTAAACAAACAGTATATGATTAACAACTTGCAAACTTGTATTAAAATCACAAGATTACACACACAACCTCAATCTTGAAGAACAAGCTCTTTCAAGACGAATTCTACTTCTCTAGAATTAGGATCTATGCCTTGAGGTTGATTCTCTCTTAAACAAAAACTTAGAATTAAATCTATATAAACTATTCTGTCAAATCTATACATATACTGAACAAAAAGATAATTACAAAAAAATAGAATATCTTCAGTATATCTTGCATAGTTATCTTCAATCCTTCCATGAATATCTTTATTCTTTACAACTGTCATCCTCTCTATCCAGATCTCCACTTCATAAGCAGCATTAACTACTAAGCAGTACTAACCACTAGCAGTACTAACTAGCTAAGCAGTACTAACTTTGTTCAAGCAGCACTAACTTTGACTAGCAGTATTAATTCTACTAGCAGTAGTAATACTCAGCAGTATTAACTTTGAAGTCCTCTAGCAGTAGTAATTCTGAACTAGCAGCATTAACCATACTTGATGAATTCTTCAGTTCCCAACAATCTCCCCCTAACTTGACTTTTAGGAAGAGAAGTCAAGTTCTTTAGATCTGATCTTCAAGATGCTCCCAAAACTCCATTATGGCCTAAATTCCAGTATTTGCATCCAACCCTAAACTCTGATTTATTGTTCTTTGGATCAAATATTTAGCCATTTCTGAATCTGGAATACATCCTAGCTTCTTCTTCAGCATGGCATGAAGCTTTAATCTGCTATTGTTGTACACTCTATCCACTAGAAAGTATTCAGTGTGATTCAAATCCAAAGTCACTGCATATACTCCACTAGTTTCATATAGAGTCCAATTGCTAACTGATTTGAACACATTCCTGATCACATGCTCTACTTCATCAGGCTTGAACATCATACACAGATACTCCATCACCAGTTTTGTAATTGAAATCTCTGGAGCCTTCAATATATCTGCATACAACTTCATTCCTATCTCAAACATTTCTTCAAGATCTGACCTAGAGCATGTTCTTACAATCTTTGCCCAAGTATTGAACACCTCATACTTTTCATCCTTCCTTTTGAGCCTTATGTATTCCTTTCCATCCACTGTCAATGTATCCCAAAGAATAACCTCAGGAGGCTTAACTCCTACAGGTTCTGCTGAAATTGGTTCAGGCACTTTGTCCATCACTACCATATACATATTTACATCATCTGTACTTGATAGCTTTTTCTGTTTAGATGACTCAGGTGCCCCTTCTTCTTCAGCAACCTTCTCAGCCTCTCCTTCAGCTATTCTAGGCTTCTTGGTTGACTTTCTCCTTGCCATCATCTTGGTTCTCTTTAAAGTCCTTAGACTTTCACCCAGAGTGGCTTCTTTCTTTGGTGGTGTTTCTTGCTCATCTGGAAAAGGTTTTTCTATCATGAAATCATTACTTTCTTTCATTCTCTTCTCCATCTCCACCCTGGTAGTTTCATTCCCTTGAAGCTTGGTCATTTCAGAATTGTACAGCTCCTTGATCTGCTCAAATGTCATCTTAGAGAACATCTCCTTTCTGACTCCTATAGCACCCTTGAGAAAAATTATCATTTTGTTTCTCTCTTGAGTACCAAGGAAAGTCTTTGAGGGTTGTCTCTTCTTTGCAGCTGTTTTTATCACCACAGATTTCTTCAAAGATGCTGCTTTCTTTTGTGCAAGTTCAGTTGCCAGGCTTTGTTGATAGGCTTCATTCAGTTCAGCAGCTAGAGCCTTTGCCATCTCCCTGTCCTTTTCAACCTGAACTCTTTCTTCCTTTTCAATATCAGCCTGCATCTTCCTGGCCAAAGCTTCATCTGATTCAACCAACCTTTGCTTTTTGACTGATTGATCAGATTCTACCATTTTTGCTTTGCCTTTGTCTTTGTTCACTTTCTTTTCTACATCTGTTTTCTTGATCAATGTCCCTTGTTCTTTGATGACTACTCCTTTGGTCTTTGAGGTGACCTTGGGAGTATCATGCTTGGCTTTAAGTAAGGTTTCTGCAATCTCCAGCTCTGTTAAAACTTCTTTCACAGTTTCTGCTGCTTTGCTTATTTCAGCAGTACTAACCATTTCTGCTGCTTTAATTGAACTAGCAGTATTAATGGTTTCTGTTGCTTGCTTTGTTACTACTGCTTGTTCTTTTATCTCTGCTTGCACTAGTTCTCTTTCTGTTTCTACTTCTTGCTCCCCCTCAACATCAAATCTCTCCCCCTCACCACCATATTTCATCCCATCAAGCTCCCCCTTTTCTGTAGCTTCTTCCATGTTGATCTCCCCCTTTTTGGGAGCATCATTCCCAGATTTCCTTTTCTTTAGCACAAATTGTCTCTTCTTCTTTTTCTGTACTAGCTTCATCACCAATTTCTTGAGTTTGGTAATCTGCACTTGTTGGGACAAGATTACCAATTTCATTTCCTCTATCTCTTTGCCTTGTTTAATAACATCCAGGTTGATGTTACCCATTGTTTCCATCAATTCATCATAGTCATATCTGTCCTCACCTTCTCCAGAAGTGTTACCCTCTTTTGAAGGATCATAGGATCTTTTTGTAGTGGAAGTCTTCTGCCTAGCAGAAGCACTGTCCACCCCCTTGGGTTCTTGGCACCGGGGACCTTTGAATGATTGCTCATTCAAAGTTGCCATGGGGAAGGTCTTATGTATGTTACCACTGACCTCCTCTGAGCTAGCAGGAGTAGTGGCAGCCTTCTCACCCATATGCTCTTCCTCCTCCTCAGAGATCACCTCCTTTGGGTTGGGAGACACCCTTGTGGTTTCCCTGTAGATATTCTTTAAGGGAGAATCCTCCCTTAGAGGGCTTAAAGGCTTAGGGGTTGATGGTACAAGAAGGGAAGGAGCCTTCTTTACCTGTTTCCTTTTGTATGTTTGGGTGATTGGTGAAGTTGGTTTATCAAGAAGAGACTGGGGAATTGATTTAGGGTGGGAAGGTTGGGATTGGCTAGCAGTGGGTTGGTCTAATGGGGGCCTTGACCCTGCTTCCATACCTTCATCAGTTTGGGACACCACCATCATTGTAGAGAACAATGGGGTGACAACTCCTTCCGAGTCCAGAGGGGATCTTTTCATGTTTGAAAAGACCTTACCTTTGGGAATTTTTGGTACATATACCCCATCAAAATGAGGTATATCCGTCAATTCATGGGTAATAACTTCTTGGACAAACCTGGGGTACATATAAAAGCTCTTTTTACTTCCCAGGTTTGAGACAAGATCATTAAAAAGCATTTGGGAAAAATTATACTTTCTGGCTGTGGCTAAGCATACCAAAGCATAAGCAATGGTGCTACTGAACTCACTCCATCCAGTAGTCTTTTTAGAGATACAATGCATAAGGGTATGGATAAAGAAACGCCATTGGGGTGAAAATTTTGCTTTTGAGAACTTGAACACACCCAATGGGCCTCCATACCCCATTCTTGTAAGAGTAGCAAACAGTTCATCATTAGAGATAGAAGTTATACCAGAGGCATCGTCTAGACGTAGACTGATGTGAAGTACCTCTTCAGTAACTATCAAGGGTTTGTCACACACCCTTGTTTTGATCATTTGCACACCATTCTCAGTAACAATGGTGGCATTTGCCCAGAATTGCCTCTGATGCTCTATGAAGATGGTAGGAGATATAGTGAGAGCATGGGCAATATGGCTGGACTTCAGAAATTCGACTATCTGGTGAAAACCTTCAGCTTGTTTTGGCTTTTGGAGCATCGCGATTTCATTGTGCTCGTCGATGAACGCCATGGATGCCATTGACCTTGAAGGTTCTTGCCTGAAAACTTGGAACTCGAGAGAGAAAGGGTTTAGAGCGCAAGTGAACAGTATGCAAAGAGTCGTTATGAACTTTTAGGCGGGCAAAGGGTATTTATAGTATTCGGGACATAAGCAGTAGTAACCAAGAGCAGTATTAACGACAAGCAGTATTAACTGATAGCAGTGTTAACTACTAGCAGTATTAACTGAAAGCAGTATTAACTGAAAGCAGTATTAACCACTAGCAGTATTAACTGAAAGCAGTATTAACTAAAAGCAGTATTAACTACTAGCAGTATTAACTACTTAGCAGTATTAACTGTGCACTGGCAGTATTAAAAATGCACTGGCAGTATTAACAATGCACTGGCAGCATTAAAATTACTTACACTTTTAAGCTTTGTGAAGAACTGAGTACTGCTCTACTTTTCCTGAAAAAGAAGATTAGGACTACCAAGAATAAACAATATACAGGTATTGAACCACTTTTTAAGTAGGAGCTTATTCAGAGTTGATCATTCCCACACTTGTTACCAAGAAAGTGAATCTACCCACATCAAATGCTTTGGTGAATAGATCAGCAAACTGGTTGTCAGTATGAACCTTTACAACTTGAATAAGTTTCTTTTCATTACAGTCTCTTATGAAGTGATACCTGATCTCAATGTGCTTTGTCTTTGAGTGCTTGACAGGATTATTCACAATGCTAATAGCACTGCTATTATCAATAAAAATTGGAGTGTGTAGAAAGGTTACCCCATAGTCCAGCATTTGATTATGAATCCATAAGACTTGAGAACAGCAACTTGCAGCTGCTATGTACTCTGCCTCTGTTGTAGATGTGGACACTGTGGTTTGTTTCTTGCACTACCATGAAACTAGTCTTGCACCTAAGAACTGACATCCTCCAGAAGTAGATTTTCTGTCCAAGTTTGCTCCACCTAGATCACTGTCTGAGTATGCAAGTAGGTCAAAGGATGAGTCATGAGGATACCAAAGTCCCAATCTGGGTTGCCCTTTGAGATATCTGAATATCCTCTTAACAGCTTGATAATGAGATTGCTTTGGCCTAACTTGGAATCTTGCACATACACAGACTGGAAACATTATATCTGGCCTAGAGGCTGTAAGATACATGAGAGAGCCAATCATGGATCTATAATGATGAACATCCATATCCTCCCCCTCAAGATCTGTTGTTATCTGCTTGTGTGTCTCCATAGGTGTGCTTGCAGGTTTTGAATATGAGAAACCAAACTTGGTTAGAATGTCCTGCACATACTTGGACTGACAGATAAAACTTCCATCTGACTTCTGTTGAACTTGGAGTCCAAGGAAAAAAGTAAGTTCCCCCATGGAACTCATTTTGAACCTTTGATGCATTATTTCCTCAAACTCCTTGCACATGTTGTCTCTTGTAGATCCAAAGATGATATCATCAACATAGATTTGAACCAGCAAGATATCCTTCTTCTTTTTCTTGATAAATAGAGTCTTATCAATGACTCCTCTTTCAAAGCCATTTTCCAAGAGATAGGATGACAGAGTGTCATACCATGCTCTTGGAGCTTGATGCACTCCATAAAGTTCTTTCTTCAATTTGTATACCCTGTCTGGAGAGCTTGGGTTTTCAAACCCTGGTGGTTGACAGACATATACTTCTTCTTCAATTGAGCCATAAAGAAATGCACTTTTCACATCCATTTGATAGACTTTGAATTTCATATAAGAAGCATAAGCCAGGAATAATCTAATTGCTTCTATCCTGGCCACAGGTGCAAATACTTCATCATAGTCTATTCCCTCTTCTTGTGTATACCCTTGAGCCACCAACCTTGCTTTATTTCTTATCACTATACCTCTTTCATCTCTCTTATTCCTGAAGACCCATTTTGTTCCTATTGCTCTTTGGCCTTTAGGAAGGTCTACCAGATCCCAAACATCTTGCAGCTTGAATTGCAGTAGCTCTTCTTGCATTGCTTCTATCCAACTGGACTCTTTCATAGCATCATGTGCCTTCTTAGGCTCAAGCTGGGATAGAAAGCAAGAAAGCACTGTATGCTGTTGATCTTGCATTTCTTGCAGCCTGCTTTGATTTCTAGTCATCATAGGAGAGGATATATCTCCTATTACCAGTTGTGGAGGATTATTCTTTTGAATTCTGGTATGATGATTAGGTTCTTCATTAAGTCCCACCTCTAGATTGGAGTCATTCAACTCAACTGAGGTGTTTTCAGCAGCTACTTCTGATTCTTTATTGTCTTGAGTCTCCTCATCTCTACTTTCTTCTTCACTCTGACGTGGTCCAGTAGATGGTTCCTTTTCACAGTCTTCAACAGGATCCACTGTGGGTATGGGAAAGATCACAGATTTAGACATACTGTCTTGGACTTGGGTAGTTCCTGATCTTTCACTCCTTGAATCTGCATAATCATCACTACTGAAACCAAAAGAGTTAGTTAGTGAATCAATGTCAAATAGCCACTGAGGACCAGACCCAATTGGATTTGGTGTGTTCTCATTGCATTTGACATTGTCACTTTCTTCAATTATTCTAGAAGAAGAGTTAAAAACTCTGTAAGCCTTACTCTAAGATGAGTAACCAACAAGAAATCCATCATCTGCTTTGCTATCAAACTTACCTAAGTGAGATTTAGTATTGAGAATTGTACAAGGGCACCCAAAAGGTTTGAAAAATCCAATAAAGGGTTTTCTTTTATTGAAAAGCTCATATGGGGTCTTGTTCTTTGGCTTGACCACTAGAACTCTGTTTTGGACATAACAGGCAGTATTAACTGCTTCAGCCCAGAAGGTAATTGGCAGTTTTGAATCAGCCAACAGAGATCTAGCAGCCTCTATTAGTGTCCTATTTCTCCTCTCAGCAACTCCATTCTGTTGAGGAGTCCTAGGGGCACTATATTGTCTCTCAATGCCTTTCTCTTCACAAAAGGTGTTTAGATCAAGATTTTTAAATTCAGTCCCATTATCTAATCTAATGACTTTTACTTTTTGATTAGTTTGGTTTTCAATTCTTAGGATAAAGGATTTGATCAGTCCACTTGTCTCATCCTTAGTCCTTAGAAAATATACCCAAGTAAATCTGGAGTAATCATCAACAATAACCAAGCAGTAAGATTTCTTGCCTATACTCATAACATTTGTAGGACCAAACAGATCCATATGTAGTAACTGGAAACAAGAAGAAATAGTGTTTAACTCTTTGGTCTTATGAGAAGTTTTGTGCTGTTTGCCTTTAAGACAAACAACACAATGATCATCACATGAAAAGACTTTTGATGGTAAACCTCTTACAAGGTTGTTTTTAACAAGTTTGTTCATAGTCTTGAAATTCATGTGACACATCCTTCTGTGCCAAAGAGAGGATTCATCCACAGAAGCTTTTGAAACAAGACAGTTTATGGATGAATCACTATCAACATTGTCCAAATCTAGACAATAAACATTGTCCTTTCTTGGAGTTCTAAGTAGTATCATGCTTTCATCAACTACTTTGAACCCTGGAGCAAGGATCATACACTCTGTGTTTGTAAATAATATGCTATGTTGTTTGTCACAAACCTGTGATACACTTAACAGGTTGTACTTCAACTGATCAACATAGTAGACATCCTCAAATGTCATCTTACCTTTTGTAACATTACCTTTGCCACTTATTTTACCACCAGTAAGATTATCTCTAAAAGCAACATGTCCTCCATTGATATGCTTGAAATCCTGAAGACATGACATGTTACCTGTCATGTGCCTAGAGCAACCACTATCAACATGCCATATGCTCTTCCCCTTGAGCTGTTGGTTGCCCTGCACATAAGATAAATCAGTTAGTATGAATTGGGAACCCAAGCCATAGTGGTCTTGGGTACCCCTTTCTCATCAAAATACTTGCATTCTTTCTTGACAAGATTTTTAAACTTTGACTCCTCATTTCTGGAGTACTTTGTCACAATGATAGGCTTGGAAACACTTTTGCTAGAAGCAGTACTGGTTTTAAAAGTACTAACTGCCTTAGCACCACTTGCATGCTTAGCAGTACTAACCTTGTTAGAAGTAGTAACTGTGTTAGCAGCAGTAACTGTGTTGGCAGTATTAACCTTTGAAGAGGTACTAACAGTATTAGCAGCATTAATATTTTCAGCAGTACTAACACTGGTAGCAGCGGTAATGCTTCCAGCAGCACTATCCCTGTCAGCAGTACTAACAGTTTTAGTGCTTCTAGGCACCCACATTTTAATACTTTCTTTTAAAACCTTTTTCCTCATGGGGCCCTTACTTTCAACAGATTTCTTCATCACATGTTTCTTTCCATCCTTCCTATAACTAACAGGTTTTTGCACAAATCTTTGAAAGTTCATCTGTTGGTTAATAGGATTAAAGAAACAATGCTTAGCCAAATGGTTTAACTTTCCACATATGAAACAAGGCTTTGGTCTATTGATTTTACTCAGATCAATGCCTTGTTTTTGTGCCCATTGGTTGTTCCAGTTTCTCTGATTTCCCCTTGGTTTATCATGTTTTTGGGGCTTAGAAGTATTGCATGCACACTGCTTGCAAGGGATAGGGTTCACAACAGTGGTCTGCTTATAATAAACCTTCTTGTTCTTTCCCTCAGTCTTCTCTATCTCATTGGACTTGATCCAATGCTTTCCACATCCCTCATTGGTGATTATGTGGTTTTCTATAGGAATCTCACCACTCACAGTGTTGTCTTTATCCTTGACAACTTCTTTCTCAGTTTTATCCTTAACAACTACTTCATCTAAGGGATCTATCTCAGTGGCTCCCTTAGGTAGGTCCTTCCTATCCTTTGTTTCTAACAAATCTGAACTAGGAGGGATGTAGTTGTTGTTATAGGGTGGTGGTGTGGTATTGTACCCTATTCCTCTTCTCAGTTTATCATGAATCTGAGATTGTAGTAAAGAATCCATAGCTTTAGAGGCATTGGAAAACTTTTCTACATCTAACTTGACTTTAGCTAGTTCTACTCTTAGCTTTTCACTCTCTTCTTTGGATCTGGTCAGTTGAAGTTCTAAGTCATTCTTCTCCCACTTCCAGTAGTTTGTGTCATAAGAGTGTTGAAGCTCATTGGCTTGAAAACCCTTAATCTGCTCTTCAAATCTCTCAACTATCCTCACATAATCTTTTATGTCCTTTTCCAATCTCTTAAGGTCATCACTCATGTTCTGATTGTGATCCCTATACCTTTTAACAGTGTTAATGCAATTTTGAGAACAAAGATTGGAAGTTACCTCTGTTGGGAGATCAGACACCTCTGCCATTAGAGCTTGGTTTTGTATGGCCTCATCAGCTTGATCAATCCAATCAAACCCCATGCCTTGTTGAGAGACAAGGGCTTGTGCAGAGTTTCTGTTATTATTGAAGCTTCCAGATTGAGCTTGTTGATGGTTATTGTTTTGAGGCATTCCACTTCTGCATTCTTTAGCAAAGTGTCCCTTCTGATGGCATTTATAGCATTCCACCTTTGACTTGTCAAAACCTGCTCCATCTTCTCTTCTTTGTGAGAAGTTGTTCCTTCCAGTTCTTTTGATGATCTTCTTGAATCTCATAGAGAGCATGGCCATCTGCCATTTAATGTCCATCTCTTCAAGATCATCTGGATGGAGTTGTTCCAAGTCATCATTAATGAGAGAAGAGTTTCCATGACTTGCTAGAAAGGCTTCAAATACAGTTTCAGTGCCTTTCTCTTGAGTTGCTCCATTGGCAGCACTAACTGATTCAGAGTTGGAAGTAGAATCAGTTGATGCTGAAAGGAGTGCAGCATTGTGAACATATCCAGAAGGCCTCTTCTTAGCCTCTACCTCAGATTCAAAAACTCTTAGATCATTATATAGATCATCAAGTTCCTTTTCTTCCAGTTGATCATTCTGTCTGAAAGACACAATATACATGGTCCATTCATCACTCAGGGACCTTAGAAACTTTTTGTTCAGATCATCTTGATCAATTTGTACTCCCACTGTAGCAAGTTCACCAATAAGCTTGTTGAACCTGTCAAAAGTTTGAGTCATGGACTCATTCTTGGTTGACATAAAGTTCTCATATTGTTGCTTCAGAATGGCTTTCTGATTTCTCTTGGTACTTTTGGTACCTGAGAATCTCTTCTCTAGAGCATTCCAGAGCATCTCTGCATCAGTGCAGTTGCAGAACTGATGTTGATATTCATTGGGGATAGCCAAGAGCAAAGTGCTCAAGGCTTTCATTTCTGTCTGTTTAGCCTTTCTTTCTGCATCAGTTTTTGGTGGAGTTCTCTTTCCATCTGCACCAATCTTACCTGCTTCAGAAGGACCATTCTCTATGATATCCCACATAGAATAGTCAGTGAGGAGTATGTACTGCTTGATTCTGATCTTCCACATATCGAATTCATTGGGTCTGAGCATTGGTACCTTTGAGACCAGGGTACTGTTTGATTCTGCAAAGTTTTCCATGATGAATGAATAGATGTTTCTGAGAGAACAGGCTCTGATACCACTTGTCAGGATCGAATTCTCAACAAGAATAAAGTCTCAGAAACAATATCAAAGAAGTTGCGGAATAACACTTTGATATTCAATGTAACAGTAAACAAACAGTATTTGATTAACAACTTGCAAACTTGTATTAAAATCACAAGATTACACACACAACCTCAATCTTGAAGAACAAGCTCTTTCAAGACGAATTCTACTTCTCTAGAATTAGGATCTATGCCTTGAGGTTGATTCTCTCTATTTCAAAAACTTAGAATTAAATCTATATCTAAACTATTCTGTCAAAACTATACATATACTGAACAAAAAGATAATTACAAAAAAAATAGAATATCTTCAGTATATCTTGCATAGTTATCTTCAATCCTTCCATGAATATCTTTATTCTTTACAGTTGTCATCCTCTATATCCAGATCTCCACTTCATAAGCAGCATTAATCACAAGCAACATTAACTACTAAGCAGTACTAACCACTAGCAGTACTAACTAGTTAAGCAGTACTAACTTTGTTCAAGCAGCACTAACTTTGACTAGCAGTATTAATTCTACTAGCAGTAGTAATACTCAGCAGTATTAACTTTGAAGTCCTCTAGCAGTAGTAATTCTGAACTAGCAGCATTAACCATACTTGATGAATTCTTCAGTTCCCAACAGTTAAGTTAATGAAACTATTTCATGAATTTATAAAATTTGATAAATTGTTTTATATAATTCTTTTCTTGATGAAATTGTTTCATATATTTGTGTTTTTTATGTAAAAATGAAACAATTTCATCATAATGAGAAAATACATGAAACAATTTCATTTTTACATAAAAAACACAATTATATAAAACAATTTCATAAAAAAAAAATATTATATAACACAATTTCATCAAATTAAACAATTTCATGAACCAATTTTATTAACTTAACCAATGAAATCGATAGTTTCTACTGTTTGCAAAATTGGAGCGGTTTACATTTGATCTCTTCCCCCCATATATATATATATATATATATATATATATATATATATATATATATATATATATATATAGGGTGCGTTTCTTTTGCAACCCAAACAATTTGTACAAACTATGCAAACCAATATATATATATATATATATATATATATATATATATATATATATAATGAGTAAAGGTCACTTTTGGTCCCCTAACGTTTGTCATTTTCAACGGTTTTCGTCCCTCGACTATATTTTAACAGATTTATCCCTCACGTTTGACACCTCGTAACAATTTTCGTCCCTCCTCTTAACGACTGTTAACTTTTTCTGTTAAGTCCAATTAAATGAAGGGTATTTTAGTCATTTACATGTTTTTACAAAACTCATCAAACTTTAGAGACCTGATACGTAATTAACTCTAATATATATATATATATATATATATATAGAGAGAGAGAGAGAGAGAGAGAGATAGGGGAAGGATATTCTTTTGTAAATAAAAAAAATGTTGTAAACCTTATAACCCAATGAAATTTGATGTGATTGCATAGTTTATGACTTTTTTTCTGGTTTGTATATGATTTTGCCTCCCCCCCCTCTCTCTCTCTCTCTCTATATATATATATATATATATAAACTCAGGGACGATATGTGACTATAACACACCGAAATCTGTGGCCAAAGGGAAGACATAAACGCCAATAGTGTTCCGCGCGACTTATCGTGCGGATCGAGCTGCGTCATGATCCGCACGAGGATCTGGACTCCGGAGGTCCGTGCGACCCTCCACACGAGTTAATCCGCGCGTGGGCCATTGTGCGTTGATGAAAGGGGAAAATTGACCTCCAACCCCATTTTCTCACCTAAAACTCAAATCTCTCCCCCATTATCTTCCAAACCGACCCCATCCTCCCAAAACGAACCCCAACTCACATTTGGGGGTTTTCCTCCTAAAATCAAGTGATTCCCCTTCATCTAACAAGGTTGGAAGCTAAACTTACAATCCTTTCATCTTCATCTTCTTCACCAAACTTTATAGGGTTTCATCTAACCCTTTTCACCACTTTGAACATTTGGGAGTTTGTGGCTTCTTGTGGGGATCTAGAAGAGTATGATTGATGGATTCAATATATGGCAAAGATAATATTTTCATTAGGGTTTTTGGGATAAGGTGAGATCTTCATGAAAAAAGGTTGGGGAACAATTCTAAATGGTTAGATGTGAATATGTACGGTTAAAAATTTGTGGATCTAGGTTTTGGAGATTTATGCTTGAGGATCCATGTCTCCTCAAATGAAGCCCGAGTTGGAAAAAAATTTAGATTTAGCATAAATCTAGCAAGGTGAATTCAAGTTGATTTGTGAAAATGTTGTACATGTCAAAAATGTTCATTTTAGAGTATTTATGTGTTTTACATGATTATTGTAAAATGTTGAAATATTTAATGAGTTTTACTATTTGAACAAATAAGATTTTATAGAACTTGTGAAATACCATATTGAGATTTTTAGGCATTTTGATAAATAATTCATAAATGAAATGGTTTTGATGATTTTTAGGCATTTTTGATAAATAACACAAAGGGTTAAGGGTGTACGCGGGTTGGGTTGGGCGGTTTTTGACATTTTTACAACCCAACCCAATTACGGCGGTTTGAAAATTCTCAACCCAACCCAACCCAACCCTTGCGAGTTAGGGCGGGTTGGGTTGGGTTGGCGGGTTATTAGTATACATAAAGTTGACGATTGAAATACGATAAATAATACTAAAAATGTAGCCAACAAAGTTATTAGTGATTACAAATGTTCGAGGTTCTACATCCCTTTTCTTAAACGTGTTGATTTATCATTGTCTTCGATTTTGGGAGACTTAGGAGTATTTTTCATTGCTCGTATACATAGTAAATATGATATAAAAATACAAAGTTATAACCTACAAAAAAAACATATGATATTTCTATACGCAATAAAAATAAAACTTAACAACATCAATGCAATGAAAACAAAAATTCATGGTTCCAACTTCTATTTGAAAACATACTCCTTATCTCATTTATGTTTATAGTTCTAATTTAAAATCTATTGTTTGAAAACATACTTCATACTTTTACTTATGCAATGAAAACAAAAACGTAGATCTAGTTGTTTCAGTACTCGTGCATTCGTGCTTATTGAGACATATCGATCGACCTAATTGAATTAATTCGAGCCTTGACGTAGTTGGATTGGTTTTGGGCTTTGGGTTGTAAATGGAACTAATATTTGTATATATATTTTGGGTTGTTAATTAGACTAATATATGTATATATTTTTTGGGTTGAAAATTATAACGATTGTAAATATTATATATATATTTATCGAAATAATATATATTAGCGGCGGGTTGGCGGGTTGGGTTGGGTTGAGTTATGCTAACCCAATTTCAACCCTCCTAATTAGCGGGTTGGCGGTTTGCGGGTTGGAGGTTTAGTGGGTGAGCGGGTTGAGTTTGATTGGGTTGTTAGCGGGTTGGGTTGGGCGGGTTTCACGGGTTGACGATTTCTTGTACAACCCCACAAAGGGTACCCCATTTGCTGAATCGTCTAAAAATGGATGTCGCACTTAAACGACCATTTGCTACGGGGATCCATTTTAAGCCCATTACCTGTCAAACGATCCTTAGAACGAGGAACACACCATGGATTGGTGGCTTTCTGGCAATACACCATGATTTGAGTGGGTTTCGATAAACAACATGATGTTCGTTCGGTCGGTTTGATCAATACGTGGCTTCGGCAGTATCTTGCACGAGACCGGGTTACTTTCAAGTTATTCCTTGTGAAAACCTTCTCATTACATTGGAGATAAACCATGTATAGTTTCATGAAAATCCGACGAGGTAGGTCCGGACGAGAAACCACAAAGGGTACCACCTTTGCTGGATCGGCCAAAAATGGGTGTCGCGCTTATACGTCATTAACTTTTGCTACGGGGATCCGTTTTTAGCCCATGACCAGTCAAAATGAACCTTAAAAGAAATAGCACACCATGTATTGGTCTTTTTATGCCAACACAACAGGATTTGAATGGGTTTCGATAAACTGTATGATGTACGTTCGTTCGGTTTGGCCAATACGTGGTTTCAGCAATATCCTGCACGAGAGCGGGTTACTTTCAAGTTATTTGTTGTGAAAACTTCTAATTTACATTTTAGATAGACCATGTACAGTTTCATGGAAATCCGACGAGTTTGGTCCGGACGAGAAATCATAAAGGGTACCCTCTTTGCTGATTCGACCAAAAATGGGTGTCGCGCTTAAATGTCCATAACTTTTGCTACGGGGTTCTGTTTTAAGCCCATGACCCGTAAAAACGATCCTTAGAACGATGAGAACGCCATGGATTGGTTGCTTTCTGGAAATACACCATGATTTGAGTGGGTTTTGATAAACTGTATGATGTACGTTCGTTCCGTTTGGCCAATACGTGGCTTCCGCAATATCATGCACGAGAGCGAGGTTTTTTCATGTTATTTGTTGTGAAAACCTTCTCATTTACATTGTAGATGGACTATGTACAGTTTCGTGGAAATCCGGCGAGGTCGGCCCGGACGAGAAAACACAAAGGGTACCCCCTTTGCTGAATCGACAAAAAATGAGTGTCTCGCTTAAACGTCCATAACTTTGCTACAGGGATCTGTTTTAAGCCCATGACCCATCAAAACGAACCTTAGAACAAGGATCACACTATGTCTTGGTCTCTTTTTTCCAATACACTGTGATTTGAGTGTGTTTCGATAAACTGCATGATGTTCGTTCGTTCGGTTTGGCTAATCCGTGGCTTCGGCAATATCCTGCACGAGAGCAGGGTTTTTTCAAGTTATTTCTTGTGAAAACCTTCTCATTTACATTGTAGATGGACCATGTACAATTTCATGAAAATCCTACGAAGTCGGTCCGAGCGAGAAAACACAAAGGGTACCCCCCTTTGCTGAATTGGCCAAAAATGGGTGTCGCGCTTATATATCCATAACTTTTGCTAAGGGGATCCGTTTTAAGCCCATGACCCGTCAAAACAATCCTTAGAACGAGGAGCACGCCATGGATTGGTCTCTTTATGAAATACACAAGAATTTGAGTGAATTTCGATATAATGCATGATGTACGTTCGTTCGGTTTGGCCAAAGCGTGGCTTCAGCAATATCCTGCACGAGATCAGGTTACCTTCAAGTTATTTCTGGTGAAAACCTTCTTATATATTTTAGATAGACCATGTACAGTTTCGTGGAAATACGAAGAGTTTGGTCGGACAAAAAAACACAAAGGGTACCCCCTTGTTGAATCGGCCAAAAATGTGTGTCGCACTTAAATTTCCATTACTTTTGCTACGGGGATCTGTTATAAGCCCATGACCTGTCAAAACGAACCTTAGATCGAGAAGAACGCCATGTATTGGTCTCTTTCTGGCAATATAGCGTTATTTGAGTGGGTTTCGATAAACAGCATGATGACGTTCATTTGGTTTGGCCAATGCGTGGCTTCGGCAATATCCTACACGAGAGCGGGTTATTTTCAAGTTATTTATTGTGAAACACTTATCATTTACATATTAGATGTACCATGTACAGTTTCATGGAAATATGACGAGGTCGGTCCGAACGAGAAAACACAAAGGGTACCTACCCCTTTGCTGCATAGGCCAAAAATGGGTGTCGCGCATAAATGTCCATAACTTTTTCTACGAGGATCTGTTTTAAGCCCATGACCCGTCAAAACGATCCTTAGAACGAGTAGCACACCATGTTTTGGTCGTTTTATGCCAATACACCATGACTTGAGTGGGTTTCGATAAAATGCATGATGTTTGTTCGTTCGATTTGGCCAATGCGTGGCTTCGCCAATATCCTGCATGAGAGCGGGTTACTTTCAAGTTATTTCTTGTGAAAACATTCTCATTTACATTGTAGATGGATCATGTACTGTTTCGTGGAAATCCGACGAGGTCGGTCCGGACGAGAAAACACAAAGGGTACCTCATTTGCTGAATCGACCAAAAATGGGTGTCGGGCTTAATAGTCCATAGCTTTTGCTACGGGGATCCGTTTTAAGCCTATGACTAATTAAAATAAACCTTAGAAGAAGAAGCACATCATGTGTTGGTCGTTTTATGCCAATACACCATGATTTGAGTGCGTTTTGATAAAATGCATGATGTACGTTCGTTCGGTTTGACCAATGCTTGACTTCGGCAATATCCTGCACGAGAGCGGATTACCTTCAAGTTATTTCTTGTGAAAACCTTCTCATTTACATTATATATGGACCATGTTCAATTTCGTGGAAATCCGACGACGTTGGTCCGGACGAGAAAACACAAAGGGTACCTACCCCTTTCCTGCATCGGCCAAATATGGGTGTCGCGCTTAAAAGTCCATATCATTTGTTACATATATCCATTTTAAGCACATGAGCCGTCAAAATGAACCTTAGAACGAGGATCACACCATGTATTGGTGGATTTCTTGCAATACACCATGATTTTAGTGGGTTTTGATATACTTCATGATGTATGTTCGTTCGGTTTGGCCAACGCGTGGCTTCGGCAATATATGCACGAGAGCGGGTTATTTTCAAGTTATTTCTTCTGAAAACCTTCTCATTTACATTGTATATGGACCATGTACAGTTTCGTTGAAATCCTTCAAGTTATTTCTTGTGAAAACATTCTCATTTACATTGTATATGGACCATGTACAGTTTCGTTGAAATCCGACGAGGTCGGTCCGGACAAGAAAACACAAAGGGTACCCCCTTTGCTGATTTGACCAAAAATGGGTGTCGCGCTTAAACGTCCATAACTATTGCTACGTGGATCCGTTTTAAGCCCATGACCCGTCAAAATGATCCTTAGAACGAGGAGCACGCCATGGCTTGGTCGCTTTATGGAAATACACCATGATTTGAGTGGGTTTCTATAAAATGCATGATGTACGTTCGTTCGGTTTGGCCAATGCGTGGCTTCGGCAATATCCTGCACAAGAGCGGGTTACTTTCAATTTATTTCTTGTGAAAATGTTCTTATTTACATTTTAGATGGGCTATGTACAATTTCATGGAAATCCGACGAGGTCGGTCCGGACAGGAAAACACAAAGGGTACCCATTTGCTGCATCAGCCAAATATGGGTGTCGCGCTTAAACGTCCATAATTTTTGCTACGGGGATACGTTTTAAGCACATGAGCCATAAAAACTAACCTTAGGAAGAGGATAACGCCATGCATTGGTGTCTTTCTAGCAATAGACCATGATTTGAGTATGTTTCGATAAACTGCATGATGTTCGTTCGGTTTGGCCAATGCGTGGCTTCGGCAATATCCTGCACGAGAGAGGGTTATTTTTGAAGTTCTTTCTTGTGAAAACCTTCTCATTCACATTGTAGATGGACAATGTATAGTTTCGTTGAAATGCGACGAGGTCGGTCCGGACGAGAAAACACAAAGGGTACCCCCCTTTGCTGACTCGGCCAAAATGGGTGTCGCGCTTAAACGTCCATAAGTTTGCTATGGGGATCCGTTTTATGCCTATGACTAGTCAGAACGAACCTTAGAAAAAGGAGCTCACCGTGTCTTGGTCGTTTTATGCCAATACAC
Source organism: Arctium minus (assembly GCA_954870635.1). Lineage (NCBI taxonomy): Eukaryota > Viridiplantae > Streptophyta > Magnoliopsida > Asterales > Asteraceae > Arctium > Arctium minus. The sequence continues at coordinate 74,052,631 of OX941094.1, read as the reverse complement.
CATGATTTGAGTGGGTTATGATAAAATGCACGACGTACGTTAGTTCGGTTTGGCCAATGCATGGCTTCGGCAATATCCTACACGAGAGTGGGTTACTTTCAAATTATTTCTTGTGAAAACCTACTTATTTAGATTTTAGATGGGCCATGTACAGTTTTGTGGAAATCCAACGAGGTCGGTCCAGACGAGAAAACACAAAGGGTACCCCTTTGTTGCATCGGCCAAATAAGGGTGTCACGCTTAAACGTCCACATCTTTTGCTACGGGGATCCCTTTTGTTGCACATGATCCGTCAAAATGAACCTTAGAACGAGGATCATACCATGGATTGGTGGATTTCTTGCAATACACCATGATTTTAGTGGGCTTCGATAAACTGCATGATGTACGTTCGTTCGGTTTGGCTAATGCGTGGCTTCGGCAATATATGCACGAGAGCGGGTTATTTTCAATTTATTTATTGTGAAAACCTTCTCATTTACATTGTATATGGACCATGTACAGTTTCGTTGAAATCCTTCAAGTTATTTCTTGTGAAAACCTTCTTATTTACATTGTATATGAACCATGTACATTTTCGTGGAAATCCGACGAGGTCGGTCCGGATGGGAAAACACAAATGGTACTCCCTTTGCTGAATCGACCAAAAATGGGTGTCGCGCTTAAACCTCCCTAACTTTTGCCACGAAGATCCGTTTTAAGCCCATGACCCGTCAAAACGAACCTTAGAAATAGGATCACCCCATGGCTTGGTCTCTTTCTGGATATACACCATGATTTGAGTGGGTTTCGATAAACTGCATGATGTATGTTCGTTCGGTTTGGCCAATGCGTGGCTTCGGCAATATCGTGCACGAGAGAGGCGTTTTTTCAAGTTAGTTATTGTGAAAACCTTCTCATTTATATTGTATATGGACCATGTACATTTTCATGGAAATCCGACGAGGTCGGTCCGGACGAGAAAACACAAAGGGTACCCCCTTTGCTGAATCGGCCAAAAATGGGTGTCATGCTTTAACGTCGATAATTTTTGCTACAGGGATCCGTTTAAATCCCATGACCCGTAAAAATGAACCTAAGAAAGAGGATCACGCCATGGCTTGGTCGCTTTCTATAAATACACCATGATTTGAGTGGGTTTCGATAAACTACATGATGTACGTTCGTTCAGTTTGGCCAATGTATGGTTTCGGCAATATCCTACACGAGAGCGGATTATTTTCAAGTTATTTCTTGTGAAAGACTTCTCATTTACATTGTAAATGAACCATGTACAGTTTCGTAGAAATTTGACGAGGTTGATTCGAATCGGAAAACACAAAGGGTACCCCCTTGCTGAATCGGCCAAAAATGGGTGTCGTGCTTAAACGTCCATAAATTTTGCTAAGGGGATCCGTTTTTAGCCCATGACCCGTAAAAATGAACCTTAAACGAGGAGAACGCATGGCTTGGTCGCTTTCTGTCAATACACCATGATTTGTGTTGGTTTCGATAAACTGCATGACGTACGTTCGTTCGGTTTGGCTAATGCGTAGGTTCGGCAATATCTTGCATGAGAACAGGTTTTTTTAGGTTATTTTTTATGAAAACCTTCTCATTTACATTTTAGATGGACCATGTACAGTTTCGTAGAAATCTGACGAGGTCGGTCCGGACGAGAAAACACAAAGGGTACCCCTTTGCTAAATCGGCCAAAAATGGGTGTCGCGCTTAAACGTCCATAACTTTTCTACAAAGATCCGTTTTAGGACCATGACCGGTCAAAACAAACGTTAGAACGAGGAGCACGCCATGTCTTGGTCGATTTCTGGCAATACACCATGATTTGAGTGGGTTTCGATAAACTACATGATGTAGCGTTCGGTTTTGCCAATCGTGGTTTTAGCAATATTCTGCATGGGAGCGGGTTTTTTTTAGGTTATTTCTTATGAAAACCTTCTCATTAACATTTTATATGGACTATGTAAAGTTTCATGGAAATCCGACAAGGTCGGTCCGGACGAGAAAACAGAAAGGTTACCCTCTTTACTGAATCGGCCAAAAATGGGTGTCGCGTTTAAACGTCCATAACTTTTGCTACGGGGATCCTTTTTAAGCACATGACCGTAAAAACGAACCTTAGAATGAGGAGCATGCCATGGCCTGGTCTCTTTCTGGCAATACACTATGATTTGGGTGGGTTTCGAAAAATTGCATGATGTACATTCGTTCGGTTTGGCCAATTCGTGGCTTCGGAAATATGCTGCACGAGAGAGGGTTTTTTTAAGTTGTTTCTTGTGAAAACCTTCTCATTTACTTTGTATATGGACCATGTATGATTTCGTGGAAATCCGACGAGGTCGGTCCGGACGGAAAAACACCAAGGGTACCCCTTTTGCTGAATCAACCAAAAATGGATATTACGCTTAAACGTCCATAACATTTGCTACGGGAATACGTTTTAAGACCATGACCCGTCAAAATGAACCTTAGAACGAGGATCACACCACGGCTTGGTCGTTCTCTGGAAATACATCATGATTTGAGTGAGTTTTGGGCAATTCGTGGATTCAGCAATATCCTCCTTGAGAGCGGGTTTTTAGATTATTTCTTATGAAAACCTTCTCATTTACATTGTAGATGGACTATGTACTGTTTCGTGGAAATCCGACGAGGTCGGTCCCAAAGAGAAAACACAAAGGGTATCCCTTCTCATTTACAGTATAGATGGACCATGTATTGTTTCCTAGAAATCCGACGAGGTCGGTCCGGACGAGAAAACACAAAGGGTACCCCCTTTGCTGAATCGGCTAAAAATGGGTGTCGCCCTAAAACGTGAATAACTTTTGCTACGGGAATCCGTTTTAAGCCCATGACCCTTCAAAACGAATCTTATAACGAGGATCACACCATGGCTTGGTCACTTTCTGGAAATACACCATGATTTGAATGGGTTTCGATAAACTGCATGATGTACGTTCATTCGATTTGGCCATTGCGTGGCATCGGAAACATCCTACACGAGAGCGGGGTTTTCAAATTATTTCTTATGAAAAGCTTCTCATTTACATTGTAGATGAACGATTTACAGTTTTGTGGAAATCCGACGAGGTCGGTCCGGACGAGAAAACACAAAGGGTACCCCCTTTGCTGAATCGGTCAAAAATGGGTGTCACGCTTAAACGTCCATAACTTTTGCTACGGGGATCCATTTTAAACCCATGACCCGTAAAAACTAACCATAGATAGAGGAACACGCCATAGATTGGTCGCTTTCTAGAAATACACCATGATTTGAGTGGGTTTCGAAAAACTACATGATGTACGTTCGTTCAGTTTGGCCAATGCGTGGCTTCGGCAATATCGTGCACGAGAGCGGGTTTTTATCAAGTTATTACTTGTGAAAACGTTTTTATTTACATTGTATATTGACCATGAACAGTTTCGTGGAAATCTGACGAGGTCGGTCCGGACGGGAAAACACCAAGGGTACCCCCTTTGCTGAATCGGCCAAAAATGGGTGTCGTGCTTAAACGGCCACAACTTTTGTTATGGAGATCCGTTTTAAGCCCGTGACCCGTCAAAACAAACGTTAGAACGAGGAGCACGCCATGTCTTGGTCGATTTCTGGCAATACACCATGATTTGAGTGGGTTTCGATAAACTGCATGATGTACGTTCGTTCGGTTTGGCTAATACGTGGCTTCGGCAATATCCTGTATGAGAGAGGATTTTTTTCAAGTAATTTATTGTGAAAACATTCTTATTTACATTTTATAAGGACCATGTACAGTTTCGTGGAAATCCGACGAGGTCCGTCCGGACGAGAAAACACAAAGGGTTCCCCCTTTACTGAATCGACCAAAAATGGGTGTCGCGCTTAAACGTTCATAACATTTGCTACAGAGTTTCGTTTTAAGCCCGAGACCTGTCAAAACGATCCTTAGAATGATGACATGCCATGGCTTGGTTGATTTATGGAAATACACGATTATTTGAGTGGGTTACGATAAACTGCATGATATACGTTCGTTCGGTTTGGTCAATGCGTGGCTTCGACAATATCCTGCACGAGAGCGGGTTTTTTTAGGTTATTTCTTATGAAAACCTTCTCATTTACATTGTATATGGACCATGTACAGTTTCGTAGAAATCCGACGAGGTCAGTCCGGACGAGAAAACACAAAGGGTATCTATTTTGCTGAATCGGACAAAAATGGGTGTCGCGCGTAAACTTCCATTACTTTTGCTACGAGGATCCGTTTTAATCCATGAACCGTAAAAACAAACGTTATAACGAGAATCACGCCATGTCTTGGTCGATTTCTGGAAACACACCATGATTTGAGTGGGTTTCGAGAAACTGCATGATATACGTTCGTTCGGTTTGGCCAATACGTGGCTTCGGCAAATCCTGCACGAGAGCGGGTTTTTTTTTCAAGTTATTTCTTGTGAAAAACTTCTCATTTACATTATAAATGAACCATGTACAGTTTCGTAGAAATCCAACGAGGTCGGTCCGGATCGGAAAACACAAAGGGCACACCCTTGTTGAATCGACCAAAAATGGGTGTCACGCTTAAACGTCCATAAATTTTGCTACGGGGATCCGTTTTAAGTCCATGACCCGTCAAAACGAACCTTAGAACGAGGATCACGCCATGGTTTCGTCTCTTTCTGGAAATACACCATGATTTGAGTGGGTTTCAATAAACTTCATGATGTACGTTCGTTCGGTTTGGCCAATGTGTGGCTTCGCAAATATCCTGCACGAGAGAGGATTTTTTTCAAGTTATTTCTTGTGAAAACCTTCTCATTTATATTGTACAAGGACCATATATAGTTTCGTGGAAATCCGACGAGGTCGGTCCAGACGAGAAAACACAAAGGGTACCCCCTTTGCTGAATCGGCCAAAAATGGGTGTTGCGCTTAAACGTTTATAACTTTTGCTACGAGGATCCGTTATAAGCCCATTATCCGTAAAAATGAACCTTAAACGAGGATCATGCCATTGTTTCATAGCTTTCTGGAAATACATCATGATTTGAGTGGGTTTCGATAAACTGCATGATTTACGTTCGTTTGGTTTGGCCAATGCGTGGCTTCGGCAATATCCTGCATGAAAAATGATTTTTTTCAAGTTATTTCTTGTGAAAATCTTCTTATTTACATTGTATATGAACCATGTACATTTTCGTGGAAATCCGACGAGGTCGGTCCGGACGGGAAAACACAAAGGGTACTCCCTATGTTGAATCGACCAAATATGGGTGTCGCGCTTAAACCTCCATAACTTTTGCCACGAAGATCCGTTTTAAGCCCACGACCCGTCAAAACGAACCTTAGAAATAGGATCACCCCATGGCTTGGTCGCTTTCTGGAAATACACCATGATTTGAGTGGGTTTCGATAAACTGCATGATGTACGTTCGTTCGGTTTGGCCAATGCGTGACTTCGGCATATCGTGCACGAGAGAGGGGTTTTTTCAAGTTAGTTCTTGTGAAAACCTTCTCATTTATATTGTATATGGACCATGTACATTTTCGTGGAAATACGACGAGGTCGGTTCGGACGAGAAAACACAAAGGGTACCCCCTTTGCTGAATCGGCCAAAAATGGTTATCACGCTTTAACGTCGATAATTTTTGCAACAGGGATCCGTTTAAAGCCCATGACCCGTAAAAACGAACCTTAGAAAGAGGATCATGCCATCGCTTGGTCGCTTTCTAAAAATACACCATGATTTGAGTGGGTTTCGATAAACTGCATGTTGTACGTTCGTTCAGTTTGGCCAATGTATGGTTTCGGCAATATCCTACACGAGAGCGGGTTATTTTCAAGGTATTTCTTGTGAAAAACTTCTCATTTACAATGTAAATGAACCATGTACAGTTTCGTAGAAATCTGACGAGGTCGGTTCGAATCGGAAAACACAAAGGGTACCCCTTTGCTGAATCGGCCAAAAATGGGTGTCGTGCTTAAACGTCCATAAATTTTGCTAAGTGGATCCGTTTTTAGCCCATGACCCATCAAAATGAACCTTAAACGAGGAGCACGCCATGGCTTGGTCGCTTTCTGTCAATACACCATGCTTTGAGTTGGTTTCGATAAACTGCATGACGAACGTTCGTTCGGTTTGGCCAATGCGTGGCTTCGGCAATATCTTGCACGAGAGCAGGTTTTTTTAGGTTATTTTTTATGAAAACCTTCTCATTTACATTGTATATGTACCATGTACTATTTCGTGGAAGTCCGACGAGGTCGGTTCGGACGAGAAAACACATAGGGTACCCCCTTTGCTGAATCAACCAAAAATGAGTGTTGCGCTTAAACGTCCATAACTTTTTCTACGGGGATCAATTATAAACCCATGACCCGTAAAAAATAACCATAGAATGAGGAGCACATTAGTCGCTTTCTGGAAATACACCATGATTTGAGTGGGTTTCGATAAAATGCATGATGTACGTTCGTTCGGTTTGACCAATGCGTGGCTTCGGCAATATCCTGAACGTGAGTGGGTTTTTTTCTAGTTATTTCTTGTAAAAACCTTCTCATTTACTTTTTAGATGGACCATGTACAATTTCGTGGAAATCTGACGAGGTCGGTCCGGACGAGAAAACACAAAGGGTACCCCCTTTGCTGAATCGACCAAAAATGGGTGTCGCGCTTAAATGTTTTTCTATGAAGATTAGTTTTAAGAGCATGACCCGTCAAAACAAACTTTAGAACGAGGAGCATGCCATGTCTTGGTCGATTTCTGGCAATACACCATGATTTGAGTGGGTTTCGATAAACTACATGATGTAGCGTTCGGTTTTGCCAATCGTGGCTTCAGCAATATTCTGCATGAGAGCGGGTTTTTTTTAGGTTATTTCTTATGAAAACTTTCTCATTTACATTGTATATGGACCATGTACAGTTTCTTGGAAATCCGACGAGGTCGGTCCGGACGAGAAAACACAAAGGATACCACTTTGCTGGATCGGCCAAAAATGTGTGTCGCGTTTAAACGTTCATAACTTTTGCTACATGGATCCGTTTTAACCCCATGACCCGTTAAAACTAACCATGGTATGAGGAGAACGCCATGGATTGGTTGCCTGATAGAAATACACCATTATTTTAGTGGATTTCGATAAACTGTATGATGTACGTTCGTTCGGTTTGGCCAATGCGTGGCTTCGGCAATATCCTGTACGAGAGCGGGTTTTTAGGTTATTTCTTATGAAAACCTTGTCATTTACATTTTATTTGAACCATGTACTATTTCGTGGAAATCCGACGAGGTCGGTTCGGACGAGAAAACACAAAGGGTAACCCCTTTGCTAAATCGGCCAAAAATGGGTGTCGCGCTTAAACGTCCAAAACTTTTGCTACGGGGATCAGTTTTAAACCAATGACCTGTCAAAACAAACCATAGAATGAGGAACACACAGTGGATTGGTCGCTTTCTGTAAATACACCATGATTTGAGTGGGTTTTGATAAACTGAATGATGTACGTTCGTTCGGTTTGGCTAATTCGTGTCTTCGGCAATATCTTGCACGAGAGCGAGTTTTTTTCAAGTTATTTCTTGTGAAAACATTCTCGTTTACATTGTAGATGAACCATGAACATTTTCGTGGAAATCCGACGAGACCGGTCCGAACGAGAAAACACAAAGGGTACCCCTTTGTTGAGTCGGCCAAAAGGGTGTTGCGTTTAAACGTCCAAAACTTTTGCTATAGAGATTCGTTTTAAGCCCATGACCCGTCAAAAAAACTATAGAACGAGGAGCACACCATTGCTTGGTCGATTTCTGGCAGTACACAATGATTTCAGTGGGTTTCGAAAAACTGAATGATGTGCGTTCGTTCGGTTTGGCCAATTCGTGGCTTCGGCAATATCCTGTACGAGAGCGGGTTTTTTTTCAAGTTATTTCTTGTGAAAACCTTTTAATTTACATTATAGATGGACCATGTACAGTTTCGTGAAAATCCGAAAAGGTCGGTCTGGACGAGAAACACAAAGGGTACCCCTTTGCTGCATCGGCTAAATATGGGTGTCGCGCTTAAACTTCCATAACGTTTGCTACGGGGATCCATTTTAAGCACATGCACCATAAAAACAAACCTTAGAACGAGTATCACTCCATGGCTTGGTCGCTTTCTAAAAATACGCCATGATTTGAGTGGGTTTCGAGAAACTGCATGATGTACGTTCGTTCGGTTTGGCCAATGCGTGGCTTCGACAATATCCTGCACGAGAGAGGGTTTTTTTCAAGTTATTTGTAGTGAAAATCTTCTCATTGACATTGTAGACGGCACATGTACAGTTTCGTGGAAATCCGACGAGGTCGGTCCGGACGAGAAAACACAAAGGGTACCCCCTTTGCTGAATCGACCAAAAATGGGTGTCGCGCTTAATATTTCATAAAATTTGCAACGGAGTTTCGTTTTTAGCCCAAGACCTGTCAAAACGATCCTTAGAATGATGACACGCCATGGCTTGGTTGATTTCTGGAAATACACGATTATTTGAGTGGGTTTCGATAAACTGCATGATGTACGTTCGTTCCGTTTGACCAATACGTGGCTTCGGCAATATCCTGCACGAGAGCGATGTTTTTTCAAGTTATTTTTTGTGAAAACCTTCTCATTTACATTGTATATGGACCATGTACAATTTCTTGGATATCCGACGAGGTCGGTCCCGACGAGAAAACACAAAGGGTAACCCTTTGCTGAATCGACCAAAAATGGGTGTCCGTTTTAAGCGTCCATAACTTTGCTACAGGGATCCGTTTTAAGCCCATGAACAATCAAAATGAACCTTAGAACAAGGAGCACGCCATGGCTTGGTTTCTTTTTGCCAATACACCGTGATTTGAGTGTGTTTCGATAAACTGCATGATGTATGTTCGTTCGGTTTGGCCAATGCATGGCTTCGGCTATATCCTGCACGAGAGTGGGTTAATTTCAAGTTATTTCTTGTGATAAACTTCTCATTTACATTGTAGATGGACCATGTAAAATTTCATGGAAATCCGACAAGGTCGGTCCGGACGAAAAAACACAAAGGGTACCCCCTTTGATGCATCGGCCAAATATGGGTGTCGCACTTAAACGTCCATAACTTTTGCTACGAAGATCCGTTTTAAGCATATGAGCAGTCAAAACGAACCTTAGAACGATGATCAATCCATGGATTGGTATCTTTCAGGCAATACACCATGATTTGAGTGTATTTCGATAAACTGCATGATGTACGTTCATTCGGTTGGGCATTTCGTGGCTTCGTCAATATCCTGCATGAGAGCGGGTTACTTTCAAGTTATTTCTTTTGAAAACATTCTAATTTACATTGTAGATGGATCATTTACAGTTTTGTGGAAATCTGAAGAGGTCGGTCCATTATTTTTGCTACGGGGATCTGTTATAACCCATGACCCATCAAAACGAACCTTAGAATGAGAAGCATGCCAAGGTTTGGTTGCTCTCTGGCAATCTAGCATTATTTGAGTGGGTTTCGATAAACTGCATGATGTACGTTCTTTCGGTTTGGCCAATGCGTGGCTTCGAAAATATCCTGCACGGAAGCGACTTATTTTCATGTTATTTATAGTGAAACACTTATCATTTAGATTGTAGATGGACCATGTACAGTTTCGTGGAAATCCGACGAGGTCGATCCGGACGAGAAAACGCAAAGGGTGGGTTTGCTGACTCGACCAAAAATGGGTGTCACGCTTAAACGTCTATAATTTTTCCTACTGGGATCCGTTTTAAGCCCATGACCCATCAAAAAGATCCTTAGAATGAGGAGCACGCCATAACTTGGTCGCTTTTTTGCAATACACCATGATTTGAGTGGGTTTCGATAAACTACATGATGTACGTTCTTCGGTTTGGCCAATGCGTGGTTTCGTCAATATCCTGCACGAGAGCGGGTTAATTTCAAGTTATTTCTTTTGAAAACATTCTAATTTACATTGTAGATAGACCATGTGCAGTTTCGTGGACATTCGACGAGGTCAGTCTGGAAGAGAAAACACAAAGGGTACCCCCTTTGCTGACTCGACCAAAAATGGGTGTCGCGCTTAAATGTCCATAACTTTTGCTACGAGGATCCGTTTTAAGCCCATGACCCAATGATCCTTAGAACGAGGAGCACGCCATGGCTTGGTAGCTTTATAAAAATACACCATGATTTGAGTGGATTTTGATAAAATGTATGATGCACGTTCGTTCGGTTTGGCCAAAGCGTGGCTTCGGCAATATCCTGCACGAGAGTAGGTTACTTTCAAGTTATTTCTTGTGAAAACCTTCTAATTTACATTTTAGATGGACCATGTACAGTTTCGTGGAAATCCGACGAGGTCGGTCCGGATGAGAAAACACAAAGGGTACCCCCTTTGCTGTATCGGCCAAAAATGGGTGTCGCGCTTAAACGTCCATAACTTTTGCTACGGGGATCCGTTTTAAACACCTGAGCCATCAAAACGAACCTTAGAATGAGTATAATTCCATGGATTGATATCTTTCTGGAAATACACCATGATTTGAATGGGTTTCGATAAACTGCATGATGTACCTTAGAATGAGTATAATTCAATGCGTGTCTTCGGCAATATCCAGCAGGAGAGTGGGTTATTTTCAACTTATTTTGTGTGAAAACCTTCTCATTTACATTGTGGATGGACCATGTACAAATTTGTTGAAATCCGACGAGGTCTGTCCGGATGAGAAAACACAAAGGGTACCCTCTTTGCTGAATCGATCAAAAATGGGTGTCGCGATTAAACGTCCATAACTTTTGCTACGGGGTTTCGTTTTAAGACCATGACCCATCAAAACGATCCTTAGAATGATGTGAACGCCATGGATTGTTGCTTTCTGGAAATACACCATGATTTGAGTGGGTTTCGATAAACAGTATGATGTACGTTCGTTCCGTTTGGCCAATACGTGGCTTCCGCAATATCCTGTACGAGAGCAAGGTTTTTTCAAGTTATTTGTTGTGAAAACCTTCTACTTTACATTGTAGATGGACCATGTACAATTTCGTGGAAATCCAACGAGGTCGGTCCGGACGAGAAAACACAAAGGGTACCCCCTTTGCTGAATCGACTAAAAATGGGTGACGCCCTAAAACGTGAATAACTTTTGCTACGGGGATCCGTTTTAATCCCATGACCCTTCAAAATGAATCTTATAACGAGGATCACGCCATGTCTTGGTCTCTTTCTGGAAATACACCATGATTTGAATGGGTTTCGATAAACTGCATGATGTACGTTCATTCCATTTGGCCATTGCGTGGCATCGGAAACATCCTACATGAGAGCGGGGTTTTCAAATTATTTCTTATGAAAAGATTCTCATTTACATTGTAGATGAACGATGTACAGTTTTGTGGAAATCCGACGAGGTCGGTCCGGACGAGAAAACACAAAGGGTACCCCCTTTGCTGAATCGGTCAAAAATGGGTGTCACGCTTAAACGTCCATAAATTTTGCTACGGGGATCCATTTTAAACCCATGACCCGTCAAAACTAACCATAGATAGAGGAACACGCCATATATTGGTCGCTTTCTAGAAATACACCATGATTTGAGTGGGTTTCGAAAAACAACATGATGTACGTTCGTTCAGTTTGGCCAATGCGTGGCTTCGACAATATCCTGCACGAGAGCGGGTTTTTATCAAGTTATTACTTGTGAAAACCTTTTTATTTACATGTATATTGACCATGAACAGTTTCGTTGAAATCTGACGAGGTCGGTCCGGACGGGAAAACACAAAGGGTACCCCCTTTGCTGAATCGGCCAAAAATGGGTGTCGTGCTTAAACGGCCACAACTTTTGTTACAGAGATCCGTTTTAAGCCCGTGACCCATCAAAACAAACGTTAGAACGAGGAGCACGCCATGTCTTGGTCGATTTCTGGCAACACACCATGATTTGTGTGGGTTTCGAGAAACTGCATGATATACGTTCGTTCGGTTTGGCCAATGTGTGGCTTCGGCAATATCCTGCACGAGAGCGGGTTTTTTTTTCAAGTTATTTCTTGTGAAAAACTTCTCATTTACATTATAAATGAACCATGTACAGTTTCGTAGAAATCCGACGAGGTCGGTCCGGATCGGAAAACATAAAGGGCACCCCTTGTTGAATCGACCAAAAATGGGTGTCACGCTTAAACGTCCATAAATTTTGCTATGGGGATCCGTTTTAAGTCTATGACCCGTCAAAACGAACCTTAGAATGAGGATCACGCCATGGTTTCGTCTCTTTCTGGAAATACACCATGATTTGAGTGTGTTTCGATAAACTTCATGATGTACGTTCGTTCGGTTTGGCCAATGCGTGGCTTCGGCAATATCCTGCACGAGAGAGGATTTTTTTCAAGTTACTTCTTGTGAAAACCTTTTCATTTACATTGTACAAGGACCATATAAAGTTTCGTGGAAATCCGACGAGGTCGGTCCGGACGAGAAAACACAAAGGGTACCCCCTTTGCTGAATCGGCCAAAAATGGGTGTCGCGCTTAAACGTTTATAACTTTTGCTACGAGGATCCGTTATAAGCCTATTACCCGTAAAAATGAACCTTAAACGAGGATCACGCCATCATTTTATAGCTTTCTGGAAATACACCATTATTTGAAGGTTATCACAAGAAATAACTTGAAATTAACCCACTTTCGTGCAGGAAATAGCCGAAGCCATGCATTGGCCAAACCGAACGAACATACATCATGCAGTTTATCGAAACACACTCAAATCACGGTGTATTGGAAAAAAGAAACCAAGACATGGCGTGCTCCTTGTTCTAAGGTTCATTTTGACTGTTCATGGGCTTAAAACGGATCCCTGTAGCAAAGTTATGGACGCTTAAAACGGACACCCATTTTTGGCCGATTCAGCAAAGGGTTACCCTTTGTGTTTTCTCGTCAGGACCGACCTCGTCGGATATCTACGAAATTGTACATGGTCCATCTACAATGTAAATGAGAAGGTTTTCACAACAAAAAACTTGAAAAAACATCGCTCTCGTGCAGGATATTGCCGAAGCCACGTATTGGTCAAACGGAACGAACGTACATCATGCAGTTTATCGAAACCCACTCAAATAATCGTGTATTTCCAGAAATCAACCAATCCATGGCGTGTCATCATTCTAAGGATCGTTTTGACAGGTCTTGGGCTAAAAACGAAACTCCGTAGCAAATTTTATGAACGTTTAAGCGCGACACCCATTTTTGGTCGATTCAGCAAAGGGGGTACCCTTTGTGTTTTCTCGTCCGGACCGACCTCGTCGGATTTCCACGAAACTGTACATGGTCCGTCTACAATATCAATGAGAAGGTTTTCACTACAAATAACTTGAAAAAAACCCGCTCTCGTGCAGGATATTGTCGAAGCCACGCATTGGCCAAACCGAACGAACGTACATCATGCAGTTTCTCGAAACCCACTCAAATCATGGTGTATTTTTAGAAAGCGACCAAGCCATGGCGTGATACTCGTTCTAAGGTTTGTTTTGATGGTTCATGTGCTTAAAATGGATCCCCGTAGCAAACGTTATGGAAGTTTAAGCGCGGCACCCATATTTAGCCGATGCAGCAAAGAGGTACCCTTTGTGTTTTCTCGTCCAGACCGACCTTTTCGGATTTCCACGAAACTGTACATAGTCCATCTAAAATGTAAATTAAAAGGTTTTCACAAGAAATAACTTGAAAAAACCCCCTCTCTCGTACTGGATATTGCCGAAGCCACGCATTGGCCAAACCGAACGAACGCACATCATTCAGTTTTTCGAAACCCACTGAAATCATTGTATACTTCCAGAAATCAACCAAGCAATGGCGTGCTCCTCGTTCTATAGTTTTTTTGACGGGTCATGGGCTTAAAACGAATCTCTGTAGCAAAAGTTTTGGACATTTAAACGCAACACCCTTTTGGCCGACTCAACAAAGGGGTACCCTTTGTGTTTTCTCGTTCGGACCGACCTCGTCGGATTTCCACGAAACTGTTTATGGTCCATCTACAATGTAAACGAGAATGTTTTCACAAGAAATAACTTGAAAAAAACTCGCTCTCGTGCAAGATATTGCCGAAGCCACGAATTGGCCAAACCGAACGAACGTACATCATTCAGTTTATCAAAACCCACTCAAATCATGGTGTATTTACAGAAAGCGACCAATCCACTGTGTGTTCCTCATTCTATGGTTAGTTTTGACGGGTCATTGGTTTAAAACTGATCCTCGTAGCAAAAGTTTTGGACGTTTAAGCGCGACACCCATTTTTGGCCGATTTAGCAAAGGGGTTACCCTTTGTGTTTTCTCGTCCGAACCGACCTCGTCGGATTTCCACGAAACAGTACATGGTTCAAATAAAATGTAAATGACAAGGTTTTCATAAGAAATAACCTAAAAACCCGCTCTCGTGCAGGATATTGCCGAAGCCACGCATTGGCCAAACCGAACGAGCGTACATCATACAGTTTATCGAAATCCACTAAAATAATGGTGTACCCCATTTGCTGAATCGTCTAAAAATGGATGTCGCACTTAAACGACCATAAATTTTGCTACGGGGATCCATTTTAAGCGCATTACCTGTCAAAACGATCCTTAGAACGAGGAACACACCATGTCTTGGTGGCTTTCTAGCCATACCCCATGATTTGAGTGGGTTTCGATAAAGAACATGATGTTCATTCGGTAGGTTTGACCAATATGTGGCTTCGACAGTATCTTGCACGAGACCGGGTTACTTTCAAGTTATTCTCTGTGAAAACCTTCTCATTACATTGGAGATACACCATGTATAGTTTCATGAAAATCCGACGAGGTCGGTCCGGACGAGAAACCACAAAGGGTACCCCCTTTGCTGGATCGGTCAAAAATGGGTGTCGCGCTTATACGTCATTAACTTATGCTACGGGGATCCGTTTTTAGCCCATGACCAGTCAAAACGAACCTTAGAATAAGGAGCACACCATGTATTGGTCTTTTTATGCCAACACACCATGATTTGAGTCAGTTTCGATAAACTGCATGATGTACGTTCGTTCGGTTTGGCCAATACGTGGCTTCGGCAATATCCTGCACGAGAGCGGGTTACTTTCAAGGTATTTGTTGTGAAAATTTCTAATTTACATTTTAGATAGACCACGTACAGTTTCATGGAAATCCGACGAGGTCGGTCCGGACGAGAAATCATAAAGGGTACCCTCTTTGCTGATTCGACCAAAAATGGGTGTCGCGCTTAAATGTCCATAACTTTTGCTACAGGGTTCTGTTTTAAGCCCATGACCCGTAAAAACGATCCTTAGAACGATGAGAACGCCATGGATTGGTTGCTTTCTGGAAATACACCATGATTTGAGTGAGTTTCGATAAACTGTATGATGTACGTTCGTTCCGTTTGGCCAATACGTGGCTTCCACAATATCCTGTACGAGAGCGAGGTTTTTTCAAGTTATTTGTTGTGAAAACCTTCTAATTTATATTGTAGATGGACCATGTACAGTTTCTTGGAAATCCGACGAGGTCGGTCCAACCGAGAAAACACAAAGGGTACTCCCTTTGCTAAATCGGCCAAAAATGGGCGTCGCGATTAAAAGTCCATAACTTTTGCTACATGGATCCGTTGTATGCCCATGAACCATCAAAACGAACCTTAGAACAAGGAGCACGCCATGACTTGTTCACTTTCTGCAATACACCATGATTTGAATGTGTTTCGATAAACTACATGATGTACGTTCGTTCGGTTTGGCTAATGCGTGGCTTCGGCAATATCCTGCACGAGAGCGGGTTATTTTCAAGTTATTTATTGTGAAACACTTATCATTTACATTGTAGATGGACCATGTACAGTTTCGTGGAAATTCGATGAGGTCGGTCCGGACGAGAAAACACAAAGGGTTAGGGGTGTACGCGGGTTGGGTTGGGCGGTTTTTGACATTTTTACAACCCAACCCAATTACGGCGGTTTGAAAATTCTCAACCCAACCCAACCCAACCCTTGCGGGTTAGGGCGGGTTGGGTTGGGTTGGCGGGTTATAAGTATACATAAAGTTGACGATTGAAATACGATAAATAATACTAAAAATGTAGCCAACAAAGTTATTAGTGATTACAAATGGTCGAGCTTCTACATCCCTTTTCTTAAACGTGTTGATTTATCTTTGTCTTCGATTTTGGGAGACTTAGGAGTATTTTTCATTGCTCGTATACATAGTAAATATGATATAAAAATACATAGTTATAACCTACAAAAAAAACATATGATATTTCTATACGCAATAAAAATAAAACTTAACAACATCAATGCAATGAAAACAAAAATTCATGGTTCCAACTTCTATTTGAAAACATACTCCTTATCTCATTTATGTTTATACTTCTAATTTAAAATCTATTGTTTGAAAACATACTTCATACGTTTACTTATGCAATGAAAACAAAAACGTAGATCTAGTTGTTTCAGTACTCGTGCATTCGTGCTTATTGAGACATATCAATCGACCTAATTGAATTAATTCGAGCCTTGACGTAGTTGGATTGGTTTTGGGCTTTGGGTTGTAAATGGAACTAATATTTGTATATATATTTTGGGTTGTTAATTAGACTAATATATGTATATATTTTTTCGGTTTAAAATTATAACGATTGTAAATATTATATATATATTTATCGAAATAATATATATTAGTGGCGGGTTGGCGGGTTGGGTTGGGTTGAGTTATGCTAACCCAATTTCAACCCTCCTAATTAGCGGGTTGGCGGTTTGGCGGGTTGGAGGTTTAGTGGGTTGGAGGTTTAGTGGGTGAGCGGGTTGAGTTTGATTGGGTTGTTAGCGGGTTGGGTTGGGCGGGTTTCACGGGTTGACGATTTCTTGTACAACCCCACAAAGGGTACCCCCTTTGCTGAATCGTCTAAAAATGGATGTCGCACTTAAACGACCATTTGCTACGGGGATCCATTTTAAGCCCATTACCTGTCAAAACGGTCCTTAGAACGAGGAACACACCATGGATTGGTGGCTTTCTGGCAATACACCATGATTTGTGTTAAGTCAGATTTTATAGTAATCATTGTATTTATAGACTTGGTCTAATACTGTGTTCTTAGTTGTGTATTTTGTGTAGTATTGGCCAAGGGTATTTAAGTCCCTTGTGGCTTTGTGTTTTATAAGGAACCTAACGCATACATTGAATAGATCCTACTTTTGCGCTTACATCTCTCTCTCCCTACTTTCTCTCTCTACGATTTAGTTGATTTTGGGATTATCAATTGGTATCAGAGCCATTCTAAATCTGAGTGGATTGAGAGAAACGTTTTTCGATTCTGAATTTGGGGTTTAATCAGAAAATTTGATCGATTTTTTTGATTTTCTTCAAGAAAATCTCATTTTTTGATTTTTCATCAAATTTGGATTGTTTTCTGAACGAATTTCTTTGTAAATTGGTTTGTTGGATTCAATTTTGATAGTGGAACACTTTTGATTCACATTGATTTGCAAGAAATTCACATTTTGATCTTCAATTTTGAAAATTTTCGGTTTTCTGGATAAGACGTTTTACGAACTGTTGATATCACGAATTCACTATTTTGTGGTTTTTTGATCGAACTATTTGCTTGAAGGTTGTTAGAAAACAGTTTTCGATATCATCTGTGTGAGCAAGTTTCTTCAATTTCATGTTTGTAATCGATTTTGGAAGTTTTTATTGATTTTCTGAGTTTTACGCCAAATCTAATATTTGCACTAGTTCATCACAGGTTTGCGCCAGTTCTTCCTCTGCTTTGCGCTAGTTTCTTCAGAAAAGATCAGGTTCACGAAAAGTACAAGTTTTCTCTATCAACACATAGCGCAAAGTAAAGTTTGCGCCATCCTCTTCTCTCGAAAAGTCCAAGTTCTCTTCATCAGCTTCTTGCGCAAAGTTATCTTTGCGCCATCTCAGTTTCACGAGTTTAGTTCTTTGTGCAAAGTTATATTTGCGCCAACTTTGTATCACACAAAGTTAAGTTTGCGTTACAGGCTTCTCACGCAAATATCTTTTGCGCGACTTACTTGTCAAGCAAAGAAAGTACTAGTCAACATCATCTCACGCAAAGTCTATTTTGCGTCATCAGTTCATCACGCAAACTCAAGTTTGCGCCATCAACTCTTAGCGCAAATCTAAGTTTGCGCCATCTTCATCAAGAGAAAAAGCAAGTTTTCGCCAGCTTCTTCTCACACAAAAGTCAGTTTGCGTCATTCACTGTTCACGCAAAAGTCAGCTTCTTCTGTTTCAGACTTAGCATTTTTCTGAAGTTTTTCATCTATGGATTTTGAAAAGTTTGCGTTTCAAGCTCAGTTCTACAAGAGTGATCTCATGATGTCTTTTGGCACATAAACTCGTCCTCCGGTTCTGGTTGATGAAAATGAGTTCACTCAGTGGCAAGATCGGTTTCTGAATTTCATCGAGCGTCAAAAGAACGGAGATGACATGATGAAGATTTTATCTGAAGGATCTTTTGTAAAACCCACTCTGGCTTCTGGATTATCAAAGCCTACTGCCGAGTACACACCCGATGAGTTGGTACAATATAAAGTCGATCGTGATGTAAAGGCTAATCTGATGCTAGCTTTGCCAAATTCTATCTACAACAGGATTGATTGCTTCAAGAACAATCCTAAACTAATGTGGGCACAGCTAGAGAAGATTATGCTTGGATCTACAGTTGCCACACAACTTCGGCATACACGCTACATGAACAACTTTGAAGAATTCAAAGCCAAAGATGGGGAGCCACTGAAAAATGTTTATGACAGATTGTGTGCGGTGATAAATGATCTGAGAAAGATAAAAGTGGAAAAGACTGAGCTAGAGACAAATCTGAAGTTCCTCAATGCTTTGCAACCAGAATGGAATAAATCTTGCCACCGATTGAGGAATGATGTCAGAATCTCTACCATGCAAATCCAAGAGATGTATGAAATATTGCTGACAGATGAGTGCATAGTCACAGAGAAGAAAGCCAACCTTGACTCACGAACAAATTGTTTGAACAAGCATTATCCGAAAATGCTTATGATGGTGCAACTGATGACGATGGTGAAGCTCTTCAGAAAGCTATGATTCTTCTCTCTCAACACTATCAGAAGAAGTTCCAACCTCATTCGAGTTCCAACAATCTTCGCTTCACTTCTGGGTCCCAAAATGTCAAAGTGCCCGAGGCTAAGAAACCTGCTGCATGTTTCAACTGTGGAAAGCCGGGTCATATCGCTAAGGAGTGTCGAGTGAAGAAAGTTCGGGATTCGGCATATTATCAGAAGAAATTGGAACTGGCCGAAAAGAGAGAGAATGTAACTGCTTTGCTAGCTGAAGAATAATTTTGGCTAGATCACTCCGATGATGAAGCTGATAATATCGGGACTGCTCATATGTGCTTCATCGGAGATGATTAGAGTGATGAAGAGTCCACTACTGATGAAGATGAGGTACTTTCTGAGTTTGAATACACTTTCATTTCTTCACAGATGAATATCATTATAACTGCTTTACATGATTTACGCTCAAAGTTATTATCTGAAAAAGCATTTAAATTCAGAAAAGTCAAATTTGATTGATAAATTACAAATTTCTTTGAAAAATGAAAAATCTATTTTGGCTCATACAAAAGACATCTTTCAAAAGAAATTAGATGATTTAGAAAAATCAAATATGACTTATCTTGATTCTTTGACTGAAATGACCAAATTAAAAGATAATTTTTCGGATAAAATAAATGAGTTGGAAGAAAAATTATATCGAAGGAATCAATCTGAACAAACTATTTATTTGAACAAACCGCGAAGTTATGAGTCTATAAAAGAAAAATGGGGACTTGGTTTTGAAAATCCTCATTGTTTAAACAATGTGATAAAAAAAATCCCTTACTTTATATAAATACGATTATCTAACTCTTGCTAAATATGCTCCTCAATTTAAAATTGATTGGATGGATGAAAAGCAAGTGTTAGAAATCGAAAATGAGAAAAGGATGATAACAAGAAAAAGGAAATTTCTTTTGTTTACACGAGCGAAAATGCCAAATATTTTCCCGAAAAATCAAAGAAGAACCGAAAAAGTTTAAATTACATATCTCCCATTAAGTCTTCAGTGTCTGATGATTATGTTGATATATATGCCACTAAATCTGATAAGGAAAATATATCTCCAATCTTTTATGATTCTAAGAGATATACTCCTCCATTAGTATTAGAAGGCAAAATCATTGACCTTGAAGATAAAATAGAAGATCAAAATATTCAAAGAGAAATTGAATCTGATGTTATTCTTTCTTTTATGACTTTAAGTCTTGAAGAAAAATTAATTTTTCAAAAACAAGATTCTGTTTCTGGTCTTTCTTCTGATTTTAAAGAAAACGAAAAGGAATTTCTAAAATCTGAAAACTTTTCTCAAAAATTTTCTGACTCTGAGGCAAGTTCAGATTTATTGTCTGATCAGTTGGGTTTCTTAGGTAAAATTGCTTCTTCTGATTCAAATCTTAAATCGAAAATTCTTGATGAATCTTTCACGCTAAATGATGATTATTATAAACCAAAGCGTAAAAGAAGAAGGTCAAAGAAGTCAAAGAAACAAGCTAAAGTCATTTCTGACAGTTCTAATTCTTCTGATTTAAAATTTTCAGATAGGACTTTGAGCACACCTACAAAGCAGATATGGAGGGTCAAGCGGACATCAGATGAATCTGCGACTAGTGAGGATCAAAATGTAGACAAACTTTGTAGAAATGATTCATTTGCTTCTTGTAATAAAATTTTCAAATATTCAATAGAGCAAATGATTCACATTTCAAAAGTTGTCTTCTATTCCTCCTCTGGTTCAAGTTCAGATGATCATGCTTCGTCCTCTATTGATGATTCTGTTAATTCTTCTGATTATTTTTCTCGTGCTTTATATGTCAAATCTAACAAGTTTACTCCCATAAGAACTGCAACTAACAAACTTGGACCCAAATACAAGTGGGTACCAAAACAAAAGATTAATTATGAGTTGCAGGCACCTAATGTCAAGGGGGAGTAAGAGAACGTTGGCTTCTAAGTACATCAGCTTAGAACCCGTACTTCAATAGACTTCGAATTCTAAACATGTCAGTTTAGGACTCGTTCTTCAATGCATTAAGCTTCTGGTCAAATGAGAAACTGTGAGTACTTCTACTTAATTCCGCTGCATATCTCTGAATATGATATTGTTCCAGTTTTTCTCATATTTTTTTTAAGAATATGAGCAAGTTCAACTAACTCTTGATTTTGTACAACCCAAATTATTCATTTGAGACACAAATTCTTTATACATTATGTGAAAGATGATATTATTGAATTTTATTTTGTTTCGACTAAATATCAATTTTTGCCGATTCTTTACATTTGTTTTAAATGAATTTTTTTTTGAAACTCGGCATGTTGAATTTAAAAGTTTACATCTTTACAAATTTTTATTCTATAAAGTAAAAGTTTTACAGATTTTTCTTTCTTTTGAATAAAATGTGTGTCTAGGATAAATTTTCAAGTTGTTCTGTTTATATTGAAGTTTTATATGTTCAATTTTCAAGTCTTACAAAAGTCGAAAGGTCAGCAACATGTTTGAAACTTTTGCATTCTGCTTTAAAGTTGTGTGATTCGGAATATTTATAGTTTACAATGCTTGGAAATCCAAAAAATTCAGAATGATGGATCGTAATGAAAATATGGGCTAAACACTTAGATGTAAAACTGGGTGATTGAGATGAATTATATATCTAAAATACAGAAATCTCTAAGTTTAAAAGTTTGTACCTGTGACCTTTCTAGTTTGGGAAAGTAAGTTCAGTGGGATGCTTGTCATCTGGTCCCCTAAGGTCAATTGGTCTGGGAGTGATCGAACCCAAATCCTTCTATATAACCAGATCGAAATTCATGTTCTACTGGTATGAATGGGTTTAGGATGTGTCGATGTAGCCTTTATGATCTGGGAGAGTAAGTTCCAAGGGGTGCTTGACACCTAGTCCCCTAAGGCCAACTGGTCTGGGAGCGGCTGACCCAAATCCTGCAATTGGGTCAGATAGAAAGTTACGTTTACGACATGTTCTTTATTTACCAAACTTTTTGATTAAAAGATGCCAATGTGCACAATACTAAAAGATGCCAATGAGCACACATCTCATGATACTTGGTGATATGTTTGAGTTGCGATAAACCTATACATTTTTGAAAATCTTAATTTTTGATGGCTTAGTGTGAGTACATGCAAAGTTTTATATTATATTTTTAGAATTGCATTTTCTTGAAGCCAATCGAAGTTCGCATTCGAGTACACTGAATAGATTGCTGGAAGTTTTTGAAACTGAACATGTCTTAACTTGATATGCAATGAAACTTGTATCTGTATCTAACAACACATGCTTAATTTCAATTGATTGATAAGTCTGTGATATTTTACTGAGTAGAATTTCATTTGTATAATGTTTAAAATTTTATATATTTAGTTGTTTCAAAATACATATTCAGTATATTTTTCTTTCTACTTCGATGTTTCAATTCTTGTGTTCTCATATCTGTGTTAATGGGTCTGTGAATTTTTCAAGGGGGAGTCAATAAGGAGAATTTTTTCTAAAAAGATCATATCTGATTTCAAGGGGGAGTATCTGATTTTCTATACAAATGCTAATTTGAATTGTCATATTTAGTGCATTTGTGTAGGGGGAGTCAAAGAGAGCTGATGAACCGATTGTTCTTTCAAGCTTATTTCAAACAGTTCCAGTCTTGTCAAAGCAGCAAAGGCAACATAGATTGAAAGATGCTGAGAAGATTTTTTTTTTAAGTCAAGAAGCTTCTTCGTTAAGTCGCTTAGATGGTCCGAGTTGATTTAGAAGATAAATATTGAAGACCACAGCGCCAATGATTACTAAGGGGGAGATTGTTAAGTCAGATTTTATAGTAATCATTGTATTTATAGACTTGGTGTTAGAGCATAAATATGTTGGATACAAGATCATGAAGACCAAAGGTCAAAGGTACAAGATGTCAAAGCTGGAAAGTCAACTCTCATGGAAAGTCAAAGTCATTTTGTTAATAAAGTCAAAGTCAACATTTGCATTTTGTATTTTGTTTCTTTGTATATCTTGAGGTATAAATACCTTTGTAAGTCTTTGTAACAAGTGTGTATGTCATTTTTGTAACAATTCAGATTAGAGATGTACATGAATTAGAGAAGAGTCAATTAGAACATTATTCTAGAGAGAGAGAGAGAGAAAGTAGTGAGAGAAAGTGAGATTTGTAATAGTTTGAAGGTTTAATCAAAGACTTGTGATTACGATTCTCATCTTGATTGTTTCTGTTTACGATTAGAACTTGATAGATTTGGGAATAATAATTGGTATCAGAGCAGATTCCATCTGAAATCAAATCAAGAAAAAGTTCGTTTCTGTGTTCGTCGAAGTTCCGATTGAAATTCGAGTTTTTGTGCGAATTAGGAGTTGAATTTGATCACATTTTGTTCGTATAGTAAAATCGATCGAATCTGTATAGGTTAATTTGTCAATTGTACTGTAATCGAATGTGAATTTCGAATATTTGTGGTTTTCCAGTTTACGAGTTCACGCACTGTGTTCGAATCAATTTTATATTGATTTGCGTTTTTGATCGAAATTCATTGTTAGATTTGAGTTCTAGATGTTTAGACTAGCAAATTGTCAAAGTTTCGAGTTAGAATTCGAGGTCTAGATGAGTTTTTGGTGCGATTTTGATCGATTTTAGAGGTTTGCGTGAGATCTAAAGTTTGCGCGAGTTCGTCGTACTTTGCGCGAGTTCATCTCAGTTTGCGTCAGTTCATCGAGAATTTTACCAAGTGATTGTTCTAAGGTTTGCGTGATCAACGAGAAACGAGAAGTGAGCTTTGCGTATTCAATGAGAAACGAGAAGTGAGCTTTGCGTCTTCAACCAGAAACGCAAAGTGAGCTTTGCGTCGTCTACGAGTAGAGAAAACTTTCGTTTGCGCAAGTGACCGTTAGAGCAAACTGAAGTTTGCGTCAAGAGCAATTAACGCAAAGTTGGTGTTTGCGTTATCGCCGGTTAACGAGAAGTTGGTGTTTGCGCCATCCACTTGTCACGCGAAGTTATCTTTGCGCCAGTAACATATAATGCAAAGGTTGGTTTGCGTCAGCTTCGTGTCACGCAAAGTTTGGGACCCCCGTGCTAAGTCTGCGGAGGGGGACATAGTTCTTTTTGTGATCAAAATCTCTGAATTTTTATTTCAAGTTATTCTGTATTTTTGAGATTTCATTTGGATTAACTTCAAGTTCAAGTTCTTTTTGTAACAGATAATTCAAGATGGGATATTTTTCTGATGATGATGAAAAGAAGATTGAAAAGCTCAAATTAGAGAACAAAAATCTTGCTTCTTCAGTTGACTACTACTCAAAGAGATCAAAGAGATACAATGATGAAAGGAAGATACTGAGAGAAGAAGTTAGTGCTTTAAAGACTATTAATGAAGATCTTCTGAAACAGACTTCTGGGCTTAATGAAGAAAAGGTCTTGTTTTGGGGAAGCTGAAAACACTGAGTTAAAGAGCAAGATCTCAGAATTAGAAGATCACATTGTCAAGTTTCAGCAAACAGGGTGTGCTAATGAAAAGAAGATCTTTGAATTAGAATTGCAAATTGTTGAAGAAAGATCAGTTTTTGAGAAAGAAAAGAAAGAGTTTGCTAAGAAATTCTCCGAGTTTTCTAGAAAAAATGCTGAAGAGAAGAAGACAATTGAGCTTAAATGCATTAAACTTTCTCAACAAGTTTATGATTTTGAGAAAGTGATCATTATTGAAAGAGAAAAGTTTGCAAAGGATAAAAAGGAAATTGAACAGAAGAACGTTGGATTTTTTAAAGAGATATCTGATGGACGAAAGAATGTGGAAAAAGATTTTGAAGAAGAAAGAAATATATTTGAGGAAGAAATCAAGAAGATTACTAAGAAGTTATCTGAACTGTCTGAGAGTGCACTGAAAGAGCAGATAACGAAGTCTGAATTCAAGAAGAAGATTGACCTACTCATTGAAGAAAGAGACAGTTTATCTTTACAGATAAAAGAGCTTGAAAAGATTGTTTCAAAGGTGGTGGTGACTGAGCATACGACTCTAAAGTCCAAAATCCACTCACCTAGAAATAGTTCAGTTGGTTCTTTCAAGACAGCTGCAAGCTCACATCAGAAAACTGTTTCTTCAAGAAGGTTAGTTAATTCATTTGATCAGATTCGTACAACTAACATTTTCTATGATTGGAAAATAGATGGTTCAGGTACACATAGAAGGAGAAGAAAAAGATATGAAAAGGAGAAGCTGGTTTGGAAGGTAAAACCAGTTGAAGATGAGAAGAATGATGAGAAGAAGGAAGAAAAGAAAGGAAAGAAGGAAGAGAAGACAGGCAACAAATCATTTGTATCTGCCTCAAATGCAAAGAAGAACAAAGTGCTGAAAGGTAAACCTGATCTTGCTTATTCGAGAGATCAATTGATCAGGTTATCTAAAAAGAGGTATTGTTCTTATTGTCATACATATGATTTTGTTCATAAAGCTAGTGATCATTACTGGTATGGTTCTTATTCAGTTACTCCTATAAGAACTGCAACTAACAATTATGGACCCAAATACCAGTGGGTACCAAAGCCGAAAAGTGAATCTGTGTTGCAGGCACCTACAGTCAAGGGGGAGTAAGAGAACTAAGGATTCTAAGTACATCAACTTAAAACCCGTACTTTAACGAAGTTTGACTTCTAAACACAACAGTTTAGGACTCGCTCTTCAATGATGAAAAAGAAATGCTACTCCCGGGCTGATAAGAGAGTGTACTCAGATACTCAGAAGAGGGAGTACATAAATTTTTCTGGAAATATGTATTTGGAAAATACGATGAACTACACTTCAAATGGAGTTGTAGATCTCTATCATGTGCCTTTTACTGATAAATTTCAGATGCATATTTTCAGGGGGAGTAAAGAATTATGATTTCTAATTATTTCAGACCAGAACTTGTACTTTAATCGTTTTACTGTTTTATGTCATTTTCTTTTCAATAATTTTTTGTGAATAAAAGTTGCTTTGACTAGACTTTGAGACTTGTGTAGAATGAGAGGAAGTTATCAAGATCATATCTTTATGACTTCAGCGTGACTTCATGAGATTTAAGACTGCATAGAAAGGTTAAATTTATTATCTTAATCTCATATATGGTTGAAAGAAGGACAACTTTCAATCATAGAAAACATTTTCTTAAATGTTCAAACCACTTCCCGATTCTTAAACAGTTTTTCATGAATTGGAAGTGTGATTTTTAAATGTTTTCATTTTTTTTTATTTTGTGCTTCAATGTTTACAAACCGTGTGTTTCCAAAGATAAATACTTGCGTATTATCTTTTCATATACTTTCAAGTATTCATACACACCGGTTTAATTTCTTGTTCAAATAGTTCTTACCATGTCTCATATTGTAACATATTTTCGATAGTAAGACACCCCGCTTGTACTTCACTGTATATTGAGCGTCATTTCATTTCGAAGCGTTTAGTTCAAGATTGTCTATATTTTTGTTTCATATAGACTATATCCGTTATTCTTGACCATAAGCCCAAATTGATATATCATTTCATTTCTGATCATTTTCATACAATGTCAGATTTTCAAACAAGTATTTTGCATTCATATCTATTCTTTCAATATACTTGTTTGAAAATATTTCAATGTTTAAAAATGCTCATATTTTCATGATTATATCATCTGAGCATACATTCATCTGACATTTGTATATGAGCTTTAACTGATAAAGTTAAATCATCTGAGCAACATATGCTTTCTAGGACTACATGGGTTCTTTGTGCTAGGAATTAACTGAACTTCTATGAAATCACGTTAAACAGTGATTTCTACCCAAGAAGTTAATCCATAGAGATTGAGTGTGAGAAGTCTAAAAGAAATGAGTGTGGGTTGTGTGTTGAGGTAAAATGGAAATGAGAGTTTGGTTATATGTGTGCTTAATGATTAAAAAGAAAGAGGGTGAGAGAACAGAGTAAAAGAATATCAAACTCTGCACCAACTACTTTCTGAACCGGGCAGCCACATTACTAGCGTTTCACAATTCTTTGGTGAACGTTATTGAAACAGGCAAATAGCCCATGCCAACTCTTGCTTAAAACCCCACCAACCACTCATTTTCTTCTCAAAAAAGAAAATGTTTCACATTTTCAAGGGGACGCAACATATAATCTATCTGGTTTTCATTTGGAAAATATGGATATTGAATACGAAGGAAGTTTGCCCCGCCTTCGCACTTCAATCATGCACATTGAGTCTGTGTTTATCTACTGTTGTCTCAGTGGTTTACATAATTTTGAGCCTTAAAAAGCAATCATTCATGCTTAATTCTTTCTACACTTGCACGAACACACAAGGAATTTGTTTTTTTTGTCATAACATTCATAGAAATTGCCTTTGTGGTGTATCGATGATTGGATGGAAGCCCTGGGGGAGTGAACATCATAAAAGCTCCTTTATATTGTGTATTCATTACACACAGTGACTTCGTGTTACTGACAGGCATTTTAACTTATTCATTTGTTGATTCAAGAGTTACATGTTCTTATTTTGTCTAGATTTGCAAAGATCAAGATGAATACTTGGTTATGGATCAACGAATCAGAGGATCATTATGATAGATCAGTGGTCAGAACAGAATTTCAACGACATTTCTTGGAAGAAAAGTTTTGATGATATAGATGCTCAAATCATCAAAAAGGGGGAGATGGTATCAAGAAATGATAAAGTTTTTGAGAGATGATTTAAAGAAATGTCCAAGTCAGAAGATTCAAAGTAAAGATTTCAAGAATATCAAAGATTTCTGAAGATGTGTGGATTTCACTGAAATTTTCTTTGGAGATTATTTGCTGAAGCAATTTGAGCTGAATCTGAAAATATTTTCTTTCCAAAGTCTGAAAGTATTTTGTGAAAGTTTTAGGGAGATTGTTAATCATTTGAAGACAGTTTTGGAAAGAATACCGTCAAAGAAAAGAGGAGATTGTACTTACAGAGCTTAAAAGTGAAGACTGAATTGCTAGATCTTTCAACAGTGATCTTGAATCCAAAGGGGGAGATTGTTAGAGCATAAATATGTTGGATACAAGATCATGAAGACCAAAGGTCAAAGGTACAAGATGTCAAAGCTGGAAAGTCAACTCTCATGGAAAGTCAAAATCATTTTGTTAATAAAGTCAAAGTCAACATTTGTATTTTGTTTCTTTGTATATCTTGAGGTATAAATACCTTTGTAAGTCTTTGTAACAAGTGTGTATGTCATTTTTGTAACAATTCATATTAGTGATGTACACGAATTAGAGAAGAGTCAATTAGAACATTATTCTAGAGAGAGAGAGATAGAGAAAGTAGTGAGAGAAAGTGAGATTTGTAATAGTTTGAAGATTTAATCAAAGACTTGTGATTACGATTCTCATCTTGATTTTTTCTGTTTACGATTAGAACTTGATAGATTTGGGAATAACACTTGGTCTAATACTGTGTTCTTAGTTGTGTATTCTGTGTAGTATTGGCCAAGGGTATTTAAGTCCCTTGTGGCTTTGTGTTTTGTAAGGAACCTAACGCATACATTGAATAGATCCTACTTTTGCGCTTACATCTCTCTCTCTCTACTTTCTCTCTCTACGATTTAGTTGATTTTGGGATTCTCAATTTGAGTGGGTTTCGATAAACAACATGATGTTCGTTCGGTCGGTTTGACCAATACGTGGCTTCGGCAGTATCTTGCACGAGACCGGGTTACTTTCAAGTTATTCCTTGTGAAAACCTTCTCATTACATTGGAGATAGACCATGTATAGTTTCGTGAAAATCCGACGAGGTCGGTCCGGACGAGAGACCACAAAGGGTACCCCCTTTGCTGGATCGGCCAAAAATGGGTGTCGCGCTTATACGTCATTAACTTTTGCTACGGGGATCCGTTTTTAGACCATGACCAGTCAAAACGAACCTTAGAAGAAGGAGCACACCATGTATTGGTCTTTTTATGCCAACACACCATGATTTGAGTGGGTTTCGATAAACTGCATGATGTACGTTCGTTCGGTTTGGCCAATGCGTGGCTTCGGCAATATCCTGCACGAGAGCGGGTTACTTTCAAGTTATTTCTTGTGAAAAACTTCTAATTTACATTTTAGATAGACCACGTACAGTTTCGTGGAAACCCGACAAGGTCGGTCCGGACGAGAAATCACAAAGGGTACCCTCTTTGCTGTTTCGACCAAAAATGGGTGTCGCGCTTAAACGTCCATAACTTTTGCTACGGGGTTCCATTTTAAGCCCATGACTCGTCAAAACGATCCTTAGAACGATGAGAACGCCATGAATTGGTTGCTTTCTGGAAATACACCATGATTTGAGTGGGTTTTGATAAACTGTATGATGTACGTTCGTTCCGTTTGGCCAATACGTGGCTTCCGCAATATCCTGCACGAGACCGAGGTTTTTTCATGTTATTTGTTGTGAAAACCATCTCATTTACATTTTAGATGGACTATGTACAGTTTCGTGGAAATCCGGCGAGGTCGGCCCGGACGAGAAAATACAAAGGGTACCCCCTTTGCTGAATCGACAAAAAATGAGTGACGCGCTTAAACGTCCATAACTTTGCTACAGGGATCTGTTTTAAGCCCATGACCTATAAAAACGAACCTTAGAACAAGGAGCACACGATGTCTTGGTCTCTTTTTGCCAATACACTGTGATTTGTGTGTGTTTCGATAAACTGCATGATGTACGTTCGTTCGGTTTGGCCAATCCTTGGCTTTGGCAATATCCTGCACGAGAGCAGGGTTTTTTCAAGTTATTTCTTGTGAAAACCATCTCATTTACATTGTATATGGACCATGTACAATTTCATGGAAATCCTACGAAGTCGGTCTGGGCGAGAAAAGACAAAGGGTACCCCATTTGCTGAATTGGCCAAAAATGGGTGTCGTGCTTATATATCCATAAATTTTGCTAATGGGATCCGTTTTAAGCCCATGACCCGTCAAAACGATCCTTAGAACGAGGAACACGCCATGGATTGGTCTCTTTATGAAATACACAATAATTTGAGTGGATTTCGATATAATGCATGATGTACATTCGTTCGGTTTGGCCAATGCGTAGCTTCGGCAATATCCTGCACGAGATCAGGTTACCTTCAAGTTATTTCATGGAAATCCGAAGAGTTTGGTCGGACAAAAAAACACAAAGGGTACCCCTTGTTGAATCGGCCAAAAATGGGTGTCGCACTTAAATTTCCATTACTTTTGCTACGGGGATCTTTTATAAGCCCATGACCCGTCAAAAAGAACCTTAGATCGAGAAGCACGCCATGTATTGGTCGTTTTATGGAAATATAGCGTTATTTGAGTGGGTTTCGATAAACTGCATGATGACGTTCATTCGGTTTGGCCAAAGCGTGGCTTCGGCAATATACTACACGAGAGCGGGTTGTTTTCAAGTTATTTATTGTGAAACACTTATCATTTACATTTTAGATGTACTATGTACAGTTTCATGGAAATATGACGAGGTCGGTCCGGACGAGAAAACACAAAGGGTACCTACCCCTTTGCTGCATTAGCCAAAAATGGGTGTCGCGCTTAAATGTCCATAACTTTTGCTACGAGGATCCGTTTTAAGCCCATGACCCGTCAAAACGATCCTTAGAACGAGTAGCACACCATGTTTTGGTCTTTTTATGCCAATACAACATGATTTGAGTGGGTTTCGATAAAATGCATGATGTTTTTTTCGTTCGGTTTGGCCAATGCGTGGCTTCGCCAATATCCTACACGAGAGCGGCTTACTTTCAAGTTATTTCTTGTGAAAACATTCTCATTTACATTGTAGATGGACCATGTACTGTTTCATGGAAATCCGACGAGGTCGGTCCGGACGAGAAAACACAAAGGGTACCTCGTTTGCTGAATCGGCCAAAAATGGGTGTCGGGCTTAAACGTCCATAGATTTTGCTACGGGGATCCGTTTTAAGCCTATTACTAGTTAAAATAAACCTTAGAAGAAGAAGCACACCATTTCTTGGTCGTTTTATGCCAATACACCATGATTTGAGTGTGTTTCGATAAAATGCATGATGTACGTTCGTTCGGTTTGACCAATGCTTGACTTCGGCAATATCCTACACGAGAGCGGATTACTTTCAAGTTATTTCTTGTGAAAACCTTCTCATTTACATTATATATGAACCATGTTCAATTTCTTGGAAATCCAATGACGTTGGTCCGGACGAGAAAACACAAAGTGTACCTACCCCTTTGCTGCATCGGCCAAATATGGGTGTCACGCTTAAACGTCCATATCATTTGTTACAGATATCTGTTTTAAGCACATGAGCCGTCAAAACGAACTTTAGAACGAGGATCACACCATGGATTGGTGGATTTCTTGCAATACACCATGATTTTAGTGGGTTTCGATAAACTGCACGATGTGCGTTCATTCGGTTTGGCCAATGCGTGGCTTCGACAATATATGCACGAGAGCGGTTTATTTTCTAGTTATTTCTTGTGAAAAACTTCTCATTTACATTGTATATGGACCATGTACAGTTTCGTTGAAATCCTTCAAGTTATTTCTTGTGAAAACATTCTCATTTACATTGTATATGGACCATGTACAGTTTCGTTGAAATCCGACGAGGTCGGTCCGGACAAGAAAACACAAAGGGTACCCCCTTTGAAGACTCGACCAAAAATAGGTGTCGCGCTTAAACGTCCATAACTATTGCTACGTGGATCTGTTTTAAACCCATGACCCATCAAAACTATCCTTAGAACGAGGAGCACGCCATGGCTTGGTCGCTTTATGGAAATACACCATGATTTGAGTGGGTTTCTATAAAATGCATGATGTACGTCCGTTCGGTTTGGCCAATGCGTGGCTTCGGCAATATCCTGCACAAGAGCGGGTTACTTTCAATTTATTTATTGTGAAAATGTTCTTATTTACATTTTAGATGGGCCATGTACAATTTCATGGAAATCCGACGAGGTCGGTCCGGACAGGAAAACACAAAGGGTACCCCTTTGCTGCTTCTGCCAAATATGGGTGTCGCGCTTAAACGTCCATAATTTTTGCTACGGGGATACGTTTTAAGCACATGAGCCATAAAAACGAACCTTAGAAAGAGGATAACGTCATGCATTGGTCTCTTTCTGGCAATAGACCATGATTTGAGTAGGTTTCGATAAACTGCATGATGTTCGTTCGTTCGGTTTGGCCAATGCGTTGCTTCGGCAATATCCTGCACGAGAGTGGGTTATTTTTCAAGTTCTTTCTTGTGAAAACCTTCTCATTCACATTGTAGATGGACAATGTACAGTTTC
Organism: Arctium minus; assembly: GCA_954870635.1. NCBI lineage: Eukaryota > Viridiplantae > Streptophyta > Magnoliopsida > Asterales > Asteraceae > Arctium > Arctium minus. The sequence goes on along the minus strand of OX941094.1, from coordinate 74,020,209 downwards.
GTTGAAATGCGACGAGGTCGGTCTGGACGAGAAAACACAAAGGGTACCCCCTTTTGCTGACTCGGCCAAAATGGGTGTCGCGCTTAAACGTCCATAACTTTGCTACGGGGATCCATTTTAAGCCTATGACTAGTAAAAAAAAACTTAGAAGAAGGAGGTCACCATGTCTTGGTCGTTTTATGCCAATACACCATGATTTGAGTGGGTTTCGATAAAATGCATGACGTACGTTAGTTCGGTTTGGCCAATGCATGGCTTCGGCAATATCCTGCATGAGAGTGGGTTACTTTCAAATTATTTCTTGTGAAAACCTACTTATTTAGATTTTAGATGGGTCATGTACAGTTTTGTGGAAATCCAACGAGGTCGGTCCGGACGAGAAAACACAAAGGGTACCCCTTTGTTGCATCGGCCAAATAAGGGTGTCACGCTTAAACGTCCACATCTTTTGCTATGGGGATCCCTTTTAAACACATGAGCCATGAAAATGAACCTTAGAACGAGGAGCATGCTATGGATTGGTCTCTTTTATGTAATACACCATGATTTGAGTAGGTTTCGATAAACTGCATGATGTACGTTCGTTCGGTTTGGCCAATACGTGGCTTCGGCAATATCCTGCATGAGAGCGAGTTATTTTGAAGTTATTTCTTGTGAAAACCTTCTTATTTACATTGTATATGGACCATGTACATTTTCGTTTAAATCCGACGAGGTTGGTTCGGACGAGAAAACACAAAGGGTACCTCATTTGCTGACTCGTCCAAAATGGGTGTCGCGCTTAAACGTCCATAACTTTTGCTACGAGAATCCGTTTTAGGCCCATGACCCATCAAAACGATCCTTAGAACGAGGAGCACGCCAAGGATTGGTCGTTCTATGGAAATACACTATAATTTGAGCGGGTTTCGATATAATGTATGATGTACGTTCGTTCGGTTTGGCCAATGCGTGGCTTCGGCAATATCCTGCACGATAGCAGGGTACTTTCAAGTTATTTCTTGTGAAAACCTTCTTGTTTACATTGTAGATAGACCATGTATAGTTTCGTGGAAATCCAACGAGGTCAGTCCGGACAAGAAAACACAAAGGGTACCCCCTTTGCTGCATCGACCAAATATGGGTGTCACACTTAAACGTCTATAACTTTTGCTACGGGGTTCCATTTTAAGACCATAACCCGTCAAAACGATATTTAGCACGATGAGCACTCCATGGCTTGGTCGTATTCTTGAAATGTAGTTATTTAAATGTACTTTCCAAAACTTTAGGGGGAGAATGTTAGTGTATAAAAGTGTTGGAAAGTAAATGTAGTTTATTTGTTTGTAAATGTAATTGGGCCTATTAGGCTTATGTAGTAGATGGGCTTGGGCTTAGAGTTGTAACAAGGTAGTGATAATTATTGAACTATAAATAGGTGCCTTGTAGTTGTAATATTTTCATAATTCCAATTAATGAAAATGTAGTCCTTAAGCACTTTCTCTCTCTAGATTAGATTTAGTTTCTCTCTCTAAATAAATAGTTCTTTCCTATTCTATTCTTGTTACACAAACACTTGAGATGTGAGAGATCATGGACCTAACAATTGGTATCAGAGCTGAACCAACCTTTTCGGAAATGATTTGATCACGAACTTGTGTTCTTCACTGTTTCATCCGATTTTTTTTTGTGAAAAATCGTTTTTAGTGCAAGAAAATGGAATCATTAAGTTCGATTTATGTTGGTGATTGATTCTTGTTTGGATTATATCTTGGAATTTGAACAAAATCGATTTCAATTTTTGATTTTTTGAAGTTTTCTTGAAAACTTGTTCGAACACTGTTCTTCATCGAGAATGTGTAATTTGTTGTTTTTAATCGAAAATTGATTGTAAATTTGTGCTTAGTATTGTTTGTCGATGATACTGATAAGTTTTTGAGATCAAATTTGCATGTTTGAATTGTTTTGAGAAAGATTCAGCCAAGAACTCGTTTTGCGCAAGTTCATCTTTGGTTTGCGCAAGTTCATAAGCTTTGCGCAAGATTCATAGACGTTTGCGTGAGATTATCCGAGTTTTAAGAAGATAGCTTCGCTTGCGTATCTAGTTGGTCACGCAAAGCTTAGTTTGCGTATCAGGCATCTCACACAAAGTATCTTCATGCTCACTTGAATACAATTGCACTTTGCGCATCAAGACCATTACGCAAAGTTCACTTTGCGCATCAAGCCTATTACGCAAAGCTCACATTGCGCAACAAGTCATTCACGCAAACCTACTTTGCGTATCCAGCAGGTTCCGAGAAGTGTACTTTGCGTATCACGCTGAACACGAGAACATTACTTTGCGCAACACATAGCTCACGCAAAGCTCCCTTTGTGCAACTCTCTGTTCACGAAAACCTCGACTTTGCATTTCAAGTGTTGTTTAAATTTTTGTGCTAGATTTCAATTCTATCTGATTTTTGATTTTCTGATATATAGTTTGGAACGATCATTTATATCAAGCTAATGAACTCATTCAAAATGGGATATTTTGCATAACTTGAAGAGAAGATTAGAAAGCTGAATTTAGAGACAATAAATCTGGGTCATGCCTTTGACTTTCACTCTCAAAAGTAAAAAGAGCATTTTGAAGAAAACATAAGACTGAAAGAGGAAATCAGTGCCTTAAAGAATATCAATGAAGATCTTCTAAAAAGATCTTCTGGGCTGAATGATGAGAAGATAAAGAGATTGGAATCTGAGAACTCTGAGCTTAGAAAGAATTTATCTGATTTTGAAAAACAGCTTGGTGAAAATAAAGATATTTTTGAGAATGAAAAGAAAAAAATTTCAAAGAAGTTCTCAGATTTCTCTAAGAAGTGTTATGAAGAGAAGAAGTCAGTTGAGCTTAAATGTATAAAATTTTCTCAACAAATTTCCGATTTTGAGAAAATACTTATTTTGGAAAGAGAGAAGTTTGCTAAGGAAAAGAAGGCCATAGAACAGAAGAGTGTGGGATTCTTTAAAGAATTATCCGGCCAGAGAAATGAGTCAAAGAAAGGATTTGAAGAAGAACGTTCAATCTTTGAAACTGAAATCAAAAGGCTGACTTCAAAATTATCTGAACTATCTGCTACTGTGCTGAAAGAGCAGAAGACGAAGTCTGAATTCTCAAAGAAGATTGACCAGCTTGTGAAAGAAAGAGACAACTTTGCTTCAAAGATCAAAGAACTTGAAAAGTCTGCTTCAAGTTCAAATCAGAAATCTGTCTCTTCACAAAGGTCAGTTAAATCCTTTAATCAGATTCGTCAAACTAACATTTTCTATGATAAATTTTTAGATGGTTCAAATACATCTTCAAGAAGAAGGAATTACAAGTCAGAGAAACTGGTCTGGATAAAGAAACCAGTTAAAGATGAGATGTCAAATGAGCTGAAAGGGAAGACATCATGTGTACATGTACACAAAGCAAAGAAGAACAAAGAGCATAAAGGTAAACCTGACCTTAAATACTCAAAAGACCAATTACTCAGATTTTCAGGTAATAAATTTTATTGTTCTTACTGTTGTACACATGATCATATCCACAAGACTAGTGATCATTTATGGTATGGTTCTTACTCTATTACCCCCACACAAACTGCAACTAACATTTCTGGACCCAAATACCAGTGGGTACCAAAGAAGAAAATTGATTCTGTGTTGCAGGCACCTCAAGTCAAGGGGGAGTAACAGAATAATGGCTTTTGAACACAACAGTTCAAAACCCGAACTTCAATGTAAAGGTGATGGATTCTAAGTACACAGATTAGGACCCGTTCTTCAACGGAGTTTGACTTCTAAACACAAACAGTTTAGGACTCGAACCTCACCGATCAAAAGACCTTACTCCTGTTTTTGCATCCGATGGATATGATGGTCTACATCCCAAGAGAATTGATCTGATCTCTATCCTGTACTTTTTCACTGATAGATTTTACTGATATGATGATCTACAATTCAAAAGGGAGTGTCTGATCTCTATCCTGTTTTAACTGACATATTTCAGATGCCTAATTTATAGGAGGAGTAAAGGTGATGGCTTCTTATCACATGACAGATCAGGACCCGTTTTTCAATGATCAGAGAAGGATATTCTGCTAATATCCAGGGGGAGCTCAAAAGACCTAAATCTTTATATCATGTTTTGAGGGGGAGCTGAAAAGGTAAATATCTTCTGATCCTAGATCTCTGATTGTTTGGAAGAAGAACAACTTTCAAGCATGAAAAACGCTTTCTTAAATGTTCAAACCACTTCTCTATTCTCAAACGATTTCATGAATTTAGAAGTGTGATTTTAAATGTTTTTCAGGTTTTGAGCTTTAATGTTTAACTGACCGTGTGTTTCCAAAGATCAATAGTTGCGTATTATCTTGTCTTTATACTGTAAAGTATTCATACATACCGGTTCAGTATTTCATTTGATTTGTTATTACCATGTCTCATAACGAACATATTTTTTGATGGTAATACCCTCGTTTGCTTTCAAAGTTGTTGAGCATCATTCATCTTTTTCATATTTGCGCTTTCATTGATAAATTGTTTATATTTGTTCATATAAACAAATTTCCAATTCTTTGATACCCTATCCTTTTCATTTGATCTGATTGATACATTGTCAGATTCTCAAAACAATTCTCTTGATTTCATTTCTTTCATTCAATATCTTTGTTTTGAGAGATCTTCAAAGTTCAATTGCTCAAATCTCATGAGCATACTTTTTGACAGTATTATCTTATTTGTGCTTAACTGGTCAAGTTAAACTGTTGAGCATACATTCTTTATAGGACTTACATGTGATTCGTGTGTGAGCTTAAACAGAACTTCCATGGATTCACATAAACCTGTGTTTCCTACCCAGGAAGTTATCCTTGAGTGATTGAGGGATCAAAATCAAAGAGTGGGGGAGATAACTCATCCGGTTGAGTCATTCTCATTGTGTGGAGTGGAAAAATGGAAATGAGAGTTTGGTTATAAGTGAGCTTTAAATGATAAAAAGAAAGAGGGTGTGAGAACAGAGTTAAGAATATCAGAACTCTGCACCAACCACTTTCTGAGCCGGGCAGCCACATCTTGTGATAGGTTCACATTCTTTGGTGACCATCATTGAAAAAGGCAGTGAGCCCATGCCAACTCTTGCTTTTACCCCACCAACCACTAATTTCTTTCTTAACAAAGAAATGTTTCATTTTCTTTGGGGACACAACATATATGATATCTAATCTTCACTCGGAAGATTTAGATATCGAAAAAGAAGGAAAGTTGCCCCACCTTCGCACCTCTTTCATGCACATTGAGTCCATTTATTATCTGTTGTTGTCTCAACAGTTTACACAATTTGAGCCTTATGAAACACAATCATTGTGCTTAAATTCTTTCATACACAAGCACGAGCACACAGAAAATTTGTTTTTCTGTCAGAACATTCATAGATAAACCTTGTGTTTTTCAATGATTGAATGGAAGTCCTGGGGAGTCATCATCAAACCAGCTCCTTAAATTGTACATTCGTTGTACACAGTAACTTTGTGTTACTGACAGGCATTCCTAACTGTTTCATTTGTTGATTCAGGGTTACCACGTTCATTATGTCTGAATTTGAAAAGATTTGGATATATATCTTTCATGAATTGCCGGCTCTCAGATCAAAGGGCGCAAATTGTCAAAGGGGAGATTGTTATTTGTTCATAAAGGAAGAAATCAAAGACTGTGCTGAAATTGATGAAATTTTGATGATCATGATGCTCACATTCATCAAAAAGGGGGAGAATTTTACAAAGATTAATTTCATAGCTTCCGCTGTTTCTAAAGATTCTGATGAAAGGTTGTCAAAAGTTAAATCAAGATGATTCGTGAAAGTCTGTTCTTCCAAAGATGGTTCAGAGATCAAGAGATGAAGATACAAGTTCAGAGTTTCACCAAAGTTATTTCAAAAGTTTCAGTTGTTTCAGATTCGCGTTCAAGGCATGTTGACTTACAAAGCTACAACGTTCAAAAGACTTTCCAAGATTCTTCAAAGGTTGAAAGAGTAAAGACTGTGAAAGCTTCAAAGTTCAAAGATAAAGAGTTATTTGCTGAAGAATCAAGAGCTGAAGATCAGTATCAAATTTTTATTAAATCTTGAATACAAAGGGGGAGATTGTTAAGTCTAAATATTGTATCCAAGATTTAATATGGAAAGTCAAAGATGTAAAAGTCAACATAGTCTTTGTATTAGGAAAGTCAAAGTTGTATTTGTTTACTTAGCCGTTAAGTCTTGTATTGTTAGGTGGTATAAATAGGCTTTTAGCCTTGTGGTTTTGTTTAAAACTAGAGTTGTAAGCACATTCATTGTAATATTTCAGATTTGAGAGACGTGTGATATGAAGCTTTCAAGATTTACTTTCTCTCTCTACTCTCTCTCTAGACTTTCATGTTAATCTTGTGAGAAAAGCTTGATAGATTGGGATTTATTGATTTACAACCACGATTTGAGTGGGTTTCGGTAAACTCCATGATGTACGTTCGTTACGTTTGGCCAATACGTGCTTCGGAAATATCCTGCACGAGAGCCGGGTTTTTTCAAGCTATTTGGTGTGAAAACCTTCTCATTTAGATCGTATATGGACCATGTACAGTTTCGTGGAAATCCGATGAGGTCAGTCCGGACGAGAAAACACAAAGGGTACCCCCATTTGCTGAATCGGCCAAAAATGGGTGTCGCTTTTAAACGTCCATAACTTTCGCTACAAATATCCGTTTTAAGCCCATAACCCGTCAAAACGAAACTTAGAACAAGGAGCACACCATGGCTTGGTTACCAACTGTCACAGTAACGGCACCTCAAGCACCATCACGTATAAATATCCTCATAATAACATTAGCTAGGTGAGATTATGAACATATAATACATAAAGGTTCTAGTTACCATCGCCACAACACTTGATAACCATAGTTTTCGTCGAATCTAAGACTAACCCATCTTAGACATTCTACCCATCTCACAATCATTGCCTAACGTACTCAGTCTAAGTCTAGACATCTCACATTCATGCCTAGTTCACTTAAACTAGAGCTCTGATACCAACTTGTAACACCCTAAAAATAGGGATAACAAAAATCCGAAAAACGGACATGAGGTATACTAAAAATTGCCAAAGCAAGAGCCTCCTTAAATGGGGAAAATACACAAACCTGTTTAAATACAGTTGTAATTAAACGGACGATAAATAACAACCAACTAATCTAATTTCCATAACTAGAAAAGAGATTATAAAATAAGGGTATCATTTATAAACCCAAAGGTTCTCCTACCGAAAGTAAGGCCAAATGCAACATTCCGAAATCTCTCACCCAAGCACTATGCCAGCTTAGGACCGGTGCCGCTAAAACCTGAGATACACATCGACACCAAACAAGTGTTAGGCCAAAAAGTCTAGTGAGTTGAACAATAATAAACATGCATGAACAGTTACAATTCTTATCGGCAGTTAACCAGTGTCCAATATATGTGGAGTCATTAGGGGAGACCCAAAGCACCAATCAAGCCCACCCCAAGAGTCGATATACCTTGATGCCCTTAACAAGGAACACCCCAAAGGCCCGGCACACCCGAAGACTACTCCAACAGGAAAATTCCCCGAATGGCGGAGGTCTAGGCACATACCATCACAGTGGCTCCCGAGACTACATCCTCCTTGTGAACTGACTTGGTTCATCCAACATAATGCATATAGGAGGTCCTTAGGTATATTTCAACCAAGTATACTTCAATACCAACCGTGGGTACGATATCTCCCTCCTAATAGCATGAGGTCAATATAATGCATATAGGAGGTCCTTTAGGTGTATTTCAACCCAACATATTTCCATACCGACTACGGGTACAATATTACCATCCTATCCTCATTAAGTCTAACAAAAGACCCAAATGACAATTATACTCATCATGCATATAAGTATGTCACATATACCCAAATCATGTCAAAATACCAACAATGTGCATACATGAAGTAAATCCCAAATATTTGACCAATAGAGTAAATCATGGCAAAATACCCGTTAAAACATATTTCTCACATAATCTCATGAAAACGCCATCAAATACTTGAATCCATAGAGATGAACATTTTGAGTAAATATGTGATAATAACGACCAACAAGCAAATAAGCAAATATGATGTGTATAGTTTTGACAAAAGTTTAGTAAACTCACTTTGCTAGATTTAGGCTAAATCTAAATTTCACCCAACGAGCTCTTTTGAAGAACACTTGGATTGTCAAGACAAAACTTCCAAAACCTAAATCCATACATATTCAACCACAAAGAATCATTTCCCAAACCATATACATGGATACCTCAACTAATACCGAAACCCTAACTTCCACAACCGAAGAGAATAAAATATTACCTTAACCCAAGCTTGAATTCACCAACCAAAACACTTCTAGTTCACCAAAATGATTACAAATCTTTGATCTATGAAAGGGAGAACAAAGGGTGTATGAAACCCTAGAAACTTTGGGGAAGAAGATGAATAGTGAGAGATGAGAAGCTTACCACCACAAAATGCTCTTGTACACTTCAATATACTTCTAATCTCTTGCTATATCCTTGAAGATCTCTCAAAAACGAAACCGTAGCAACTTGAATCATCAAAATCGGAGTTGTGGAGCAAAAGTTATGAAGGAATGAATATTTGGGTGAAATGGGGCGGAAATCAGGTTTTAAGTCCGAGCTGAGCCTCTGTCTGATGCGCACGGCCCGTGCGTTTTTTGTGAAGGGGAAGCGCACGGCCCGTGCGCCCCCTCCAGTCCGCCAGTGATTTGCCTGAAAACCGTTTTGGTCATAACTTCTTCGTTATAGCTCCGTTTTCGCTCCGGAAAGAACCGTTGGACTCGTAATTGAATCCTTCATCTATCAAGACTATAAAATCAAGGATTCAAGCCCAAAATAAAATATCTTATTTTTCCTTAATATAACGGTTTCTGTATTAACATGAATTGATACCTCTCGAAAATCGGGGTGTTACATAGTATGATGTGTTATTCGGGTTATTCGGTTTAACCGAATTAGGAAAAATTTAATCGAAAACCAAACCAAATAATGATTCTTATTCGGTTAACCAAACCGTTTAACCCGAAAACCGAATAACCCGAAACCGTTTAACCTAAATTTCATTCGGTTCGGGTGGGTTATTCGGTTTCGGTTATTTTTGACACCCCTAGCTATGGGGATCCGTTTTAAGCCCATGAACCGTCAAAATGGTCCTTAGAACAAGGAGCACGCCAAGGATTGGTCGCTCTATGGCAATACACCATAATTTGAGTGGGTTTCGATATAAGGCATGATGTACGTTCGTTCGGTTTGGCCAATGCGTGGCTTCGGCAATATCCTGCACGAGAGTGGGTTACTTTCAAGTTATTTTTTGTGAAAACCTTCTTATTTACATTTTAGATAGACCATGTACATTTTCGTGGAAATCCGACGAGGTCGGGCCGGACGAGAATAGAAACCACAAAGGGTACCCTCTGTGCTGAATCGACCAAAAATGGGATCCGTTTTTAGCCCATGACCGGTCAAAACGAACCTTAGAAGAAGTAGAACACAATTTCTTGGTCTTTTTATGCCAATAAACCATGATTTCAGTGGGTTTCGATAAAATGCATGATCTACGTTCGTTCGGTTTGGCCAATGTGTGGCTTCGGCAATATACTGCACGAGAGTGAGTTACCTTCAAGTTATTTCTTGTGAAAACCTTCTCATTTACATTTTAGATGGACCATGTACAGTTTCGTGGAAATCCGACGAGGTCAGTCCGGACGAGAAAAAACACAAAGGGTACCCCCTTTGCTACATCGGCCAAATATGGGTGTCGCGCTTAAACGTCCATATCTATTGCTACGGGGATCCGTTTTAAGCACATGATCCATCAAAACGAACCTTAGAAGGAGGAGCACGCCATGGATTGGTCGCTTTCTTGCAATACACCGATATTTGAGTGTGTTTCGATAAACTGTCTGATGTACGTTCGTTCGATTTGGCCAATGCGTGGCTTCGGTAATATCCTGCACGAGAGCGGGTTATTTTCAAGTTATTTCTTGTGAAAACCTTTTCATTTAAATTGTATATGAACCATGTACAGTTTCGTTGAAATCCGAAGATGATGGTCCGAGCGAGAAAACACAAAGGATATCACGCTTAAGCATCCATAACTTTTGCCACGGGGATCCTTTTTAAGCCCATGACCCGTCACAACGATCCATAGAACGAGGAGAACGCAATTGATTGGTAACTTTATGGAAATACACCATGATTTCAGTAGGTTTCGATAAAATGCATGATATACGTTCGTTCGGTTTGGCCAATGTGTGGCTTCGGCAATATCCTGCACGAGAGCAGGTTACTTTCAAGTTATTTCTTGTGAAAACCTTCTAATTTACATTGTATATGGACCATGTAAATTTTTGTGGAAGACCGACAAGGTCGGTCCGGACGAGAAAATACAAAAGGTACCCCTTTTGCTAAATCGGCCAAAAATGGGTATCGCGCTAAAACGCCCATAACTTTTGCTGCGGGGATCCGTTTTAAGCCCATAACCATTCAAAACGAACCTTAGAACAAGGTCTTTTTATGCCAATACACCATGATTTGAGTGGGTTTCGATAAAATGCATGATATACGTTCGTTCGGTTTGGCCAATGTGTGGCTTCGGCAATTTCCTGCACGAGTGCGGGTTACTTTCAAGTTATTTCTTATAAAAACCTTCTCATTTACATTGTATATATACCATGTATAGTTTTGTGGAAATCCGACGAGGTCGGTCCGGACGAGGAAACACAAAGGGTACCCCCTTTGCTACATCGACCAAATATGGGTTTCGCGCCTAAACATCCATAACTTTTGCTACGGGAATCCATTTTAAGCACATGCACCGTCAAAACGAACCTTAGAATGAGGAATACGCCATTGATTAGTCGCTTTCTGGCAATACACCATGATTTGAGTGGGTTTCGATAAACTCCATGATGTATGTTCGTTCGTTTGGCCAATGTGTGGCTTCTGCAATATCCTGCACGAGAGCGGGTTATTTTCAAGTTATTACTTGTGAAAACCTTCTCATTTACATTGTAGATGGACCATGTACAGTTTCGTTGAAATCCCACGAGGTCGGTCCGGACGAGAAAACACAAATGGTACCCCCCCTTGTTGAATCGGCCAAAAAGGGGTGTCGCGCTTAAACGTCCATAACTTTTGCTACGGGGATCCGTTTTAAGCCCATGACCCGTCAAAATGATCCTTAGAACGAGCAACGGTCGCTTTATGGAAATATACCATGATTTGAGTGGTTTTCGATAAAACTCACGATGTACGTTCGTTCGATTTGGCCAATGTGTGGCTTCTGCAATATCCTGCACGAGAGCAGGTTACTTTCAAGATATTTCTTGTGAAAACCTTCTCATTTACATTTTAGATAGACCATGTACAGTTTCGTGGAAAACCGAAGACGTCGGTCCGGACGAGGAAACACAAAGGGTACCTACCCTCTTTGTTGAATCGACCAAAAATGGGTGTCGCGCTTAAACGTCCATAACTTTTGCTAAGGGGTTTCCTTTTATGCCCATGACTCGTCAAAACGATCCTTAGAACAATGAGCACGCCATGGCTTGGTCGCTTTCTGGAAATACACAATGATTTGTGTGGGTTTCGATAAACTACATGATGTACGTTCGTTCGGTTTGGCGAATGCGTTGCTTCGGCAATAACCTGCATGAGGGCGGGTTTTTTTCAAGTTATTTCTTGTGAAAACCTTCTCATTTATGTTTTATATGGGCCATGTACATTTTTGTTGAAATCCGACGAGATCAGTCCGGACGAGAAAACACAAAGGGTACCCCTTTGCGGAATCGGCTAAAAATGGGTGTCGCGCTTAAACGTCCATAATTTTTTCTACCATGATCCGTTTTAAGCCCTTGACCCGTCAAAGCTAACCTTAAAACGAGGATCAATCCATGAAAATGAGGTACATCAAAGAACTTCTTTTTGTTGGACTGTATATAGGTTGGAATGGGTGTACTTCAAAATGGGGTACATCAAAGAACTACTTTTTGTTGGAGTGTATATAGGTTGGAATGGGGGTATTTCAAAGAACTACTTTAAAGTACCCTCATTCCAACCTATATACAGTCCAACAAAAAGTAGTTCTTTGATGTACCCCATTTTGGTTTGTTTGCTTTCTGGCAATACACCATGATTTGAGTGGGTTTTGATAAACTTCATGATGTACGTTCGTTCGGTTTGGAAAATGTGTGGCTTCGACAATAACCTGCAGCGGGTTTTTTTCAAGTTATTTCTTGTGAAAACCCTTCTCATTTACATTGTTAGATGGACCATGTACAGTTTCTTGGAAATCCGACAAGGTCGGTCCGGACGAGAAAACACAAAGGGTTCCCCCTTTGCTGAATCGGCCAAAAATGGGTGTCGCGCTTGAACATCCATAGCTTTTGCTACAAGGTTCCATTTTAAGCCCATGACCCGTCAAAACGAACCTTAAAATGAGGATCATGCCATAGATCGGTTGATTTCTGGAAATACACGATTTAAGTGGGTTTCGATAAACAACATAATGTATGTTCGTTCGGTTTAGCCAATGTGTGGCTTTGGCAATATCCTGCACGAGAGCGGATTATTTTCAAGTTATTTCTTGTGGAAACCTTCTCATTTACATTGTACATAGACCATGTATTGTTTCATAGAAAATCCGACGAGGTCGGTCCGGACGGGAAAGCACAAAGGGTACCCCCTTTGTTGAATCGACCAAAAATAGGTGTCGCGCTTAAACGTCCATAACTTTTGCTGCGGGGGATCGGTTTTAACCCCATGACCCGTTAAAATGAACATTAGAACGAGGAGAACGCCATGGATTGGTCGTTTTCTAGAAATACACCATGATTTGAGTGGGTTTCGATAAACTGCATGATGTACGTTCGTTCGGTTTGGCCAATGCGTGGCTTCGGCAATATCCTGCACGAGAGCGGGTTATTTACATGTTATTTCTTGTGAAAATCTTCTCATTTACATTGTTGATGGACGATGTACAGTTTCGTGGAAATCCGAAGAGGTCGGTCCGGACGAGAGAACACAAATTAAGGGTACCCCTCCATTGCTGAATCGACAAAAAATTGGGGTCGCGCTTAAACGTCCATAACTTTTGCTACGACGATCCGTTTTTAGCCAATGACCCGTCAAAACGAACCTTAGAACGAGGAGCACGCCATGGCTTGGTCGCTTTCTGGAAATACACTATGATTTGAGTGATTTTCGATAAACTGCATGATGTACGTTCGTTTAGTTTAGCCAATGGCGTGGCTTCTGTAATATCCTGCACGAGAGCTGGTTTTTTTCAAGTTATTTCTTGTGAAAACCTTCTCATTTACTTTGTATATGGACCATGTACAGTTTCGTGAAAATCCGACGAAGGCGGTTCAGACGAGAAAACACAAAGGGTACCCCCTTTACTGAATCGGCCAAAAATGGGTGTCGGACTTAAACGTCCATAGCTTTTGCTACGGGGATCTGTTTTATGTATTCATTTTAAATAATTTTCTATGTTCATTAAAAAATCTAAGGTATTTGTTATTACTTATAAAATTAATTAGAAATAAAATTTAATATTTATTATTTTATCATATTTATTAATTAATTGTAATAGATTACATTCTATTAATTTGTATATCTATTTTTATATGATATGTATACTAAAGTGGTGTAATTATATATGTATCAACAATTGTATAAGCGTTATTTTTTATTTTCTTACATATTTGTTATATGATAATATAGACTTGGGATCACGTGAGACCAACCTGTTTTCGTGAGACCCATGAGATTTGTTAGGACTGAAAGTCCTATGTGTTGAAAGTGGAATAAAGTATTTATAAGGGTGCATAATGTAATTATTTAATAGTTGTTTTTGTTAGATGGGCCCAAGCCCATTAGGCCTTGTAAGCCTGAGTATATAAAGGTTGTTTTACTTTCTTTTACAAGTGAGTCTCATTATTTTTTCATAACTCTAGTCAATAGATTTACATATTCTGATCAAATATTCTCTCTGTAAACCTAAACCATTTGATTTCATATTAATCATATGACTAGTAGTTGTGGCCATATAATTGTTCATCTTTGATAATATTTGCTGCTGACTGCACTGTACTGGGATCTACAATTGGTATCAGAGCAAAGAGACTAAAGGTTTGATCCAGAAAAAGGTTTGTCTAAAAACCCTATTCGTTTATCTGCTTAATCTGCTAAGTTTTTGGTTGATCTGGGTCGATTGATATTTGTTGTTTACCGATTATAGTTTATTTGCTATTATCGGTCTAAGTTATCTATCGATCTGTTTGATTTCTGAGTTATTATCGATCTGGGTTGTTAATCGGTCTAAGTGTGTTCATCGAAAATCAATTGATTTTTCCGGTCTAAGCTTACTACTGTTGATTTTTTTCATCGGTCGATTTTTGCATAGTTGTTTGAATCTGATTATTTGTTTATCGATTTTAATTTCTGGGTTTGGTCTCGATCGAATTCCAGAAATTCTTCGAGTTCTTCGATCTGTTCTTCGTGATTATCGGTCCTTATCTGATTTTATCGGTCCTTATCTGATTTTATCGGTCCTTATCTGGTTATCTGTTATTGACCGATAGTGTTTGACCGATAGTTTACTTGACCGATAGTTTAATCGACCGATATATATTGGCCCAATAACCTTCGACCGGGACGTTGTTGTTACCGGTCTTTTGTTCGATCGATATATAGTCTCTACCGGTCCTTTGGTTCGACCGGTGCCTTGTAATTATCGGTCGTTTATTCGACCGGTACTTTGACATTATCGGTCCTTTGCTCGACCGACTCATTACCTTCGACCGATACCCTGCTTACCGGTCTTTGTCCTTTGACCGATACTTTGTCACTTCCGGTCCTTTGGTTTGACCGATACTTTGTCAATACCGGTCCTTTGCTTGACCGGTACATTGTCTTTACCGGTCTTTTGCTTGATCGGTACCCTGCTCGACCAAGTTTCTTAAAAAAAAAAATGGTCAAATTTTTTTGTCTCACGATCATTTTGCAGTGCATTTCCCTTAGCCCCCGTACTTCAAGGTTTCAGTTTGTCATTAGTGACCCTAAACTTTCAAGTTTCACACTTTGTCACTTTTGGTCCCTGCACTTTCAAATTTCATCTATTGTCAAGTTTTTTTCAAAAGCTTGAATTAGATAAGTCGAAATGGTATATTTTTCTGAAGTTCAAGGCCTCAAAGTGGAGAACACAAATCTCCAATCATCTTTAACTTTTTACGTAAAGAGGGCAAACCAATATGCTGATGAGAACAACACACTGAAAGAGGAAGTAAGTGCATTAAAGACACTTAATGAAGATCTTCTGACAAAGACTTATGGGCTGAATGATGAGAAAATACTGAGACTGGAATCTGAGAACTCTGAGCTAAAAGGAAAGATCTCTGATTTGGAGCAAAAGATTGCAAAAGAGAAATCCGATTTTGAGAATAAAGAGAAATCTTTTGCAAATGAGTTCTCAGATTTTTCCAGAAAATGTGCTGATGAGAAGAAAGAAGTTGAGCTGAAATGCATAAAACTTTCTCAGCAAGTTCCTGATTTTCAGAAAGTAATCATTCTTGAAAGAGAGAAGTTTGCAACAAAAAAGAAGGCCATTGAACAAAAGAATGTTAGAGTCTTCAAAGAAATATTCGGCCAAAGAAACAATGTTGAGAAGGGATTTGAAGAAGAGAGAAGTAAGTTTGAAGATGAGATCAAAAAGCTTACTAAGAAGTTATCTGAACTATCTGAAAGTGTGCTGAAAGAGCAGAAAACGAAGTCTGAGTTCACGAAGAAGATTGATCTGCTTGTTAAAGAAAGAGACAACTTTGCTTCGACGATTAAAGTGCTTGAACAGACTGCATCAAGTTCAAATCAGAAATCGGTCTCTCCACAAAGGTCAATTAAATCGTTTGATCGGATTCGTAAAACTAACCTTTTCTATGATAGCAATATAGATGATTCAGGTACACATCAACGAAGACGAAGATACAAAGAAGAGGAACTGGTCTGGAAGAAGAAACCAGTTGAAGATGAGCTGAAGGAAAAAGAATCATGTGTACATGCGTTTAATGCCAAAAGGAACAATGTGCGTAAAGGGAAACCTGATCATATCTATACGAGAGATCAATTAATTAGGTTATCAGGTAAGAAATACCACTGTTCTTATTGTCGTATACATGATCACATTCACAAAACCAGTGATCATTTCTGGTATGGTTCTTATTCTATTTCCCCCACAAGAACTGCAACTAACATTCGAGGACCCAAATACCAGTGGGTACCAAAACCGAAAACTGATTCTGTGTTGCAGGCACCTACTGTCAAGGGGGAGTAGAAGAACAATGGCTTCTAAGTAAATCAGCTTAGAACCCGTACTTCAACGAAGTTTGGCTTCTGATCACATGACAGATCATGACCCGTTCTTCAACGTTCAGACTTGGATATTGTGCAAATATCCAGGGGGAGCTTAAAAAACCTAAATCATTATATCATGATTTGAGGGGGAGCTTAAAAGTAAGTATCTTTTAATCCTAGATCTCTGATTGTTTGAAAGAAGAACAACTTTCGAACATGAAAAACAGTTTCTGAAATGTTCAAACCACTTCAGATTTTCAAAAGGTTTCATGAATCTAGAAGTGTGAATTTAAATGTTTTTCACTTTTTGCGCATTAATGTTTAACTGACTGTGTGTTTCTAAAGATCAATACTTGCGTATTATCTTATTCTTATACTATAACGTATTCACACACACAGGTTCAGTACTTCATTTGTATTTGTTATTACCATGTCTCATAGCAAAACATTTTTTCGATGGTAATACCCCCGTTTGATATTCAATGTTGTTGAGCATCTATCATTATTCTAAATTTGTGCTTTCATTGCTAAATTGTTTATATTTGTTCATATAAACATAATATCCAATTCTTTGATACCCTAACTACTTTAGTTGATCTGATTGGTACATTGTCAGTTTTTCAAAGACCAATTGCTCAAATCTCATGAGCATACATTTTGACAATGTTATCATACATTTTGAGCTTAAATGTTCAAGTTAAACTGTTGAGCTACTATTCTTTTTCGGACTTACATGGGATTTGTGTGAGAACGTAAACAGAACTTCCATGGATTCACGTAAACCAGTGTTTCCTACCCAGGAAGTTATCCTTGAGTGATTGAGGGGTGAGGGGTCTTAAATCAAATAGTGGGGGAGATAACTCATCCGGTTGAGTTTTTCTCATTGTGCTGAGCGGAAAAATGAAAAGGAGAGTTTGGTTAGAAGTGAGCTTTAATGTTAAAAAGAAATAGGGTGTGAGAACAGATTTAAAAGAATATGAAAACTCTGCACCAAACACTTTCTGAGTCGGGCAGCCACATCTACTGATTGGTTCACATTCTTTGGTGACCATCATTGAAACAGGCAGTGAGCCCATGCCAACTCTTGCTTTAACCCCACCAACCACTCGTTTCTTTCTTAACAAAGAAATGTTTCATTTTCTTTAGGGACGCAACATATCTGCTATCTAGTCTTCACTTGGAAGATTTAGATATTGAAAAAGAAGGAAAGTTGCCCCACCTTCGCACCTCTTTCATGCACATTGAGTCCGTGTAATATATGTTGCTGTCTCAACAGTTTACACATTTTTGAGCCTGAGAAAGCTAAGTAGATTCAATCATTCTACACTTGCACGAGCACACAAGGAATGAGTTTTCTTGTCATAACATTCATAGAAAATTCCCTTGTGGTTTTTCGATGATTGGATGGAAGCCCTGGGGGAGTGAACATCACAAAAGCTCCTTTCCAATGTACATCTGTTGTACAAAGTGGCTCTATGCTTCTTACAGGCATACTAACTGTATCATCTGTTGATTCAGGTTTCCAATTCCTATTATATCTGAATTTGAAAAGATTCGGATATATACATTTCATGAATTGACGGATACTCAGATCACAGGGCGGAGATTGTCATATTATCAAGGGAAGGTCAAAGAATGTGTTGAAATTGAAGAGTTTTGATGATCTTGATGCTCACAATCATCAAAAAGGGGGAGAAAGTTCAATTTCAAAGTTTTAAAGAAAGAAAGAAAGTTATTTCTGAACACAGTCTAGAGATCAAAGAGATGAAGATTTTGTTTCAATTTTCAAAGATGAAGATTTCAAAGTTTGAATTTTTTTTCTTTTTCGTATCATGTGGTGTTTGCTACAAGTTTGTTTATCATTCCTACTATGCGCTGATTGAAACAAGTTCTTGGGAAGAAAATAAATCTATTCAACTCGCGGTTCAAAGACAGATTCTTTGTTTTTAAACTGAAGATGCACCATGGAAAGTCACGTAACTCTCACATTATCTTTCTTGTGTGCTGATCCGATGTGATTGAGTTTCTACAGTTAAAAGTTGCGTGATAGTGCGTTCAGTCGAGGCTATTGTACATTGAATCTGGTTACAAAGTTGAAACTATGAAGACCAAGAGCTTTATTCAAGGGGGAGCGTTGAAAGACATGAAGTCAAGCAACACCAAAGTTCTTCAAAGATTCAAGAGGGAAAGAAGATCAAGGCCTGAAGTTTTTCAAGTTGTTAAATGCTTTATTCAACTTTAGGGGGAGATTGTTAGGACTGAAAGTGCTATGTGTTGAAAGTGGAATAAAGTATTTATAAGGGTGCATAATGTAATTATTTAATAGTTGTTTTTGTTAGATGGGCCCAAGCCCATAAACCCATTAGGCCATGTAAGCCTAAGTATATAAAGGTTGTTTTACTTTCTTTTACAAGTGAGTCTCATTATTTTTTCATAACTCTAGTCAATAGGTTTACATATTCTGATCAGATATTCTCTCTGTAAACCTAAACCCTTTGATTTCATATTAATCATATGACTAGTAGTTGTGGCCATATAATTGTTCATCTTTGATAATATTTGCTGCTGACTGCACTGTACTGGGATCTACAAGATCACGTTTTTACACTTGAAACTTCACAACAAAACACTGTGAAGGTAAAAACCTTCACAGCAAAACACTTTTTTTTAAAGGCACAAAATATATTTAAAACACCAGCAAACCAAACAAACAGTGAACAACAAAGGGGGTTTGCAAGGAACAAACCAACCCAACACAAAAAACCAAACACGGAACACAAGACCAGAAACTAAAACAAAAAAGCAAGGACGCATGACCAAGAACAGCAGCAGCGAAAACAGGACCGAAAACGGACCAAACTAGCTACGAAAACAGACCCGAAAAACGCAAAAAAGCCGCTTCGAGACCACCAAAAACGAAACAACCACGAGCAAACAACGACTAGCACACAGAAACCCACACACGGGCCACTGCAGAGAAGAATCAACCGCCCATCAGAACCACCTCCCGACCGCAACCTCCAATCGCACTGACACAAGACTACTCGATCAGATCAACACACGACGCACGACTTGGATCCGAAACCTAAGTTTGCCAATCCAATCTTCTCCCTTTCCATTTGCTACTGATCCACTCGAAGCTTTGCACATGAAGGTCGAATATCAATTCACTAATTTTACGCTTATCCTCCTTAAACACTATAAGATTTCTATGATTCCACACTTGATATAAAACCGACAAGAATGCCGCTGTCCTGACCTCTTTAGCTGCCACACTTACACCCGCTTGATGGTCTTGCACCACGATCTTTTCAACTAAACGAACTTCGCTCCTCGATAAGTTCCACCTTCTACACATATCTTTGCATAAAAGATTTACTTCCTCGCCCTTAACCAAGGCATGCTCTACCGATTCAATTTCCAAACCACACTTGGGCAAAGACATGAATGAAGATCCATACCCATCTTGTCAAGGACCACTCGACAAGGAAGACGACCCATCCTCGCTTTCCAAACAAAAATGCTAATTTTTTTGGGACGAGCCTCGACCACAACGTTTCCCCCGCATCAACCCCCCTAGATTGTTCTACCCCTTCTAATAAATCCTTAAATAATGGAACCGAGAATTCCCCCTCATCGTTAAGCCACCATTTAGGATGATCCATTTTGCTCCTAACCGGTGATCTTCCTTGAAGGAAACTTTGAAGGTCCTCAAGTTGGCCCAACTCTCTCCCTCTTGGCTCCCTTCACAGCAAAACACTGTGAAGGTTCATATTTTTTTACCTTCACAATGTTTTGTTGTGAAGTTTGAAATGTAAAATCGTGGTCTCATGGGTTTCACGAAAACATGTTGGTCTCACGTGAACTCAACCCTGCTAATATAAATAGTTTATATGTAGTTTGACAATATACAATTTACTAACATTGTAACCGGATCTTTACTTGACATTTTTAGGTCCAATATTTTTGGTCCAAATCTTATATAGGTCGGATTTTGTCTCAAATGTGCATATCTAGATAAAGGAATTACAATTTATGTAATATTTATCATGGTATTATTTATGTATGATGTTATATATTTCTGAACATATTATTAAACATAAATATAACGATATAAATAATTACTTTTATTAAATTACAAATTAGTTTTTTACTAAATTAAATTAAATTAAAATATTTGTTATTCATTATGTTATATATCTAATTCTTTAGATGCAAATTACTATATTAATATTAATTGATGAATTAAC
Source organism: Arctium minus (assembly GCA_954870635.1). NCBI lineage: Eukaryota > Viridiplantae > Streptophyta > Magnoliopsida > Asterales > Asteraceae > Arctium > Arctium minus. The sequence continues at coordinate 73,999,512 of OX941094.1, read as the reverse complement.
ATTTTAGTATTAAATTATTGTTAATAACTTAATTGAAATTTTAATTATAAGTTATAATTGATTAAAACTTAGTTCTTTTAAATTGATATATATTATTTAGTAAATTATGCATGAAGTAATTTCAAAATGATTGTTAAAACTGATATGTCAGTTTATTAACTCTGTTTAAATTTCTTAATTAAAAATTATTTTACAAATCTCAATATAATTATGGGGTGAACAAATGTACCTCTAATTACTAGTTTCCTTCTCACATATATGAACATTAAAACTTACTTTTTATATCCACAATACATAATTTAATATGATTCTAACATGAAAAGGGTCCTATAACATTACTCTAAAATTAGTTCAAATAAAACTATGTATTTTCTAGGAAAATATTCTTCATGTTCAATGACAATTCCTTGGTCATAATTGTACTTGAGCAATCAAGCATGGCCTTCATTAGTACACACCAATCTAACAACAAACTAATAAATAAATAAGAGAAAGTTATTTCTTTATATTCTAACATAGAATAAAATAAGTTTTTGTTAATATATTTATTTAAAAAATTAATTAACATATGTATTTTATGTTTCAATCATCTTTTATTAGTCATTCAAAATTTTACCCAAGAAAAAATTGTTTTACTAGTTTTTTTTAAAGATACATATATTGAAAAACATCATGTTCTAACTAACTGATAAAAAAAATCGATAAACAGTTAATAATGCATGATCAAACAATTTTTTTCTTTAAGTAATGCTTGAAATTTTACTAAAATGATTATAATTTTTTAATAAAAATCAAATCAAATCTGTTACACGAAATATCCCATTTGAAAATAGCTAGCGTTTGAAGATAAGATATATATAGATTTATCATCTACTCTAAAAATAATACAATTGTTTTCATAACTCTCACTTAGAAAAGAATAAAAATCACTTGTCCGAAAATTTAACGTTTCATTTATATTCATTAGCCACATAAATATATATAATCAGAAAGATAATGTAAACATCAGTTAAATAAATTTAAAATAAATAAACATATGATACGTCTTAATTTCAGTGGTGGGACATAAATGATTAAAAAGCACAAAACAAAATTCAAGATCATACACTTTGAACAACTTATTGTTTTATGTTGGCAAGATTTGAGCTTCCTAACATCCCATAAAAATTTTGACCAATAACAAGAAGATTCCCCCCCACTCCCCTCACCAACCCCCCCCCCCCCCCCCCCCCCCCTCCCAATGGCAATGTTACCCTTGTGAACTCCAGTAGCTTAACAAATTTCCCCATCAACTTCTTGCAGAATCTCTCTATAAAAATGCAATCTTTAACATTCTTTTCTCATCATTTGAAAAATGAATCATGAGCTCTGGACTGATTCTTCCATGGAGTTTTCCAACCTTTTTGAACTCCAAATACCACCAGTGGTTGTTGAAGAAACCAACACCAGTTTTGAGAGGGTAATTTGCAGAAACAGAAAGCAACATTATCATGATGAAGATGATGATGATGATGATGACAACAATCATGAAGGAAAATTCAAGTCCAAGAACCTGAAAGCCGAACGAAGGAGACGCGAAAAGCTCAAATCGAGAATGCTAGAATTACGATCTCTAGTTCCCAAAATAACAAATGCAATGATTCGAACCGATAATTATTTTCTTGTTTTGATTATTGTTACATTTTTCTTTAAGTATAAGTTAATAAAAAAGGGAAGCTTTTCTTGATTTTCAGTTGAACAAAGAAACGATCATAACCGATGCTATTGATTACATCAAGGAACTTCAAAGTTCCGTCACGAATCTTCAGAACGAAATTGTTGAAATGGAAGCGGAAATGGCACACGAACAGCCTTTCGAGATTGTCCAAGTTCCTCCTGAAGAAAAAATGAAAAATTGGGGGATAGAGGTTAGATTTCAAGATAAAACTTAAGTCACGGGTTGTATCTTGAGCATCAACAGGGTTTTCTTTTCTTTTCTTTTTTATCGAAAAATGTGCCAGTACTGTTGATGGAACTGGTACAACCCGTGACTAATGACTGAATCTGGCTCATCACTAAGATTGGTCGTGTTTTTGTTGACATGCGTATATAGTCAGATGTAGAGGTGACTCGTATTGACGAGAGTAAGTCGTGGATGAAGATCGTTTTCGAGAAGAAAGCAGGAGGGTTTACGAAACTGATAGAGGCAATGACCGTGCTCGGCATTGAGCTTGTTGATACTAGCGTTACCACCACAAAAGGCGCGCTTCTTGTTACTTCATGCATCAAGGTACATATTTTCAACACATACGTACGTATATATATATGTATGTGTGCATGCATGCATGCATGCATGTATTTCTATATGTATCTATATATGTATGTATACATATGTGTATGCTTACATGTATTCATGTATGTTACTAATGGTGAAATATTTGTATGAATGTGCAGGGAACTCAAGGTAAAATGCTTGATCCTGAGCAGGTTCAAGAAGTATTAGTTGAGATTATTAAAGCCATATAAGCCAAAACAAACCATATTACATATACCAAAATATTTATTAATGTTAAGAGTTATATTGTCTTTTGCCTTTTTCCATAGTTCAGGGGTTGGTTGTCATTTTGTATTTTGTTGAGGGGTCGATTATGTCATTTTGTATTTCTTCCTTTATATATATATATATATATATATATATATATATATATATAGATGTTCATTTGAGAAATGATAAATGTATGAGAAATAAAGAAGTAATCTTAGTCATTCATCTGATCAACATTTGCGGCTTTGACCGCGAAGCACTGGATAACTCCTTGCATGGTCTATAGAAGGTAGAGAGGTAGTTTCATAAAATACGCGAGATGAGTTCATATATGAACATATATGATTCACATATGAACTGTACGTTCATATGTGAATTAGTTAATTAGTTCATATGAGAATCAGTTAATTAGTTCATATATGAATCTGTTAATTAGTTCAACTGGATTCATATATGAACTTACAGTTAATTAGTTCATATATGAATCAGTTAATTAGTTCATATACGAATCAGTTAAAATAGTTCAGATGTGAATTACACTGATTCACATGTGAACATATAGTTCATATGTGAATTATACAGGTTCATATATGAACACAACCCGTGTATTTTGTAAAAATTACAAAAGTGTCCTTCTATTTTTGGAATAGTCGCAACTTTAAAACCGCAACTTTTGACCAGTCAAAGCCAAAATATTTGACCAGTCAAATCCGATCTTGACCGTATGAATGGCTAGGATTACTTCTATATTTCTCATATATTTACCATTTCTCAAATGAACCTAAGGATATATATATATATATATATATATATAGGGAGAGGTTCATTTGAGAAATGGTAAATATATGAGAAATAGAGAAGTAATCTTAACTATTCATCTGGTCAACATTTGCGGCTTTGACCGCGAAGCACTGGATAATTCCTTGTGTGGTCTATAGAAGGTAAAGGGGCAATTTCGTAAAATATACGGGATGAGTTCATATATGAATCTGTATGAATCACAAAGATTCATATATGAATCTGTTAATTAGTTCAACTGATTCATATATGAATCTTTGTGATTCATACAGATTCATATATGAATCTTTGTGATTCACAAAGGTTCATATATGAATCTTTGTGATTCATACAGATTCATATATGAATCTGTTAATTAGTTCAACTGATTCATATATGAATCACAAAGATTCATATATGAATCAATTAAAAGAGTTCAGTTGTAAATTGCACTGGTTCATATATGAACATATAGTTCATATGTGAACATATAGTTCATATGTGAACATATAGTTCATATGTGAATTATACATGTTCATAAATGAAGATAGCCCGTGTGTTTTGTAAAATTTACGAAATTGTCCTTCTATTTTTGGTATAGCCGCAACTTTTGACCAGTCAAAGTCTCAACTTTTGACCGGTCAAAGCCGCAATATTTGACTAGTCAAATCCGATCTTGACCATATGAATGGCTAGGATTACTTCTCTATTTCTCATATATTTACCATTTCTCAAATGAACCAAACACTATATATATATATATAGGGAGAGGTTCATTTGAGAAATGGTAAATATATGAGAAATAGAGAAGTAATCTTAGCCATTCATCTGGTCAACATTTGCGGCTTTGACCGCGAAGCACCGGATAATTCTTTGTGTGGTCTATAGAAGGTAGAGGGGTAATTTCATAAAATACACGGGATGAGTTCATATATGAATCTGTATGAATCACAAAGATTCATATATGAATCTGTTAATTAGTTCAACTGATTCATATATGAATCTTTGTGATTCATATATGAATATGTTAATTAGTTCAACTGATTCATATATGAATCTTTGTGATTCATACAGGTTCATATATGAATCTTTGTGATTCATACAGATTCATATATGAATCACAAAGGTTCATATATGAATCTGTTAGTTAGTTCAACTGATTCATATATGAATCACAAAGGTTCATATATGAATCAGTTAAAAGAGTTCAGTTGTGAATTGCACTGGTTCATATATGAACATATAGTTCATATGTGAATTATACATGTTCATATATGAACACAGTCCGTGTGTTTTGTAAAATTTACGAAATTATCCTTCTATTTTTGGGATAGCCGCAACTTTTGACCGGTCAAAGCCGCAACTTTTGACCGGTCAAAGCCGCAATATTTGACTAGTCAAATCCGATCTTGACCATATGAATGGCTAGGATTACTTCTCTATTTCTCATATATTTACCATTTCTCAAATAAACCAAACACTATATATATATATAGGGGGTCATTCAAGGTAGAACTTAATTGTTTGTGATAAACGTGAGATCCAATGTGAGCCACATATTAAATGATAAATTAGGAAATTATTAGGTTTGGTAATTTTGACTGAAACTTAATTAAAAGGGCATTTTAGGTATTTGAAATTTTTTTCTCTTTCCTTTTTCCAGCCTCCGGTAGTCGACTTTCGATGAACTTTATTCCGACGAATACCCAAAATACATTGTGTTACACTATTATTACCAATGTGATGCACTTAAAGTACATTGTGTTACATTGTGCTTAGCATTGTGTTACACTGTGATTACTATTGTGAAGCATTCAAAGAACATTGTGTTATACTGTGATTAACATCGTGTTACACTGTGATTACTATTGTGATGCACTTAAAGAACATTGTGTTACACTGTGATTACCATACAAATGTGATATCCATTATGATACGACGGTAATACTAACTGTGGTACCACTATGATACCAATTGCGTTACATTGTGATTACCATACAAAATCCTCTATTTCTTCATCTTCTTCCCTTGTTGCGTGGAAATTTTGTGAGAACATCACACTATGATATACTTCATTAAACAACGAAGACACACTGTGATAGACTTCGTAAACAACAATAATACTCTATGATACACTTCGTAAATAACGGTACCTGAAGTTATACGTTGTGATACATCTCTGACGTTACATCTCCGGCGAGATCTGAAACCAGAGAGAGCCAGAGTTTGAAAACCAAAACTGTACCGTTGTCATCGTCTCAAATATCTGAAGCTTGAGATAGAAGCGACATGGTTTGGAAACGATCCAAAACCAATAGTTACCGACTTCTCCGTCAAAATGATCGCCACTTTCTTCGAATGGAAGTTCCTCTGTTTTCATACGTCGTTTTTTGTCTTCAGTCTTGCCGACTTCTGCTTTGCTTTCTTCGTCGTCTTATGTTACGATTTTCAATCGTCCAAACAAAGCAAAAGGAGAAGTAGATATGAAAACGCAACCATCCGACCTAACTTTTGATATTGGGCTGATTTTTTGAATTGAAATTGACTTTGTAAGGTTGATTTTAGTATGTTAAACTGATAATCTTTATTGGAGGCATGGAAAATATTTGTAAGGTATTAACTTTGTTAAAAGATTGATTTTTGGGAAGATATTTATTATGCGATATGTATGGACGTAAGGAGAAGATTTGGTGAGTTTGTTATCTAATTTAAAAAATTACTAATATACCCCTTTTATTAATTATGGCAATATAGTTAATTGCAATGAAATGATTGATTTATATTAGATCTTACAGTTATCACAAACTATTGAGTTCTCATTTGATTAGGCCCCTATATATATTGTTTTGTTCTATAATATACTTCAAGTAATATACTAGAGAAACTTTAGGTTCAAGCTTCATATCCATCAATGGTCAACTAAATCTGGATCATATCATAACATGGTATCAGAGTATATATGGTTTGATCATCTATATGTGTTCTTGGCAATTGGCTCTATCCATGTTCTGTTCATCTTTCAAAACTTACATACCTTGTTCATGGGTAATTTTTTATTCACATTCATCATTTACTTTTGAATGTACATTGCTAATGTTATCATCCTAAATCAAGAGTATCTTTAATGTAATCATCTTACAATCATGTAAAACCCTATCTTTGTACTTGATGGGATTCAAACCCCTCATATATATGTTCCGAATGCGATCACCTGTCCTTGATAGCAAATTTCAACCATTTCGCTCTTAGTCTCGCCAAGACAACAACTCGCACCATCCAACTCTCCTTCCAGACTATATGTAACCTCACTGACCTTGCCTTCGGCCAAGATTGCCACAAGCTCATATCTCAGAACTCGCATTACACATCACTTTCAGCTACTACCCTTCTCCAAAAATGTCAATTTTACATAGTTCACAATCGTCCCATGTCAGTAGTTTTAGTTGGTCAAAATTATATTTAATGACATCATCACATGAATCCACGTAAAAAAATTATATAGTTATGTTACAGATTTGACCATGGTGCCAGTCAAAGGTGTCAATGAGACATATATTGTCTTTGCTATGAGAGGTTTGATGATAGAGATATCAAAAATGCAAACATTGTGGAATTTTTAATGCCTCAGCAACAACTGATATTCATCAACAATTTCTTGGATCTACTACAACAAAGGAAGTTTGGGATTTTCTTGCCGAAATATTTACAACATGACTATGTCAATAGTACCAATTGTGGATGTTGTTGATTATATTGCTAGGAAGATTCAAGTCTACTCACCTATATAGTTACACTTGATCACAATTGTCAAGACCACTCACAAATAAATTTGAGGATGTTTGAGCCTCTTTTCAACACAAACACCCTCTTTCCACTTTGAATGAAGATATAATCAAACTTATACTAAAGAGACCTAAATGATGTCCTCTACTCGGGTAACATTTAGCTATTTGATTCAGATTGTTGCAACCATATGACACCACATTCATACTTTTTTTCCTCAACAAACAACCATCACGATGTCTTAATTCAGTCTCGACTACAGATGGGACTCACCTTCCGGTAACATTTAGTGGGCATGTGTTCACTTCTCATATATACTTGCCCTTTACAATTTGCATTCCTAATCTTTCTCTCAACCTTATATATGTGAGTCAATTATGTGATACCACTCTAACTGTTACGTTTCTTCTTCGGGCTCTGTTGGGTATATAGGATGCAAAGACCACAGAGACTCTTGGAATAGGTTGTAAAACTGATAAAATGTTTGAGTTGATTTACCTTTTCCTACCTCAACTTTCATCATCCACTTTTGTTGCTTTGGTTCTCAATCCTTCATCTTATGAAATGTGACATGCACATTTAGGTCATATGTCAGCTTCTAAACTAATTTTTTTTTTCTTTTTGAAAATTATGGGTTGTTAAGAAATATGAAACCTACATCTCTTTCTTGTTTATCTTGTAAACTTGGGAAACATCATGTTTTACCTTTCCATAAGAACGAATCCAAGTCAGTATATGCTTTGATTTTATTCATTATGATGTGTGGGGGCAACACGTTTCCCATTACGGACAGTGTTTGGTATTTTGTCATTTTTATTGATAATCATACCCGTTTTATATGATTTATCTTATGAATAGATCAAAATCTTATGAATAGATCAAAACTAGCAGATACCTATATGACATGTGCACCCTTAATTTATACTTAGTTCTCCAAGAAAATGAAAGTTCTTCGTGCATGCTAATTTTTTTTTTGAACGGCAAGTTAATGCACACACACGTTCTAGCGGTATCGGGCCTCCATTACGGGCAATCCCACTAATCCGCTGCGACCCGGCCCAGCCTTTGGCTGAACCCGACCGGCAGGGTAGAGGGTCCCAAAGACTGGACCCACCCGAACCGGTCCCGGACCCAGCCCCGAAGGACCAGACCCAGAGTCTGGATATCTCAGGAAGGTGTCGCTCGTGGGAATCGAACCCGGGTAGTGTGGCTTTCACCCCACACCCCCCAGGATGTTACCTATCCAACTGAGCTAACCCCCTTTGATTCTTCGTGCATGCTAATAATGAAATGAAATACAATGCATCTTTTCTTCTTTGATTCCTTAACCAAGGTACTATACCTCAATTTTGTTGTTAGCCACAAGTCAACTAAATGGTTGCACAGAAAGAAGCATAAACAGATTCTTGAAACGGTTTATACTCTTCTATTGTTGCTCAATGTCCTAAACGTTTTTGGGATGAAGCTGCAGTTAATGCTATTTACACCATTAATCATCATCCAATTTTTATTCTTCAAAACAGGTCACCTTAGTGATAATATTTAAAAGTTGTGAGGCTCCAGTTAAAAATGAAGTTAGAAAAGTCGTGATATAACTATGTGATATTTAATGTATGTATGTATGTATGTATGTATGTATGTATGTATGTATGTATGTATGTATGTATGTATGTATGTATGTATTGTAGATTGAAATTGATATGAGCATATTGTATATTCAAATTGATATGAGTTGTTTTAGCTTATGAAAACACCATTTTTGGTTTGATAAACTTGTGATATTAATTAGTTGGGTTGTCGTTTTTTGGACAAACATTAGGTTGATAAATGGAGACATTTGGTATGATTTAGGATTTGATTATACTTGATTTTATTTATTTATTTTAGTTGGGTTGCCAATTGTTGGGCAAACATTAGGTTGATAAATGGAGACATTTGGTATGCTTTAGGATTTGATTATACTTGATTTTATTTATTTATTTTAGTTGGGTTGCCAATTGTTGGGCAAACATTAGGTTGATATATGGAAATATTCATTTTATAGCCGTTATGCCGCCGAAATTTTAAAAAACGTATGTTTGACTTTCCAATAGTCAAACAATTACATTTAGAGTTTTAGAGTCATCCAAAACTCCTCTAAACCTATGGTTTGACTTTCAAGGAGACAAACTATTACATGTAGTGTTCAATAGACTTTTAACTTCGTTGACAGCTACGGTTTGACTTTTAAATAGTCAAACCATTACACGTAGGGTTTTTAAACTTTCCAAAACACCTTTCTGTGATTGTAACCTACGGTTTGACTTTCCAATAGTCAAACCATTACACTTAGAGTTTTAGAGTCATCCAAAACTCCTCTAAACCTATGGTTTGACTTTCCAATAGTCAAACCATTACACTTAGAGTTTTAGAGTCATCCAAAACTCCTCTAAACTTATGGTTTGACTTTCAAGAAGGCAAACCATTACATGTAATGTTCATTAGACTTCTAACTTCATTGACACCTACGGTTTGACTTTTAAATAGTCAAACCATTACACGTAGGGTTTTTAAACTTTCCAAAACACCTTTCTGTTATTGTAACCTATGGTTTGACTTTCCAATAGTCAAACCATTACACGTAGGGTTTTAAAGTCATCCACAACTCATCTAAACCTACGGTGTGACTTTTCAATAGTCAAACCATTACACCACCTCTATCTTGATTATGTCGATTAACTACTTATTTCTTCGTTGTAGTGGTTGAATATGTCGACAGATAGAGGATGGATGTATAGAAAGAACGACAGTCGGGGGTTTCTTAGCGTCGACTATATTATTGCAATGGACAGTTTTTTGGACTATGCCTATGTCGATGAAAGGACTGTTGAAAGGAAACCTACACGTGATGGGATAATGCTTCGTATTAGATGCCCTTGTAAGAAGTGTCAAAACTTACGCTATAAAGAAAGGACGGACGTGAGGTTGCATTTGATGAAGCACGGTTTCATGCCTCATTATACCACATGGTAGGCACATGGTGAAACTTATTACCATAATGAAGGGCATCAAGACATGGGTCAATCTTCTACTCCGGTAGTAGATCATAATGAAGGTTATGTTGAAATGGTGAACGATCACATGATACATGATGGGATGACATGGGAAGAAGAAATCCCTAATCCTTCTGCCCAAGGATTTTATGATAGTGGCGTATGTGTGAGAGGATCTTGTTATAACGACTCTGAGTTTGACTATTACGGATTGTTGGATGACGTGTTAGAGGTGGAGTACTACGATGTAGGCTATTGTGCTGTAGTTTTGTTCAAGTATACATGGTTTGATAGTCCAGATGGAGTTAGAGTCGACCCTAAACATGGGTTGGTTGATATCAAATACAAGTCTAGACTCAGAGGTGAGGATTATTACGTCCTAGCATCACAAGCGGAACAAGTGTATTACACACCTTATCCTTCAGGAAGTAAGGATTTAAAGGACTGGTGGGCAGTTGTGAAGACCAAAGCCCGTGGAATATATGAAGTTGCAGAAAGGGCTATCGATGTGTTGGATGATGATAACGTGGATGGAGAACCGTTCTTTCAAACCAACGAACGGGTAACTCATCATACAAACAACTGGGTAAATGAGGACCTCGATTCCGTCCCTCTTGTCACTTGGGAGCTCAACGTAGTCGCCAAAAATGACAAAGCAAGCGAGGAAGCTGCATCAAATCACGAATCTAGCGACGAGGAAAAAGAATTTGAAGATATGGATGATGATGAAGATAACGAAGACGAACTTATGTTATCTGATCACTCGTCTGACAACTAGTGTGTCTTTCATATGTAGACATTTTCGTGTTAAACATTCTCTATTTTCGTGTTAAATATTCTCTATTTTTGGGTCTTATGATTTATGTACACTTATATCATTTTGTGTTAACCATTCTCTATTTTTAGATGTCTGGGCACCCTTTTAGGGGTAGTAGGGGTAGTAGGAGTGGTAGGGGTAGGGGTAGGGGCAGCAGCTCCGTTGGGTGTGGTGACCCCCAGGCCGATGAGTTCACCGGCGACGGCCTAGATCAGATCCAATCTGATGACAGAGCAACGGGCTCGAGGGTTAGAGGCCCGAATATGGCATCACAGACGCCCCAGCCTAGTCAGCGACCACCACTTTTGTTGTCTGATGCGGGCGGGTAAGTAGATGTGATCTATTATTTATTCTAGTACATAATAAATCGATTCTAATGTTTTTTATGTTGTATATTTTACAATTGTGAAGGTTTAAGGACAAGTCGGCAGTCCGGAGGGCCATTGCCGTCTTTAAGTCCATGTTTGATGGTCCTTGGGCTCATTTTAGGGATGTCCCTAATGAGCACTATCCACGGTTGCTGGATCGATTTCGGGTAGGTATTTTACTCTATTTAACTTATTGAGTGGATTTATTTTTACTTAATCCAAACAATGTGTTTGCAGTTGTATTATAGTTGGCCTCCTGAGATGGACGCCGATGTATTAGCTGCATATCGGGGTCACCTACATAATAGGTACTCCGACATGATGAGAGATGCACGTGTCTTCGCCGAGGAAAGGTCTTTATCCATTGATGGTGTCCAGTTCGACGGACATGACTACAGGATTCTTGCGCCACACACTCCAGAGTGGATCCGTAGTGAGTTTTGGGTCCAGATGATTGAGCAGGTTTGTTTTGTTTTGAATACTTGTATCTGGTTGTACTAGGATTTATATTGATTTATGTCTTCTTTTTAACAGGTATGGAACACCGACACGTTCCGGCGTGTAGTTTCGGCCAATACAGCCAATCGGGCCACCGAGTATGAGGGGATGACATCCAGACACTGTACTGGATCTATTAGTATCCCTATGCATCTGGACCGCTTGGTAATTTATCATACACTAGACTAAGGTGTCGTTTGTTTTTTAAGAGGTCTAAATTCTGAAATCTTATTTTAGTTATGATTAATAAGAGATGGTGTGTAAAAAGGTCTGAACGAACCAGACTTAAGAGCCATTAAGAGGTTTTTTGAAAAAAACAAACAACCCCTAAATGTATATAATTGATTTTATTACCTACTAACAATTTAAGTTGTGTATTGTAGAGAGATGCATGAGGCCGTGAGCCTACCAGCGACGAGGTTTGGGAGGCTACACATTGCACCAACAGGAAGCTTGTTCCGGGTGAGACTGGTCCGACCACGGATCCTCCGATCTACGTTTATCCAAAGGCGGCTCATATGATGGTAAGTTCAATTATACATGACTAGATATTTGTTTGTTTTATAAGATAGATATAAATTATAGCAAACTTAGTTTGGGCTGCCAATTGTTGGGCAGACGATAGGATTGTTTTCATAAAAGCAGGTCATGGATATATGTTCAAATCACAGTTGAAATGCTGCCGAATTTTCTATAGGTTAGTTGACTTGACAATGTCTAATTTGGTAAACTGTAGGATGCCTACCATCGGAATAGGGATGAGGAGTACCCGGACTTACCTCCCGGCATTGTACCTCCCAATGACGTCGAGTTGTGGGAGCGTAGTGTCGGAGGACGGTGTAAGGGCCGTCTTTTTGGATGGGGGACCAGTCAGAATCCCTATTACGCTATGACCGGTGATTTAGGTGCCAGTTCGAGCGGGAGCACGCGCGACCGTCGCGATGAGGAGGTATGCTTGTCAAATGCTGTTTAACATTGTTAATCATATGTTTGTTAAATGTTGTCTGACATTGTTCTATATATGTTTGTCAAATGTTGAATTTCAGTTGGAGGAGTTGAGGCAGAGGTTAGAGAGAGAGGAAACACAGAGGATCCAGTTGCAGGAGCGACTACAGAGAGAGGAAGCAGAGAGGATCCGGATGCATGAGCGATTGGATAGAGATGAAGCAGAGAAGAGATAGATGCAGGAACGAATGGCACAGTTTGACGCGTTCATGATCAAGTTTAACAATCAGCACCCCTTTCCCCCTCCGTAGGATTATGTTTATGTATTTATAGATATTTTGTACACTTTAAGAATTAGTAATATTTAAAAATTGGCAGGTTTTGTATGGGATAAAAAACTGGAAAATTTTAATTTTTAATTATTTTTTAAAAAAAATAAATAAATTAATCCGTCGGTAATCCGTCGGAAAGTATTTTTTAATTTAATTTTTATTTAATAAATATCCGTCGGAAATTCGTCGCTAAATTCGTCGGAAATAATCCGTCAGTAATCCGTCGCTAAAGGAAGACCGTCGGTGATCCGTCGGAAATAACCTCGCCGTCGGAGATCCGTCGGAAAACATAACCGTCGGTGATCCATCGGTAATTTGAACGCCGACCACCTCTTTACCGACGGATCACCGACGGATTTCCATTTTACCGACGGATCACCGACGGATTCATCCGTCGGTGATAAGCCTCTGTTTTGTAGTGATATGTGGCTCGAAATTGATTGTGTTTTAGTGTCGGTTCATCAAGATAAATGGTGCGGTATAAAGGAAAACAACTCAAAAACACGAAATTACAAAAATAGGAGACCAAATCAAACCAAACTGATCTGATAAATATTATTTAAAAACATAATTTGAGAGGAAACATATGCATACCTGTTTGCAAAAATTAGTATGGTTAGCATACAAGGGTTTAGTACAAGAAAACGTTTGGGTAAATATTATGATTAATTTAGACATGTTTTAGTGACGAGAATATTTTGAATAATCCTCAATGTTCAGATCAATATCTATACTACATTAATAAGTATTTAGACAAAAAGTCTTAATTGCAAGTCCTTAAGCATGATGTACAACAATTTTATGCATAAAATTTGAAAAACTCTTAAGTACAATATACAATGCATAATGTACAAATCCTAAATGCAACTACTTATATGATGGAGGCTGCAGCTATTTATCAATAAAAAGGACGATTTATGTTTCCAAAGCTATTTCACCTCTCTGACTTTCCTAAAAGTACCAGATTCAAATTTCAAATAATAAGATGATGAAATCTTAGAGCCAAGTCTGAAGTCCCCAAATTCAAATCACAATGACATTCTCCCAAACCCTAAAATGTCTCATACCGATCCTAAATATGCTCTCACACTCACCCCAAAGCTGCTACTCAAGCCCATCCTGGATTCAAAATTTTCTATACAAAATGACGATTACTGTTCTGAAAGAAGCGATTCACAACCCCGATTCGTAGAAATGTCGTGGCTTTATAGATTTCTCCCAAAATCGGTAATTCCATCCTTTTGTTTGATTTTGGTGTTTGATTTTTAACGTCTTTGCCTAAATTCATAGAGATGGTGGCCTCTAATGATCAGTTGTTTCTTCTTTGTTGTTTAGGTGTGATCGATGAACTTAAAGAAGGATAAGGTGTGTGGAAATTATAGGTATTGTTGTCTATGTGTGAATAATGAGGTTTAAGGACTGATCATATATGACTGTTAGAACTTCTTAAGCATATTGTTATGTGTTTATTATTTCTTTTTTTTAGAGTTGTAGTTGCCCTTATTCTGAAGGAGCAAAACAGAAGCTTTTAGGCAAGTAATATTCACGTTGCTTTTCATCGATCTACTTGAGTTTTCTTAATAATTGTTGTATGATGTTTGATGTTGGACTCCAATGTTCGCAGGCCAGTAAAGTCGTGTAAAAAAGTTGAAAGAATTTAAGAACCAGTTATAGAATCTCCAAATGTGGTGATTACCGGGTAAATCATCTAGGACTCAAATTCCTTTTAAAGTTGACAAATTGTTTTCTATTTACAAAAGGTGTCAATCTCATATAAGTTGGGCAGTTACTTTATGCAACTTCAATATGATAAAAGTGTATGTTTGTTGTTGCATTTATTTTTTTGACAAAAGTTATGTCCAACTCAAAAAGTTTTTATGTTTATATTTGTTCTTGTGAAAACACCATTCTTAGAGCATCTCCAACCATACTGTAAATTTAGTGATTTGCAGTATGGTCATCTCCAACCATACTCCATTTTGCAAATGGAAATGCAGGCCACGGTATTCTCAATTGAAAACACACCAAATTTGGTGTGTGACTATTCACACTGCAAAGATAGATGGCCCACTTAAAATGTTTTTTTTTCTTTTTTTTTATGAATATAATTGATATAGTTTGTAATTTTAATTATAATAAATGTTATTTTATATATTAAATTAAATTAAAAAATAGCATTAAATAAAATTGACAAAATCTAATTTCATAACAAATTAAAAATACATAAATACTTAAAAATTTATTAATTAATAAATTATCATTTTATTTTGACCGAGACCTCATTAATTAATTATTTATTTACTATAATAATTATTTATAAATAATAGACAGTGTATATAAAAATGTTTAATTATAATGAAAAATGTTTTTTTATTTGGGTTTAGGATATTTGGTGTTTTTTTTTAAGTATGGTTGGAGTTGTAATTTTTTTTAGTGTGAAAGGTCCCACCAGTTTTAGTGTTTTTGGTGTATGGGTTGGAGATGGTCTTAATAGCTTGTTATTTAAATTGAATGTCATTGTTATTTTTTAACTTTGTTTTATGAGAAAAATATTAACTTTGTGTATTGGAAGTTAGTTGTGCACGAGTATAAGATAAAATTCATATTTTCTTAATTGAGGGTAAAGGTTGGGGTTTTGACACCATTGAATACTCTCTGAAAGGTTCCTTTGTAAGTAACAATGATGGAGAAATATTGATAAACATGGAATTATTTGAATGCAACAATCAAAGTTGGACTAATGAGTGGCATAAATATCAGTATACATGGATCTAGACTGGATTTTGAACAAGTACAAAAGGATGAAGAAGCTTTATGCCTAGATGCAACCAGTTTTGGGAATGTTGCAAGGTCTTTATATTTCTTATAAGCCCAAGGCGCTGATTCAATCATCTTCCATCATTCCAATATATACGGTTAGGTGTTCTCTTCCACCATTGTTTTTTTCTTGGTCCCTCTTGAATAACTTGAGTTTATTTTGTGTTTCTTCTTGATGTCTTATGCATGGAAGATGAAGAATCCAACAAATTTGGTGTAAATGATGGTGCGGTCTTCATAAAAGAAGAATCCAACAAATCTGCTTCTGTAAAATTTTGATGGGTGCGTTTTCAAATTTGTGGTGCTTCTTCATTACCCAGGGTGGTGGGGGAATGCATTACTAGACCCAACTTTATATATTCGAGGGTTCTTGACGTTGGTTCTGGTTATTGGTTTGGTTTACCTGGTTTTATGGGAAATTTTCGGTCCCGAACATGGTAGGTGAACCGGGTTCTCTACCGGGTCGAGGTACAATTACTATGCCTAATCACTTGGTGAGACAAATCTTCTTTTACTTTATTTAGCTGTAATAATATAAGAGCAACCTATAATTTTTATTGAATTTAAAACTTGGCAAAGTATAGAATGAACTCGCATCTGAACCAACTCGTATTGAAAAGTACAATTCCTTTTCTATTTAACAAACTTTTCCTACTAAGCGTTATCATTACCTTATCGTATAAACATGCTAAGGACCGTAAATCTTACCCGGTAAGAGGTATAACAAGAAATCAAGGACCAAGAATCTTTTATTGTGAGGGAGGAGATTTAATTAATTCGGTTACCGTTTACCGGCTAAAAGACTTTAATAACAATTAACAATTCATTTTGATGACAAAGAATGTCAATCGTTTGGGTATATGAGGGTGACGATTTTTTTTTGTAAGTGTTTGGTAAATGGCCGCTAAGTGTTTGTCCCTTTAGAAAATATATATTTCATAACTATAGTACTAATTTGTTCACATTCTTGCATACATTTATTTGAATTTTACATTAAGCTTGCTATGCATTTGCATGATTTTGATTCCTTGGTGGATTTTGGATGATGTTGCTAAGCTTTTGGGAGGATTCCTTACATGACAACCGGGTTTACAAACTTGCCCATATCAACCCAGCCCTCCTATTATAATGTCAGACCGTGATAATGTGGGTCTTGGTTCTGTTACCATCCCGACCTCAAATGTTAAAATGTTTCACATGGTGTATTCTTAATGGACTGTTTCTATTGGTATTTGCAGATACCTGTAGATTTTGATCGAACAGTAGTGGTGTTCTACAAGTTCATCAAGAAACATGCGTCGATATCCCCTTCAAGCTTCAGAAACCTACTTACAGCAATGCCAAAGAAAGCAGCAACATTCACCAAAAAGATGCGCTATGACGATAGTTTCTACCCATAGTTCTTATGAAGAGTATTTATGTATACGTTGCAATACCATTTTACCTCTTACGTTTTGATGTTAGGAATTGGTTTGTTCTTAGATGCATGGTTCTTCACTAATTGTGAGAAAAATTATAAATTTTTTTTTTTTTTGAACATAAATTTGAGAGTTTTTTATTGAGCAATTGCGTTCATTTTATAATTTTTGTTTACAAAATAGAATTGACAATCCCGTCGCATTGCGCGGGTATACTACTAGTATATATATATATATATATATATATATATATATATATATATATATATATATATATATATATATATATATCGATTAATATCATTTCTTATGAAAGCTTAAAGCTAAAAATTACACAAACATTTTAGTGAGTCTCTAAGAAAACTCAAAATGGGGGGAAAAGTGATAATTGCAAAATTTGCAATATGCCACATAAACATATGTGGTTCCTCTAATATTGTTTGATAAATAAAATAATTGATTTAATTGAATTATACTACTCTATTATATTATTTTAATAAAATATTTTATTTATAAAAATTAATTATAATTAAATTAATATATATATATATATTAATAATTTACTATCGATATTTTAAATAATAAATTGTATACTTCAAACTTTTTATTGGAATATAGATTGTTAAACTACAAATCAAATACACCACTTTTATGACTTTAATATTTGATTACTAAAATTTAAATTAGTTTTTAAATGACAAAAATTATCTTAATGAATATAGATAAAAATAGACAAATATATACATAAATTTCCATAGAGTTAATTTATTATATTATAATTGTAAATTAATAAAATAGATATATACGTTTTACTAATAAATCAAAAATTAAATCGTAATAATTTGATATAACTTTAATCAATTATAAACGATTAAAATATGTATTCTTTAAATTATACATTTGATAATGTGGCAATGAACTTTGCTTCCAAAAAAATTAAATAATTGCAAGTGTGTAGACAATAACTAACATGTCCCTACATTATGACACCCGATAACATTTTCTTCAATGGAATTAAAGAATTTCCTATCAGAAATGAATTAATCTCTATGCTACCGGTAGATTTCAATAAATAATTCTTCCAGTGAAGATTTTTCACTATAACATGCTTAGGTTTGAGATATCACTCTCCGATGATTAAATATTAAGTAAAACTTTATGTGGATTACATTATATACATGCCATTAACTATTTGCAAGAATGTGTTTTGTTATTGTGAAGACAAAGATGATTAATTATACGAAAAACCATGATCTGACAAGGCAGTAGACACTTTCAGATGACAGGGAAACAAAATGATAGTTTTCAAACATCGAAAAAGCATCGACAGATACTTCCATGATAGCTTAAAGTGCTAATTAAGAGATATACTATGATATTTTAGTTGTATGCTCTTTGTTAGTAGAGCTTTCGATACAGTTTCCCTTGAAGGTGTTACATTATGGTGTTTTAACTCAAACGTTGCAATATACATACGTTATAGAATGTCGTCTTAACAACCCTTGCGATAATCAACAACATTTACAAACTATACCATACAAATCTTTAGGTTGATAGTAAGGTTTCAACTAAAAACTAATTGACAATAAATATAAAAATGATTAAAAAATAACTTTTATAACACTTCAAATAATAATAATAAGTTTATTATCTAAAATCATCATGAAAATAAGTATTATAATTTGCATATAATTAAGATAGCAAGACCAATAATGTTGAAACTTTTGATCCTAGGCTACCTGTTAGCCTTAACCACTGAGTGGGTCAAAAAATGCCCTTTTACATTGGTATTCTTGGAGGTGGATTTCGTGTAAGACCGGTTAGGATTGTCGGTAATCAACTTTTTATCCAAATAATGTTGAAACTTTTAAGAATGATGTCTCGTATAAGATTTCTAACTTGGGCCGGTTCAACTTCCATACAACCTTGGGCTCAATCTAAATATGGGCCCAAAAGTATCAAGTAGGTTTTCAGCTATGATAAGGAAAGGTTGAGTACTTTCATTTTAATTATAGAGACTCTTAAAATATTGGTCCGGTTGGGAACCGATTACGTCCCTATAGTTCAGTATCGTACAAGTTTTATGGAATTTCAAGATTCGGTCGGACACGAGACCAATTATAGGAGCGGAAGCGGAAATGGTTATGCATAGGACCGATTTTTCAAATTTTTATAAAGTTTTTATTAATTACTATAAACAAGTTTTTTTCAATATTTTTATAAGATTTTCAAGTTCTATTTTTTTTTTTCAATTTTTTTCTAAAAAGATTTCAAGTAAATATATTATTTAAAGTGTATTTCAATGCTAGATTTCAAAAATGACAATTAAAAAACATTTTTGTGTAAAAATATTTTTTAAATATATATATATATATATATATATATATATATATATTTTATCTCTTCAGGCCTAGGACAAGTTTAAGGACTGAGACTGGTTACTGGGCCTAGTATCGGTTCTAGGATTTTTGGTTGTGACCGCCCGATTTTGAAGGGACGGGGACTAACTCATGACCAATTTTTGGCCATTTCTAAGTTTTACTATATGTAGTATTTAGAGGGTGTTCGGATCAGATGTGTTTATAAAGTGATTTTTATGATTTTACGTTGGAAAATGGTTTTAAATCTCTGAAAAAGTGGGATGTTTGGATATGTATTATGAAAGTGATTTTATGATACTGGATATTTAATCAAATAATTAATTATAATAAAATGTGATGTATAGATGTACTTATGCTCTTTGAAGTTGTATAATTACTTTTGCATCGTCTAACATTCCAAATATGGACAAAGATGAAAATAAATTCATCAAGGGAGAAGTAAAGTTGAAAAATATAATGAAGGAGGAAAGACTAAGGATTTAATCATCATTTCTAAAAGGCGGTGGGCTAAATTGGAATACAGGAAGACATGTTTCATATAAACGTGCATTTGCAGAGAAAGAGAGATCAGTTGGAGATGTACTTATCCGATTTGATGATTCAAATTGACAGGTTCTCGTTCTCGTTCCATATGGGTTATCTTTGAATCCCTAGTAGAAACCTAGTAAGTCCCATAAGTAAAACCTTAAATTTTGTTAAACAATCAAAGGAGACATAGACAAGTCACAAGAAGTTTAGAGAACACGTCAGCATATTAAAGTATGGTTTCATATAGGAATTTATTTAGGGAGTTTTATTTGACTTGTAAGTATGAATGGGAGGCTATAAGGTTCTCGATTTATTGAATGTGATATAGAAGAGGTTGTTGTGCAAAGTTAGAGAAGAAATGCTCGATTTGATGCATGTAATGTTGTTTATATTATATTTTGGTATATATATATGTGTGTGTGTGTGTTATACAATCATTTATATGTAAAAACAATTGAGGAGAATTGGTGGTTTCAAGTAGGAATTTATTTAGGGAGTTGTTTAATGTGACTTGTAAATATAAATGGAAGGTTATAAGGTTCTCGATTTATTGAATGTGATATAGGAGAGGTTGTTGTGCAAATTCAGAGAACAAATGCTCGATTTGATGCATGTAATGTTGATTATATTAATATTTTGGGATATATATATATATATATATATATATATGTGTGTGTGTGTGTGTGTGTTATAAGCATTTATATGCAAAAACAATTGAGGAGAATCGGTATGCGTAGAATCAAGTAATTAGGACTTGTAACGATGAACCAGTTGAACCGAGAACCCATAAACAACTTGTGCATTTTGTAGAACAGTGCAAGATTTTCTTTATTATTGGCACGAACATGCAAGGGTTGGCACAAGAGTGCGAAGTTGTGAGCATGGTCGTGCAAGAGGTTGACACGACCATGCGATATCTTTTGTGTAGTTCATGTTAGGTGTAATGTTTGATCATTGACTCGGTCAATAGGATTTGTGCAGGTTGTGTTGCGAGCAAGAACCGTGAAAATGCACATTGAGGTTAGTTTCCAATGTGATGTAAATCGTTTTTAATTCCTACAGATGTTTTATTGTGAACTATGTATTTCAAATACTTAAATATATATATACACACACACATACTTGTGTGTTTACTTGTTTTAAACTATTTTAACATGCAAAATAACGTTTGGTATACTAAATGTGGCATGATATTTTTTATTTTGACCACCAAATTGTTGGGATTTGCTTGTTATCTTGTCCCACATAGAACAAATGAGGAAATAATTGTTGCCTTATAATAGGATTCCCCTACCTACCATCAAAATGGGCGACCCAACCAAGTGGGTTATCACATATTAAAAGTCACGATGGCTCTTGGCCCAGGCTGCGCAACTCGATGTCCGATAGTTAATTGTCGGTTGATAAGAGGTACATATAAATACCTCAATTCTCTCGTTTTTGGCAGATAATAATCAATATTTTCTAGGTTTTCCTCTCCTGTTCTATACACACAATTCATAAGGAAGCATATTCTTGATTCGTCGGGTTCAAGTTTGATACTTGATCGGGTTGTTGTATCCTCTAGATAGACGTCCGCAAATCGACCGTATGAGGGACGATTTTTTTGTCTAAGGACACTACGATTGCAGGCCTCAATCCAATTAACGATCTTCATCAAATTCTGATCAAGTGTATCGAGTAGTCATCTTTTCGTTACTATTTATGATTATGTATACGAATATATGTATAGAATTCGTTTTAAGTTTATTGTAATATCTGGTTCAAAGGTAATAAATATAAGTTGGGTGGAAAGTTTGTCAATCTTATGTTATTAAGGGGCAAAGTGTAAATAATTGATTAAATAGCTTTAGTCTAGGGTTTTTGGGCATTTTGTGCTTTGCGACCGTGAGAGTCTGGAAGGAAGGAGCAGTAGCGATTTGAAGAAGAAAAGGCAGTGAAGTTTCGATCAAGGTTTTCCTCTTAAGGTATTATTTCGGAATCTATATTCTTCTATTAAGCTTCCTAATCAATATTTAGTTTCAATGGAGGTTGAATAATGATAGGAATGAAATCTGGATTAGAGGAATTGAAATTTATGTGTTATTCACCTGATTGATCGATTAAAGTAGTGTAATCACGTATATGTTCAAGTTTGGGTGATTCAAGGATTTACCTATCGTTGTTTGGTTAAAGGAGACAATCTGTTGGAGGAATTTTGAGTATCGATGTATGTGCTTCTTCGGGTGTTCGAGAACCCATTATCGCCCCCGGGCGAAAGCAGGGTTCGGTCGAGTAGGGGGAGACCCGGTCGACGTGTAGATACCGGTCGGGGGGAGGCCCCGGTCGTAGACACCGGTCGGGGGGAGGCCCCGGTCGTAGATATCGGCCGGGGGAGACCCCGGTCATAGTTTGGTTATCGGTCGGGGGGAGACCCCGGTCCTTGTCACCGGGCGGCAAGGGGTGACCCCGGTCGTGGCGCTCACTCCGGTCGACCTCAAGGCCCGGACCGTGATTTCTGGAGTTGGGCCGAAGCCCAATTTCTGTTAGATATGTTAGGTTGGGTTTTGGTTATCGTGGCCATGCAATAAATTTCCATTGTCAAGGATTTCAACTTTAGACCGTGTATGAGTTTTAGTGGATTATTTCAGTTAAAGGGTAGATATAGTTGGGATAAGAGAGTTAAGGTCAAACCTTGTTAAATTAGAAAGAATCGAGTGTTCATCGGTCGTAGTTTCCTGAATAGGTCTCGGATCGAACTATAGGCGTAAACGCAAGGCTCAAGCTAAGGACACCAGGTGAGTTTTCTGAATTAATTCCTTCTGTTAACGAAAGCATACGAAAGTTTATTTTTAAACTCGTTTTATATATGATGGCATGAGTATTATGAAAATTATATACAAGCTTTGATTTGATGTTGTTTCGGTACTTACTTGCGAGTTTATTTAAATGCTAAGGATGTTTTCCTTATTGTTGACAAAGTGGAAATGTATGCATACATGGTCCTAAATGAGAAGGCTCAAATTCGGGGGGTGTGGCCCGCCTGTGCTCATACGGGGGGTGTGTCTCATCTAAGGCAGTGTGAGTCACAGACACGCTGTCACCTTAGGGTGGCAGTAGTGTGAGCGGAGAAGTTTTCTGAAAGTTAAAAGTTTTTCCTTGAAGCTGAAAATGGTTTATTTTATGATAAATTCTTGATTGTTTGTTTGATGAGTTAAGAATTGTTATAAGAGGGGACTCACTAGACCTTTCGGTCTAACCCTCGCTCTTTTCAAAATCTAAAACCCTTTTCAGGTATAGAGTGGCAGTAGAATGAGCAGTTACGTTTTAAGAGAAGATGCGAGCTGGAGCTGATTTAGAGGTCATCCATTGTAGATTCTTATTAGTGTATTCTCAGTTGTGTACTAGATTGTCTTCCGAAAACCTTGTATTTTGGTGTTGTATTGTGCCATTTGGCTTTATTATTTAATATAGTTGGTTCTGTCTTTTGTATTGAGAGTTGGGCTGTTACATTTATAAAATTATTATGTTGTTATCAATTACTAAGATTGGTGTGTAACGATTTTCTGATTCGTTAATCTAAGTTCTAACACAAACCATATTTTTTTGCTTTCTTATTGTTGTTGTTTGGCGTCCCATATCCATCACATACAAGGCAAAATGAGATGAAGTTTTGTAACCCCTCGTATGTTAAATTAGGGATATGTAAAAAGTCATTCGACCTCATGTTAAAACCGATTGATCATATATCCAAAATTTTAACATCCAAATATGAGCAGTTGGTTCTTGGATGAGAGCTCAAAATCTAATTAACTGAACCAATCTAATCTAATATTATTGTTCAACTACCATCCAATTAACAAATATACATAATTATTACTATTTTACGATAGTTGATTTTAGTTGATATTTATTTGTAATATTTATAAGAAACTATAAAAAATATGAACAATTGGTTGAAATAGTAGATTAGTTGGTTGAAACTTGCATTAATATATTGGATGTATCACCTTCGACGTGTAGCTCAGTTGGCAAAGGGGCTATGCGACTTTACCCAAATACAAGACATATCGCGTGTTCGATCCTTCCCCTGGGTGCCCCCGCTATCTAATCTGATTCAATGTATAAGCAATAGTAACCCGATCCAACTATTCACTGAATTGGATTGGATTGGTTGTCCAACTTTGATTGAATTGAATCGGATGGTGAAATACAAAAAACGATTGGATCTAATCGAATTCAACTAAACAAATCGATAAATACCCTATGTCAAATCAACTATATTTTTTCTGTTTTGATAATTAATTAAAAAAATTATTGTGGAATGTATGTGAATCTTAAAACAAAATGATAAACAAAAATAGAAAATATTCTTCTAGAACATAAATAATAATTAATTTAAAACTTATTGTTATTTTATTATGTTGACAAACTTTGTATTTAATTTCCTAGGTGTGAGTAATTACAAGATTAGGTTGATAGTCTTGCTTATATATATTTATACTATTAATACCCCTAATAAGTCCATACAAATTCTAAACTACTCTTTATTAAATAAAAGAAAAAAATCTTTCCTTTTAGGTTATCAAACAATATTTGCAATTTTTAATTGAGTTTATATTTAATTTCTAAATATCGCATAAATAATTCTAAATTACCAACTCAATAAAGTATTGCATCTAAATTAAGAAAAAAACAATAACAAGTCTAAAAGAGTATTTAAGAAAAGTACACAATATGCTACAATGAAATATAAAATTTTATTGTAAATCTAGAATGGAAATTTAATTCACTTCACTAAAAATAATCAAAATTTATGTTTGAGCAAAATAGAAAATTTTCAATTATCATTACAAAACAAAGGGTTTCACCGACGGATTTTCTGCCTGTAATTCTAGTGGATTACTGACAAATTGGCCGTCACCGGTGGATTATCGACGGGGGTTTTCCATTGGTGATTGAAAATCTGCTAATAATCACGATCAGCAGACATATTTTCTCCAACGAAGAGATCCTTTCGGTGATGACTTTTTTGGGCAGATTACCCACAGAGTTTTCCATCGGTGGATCCTATTTGTTTTATAGTGTATATGTAATCATACATATTTGTACATAAATAATTAAATATGGTAAATTATTTGATTTTATTAGCATTAATAATTTAATTTAATATTTCATAAATATTATATTATAAAATTTAAGAATTTCTAATAGTTTTACCTAAATATTTTATAAGATATATACTTTATAGATACATGTATGTGTGTTTAATTATTAACTTATAACAAAAAAGCATCCCGACAATTGTCAATAATCTAGATTTGTCTTTAGGTTGGTATATATGTTTATTTATACAAAAAGACTTCCTAATAATCCGGTAACTAATACTTTAATTTCTTCTTTTAATTTTGTGTGTGTGCACACGTGTGTTTATATACATATACAATATATATATATATATAGAGAGAGAGAGAGAGAGCGCAAGGATCATTTGTTAACCAACCAATTGTTGTTAACTTTATGAACTTTGCTCAACCAATAGAAATGCATATTTGGTTGTTGTTTTCATTGTTTATATATTTAATACAAAAGGGTAGAAAGGTCATTTCGTGATTAACCAATAATTCATTTATTTTCTTGGGGGTTACAAGAAAAAAAACATCCATGATTATAGCGTAGGTTACAATTTCATAAAATTTTCATTTTTCCATAAACTTTTAATATCATATGAATATTTTCACTTCGATTTCATATGTCCTTGTTCTTTATCTGGATGAACACACCTAGCAGATGTCCTTGTTGTTTATCTGGATGTGAACATTGATGAACACAGATGTCCTTGTTCTTTATCTGGATGTGAACATTGATGAACACAGATGCTTTTGTCTTTATCTGGATGAACACACCTAGCAAATGTCCTTGTTCTTTAACAGATGAACGCATATGTATGTTCAACTAAGTAAAAGAAGAAATGTAACTGTTTTGATTTAAATGTAACATAACTGTTTTGAATGTGTGTTCAACAATGAACATATTTATAGGTGTTTATGAATGTTCATCATGTGCATTTGAAACAATGGGAGATTTAATTCACCATTTGAAACAATGAGAGATTAACTGTTTTTAATTTAGATGTGTAACTGTTTTAAATGTGTGTTCAATAATGAACATATTTGTAGGTATTCATGAATGCTCATTATGTGCATTTCAAATAATGGTAGATTTAGTTCCCCATTGTTCACTTCGGTTACAATTGTTTTCAATGGAACATTAATGAGGCGTTTAATAGCATTTAAAACAATGGAATTTTTAATTCTCCAAATTACCCTTAAACACTTTTGTTCACTTGTCCATTTAAGAAATAAAACATCTTTTATTAATTAGAAATTTACTTTTAATCTCAACCATTCAATGTTAAGATGAAGGGTTTAGATTAGTTCACAAAGTTAACAACAAAACTATGGTTAACAAAAGAACTCAACTCTATATATATATATATATATATATATATATATATATATATATATAGAGAGAGAGAGAGAGAGAGATTAACCTCTCTAAAATTAAAATGTATTGATTTTGGCATATCGTCTCTTGGAGGTTAGCAACATTGACTCGTGTTATATTAGGATAATAAAGTTACATCATAATTTTCTTAGAGGCAAATAATCTATATATATTTAATGCATCTTATTTTATTTTATATACCGAAAATAAGGTTAGTAGGGGGCTCACATCTTTAATTATATAAAATATCAATGGATATGATCAAGGTGTACATGTTTTTTAAATTTAAATATAAATATTGATCGGTTTGAATCATTTCATAATTTTTTTAATTTAATTTTTTTTATTAAACTGGTCGTCAACTGTCAATACATGTCAGATTTTTAATGGATGTGATCAAGTTGTGAGTGTTTTTTACATTTAAATATAAATATTGATCAGTTTGAATCACATCATAATTTTTTTAATTTTCTTTTATAAAATTGGTCGTCAATACATGTCAGATTTTTATATTAATCATGGGATCTAATAAATTATGATATTTGTGAGTATGGAATACTACAAAATCGGAGATACCTATTTAGGCTTGTGTGTATTTCATCTTTGAAAATATACTTTCGTTTAATACATAGTTAAATAAAAGCGTACAATCAATTATTAAATATTTAAAATATCTCTGATCGATTAAGGACATTTTATAAATTAAAAAATTAATATTACACACACCATATTTTGTAATAGCTACTAGTTACTAATTAATAAACTATAAACTTAAAGTAAAATTTTAATTACCTCGTATTTTTTTAAGACTACTAAACAAATATGTTGCATTTATCAAGAAATTAAAAAAACTATATAATAATTTTTATACTAAGATAATATCTTTGTTTATTTAATTTATGATTAAATCTATATATGTCAACAGAAAGCAATATAAAATTACACCATGCTTTGAAAATCTTGTACATGACCTTTGTCATCAATACAATGAAGACCAAAGACAAGAAAAGAAAAAGTTGGTCCAACCCATCTCTCAACTCCATCATACCTTCTTGAAACCTAAAGCAAACTAATCCTCATATATAGTATTTATTTATTTATTAATTAAAAAAATTATTTCAAATATAAATAAGTTGAAAGCCAAAGATTTCTTGATTCGATCTACTAAGGCATTGTTTGGCAAAAAAAAACTAGCTTATAAGCTATTTATTAATTAAAAAAAAATTATAAGCTAGTTTTTTTTTTGTACATGTTTGGATGACCATAAACTAGCTTATAAGCTAGCTTATTGAAAAACTATTCATAGTAGTGTTTTGAAAAGCTAGCTTATCAGCTAGTTTGCCAAACATAGCCTAATTCACCCTACAACCCGTTAAATATGTGATACAATGTCTTTCTTAGTTAATGGCCTTTGATAGAGTTTCATTAGAACATAAATCGTTCATTCTTAAGCCTCCATCATTGATGATGCAATCACGAGGTCATAGTACATGTGAACGTGTATGCATGTAATGGTGCAATAATTGAAACACAAATGAGATATAAAAAATGACAAATGAGAAATCCGTTTAGAAGGCACGTGTATTGTTATTTTTGCTATCTTTACGTCATAGGTCCACAAATCAACTATCCAAACATCTCTTAATGATTTGAAGAATAAATGGTTCTAAAAATCAAAGAAATTGAACAGTTTTTGAGGACTAGATTCGTTTTAACATGTGCATATACATACACATATATCATATGGGTCAGGTTCAAGGAAAAACCTAAAAAAACGAAAAACCGAGGAACACCATGATAGTTTTTCATCTGGACGCTATGCACTTGTGCATAGAAATAATTTGTAACATGCACACGTGTATATAAAAACAGAAAAAACAACTTAAGTTACTTGTATGTACAAGTGCATATCATCCAGATGAAGGGTTAACATGGTGTTCCTTAGTTTTCTATTTTTTTGAGATTTTTCTTTGAAGCTCCCTCTATATCATATATGCTTGTAAAATTTAAATTTTATGTGATATGTAATTATTAAAAATGTGGGGATGTGACCAGATAATGGAAAAATCGTTTTGTTGGATTTTGGCCAGGTGTGTTAGAAACCTGATTACGTGAAAATGTCATCCTATCGATTGTATCTGGATTTCGTAATGTACTCGTTTCTTATGTGCTAACTTCTTGCTAAGCTAGACGTTAATAAAATTTTAGTTATTTAAAAAAATTGTAGGGTATGTATTTCATTTCTGAAGAATTCTTTTATAAATAAAAGTCAATTTTATATGGCACCCCCCACCAAGGGAAAAATTAACTTTTAGTGAGGATTATTTCTAAGTCTATGAGACCAATGATTTAATGATTTGTCATTCTTTAGAATGTATGGAAGCCTTGTCTTAATTTGGTAGTTGTAGTAGTAGAACCATTTCACAAACTTCAAAACCAACTACAAGTCAACTCTTTAAATAGTATTTGAGTTGGTTTTAATTTATTTACATAATTAAACTTATTTAACTTAACATAAAATGTTTTAATAGAGATTTAAGTCTCAATAAAAGGTTTCTTAAATCTTTAAATCGAACCCTTAAACCCTTGTCTAATGACAATGGTTTTGTATATTTAGGGTTTCAAATTTTGTAAAATTCATTTCTTTTTATTTTCGAGATAAAAACAACAAAAGAATAGTAATCAATTTACATATCTTACTTAATTTAAATAAAAATGTATTTTATAATATATTTTAACTACCTAATTCATATCTACATATTCTCTTTTTTTTTCTCTCACAAGATAATACACATGTTTCATGGCAAATAATTGTGTGTTCTTTTTTTTATTTAAGAATTTAATTTAGTTTTTTTCTATAAATTAAGGGAGAATGGGTGGGGTTGGGAGATTAGGGTTCATATAGGTTACGAATTATGACCAAAAATAGGGAAAAAATATATTAATTCTTTGTTTGATTCTAAAGCAATATTAAAATACCAAATATGGTAAAGTAAGGATAAGGGCGGAAAGAAAAAGTGTGTTTCATTATTTGTTCTAATCATTCCTCCCTAACCATGCTATCGATCCCCACATTTTAAATATTTATAAACCATATAATAACATTATTTTTTAAATTAAAAAACGAATATAATATTTCAATTTACAAATAAAGCATTAGAGCTTGTTGTAATAAGTCATTTAATTTTGGAATCTAGAATGGATCCTTCGACCATTTCTGAAATCCGATTTGATCAATTTATTTCGTCGACAAATAGATGTTGAAAACTTTTAATTTTAACTCAAATTTACTTGTATTCGAAAATTGTGTTTAAGAATTGCATCTCTAAATATTTTTGAAAAAGGATTATTTCTTTAAAATTGTTTACCCATAATTGTTTATCAACAACAACAATAATATGTAGAGTAAACTATGATTTTTGTCTCTATGGTTTGATGTTTATAATGATTTTTGTCCGTATGGTTTAAAAGCTGCTTTTTTCGTCCCTATGGTTTCCAATTTGCTTCCATTTTCGTCCTTACATCAAACAACGTTAAGAATAACCGTTAAAAATTCCAAAAACTGATTTGAGAAATTACATATTTAGTCCTTGTGGTATATAAAGTTTGAAATATTTATCCTTAAATTTCAATAAATTTGGCACTCACTACAAAACAGAGGCTTATCACCGACGGATGAATCCGTCGGTGATCCGTCGGTAAAATGGAAATCCGTTGGTAAAGAGGTGGTTGGCGTTCAAATTACCGACGGATCACCGACGGTTATGTTTTTCGACGGATCTCCGACGGTTACCGACGGCGAGGGTATTTCCGACGGATCACCGACGGTTTTCCTTTAGCGACGGATTACCGACGGATTATTTCCGATGGATTCTTTCCGACGAATTTAGCGACGGATTTCCGACAGATATTTATTAAATAAAAATTAAATTAAAAAATACTTTCCGACAGATTACCGACGGATAATCCGTCGGTAATTTAATTTTTTTTTTAAATAATTAAAAATTAAAATTTTCCAGTTTTTTATCCCATACAAAACCTGCCAATTTTTAAATATTACTAATTCTTAAAGTGTACAAAATATCTATAAATACATAAACATAATCCTACGGAGGGGGAAAGGGGTGTTGACTGTTAAACTTGATCATGAACGCGTCAAACTGAGTCATTCGTTCCCGCATCTGTCTCTTCTCTACTTCATCTCTATCCATTCTCTCCTGAATCCCGATCCTCTCTACTTCTTCTCTCTGTAGTCGCTGTTCCTCTCTGCTTCTTCTCTCTGTAGTCGCTCATGCAACTGGATCCTCTCTGTTTCCTCTCTCTCTAACCTCTGCCTCAGCTCCTCCAACTGAAATTCAACATTTGACAAACATATATAGAACAATGTCAGACAACATTTAACAAACATATGATTAACAATGTTAAACAACATTTGACAAGCATACCTCCTCATCGCGACGGGGCTTTAAACGAATCCGGTTAGATCAGGGACAGTATGTGATCAGTTAGGCTTTAACGTACCCAGTTGGGCTTTAAACGAATCTGGTTGGGCTTTAACGTACCCAGTTGGGCTTTAATGGATTTAGTTAGGCTTTAACGTTACCAGTTGGGCTTTAACAGATCCAGTTGGGCTTTAATGGATTCAGTGGGGCTTTAACGTTCCCAGCTGGGCTTTAACGTATCCAATTGGGCTTTAACGTACACAGTTGGACTTTAATGAATCCAGTTGGGCTTTAATGGACCCGGTTGGGCTTTAACGTTACCAGT
Source organism: Arctium minus (assembly GCA_954870635.1). Lineage (NCBI taxonomy): Eukaryota > Viridiplantae > Streptophyta > Magnoliopsida > Asterales > Asteraceae > Arctium > Arctium minus. The sequence continues at coordinate 73,968,039 of OX941094.1, read as the reverse complement.
TGGGCTTTAACAGATCCAGTTGGGCTTTAATGGATTCAGTGGGGCTTTAACGTTCCCAACTGGGTTTTAACGTATCCAATTGGGCTTTAACGTACACAGTTGGGCTTTAATGAATCCAGTTTGGCTTTAATGGACCCGGTTGGGCTTTAATATATCCAGTTGCTTTTAATGGATCTAGTTAGGCTTTAACCTACCTAGTTGGGCTTTAATGGATTTAGTTGGGCTTTAACGTTACCAGTTGGGTTTTAACAGATCCATTTGGGCTTTAATGGATTTAGTTGGGCTTTAACGTTACCAATTGGGCTTTAACAGATCCAGTTGGGCTTTAATGGATTCAGTGGGGCTTTAACGTTCCCAGCTGGGCTTTAACGTATCCAATTGGGCTTTAACGTACACAGTTGGGCTTTAATGAATCCAGTTGGGCTTTAATGGACCCGGTTAGGCTTTAATATATCCAATTGCTTTTAATGGATCCAGTTAGGCTTTAACGTACCCAATTGGGCTTTAATGGAGTTGGGCTTTAACGTTACCATTTGGGCTTTAACAAATCCAGTTGAGCTTTAATGGATTCAGTGGGGCTTTAACGTTCCCAGCTGGGCTTTAACGTATCCAATTGGGCTTTAACATACACAGTTGGGCTTTAACATACATATTATACATGATCACATACGTACTTGTATATACATGATCACATACGTACTTGTATATACATACATGATCACATACGTACTATACATATACATGATGTACATACATACTATACATATACATGATGTACATACATACTTTATATATACATGGTGTACATACATTCATGATCACATACGTACTTGTGTATATACATACATGATCAGATACATACAAACATACATATATATATATATATATACATACATGATCACATAAAAAATAAATATTTATTAAATTATTAAACTTACCGACGGATTCTTAAAGGTCGTCGGTAATCCGTCTGTAATTACCGACGGTTTACCGACGGATGTAAAAAAAATATTTATTAAATTATATAAATTACCGACGGATTTAAAAATAAAAACAAAAGAAAAGAAAAAAATTTAACATCCGTCGGTAATTTGTACATTTACCGACGGATAGTCTATCCGTCGCAAAATTTTCTTTACCGTCGGTGATCTGTCGGTAATTACCGACGGATTAAATCCGTCGGTAAATGTGGTCGGAAATAAGCAATTTTCCAGTAGTGACTTATATATATTTAAATCTTTTTTTTTTCTTTATTATATTTTAACTACATATATATACACATATAACATATATATATATATATGTGTGTGTGTGTGTCTTTAATTTAAATATTAAACAAAATTGATTAATTAACAAAAAAATAAAGTTTAAATGAAAATATGGAATAGTGAGAATAAAGTGCATTTAAAAAATAACCGTTAGGTATAAAATAAAACTAATTTTTCTGGAATCCTATTAAACTTCTTTAGTTGATAACTTAAAAAAAAAAACTTAAATAAATCAAGAAATAAAAGCCTACTAATTTTAGGAGATTTTAACATAAAACTTCGGAAAAAAAAAGAGGTATTCAAGATACTTGTCAATAAATTTAATTTAATAATTTCATTTATTATATTAGTTATTGTTTTCTATTAATTTTCTTTAATTTAAAAAAGATACCATTTACTATTATTTATAATTTAGTAATATAATAAATGAAATTATTAAATTAAAACTATTGATAAATATATGATAATTTTTTTTTCTAAAGTTATATATTGAAGTATTTTAAAATTAATTTTTTATTTATTGATTTATTTAAACTTTTTATTTATTTTAAATTATCATCTGAAAAGTTTAATAGGTTCGAGGAAAAAAATTAGTTTTATTTTATACCAACTTCTTGTTTTTACTAAATGTATTTTACTTTCACTTCCATATTTTTATTTAAACTTTAATTTTTATTAATTAATCAAAAAATTTTAATATTTAAATTAAAATATATATATATATATATATATATATATATATATATATATATGTATGTGTGTGTTATATGTGTATATATTTGTAGGATTAAAATATAATAAAGAAAAAAAAGGATACAATATATATAAGTGCCAAATTTATTGAAATTTAAGGATAAATATTTAAAACTTTACATACCATAAGGATTAAATATATAATTACTCAAATCAGTTTTTGGACTTTTTAACGGCTATTCTTAACAACATTAGATGAAAGGACGAAAATGGAAGCAAATTAGAAACCATGCAGAAACGTAAGAAGCAGTTTTTAAACCACAGGGACGAAAATCGTTATAACCATCAAACCACAGGGACGGAAATCATAGCTTACTATAATATGTATTTAAATTACACGATTGGTCCATGTGGTTTATGTGTTTTAACAGTTTGGGTCCCTAAAATAAAATATTTATGGATTGCATCATCGTGATTTGCATTTTATAACGCCTTGTGTCCCTACTTTTAACTCCGTTAAAAAAATTATGTTAAATAGGTTAATTACAGGGGTATTTTAGTCATTCTATTTTATTTTTATTTTCAATTATAAACAAGAAGGACCAAATATGTAACTTACTCTATTCTTTATCAATAATCGGTCCCACATTTTTTTATGTTACCAATTAAATGGTGTCACCTGTTTTTTATTTATTTATTTAGTTTTGTCTCACCACCATCACCACCTGCAATCCCTGTTCATCACAAAATCAATATACATAGTATGAAGAAAAACCAAAATCCGTCTCGAAATCTTAATCAAAAACTAAATTGTGTGATACATCCTAAAATTAAAATCTAAATCAGATGGGTTTGAAATCTCCATTTCCAGATCGAGGATTGTGAGGTGGAGACAAATGGCAGACGATGTAAGCCAAAACATAAGCTCCTAACCCACTGCTTCTCAACCTACCATCGTCCATGTGTTCATCCGTCCATCCATTAAGAGTAAATTACCGTCGTCGATGAAACCTCATCTTCCCCAATAAGACCTCACTGTCTTACCCAAATCCAGACCTCCCCTAAATCCATACCTCAACGACCAGATCTAGACACCTCCAATGACCAGATCCAGACCTCCCCTAAATCTAGATCTAGAAGACTTCAATCGACAAACCCTCACCGTCCCACCCTCCCTCTTGCGACTTCCTCTTCCACACTCCACCACCTGTCTCTTCGTCTTCATCACCACAGGCATGGAGTCACAGCCGAAATGGGAGGACTTCATTGACGCAGAAGATTACTTGAATGGCAAACATAAGTTTAATATCAACCATAGATTAGTTTTGCTTTTCCACAGGATTGACGTCGATCCTTCCGATGGCTTTGTTACTGAACACGAGCTCACGGAGTGGAACCTTGAGCAATTAAAGAGGGAAGTCTTTCACCGCAGTCAAAGGGAGATGAAACTGCATGATAAGACCACAGAGATGAAGATGAAGAGACAGGTGGTGACACGAGTTCACGGTCAGTCTGGATCTCTGAATCGCCGAAGATGACAAGGTTCCTGTATTCCGGTGATAATTTGGGGGAATGGTCCCTGTACGTGTGCCTTCCCAAGATAAATAATATACATATATATTTTATTATAATAGAGTAAATTACATGTTTGATCCTGATGTTTTTAATAAAAAATAGAACAGAAATAAAATGACTAAAATACCCTTGTACTCAACCTATTTAATAGAAATTTTTTAACGGAGTTAGATTTAGGAACCCAAGGCGTTATAAAATGCAAACCACAAGGATGCAATCCATAGATATTTTATTTTAGGGACCCAAACTGTTAAAACACCTAAACCACATGGACCAATTATATATGTAATTTACTCTTTCTTTTATTTTACAATTCATTTTGAAAATAAAACTTTGCATATGATTAGATACGGCCTAAATAAAATGATAGTGTTAATACTTTTTAACACTTTCTAAAATTTTAAATGAGACTTCTTTTTGAAAGTGGAGATGTATATTTATTTATTTATTTCTAGCATTTGAATTTTGACATTGAAGTCAATACTTTTTAAATTATATTACAAGAAAAAAATATATTTAAATTACTCGTATTTTAACATTATAGACCATTTTTCATTTAATTTATTTGACGATACATGCAATTTATTCAAATACATACATCAATTTGTGATACATTTTATATATTTTAAAAGGGTTAGCCTATTTACACTTCCTAAAAATCTATATACACTATCTCAAATTATTATATTTAATTTTAATTTTTAAAGTGCTAAAAATATGGCGCCCGTAAACCATCTTTTTATAATATTTAATTTAAATTTAAAATGCTAAATTTTAGGACTTAGGCTCGCAATTGGATTTTCCTTCTTGAATTTTAAAATTTTCTTTTTTTAAACAAATATATTATTTACTATCTTTTTTATTTTCAATCTTTTCATTTTTTTTATAAATGTGGATAATAAGGGTTTGTTTGTTTACCTCTTAATGGTTCTATTAAGAGCCAACCTCTTAATGGTTCTATTAAGAGACAACATCTTAATCGTTAAGAGGTAACTCATGTTTGGCAAAAAAAAAGGTTTGCCTCTTAATGGTTCCAAAACCCTCTGAATGATTTTGTATCTTGACCCTGTCTTAACCATTTAGAGCCCTGATTTCATTTTTAACAATTAGCAAACAACCATATTTCATTTCACACTATATCATAAGATCCTCTTAATCATTCTGACAACTTAATCATTCTGTACCAAACCATTCAGCAATTGCCAAACAGCCCCTAAGTGTACTTTCAAACTTGTATACAATACACGCCACTATTATGTCATAATTGGTTCGTTTCAGATATGATTGCACTGCAGCATGGACTACCTCGTATAAGAATCAATTAAACAATTACATCGAAATTATTCACTTGAAAGAGTTATATTAGAACGATTGACGATGTAATTTTGAATTAATACATATTTCAATCTTATTATGAATTAATATATATTCTACTGTTTTTACTTTTTTTCTAATGCAATTTTAATTATTATACTATTAAATATAAAAATATTTTAGAGTATTTTATTTTCATTTTTTTGGTTAAATAGTATGTTAATTTTTGTTATCATTCTTGTTATTATCATTTAATTATTATCATCATCAATCAAATATTTTTACTTTTTTTTAGATATATTTTAAAATTCTATTTGATTATAGATGCTACATCTTTTGTCTCTTATTTCATCTCTTTTAATTTGAAAGAGAATAGAAATTGGCAATAGAGCAAAAATATTTTTATGAAGATAGTAAAATAATAATAACTTACATTTAATAAATAAAATATATATTAAATTTATTGAAAAAGATTAAAAAAATAGAAAAACAGAAAACATAAAATAAAATATATGGAAGTATGGTACTAAAAAGCCTAAAAAATAGATAATTAAACTATAAAAAAAAGCATGTGAATAACATGTAGATAAGAGATGATATTTAAGATGGTGTAAAATAGTGTAAGTGATAGTGCTAATAGTAGCATCCATTTTAAAACATGCATATATAAAGTCGATTAAAAAAGTTATACCTTTCAAAATGAAAGTCGTCAAATTAAGATATTTATGTGTTTTAATTTTTGTATACATGTATGTTTATATATATGCGAAAAACCAAAAAGTTTAAATTCTTATCAAAAAAGACCATGAAAACTTGTCTTTTAAGTTTTGTGTTATAGATTGACTTTTTTATTAATTTATCGGGCAACACCGTATATTAATTAGATTCAAACCTAATATCTTTAGATCATTATTAATGGAACAAATTTAAACAAATTCAATTCAACAATTTACAACAAAATAAAGAATTAATTATTTCATAAAGTTTAAGTGAAAATTGTTGTTATTAACTTATTGTGGTGCCACATATTTCAACTTAGGTGTGAAACAAGTGAAGACAGTGGGCGGCCATGGGTGGAGGAGAACCAATGAGTATTGTATTGACAACAAGAAAGAAATAAGGTGTAAAATATATAGCAATACTCTCTGGACCCTCACTCAGTCTCCCACCCACCAATCACCAATATTTCCTCCTCTACTTCTCTCTTTTTTTGCAATTTAAAAAATGTAGTAGGTGGTCGAGAACGACGGTGGTGGTGATGTCGACGGTGGTGGGCAGATGATTACGGTGGTGGGGTTTTGTGTTCGAGATGGTACGTGGTGGCGGTGATGGTCGGTTTTTGCATACATGAGTAACAATTTTGGAGATTAGGGTTTCGTTATAATGGCTGAGAACTAGTTGCAGTATAACAAAATTAATGGAGTATTTAATGGGACTTCAAGTTTATAAGATCAAAAGTTATGCATCCAATACAAAAAATTATAATAAGTTATTAGAACGAAACTAGACGACCTAACAAGTATTATCGGTGAATTTAAGTTGAGTTTAGCTAATAGGACATATGAAGTAAATCGTCACATATTAGTGTTTTTATAGGACATTTTTTGAAAAATGTCATATAAGGCTAAGGGCATCAACAAATATGTAAAACACTGTTTTTAATTTGCAATATTTAGTGAGAAAAATAAAAAATGTCCAATATATTATCCTATTTTTTACATCAAATAGAATGTTACTAGTATATTTTTACTTTTTTATTACAATATTTTCAATTATATTCCTATATTTATTAACTCTACAGATTATACCCATATACTTTATATTTTTGTAATCACAATATTATCATACTATTTGCATCAAATTATAGTTCACAATTAATTCCAAAAAAAATCCATTTAATTAAAATGTTACATATAGTATTGTGTTGTAAATTATTTAAAAATTATTACTTTTTATAAAATTAGTTGACTATATTAAAGTTAAATTATTAAAATCTAAAAGTTAATATAATTCTAGTTTATTAAAATGTTATTAGACAATGAAATAAAATAAATTCAAAAATCATAAGATTCAATTCAAGGAACATTTTGTAAATTTAGAACCTCACCAAAAATAGAGTCTGATACATATAGTGTTGTACCACTACGGTGTTTTATTATGTATAATACTAAAATAGTGCAAAAAATAGTATATTCATTGGAGAGGATTGGGTGTGAAAATTTAGTATGATGCAAAAAAAATGCATTAAATGGAGATAGTCTAATGGGACATTTTCAAAAATGTCCTATAAAAAAAAGACTATTAACACGATTTAATTGGTTTAATTAAGTTGGAAGGTCAACTTAATCGATAGAACTTGTTAGGTCTACTAAATTCGTCTTAATAAGTTATTATAACGTCATTATACAAAGACACCAGTTGTTGGTCCTAAAAACTGTTTATTTGAGGTATATAATATTTATATACAACAAAGTAAACCCAAACACATACTCCTTTCCTCTAGTAATATTTGAACCCTTGATCTCTGAGAAAGTTGGGTTAGTAGGTATGGCTAAGCCAAAAGGTTATTTGGTTGGTCATACAGACTTAAAGTCTTATTAAATACCTCCTTAGAGTCCTTCATGTTGTAGCCCAGTGGTAAATTAACATCCTGGGGGGGTCAATGGATAGTATCCCTGACTACCCAGGTTCGAACCCTGTGGTGAGCATCATGTGACATCCATGATCATGGGTCTGCCACATAGTGGTACCCTTAATTGGGTTGGGTCGTGGTCGACGGGGATTAGTCGGGTGACACCCTTAAGTGGGAGCCCGGATACCCCGGGAACATGCGCGTGTGTTAACTTGTCGTTCAAAAAAAAATACCTCCTTAGAATGTTCATTTCAATTGTAACAAGACTTGTTGTGATGGTGTGTGGATGGGCTTTGGGGTCTAAAGGTTGGTATGTTGAGATAACAAAACAAAATGCTTTTAAGTTTCATGTTAAATTATAGATGAAATCATGATTCCCATAAAAAATAACATTGTCAACCCTTGGAGTACCAAATATTTGGTACTTGTATGTAGTAGGACAAACTCTTTAGTTATAAAATCTTCATTGTCAAGGGTAAGTTGGTAATCTCACACTAGGACAAACAGGTCGTTACGACATTTGCATTACAAAGGATAATTTAGTAATTTCACATTAGAAAGAGCCATGAACATTCCCATGTCATGAGAAGACAACAAGAAGGATCCAAAGAGTGGATGGAAGCAACACAAAAGAGAAAGGTACCCTTGTGTCTTTTACCCTTTTTAAGAGGTCAACCAGTCATCAACCATTTCCATATTTTCGTCGCCTAAACCTTCGTTTACGCGCAACCATGATCTGATCTTTGTGATGTTGGCTAAGGGAGTCGAGCACCCTCTGAAAATAATATCAAGAAAAGTCACACGACACAATTTCAATACGAAATTGGTTACTTTAAATAGTATGATTTAATGTAATATATATATATATATATATAGGGGAGCGGTCAAATGGAAACCACTCTAATTTTGAAAACCGTGGAAACCCTCGATTTCATTGGTTAAATTAATAAAATTGTTTCATGAAATTGTTTAATTTGATGAAATTGTTTTATACAATTCTTATATTGATAAAATTGTTGCATATATTTGTGTTTTTTATGTAAAAATGAAAAAGTTTCATCAGACTGCGAAAATACATGAAACAATTTCATCAGAATGAGAAAATTAGATGAAACTACATAAAAAACACAAATATATGAAACAATTTCATTAATAAAACAATTATATGAAACAACTTGATCATATTAAACAACTTTATGAACCAATTTCATTAATTTAACCAATGAAATTGACGGTTTCCAAAGTTTCCAATATAATATGGTTTTCAATTGAAACCACCTCTCTCTCTCTCTATATATATATATATATATATGTGTGTGTGTGTGTGTGTGTGTGTGTGCACTTGTGAAATCGAAGGTAATGATAATGTCGACGTATTACGGTTGTGAAAAGTATATAACCCTTCTTCTGGTTTTTACAAATGACACAATTAATTTACGATTTTATGACGATAACCTTACGTCATAACCAAGGTTCTAAATGGCGTGAGGCGTGGCGTGGCGGCGAGGCCAAGCCTCAAGCGTGACTTATGGCGTCAAGTTTATAATTCATATATAATATTATGTATAAAAATGTATATTTTGTAGTGTTACTCAATGAGTCAATAGTAATAAGCAACTTAAATTAGGTTATATATTAAAAAACTTGAAAATAAGATATTAAAAACGTAAAGAAAAACAAATATCTCATTATGATAACTACGCATTTGGTCATGGCGTGCCATGAGCTTAACGTGGCGTGACACACAAGCCTTGGTGCCATGACGCGCCATGACGGCTATGCGGCGAGTTTTTTTAGAACAATGGTCATAACCAATATTTACAATAACATAACTAATTTATCAAACAAAAGAGCATACTTTTGATTTCCATCAAAACAAGAGTGAATTACATAAATGGTCCCTCGTGAATGCCTGGATTTCACTTTTCGTCCCTCAAGATCTGAAAGTACATTGGTGGTCCCTAAAAGCGAGATATGGTGCCCAAACTCGTCCCTGGCGCTAACACCGTTAGTCTAGGCTCCGTTAAGTCTATCATGTGCCCCTCACGTGAGGGGCATTTTTGTCTTTTTATCTATCTTCTTCCTCCCTAACTATTTTCTCCACGAATCAAGAACCCTAAATTCTTTGTTTGAATACTTAACCCAGGAAATTCAACCAACCTTTTCTCCCCCACCACACCTTCAACTATTCACCAAATTCCAAACTCACCCATTTCTCCACTACCACAATACCCCTCCTAAACTCCATATCCCATGCTCCACTTCCAGTTCCAATTCAAACAACATCGATGATATAGAACTGGCGGCGATGGATTTGGCAACAGGATCGAAAAGATGAACGCTCAGATGCTACAAACTCAGGAAGCCATGGAATCCAACAGGAAGTTGTTGTATGCATAGCTAGGGTTGTACCTTGGATTAGAAAAAGAGGAATTGAGGAGAAAATGGGAGAGAATGAAAGAAGATGAAAAATGGATTTTGGCTGAAAATTTTCAGATTGGGGTTCCCTTCCCTCACACACCTCCGTTCTGTCGCCGCCCCAACCCTCCCCTACCACCATCTCTACAGTCTAGACCTCACTTCCAGCGCCACCAACGACCACCGTAAAAAGCCTCGAATCTCCCTAGAAACCCTCTTCTTCATCATAACCGTATTTTGATTTCTATTTAGGGTATCGACATATTCAGGTTATATTTGTTTATGGTTTCAAATTTTTGTTTACGAATTCAATTTTGTTTAGGTTTCGATCGAGAGATCTAGATTAGATTGCTTTTCGTTTTCCATTTTTGTTTGTAGTTCCAAATATTGGATCTCTATATGTTATTTGGGTTGTTTCTTGTGTTTGAATCTGATATTTTTCATTTACGGATTTGATTACTAATTTCATTGTGTTCTTGATTTCATCAAGATTTCGGTTTTGCATTTTTTGGGTCTGAGCATTTACTGGTGATGGATTTGTTCAAGTTTGTTTAAAGTTTTTATTTCATGAATGGATCTGTATCAGTTTTTTTGGGATGATGATGTTCTTGACTTGATTATAATGTTCTTGGGATGGATGTGAGGTTGAAGAAGATAGATAAAAGACAAAAATATCTCTCACGTGAGGGGCACATGACCCACTTAACGGAGCATGCCTTAACGGCGTTAGCGCCAGGGACGAGTTTGGGCACCATATCTCGCTTTTAGGGACCACCAATGTACTTTCAGATCTCGAGGGACGAAAAGTGAAATCCAGGCATTCACGGGGGACCATTTATGTAATTCACTCTCAAAACAATTTTAATCCATTAAATTTTTTTTTTCTTTTTCGTAAAGCACCAAAAATCTAGGACAACAACATATAAAATCAGCTTTTTATGAAAATAAAATTAGCTTTAATAAAGAAAATATATTGACTTTTTAAAAATTACATATGATTTATTCCAATTGCTAATTAATTATATAAATTTAAAACTAATTAAAAGAACTTCATTTATTTCAACCGTAGGATTTAATAAAGACAAAAGGTTTGTTATTCGTCCCAAAAATAATGATGACGTGGCACCCATATCGTACCCATCCCTTTGCTTAAGCAACCAGAATTTTCCAACCTTTTTTTTAATATAAAAAGAATAAAAAGGTAATGATAATATAATTCTTTTTATCTTTAAAAATAAAAGTAGGTTTAATTGAATAAACTAATACAAATAAAATTCTATTCAAAATTCCCCTACCATTTATATATATTGGGCCATCTTTATTTATTTTATTTGGAAAAACATGTTTTAGTTAAGTTTTTATTCGACATAATTAAAATTAATAAATTAACTTAAACATCTTGAGTGTAAATAATATTTTTTTAGATACTGTCGATTGAATTTAAGCAGTTTATGAAACGTTTCAAAATTAGAAGTGTTGAAATTAACTTAATTTTAGAAGAAATTATAGTTCATTTGCAAACCTAACTTGTGTTGTGAACCGAGTGACAAATAGAACACAACAATGTTTTTTCATTCATCATGAACAATAAAAATGACTGGTTTTATAACATTTGTGATGAATGTTTATGCCATTCATGATGAATCCGTGAATGTTTGGGACACGTAGCACGCTCTCATTAATATTTATCCCTCGGTTCATGATGAAAGTTAGGTTCGCAACTGAATCTGTCACTAGTTTGTGATATATATGTATATGTGTGTGTGTGTGGAAGTTCATACGAGAACACCTTCATTTTACGAAAACGTGAATACACTTTTTTACTATATAAAATCACATCGGATGATACTCTGTTAGTGTGGCTCGTGACCTACCAAAGGTCGTCCGCATCTGATTCATTATCACTTGTGACGGATTGATTCACCAAAGTAAAAATGTAAATTATTGATGTTCCCGTATGAACCTCCACTTATATATATATATATATATATATATATATATATATATATATATATATAGGGGAGCGATCAATTGGAAACCAGTATTACATTGGAAACTTTGAAAACCGAAATCAACCAATCAGTGAATTTCTTTTTTTATTTTTATTTTTAATTGAAAAGGTTATTTTTGTCTTTTACATTATTTCATAATATATATGGTAACTGTTATTATTATTATATTAATAATTATTTAATTTTAATTTAGCTTATATATGGTAATAATAATCATTGATTAATTTAAAAATGAGATATTTAATTTAGGTAAATTATTTAATTTTAATTTAGCTTATATATGATAATAATGAAACAATAATACTAACAAGATGAACCAGATGAATCTATTTTCATTATGAAACAATAATGCTAACACGATGAACTTGATTAATCTATTTTCATATATGGATATGCAACTGAACAGATAATAAAACAAAAATGGAAAGTTAACAAAAATGACACAAATTCATCATGTTTCATTATGAAACAATAATGCTAACATGATGAACCTGATGAATCTATTTTCATTATGAAACAATAATGCTAACACGATGAAACTGATGAAATCTGTAATACAATGAAATCTGTAATCCACAAATTAATTCTGTTTCATCACAATATTAGATTGCGTGGGAAATTTTATAATAAAATGAAATTAAAAAAAATATTTTCTTACATTTTAAAAGAAAAATAATTTTTTTGATGAAAAGACAAATGCTCCACGTTTTCATAGTAAAAAAAATAACAAAATTTAGATTGCGTGGGAAATTTTATTTTGGTTTCAAGTAATCTAAATAAAATAAATCTTTTTTGTCATATTTGAGACACAAAATCAAAAGACATATTTACCCTTTTCATCTATTATTTTTATTTATTATTAATAAATTAATTAATTTACTACCATATATAATCTTAACCATTGATTATAAAGATCAATGGCTGAAATTTAGTTTCCAAAGTTTCCAATAAAACTTGGTTTTCGATTGATACCACCTCTATATATATATATATATATATATATATAGAGAGAGAGAGAGAGAGAGAGAGAGAGAGAGAGAGAGAGAGGGGTCTATTAGGAGCTCGAAAACCATCCACAATGTGCCACATGTCCCTTTTTAGAATGAATATTCATCATGAATCACACATTCATGATGAATATGTTTCAACATTAATGATAAATAAACATTTATAATGAATAATATATCCATATTCTTAATTAATGTCACTGTCATGCCATGGACGATTCTCAGTTTTTTAATTAATTTTAGGGTAATAACGGAACCTGCCCATATATGTGTATATATATATATTCTATTCTTTTTTAATAAATATATATATATATATATATTCTATATATCTATAACATAATACATGTGTCAATAGCATTATGTTAAATTAAAAACCATTTTTTTGAGAGAGATTAACAAAAAGAACTTAACATTTAATCTTGAATCCACCATCATATTTAAAAGTTCAACTCAATACCAGTTTCATCGAAAGTTACTTGTAAGACTAAATACAATTTTTAATTAAATTTTCCAAAAGAAATAATCATATATTCTCAAAAAAGAAAAATGAGAATTATATAGCAACCATAGATTTCGAAAGTAAACCTACAAAAAATAAAATACCTAAAAGTATTTATTTAAAAGATGCAAAACCTGAAATTTCAAATTAAAAATCAATTTATTCTTGACTAAATTTGTCACTTTATAAATGTCAACCAGATTCCAGTAATTTATACTCTCCGTACTTCCCACAGATATCTCATAATACATTTTGGTAAAGAATTCCTTTATTTTATATATATAGAGAGAGAGAGGGGTTAAAAAATCTAAAAAAATGAAAAATTAAGGAATAACCATTTATCTGGACAGTATACACATATGTGTATACAAGTAAATTAAGTTTTTTTTGGGTTTTTATACACGTTTGCATGTTAGAAATTACATATATGCACATACGTATACCGGTCCAATGAACGACTATCAGGATGTTCTTCGGTTTTTCATTTTTTTGCGTTTTTCCCCTAAACCTGACCCTATATATATATATACATATATTCATATATATATATATATATATATATTCATATATATATATATATATATATATATATATCAACTGACTTTCTTCCAAGTGTTTAATTCTACAACCAGAAGACCAAGAGAGAAAAACTTCAGTAGCTAAACTTTACATGGCAGAAGAATTTCAGGCGGAGGTTTGCGGAGGAAACTGGTGGAGTTCACCAAGAACCACCACCTTCACCGGTTCATCATACATCGGAAACTATGGAGGTTGCTACCAAAATTATGATTTCATGAACACAAAAACATGGTCAACAGAAGACTCTTCTTCCAATACTCACACCTCCATAATTTCCCAAAAATCCGGTGGCTGCGCCACCGCTATCTCGCCGGATTCCGCCTTTCAGATGATGGGTTCGCCACCGTCTACAACCACCAATTGGAATCAAGCTTTATTAATGTAAGCATAACACATAGCTAACTTTTTGTTTCTTTATTTATTTTTTTTTGTTTACTTTGTTTTTTCAATTATTGAATTCTTTCAACTTTACATTCCACTACAACAAAAATGGTCCAAAGATTTCTTTGTAATTATATGAACCCAAAAAAGAATCTTGATCAATGATCACAATTCACATCCCTCAAAATTTGATTTTTGATTTTTTTTTTGTAGTAATGGAAGAAATGAAGATGGGAGTATTTTCAATGAAACCCTACCGGAAATCTTGAACGATTTAAATTCCGGCGGCCAAGATTCTGGTGGTTTTGATATGGATCAACAACAAACTTCAAATTTCATGACAAATTCCGGTGATTCCACCGGAAATTTGGTGAGTAGTACTTCTTCATATGGTTACCCATCAAGTTTGCTACAAACTTTATTCGATAGTACTTCACCGCGGCCGCTATACGATTTCGAAGCGAATTTAAGCGAATTTAATCCGGTTTCGAGCATGCCCAGATTCACTTCTTTAGTAAAGCCAAAACAACAGGTTTCTGGAGGTTTAGGTTTAGGTTTAGTAAAGACCCCTTTCTGGAATAATGCATCGGTTTTGGATTCGAACGATAATCGAGCGGGTTTTTTCGGTTCGACGCAGTCTCGATATCTCTCGTCGACGTATGAAGAGAAACCCAATTGCCCCAATCTTATAAAGGTAATAAAAAAGATCAATTTTTTTTACTTGCATATGATATAGTACTCATGTTCATCAAGATTAGGGTTTCATCAAGAATTTGTTTCTTGAATTTGAATTCAGTCTCAAAATGAAGAAATTCGGGACATGGGATCGTCGATGAAGAAGAACTCGGGTGAATCTACGTTCAAACGACCTCGTCTTGAAACACCATCGCCATTGCCAACTTTTAAGGTATATATATATATACACATATATATTGCTTTGTTTTCTAGAAAATTTTCACACATTTTTTCAAGAAAACTCGATTGTAGATCGATGTGTACGTAAATACAAAACCCTAATGAAATCTCGTTGGTTTTCAGGTTCGAAAAGAGAAGCTAGGGGATAGAGTCACCGCACTCCAACAATTAGTTTCACCATTCGGAAAGGTAATCCTAATTAAATCTTAAAGATCTTTTCTCTAACTTATTTTGTTCAAGAATTCAATTTCTAGATGCATTATCTTGTTGAAGAATTCGATTTAGTTTTGGTAGCTTACAACGATGAATTAAATTTACAGACCGATACAGCATCAGTTCTCCACGAAGCCATCGAGTACATCAAACTCCTACACGATCAAGTCAATGTACGTTTTCATTCGAATCTATTTCCACATCATATAATTTCATATGCAACAAGTTCATTGATTTCGTTATGTATTTCAGGTTCTAAGTGCGCCTTATATGAAAAACGGAGCTACTATGCAACGACAACAAGTAAGATCGATACTTAAAACTCATATCGTGTTTATTTGTTCAAATTAAACGGTATTCGTTAACATATGAATTCATTTTTCTAGATTCATGATCGCAAAGTCAAAGACTCGATCGAAGGAGCTAAACAACAGGACTTGCGGAGCCGAGGACTCTGCCTTGTGCCAGTATCGAGTACGTTCCCAGTTACCACTGAGACCGTGCCCGATTACTGGTCATCAAGTTTCGGAAACACATTCAGATAGAGGTGATAACGAAGCGAATAAAACCATTTCACCATGAATACAGTCTTACATCGGTAATTAGACTTTAATCATTTCTCTTTGGTATATGTTGAAATCTCATTTCTCTCCTACACAACTTTTTTGGAGAATAATCTGACGAAATTTCACATATTTTCACAACCATTTGGTTGGTCTCAAAGAGCTTTTTCGTTATTTTGATTAAAACACATTGATTAAAATAACGAAAAAGCTTTAAAATTATATGAAAATATAAAATATTGAGAGAAATATGAGCCACATATTGGAGTAGTGTAGTTGAAGTACAATGGAAAAAAAAGGGTAGAAAGTGAGCCTTGAAGGAAGGACAACCAACGCCAGTTTGATGTAGGGTTAGCAAATGATAACCTTTCCATATAAAGAAAGAAAAATGTTTTTTTTTTTGTAATTACTTGTATTTATAATATTTAATAATAAGTTGTTTTGTGTTAGTTTAATTTGTGAATTTCTTTTTTCTATTAAAGTTTCTTTATTAGTGATCGATTAAGTTGGTAGAGAAAACCAAAAATCTGAAATAAAAATGTTTTATTTGTCGTTTGTTTGTTGATGTATTTTTCATAATTTGTTGGATATTAAGTAAATGTGAACGAACTTTTTTTAAAAAGACTTGAAAATTGATATATCTGAATTGAGGTAAACTAGTTGTTTGTTTTTAAAAAAAACCTCTTGATAGTTCTTAAATCTGAATCGGTCAGACTTTTTTATATTCAGATTGTATTTTTTTCTAGCTTTTAGAACCTCTTAACTCTTAAATACATCTGAAATAAGAAGTGGTGACCTAACTTCTTGAAATCTCTTATCGCCGCATCATTTCATATGCTCTCTTTTCTCTCAAGACGCCTTCAGACGTTACAAAAACAAACAGTCTTATTGATTCAGATTTCAGACTTCAGCACCACCTCTTATTAATCAGAAGTGAAATAAGACTTCAGACTTCTCAAAAAACAAACGAAACCATTTATTTAAAGAACCTCTAGATTATTATGGTAAAATCGATCACTTAGATATGAATGGCTAGAGGTGGCAATTTTGAATCACTTATCTAAAACGTACATGTCAAATTCAGTTATATTTTATCTTTAATATGGTATACGGGAAGGAATTCGAAACTAATTTTAAGAAAAATGGTCTAACGGGTTGAAAGTCGTACAAAGTGTATTAAATGCTTACGACTTCTTAAATCAATATATCAGTAGAAATTAAATCATCATTTTAATGGTGTAAAATGTTTAATACATCAAGTAATTACAAAATTCCCGTAAGACGACAAAAAAAGTGTTGACGGATGATCAACCAAAATCAACACAAATCTTGATCTATGTAAACGATAATTCGTTTTATCCCGTTAACTAACACATCTATTTTGTCACGCACATATAGATATCTAATTATATATTGAGATGGACATGTGTAAAAAATTTCATGTAAGAAACATACTGCTTTTTGGATAATCGTAGGTATTCAAACTAATTTGTACGGACACTTACTAATCTCATTTGTTCCTGAAGTTAACAATCAGGCAAACTTCCATTAATATTAACCCTGATAATTGGACTCAAACCGGTGAACTAGGAAGCAAACTAACTAATTGGCTTATCAGTTGAGCAAATCCTAAGGATTCATAATTACTACTATTTCCGTTTTTTAAAAATCTCTCTCTCTCTCTCCTCTGATATATCGACCTATAACATGAATATACGGATTGAAATAAAACAATTCAGAGATATAAACTATCTAAATTTAACTGAGAGGACGTGTTGTCTTTTCTTTTAATTTTATAGGCAACCGTATGATATAAAATTCTAATTCTTTAAAGAAAAAGAAGCAAAGAATCTTAAACTATAGTTTGTTCGAATAGGGATACATATAGTAAGAATTCGGCTAGAAAAAGATTTTTGTTTCCGACACCATGATTCGAATGAACTTTTGGAGAAGACTTGAGGTTAATTTGTAAAACATTCGTCGTGTTTAATATCGTTATATAGCATTTCAAGAACATATTCTTCATGTATAAGATATCTAAAGAAGCTAATATTGAAGAATCTATAAACAAGACAAGTGACTGATCACATAAAGAAAAATAATTCCATAACAAAGATTTTATTGAATCAAACTTTATAATTGCGACATTTGACTTGATCGACCGGTTGATAGATGTTATACCTTTAAGCATCAGGATCAGTACCTCTTGACATATGAAAACAATATCAAACTTTATCATCAATTTTTTACAGTAAAATCTAAGACAAGATTAAACATAAAGGAATGCTTTTGACAAAAGCATGCTAGGCATAATGACAATGATGATACAAAAAAAAAATATATATATATATATATATATATATATATATATATATATATATATATATATATATATATATATATTGAGGGTGTTTCAAATGGAGACTATTGAATTCCTACAAACTTATAGGCGAAGGATGTGTGAGAATTTGAATTAAGGTGATAAGCGTGAGAAGTGGATCTGAACTCTTGATCATTTATAATCTCAAATATATCCATGAATCGCATTTCATAAGGGAATTGATCGGGTGCATCCCGGTGTATCTTATCTCGGTGCATATCATCCAAATGTGCACCCAACGGTTGATAACCACTTCTCAAGTTAACTCAACCTCTTACTGGAACCCAACCCTCTCTCTCTCTATATATATATATATAGGGGAGCGATGAAATGGAAACCACTCTAATTTTGAAAACCGTGGAAACTCTCGATTTCATTGGTTAAGTTAATGAAATTGTTTCATATAATTCTTTTATTGATGAAATTGTTGTATATATTTGTGTTTTTTATGTAAAAATGAAAAAGTTTCATCAGACTGCGAAAATACATGAAACAATTTCATCAGAATGAGAAAAATAGATGAAACTACAAAAAAACACAAATATATGAAACAATTTCATTAACAAAAGAATTATATGAAACAACTTGATCATATTAAACAACTTTATGAATCAATTTCATTAATTTAACCAATGAAATTGACGGTTTTCAAAGTTTCCAATCTAATATGGTTTCCAATTGAAACCGCCTCTCTCTCTCTCTATATATATATATTTGTAACACCTTAGGCATATCCCATATCGGCCGTGGACAGGAGTGATGCTGGGTGTTATAAGTAATATCTTGGCCTTCCTAACAACAACGCGTTTTGGGGCCACAAGCACGTCAGGTTCTGGGAACTCTGAGGTTAAGCGTGCTTGGGTGGGAGTAGTCCCAGGATGGGTGACCCCCTGGGAAGTTTCTCACCAGGTCGCCAGAAACAAATCCGTGCGCTACACGTTGGTTAAATCCAGGGGCAAAGCGGACAATATTGTTGTCGAGGTAGGCGGGGTGTTACATATATATATATATATATATATATATATATAGGGACAGATTCAAACGAGAAGCTAAACATTTTGCGAAAAGGCGAGAAGTGTGATATCATATATGATACACAAGCTTAATCATATATGATTAAACATACCCACATACCGTGTAATCATATATGATATCACAATTCTCGTCTTCTTGCAAAATGTTGAACTTCTAACATGATCATTCCTCTCTCTCCCTCTCTTTCTATATATATATATGTGTGTGTGTGTGTGTGTGTGTGTGTATTTAATATATAGGCGAATGATTGTGTTAGAAGTTGAGGTTAACGTGAGAAGCATGGGAAGTGGATCTAAACCTTTGATCACTTTTAATCTCATGTTCTCCCATGAATTGCGGCTTAGAAGATAATTGATCTGGTGCATCTTGGTACATTCTATCTCGGTGCATCTTATCCTAATGTACATCTATTTCTCATCCAACGGTTGATAACCATTTCTCACATTTCTCACGTTAACCTCAACTTCTCACCGCAACTCAACCCTACGTATGTGTATGTATTGATATAGAGGGAGTTTAAATGCAAACTGAATTCCTACAAACCATAAAATCCATACAAATCAATCGTAATCGTCCATCTAGCTAGCATAATGCATGAATATACGGTCCCATAAGTATTTCCATTATTTCCTAATTTAAACAATGTCTATATCTTCTATAAATATCTCCATCGTTTCCTAATATAAGTGATGATCATGGTTTGTATTTTAAACTCCCTATATATATAGTTAATGAAATGAGAACCACAAAAACGTTACGTGAAAATCAATTAATTTTGTGTTATCTTATATGAACTTTTTTATATAAGCTCAAGTATTGATTAACATATATTGTTTGTTCCACAATGTGAAACTTTTTTATGTGTTTTTAAAACTAAAAACATGTAACACCCATAATTTCCAAAGAAACGGTCAATGATCGGCCAAGGAAACAGACAGTGGTCGACCGAGAGAAGCGGTCAGGGAACGGTTTAACACGAGATGCGAGAAGGCGCCACAGGCAGCACGTGCGGCTTGGCCCGCGGTCTCAAGTCGCGGCTAGGCCCGTGTAGGTCGTTATGACCTGCGAATCAGGAGCACGCGCAGCTTGGCCCGCGACTTAAGGTCGCGGCCAAGGCCGCGGAAAATGTCTGACGACTTAAATCCCATTCTTTAGGGGTTTTCTCTCATTTTCACCCCCCTCTCCATTTCTCCTCTTCTTGTAACGATTTTGGGAGCTCCAATATCAGTTTTGGGAGCATCTTGGAGTGAACCTACCATAAAGAGATCAAGATTTGTGTTTTGGGAGCTTGAGTTTGGAAAGTAGGAAGAACTCATGGAAGGGAGTTGGTTGAGAGGTTAAAGATGTGAATATGGTAAGGTTCTTGTATATTTCAAGTTCTTATATGAGGATCATTGTATATCTAAAGAGTTTTTGCTTATTGGTAGTCCATTTCCTTAGATTTGGAGAAATGGGTTATTTGGAAACCCTATTTCATTGTGGAAGATGGTTGGTTTATGGTGAAAACTTCATTCTTGGACGCTCAGGACTTGGGGATAAAACCTAGATTTAACCTAAATCTAGCAAGGTGAGTTCAAGTTGATTTGTGAAAACGTTGTACATGCCAAAAATGTCTATTTTAGAGTATTTATGTGTTTTACATAATTATTGTAAAATGTTGAAAGCTATGATGGGTTTTGCTACTTGAACAAGTATGATTTTATAAATCTTGGGAAACACCACATTTGAGATTTTTGAGTGTCTTGATAAATAAGTCATTGTAAAGTGTTTTGATGATTTATTGTGTAAATGGGAATTATTTAGTAAAAAGACACTTTTAGTGTTTGTTTGGGTAAAAGGGTTGATTTCGTGTTATGGGACGTTTTGAAAGGAAAAAGGGTATAAATCTATTTGGAAAAAACCATTTGTCCCAACCTAAATTGTATTGGAGTCTATTCAAGTATTTTGGAGCATGTGTTTGCATGACATGGGTCGGATGCGTTTATTATTTGGGAATCATTAATCATTGGTCAAAAGGGATTTTGAGCACTTTAGCTCAGTGTTGACTTAAAAGAGTCTTGGGGAGAATGGTTCGGTTTTAATGGCTCAATATAAAGCTCAGTTATGGGTTACATAATAATGCACCGTTTTGCATATTGGTGTTGATTACATGTTCGAGTGCATTGGTCATTTCGGTATAGGCATGTAATGTTAGACTGTGTTGCATTGGATCCATAGACATGTAAGTCAGTCTGTTTTTATGGTCGATTGGGTGTTGCGGGATTTGACTCCGGAACCCATGTTTTATGACCTTAACCTTTCAAGTGGTTACTAGAAGGGTTGAGTTTGGGGTAGTGTTACCCTGTGTAGGTAGGCACTGGGACCTCCGCCATTTGGGGCAATGCCATGGTTGTAACCCCCGAATGTTGTCGAGCCTTGTGGTAAAAATCCATGAGGATAGAAACTAAGGTCAACCGACTCTTTAGGTGAAACTTGATGAGGAGTCGCAGGGACATTGGACTTCGGGTCGGACGTGTCATGCGATTAACGTTGTATGAGTGACATACTTTTGTATTCCTCCACTCTCAACGAATACGGGTCTCCCCCGTTGTCGGCCATCAGTACTTTGGATATTTAATTGTCCATGTTTTTACATTTGGATTTCATTCTATTTCATGGTCGCGTGAGTATTGAATTTAGTCCATGGTTTCGGTGGTAAAAATATAATTATATGGATTGTCTTTCATAATTTATGAGTTGAGTTTTATTCCCCGCCCGTGTTATGGACGTTTCGGGATATAAAGTTATTCGCATTTCTATAAATTGGGAGTCGATCTCCATTATCCTTTTTGAGGGTTGCATCTTTTATAAAGAATGTTTTGTATCGAAGTGCTCATCTTTGAAAATGCATGTTATCGGAAAACGAGTCGTTTCGTATTTAAATTAAAGAATTTGGAAAGATCATGATGTAAATTGCATTCCTTCTTTTTAACTATGTTATTCATGTAAAACTCTTGAACTCACTAGGTGTTAGCCTAACCCTTTTTATTTGTCGGCATGTACAACAGGCTTCTCTTAGGAATAGTTCTAATGACTCTATGAAGATAGAAGTGCTAGTTGTGTGCTCGTGATTGTGAAGTCTTCCGCTTAGGTTTTGTGAAAAGCAACCTGTATTGGGGTTATGTAGCACCCGACTCTGGTTTAGACCCTGTATTTTGTTGGAGTTTGTATTTGTCGAGGTAATTATATATTTCTAACTCGAGGTATATTAAGTTTTGTATTGTAAGAGGAATTCTCGGCCTTATTTTGATGTCATATAGAAAATTTTAAATTATTTGCTCTTACTAAATTTAAGGGTGTTACAAAACATGCAAAAAGGGTTTTACAATGTTAAACAAATATATGTTAATCAATATCTTAAATCATAACTTTGGATGAAAAAAATCATGTAAAATATTATCTTAAGGTAAAAGTTCTCAATGGCTATCATCTTCCATAAAGTTATGTAAAATACATAAGGTAAAATATTATCTTTTAAGGCACATACGACCTTACTCATTAGACACTTTGAAGAGAATATCCACAATCCATAAAGAATAATCCTTCAACATTTTTGTTGAAAAAAAAAGTTGGACACGTTACAACTCACACATCTAATTTAATTTGAAGTTTGTTTTTACTTCTTAGACTATTTTTAGTTGTGCAATATGTATTTGGAAAGCAAATGTATTGAAATTCTTTATTTTTTAGACTACGGTCATTTTGTCGTTGATTTTATAATGAATTTTTTAAACTTATAGTTATTGGATTGTAGGCATAAAATACGATAGGTACAAACCGTATAAACTGGGTGATACTATCAGGGACGGATTAGCGACGAATATCTGCGACGGACTAGCGATGGTCGATTTCAGCGACAGATAGCGACGGAATAAATCGCGACGGATTAGCGACGGAAGATATAAACAACGTGTCGTATAATTTTTAAAAAGAAATTCCACGTGTCCGTCGCTACGGATACGTGGATTTTTTTTTTAAATTTGAAATAATGGTTTACATATCTATTCCGTCACTAATTTGTGATGGACATCTATCCGTCGCTAACAGACAAACAAGGGAATGTGTTCGTGGTCAATCTGTCACTATTTTGTTGCTAATTAGCGATGGGTTTTGTCCGACGCTAAGTTCCATCGCCGATATTCCTTTTTCTAGTAGTGAGATTAGGTATCATATACCCTTAGAAAAGATTTCATAAACTATCGAAAATCATTATGTAAATGATTTCGCAAAACTTTTAATAAATAATTTTGTAAATATTTACACAACAGGTGACCCTAAAACCCTCCACAAACCTTTATAACAAGCTTCAAATATATTATATATCCTTTAAAATAATTTATGTCATCAATGCCCCTTTTTTTAGTAGTGAGATTAGGTATCATTTACCTTTAGAAAATATTTCCTAAACTATCGAAAATCATTATGTAAATGATTTTGCAAAACCTTTTATAAATAATTTTGTAAATCTTTACACAACAGGTGACCGTAAAACTAGGGGTGTAAATGATGCGAGTCGAGTTCGAGTATCATTATACTCGACTCGACTCGTTAGTATATCGAGTCGAGCTTGAGTTCGAGTCGAGTGTTGACCGAGTTTTGACCGAGTCGATCTCCAATGAGTCGATCTCGAGTAGCTCGTGAGTTGTCTCGTCTCATTTACACCCCTACATAGGCTCAAGCCATTTTGCAAAGGCAAAAGATGTAAAACAAGGGAGGAGAAAGATCTATATATAGTGGAGTTCAAAGCATTGGGTTCTATATCCCACAAATGTGGGATGGATTAGACACCATCAAGAGTTTACCCATGTCTTTTACACCATCATTTTCCAAAAAAAAAAATCAAAAAACTTGAGTTTATTATTATTATTATTATTATCAATTAAATTAAAATAGTATTACTAATTATTATTATTATTTTGCTTATCGAGTATCTTACGAGCTTATCGAGTCGAGTATCAGGTCGCTCGACTCGACTCATTAGTATATCGAGTCGAGTGTTGACCGAGTTTTGACCGAGTCGGTCTCGAGTAGCTCGCAAGTTGTCTCGTCTCATTTACACCCCTACGTAAAACCCTTAACCCTTCACAAACCTTTCTAACAAGCTTCAGATATATTATATATCCTTTAAAAAAGATTTCCTAAGATTTCATAATATTTTATGTAAATGATTTTATAAATCATTTTGTATTTTGTAAACCTTTTTTATATATAATTGAAGATACCTCTAACATTACTTGCGAATAAAAATTCTTGTTGTGGCTCAAAATTGGAGTCTGTTTAGAATCACTAACGGAAAAAGTCAGATGGTTATGTTCATACGATCGAGTGATTAAACGTTCACAATTAGTAAGTTGGATTTATTGCATAACCTACATTTTCCTACACGGATTAAATCAGGTTTTTAATACATAAATATTAGAGTAAATTACACCGTAGGTCCCTGTGGTTTACTTAAAATCTGGATATGGTCCCTATTTTGAAATAATTACACCAGGGATCCATGTGGTTTGCATTTCGTTTCACTCTAGGTCCCTGTGGTTTGAATTTTGTTGCACTCTGGGTCCTGTGGTTTGTTGAAAATTGCATTATGGGTCCCTACATTTCGTTGCACTCTAGGTCCCCCAGGGACTCAGGGTGAAACGAAATGCAAACCATAGGGATCCCTGGTGTAATTATTTCAAAATAGGGACCATATCCAGATTCTGAATAAACCACAGGGACCCTTGGTGTAATTTACTCTAAATATTATATATGGGAATGAAACTAACACACATGCCTCACCCTTACTGAGGTTGGAACTCTTAACCACTAGAAATGTTGTTATCAGATACGGTTGAGTCAAAGGCACCCCTTTGGTTAGTTTTACTGCAGTACAAATCAAATTGAGTAAGCACTAGCAAGTAGCATATTGGTAGTCACTTAGAACTTTGTAGTGCATCGTGTAGGTGCTCAGTTCTATTCAAGTACTCTCAGTTCATTCATTCCTTTGCACGCTCGGTATTTAAGATAAGTTTTTATGATGCCTCGTTTCCAAAGGGGATATACAACTAGTATGTTTTAGTTCACTACATGTTTGTATGTTACATGATTTCGTTTATGCAATTGTTCGTTATAGATTTATATATATTACCATATTATGATTGTAAATTTGTAATATCTATTTTGAAACATAAATTTCGTATTTTCTTTTTTAATAAGGAATTATATTAATTTTTTGTTATTGATATACGTCAAAATATTGTGTGTAACATCATAAACAATGGTTACAAACGACAGCTTTTTTGATTTTTTGGTATCTTGTAAGTGACCAGTCGATACGCGGGCAAATATAGAGGTGTTGGTCTAAAGTCTAAACTATCAAATAATAAAACCAGACCGAATTTGTGTGCAACAAATAAACATCGAAAGTAGACAAATGTGTTAAACCTGTCATAGTTCCCAGAGCGAGTAATTCCAACAAACGGTGGGTGCTCATGCCCCAGCTCTATAGTCCCGACACAATGAAAAAAATTGTCTTAAACGATGCATTCATTTTAATTTAACATGTGTTCCTTTTAATTAATAAAAAGCGGTTATAACCTACTGACAGTGTCATTGCATGTGACATTATTGGTTGCAAGTTCATATCATTCTATATCTATTTTAAGGGGATGTTTGGTTTGAGGTATTAAACAGTAACTAATTGGAAGGAAAATAAAAGAAACTGTTTGGTTCTATATAATATAACGAGTCCATCTCCTATAAGCCCAAATTTTCATTCCCGGTTAAAATGAGGGGAATGAAAATTCATTCTCATTTTCATTTCATTTAATGCCTGAACCAAATGCACCCTAACTTTTTGCTAACAATAGCAAAAAAGAAGGGAAAAAAATATACGTAACTTATAATTAAACCGTATTTTTTATAAATAATATTTGTTATATTTTATATTATGTTAATTATTTTGTGTCCCTGCTAAAAGATAAAGATTTGGGTCCGCCTCAGATTCCGACAACCTCGATGATACAAAACTCAATCGGGATCGATGACGGGATATAAATTTCAACCAGGATCGATAACGGGACATAAATCGCAGCCTTCGGTTACCTTCACCCCATTAGAGAAATACTGGGCTAGGCCCAAACAACATCAATGCCATGGGAGTGAAGTTGGGCCTTTAAGCCAAGCCCATTTAGCATCAAAGTTGTGGGCTTCCTTCCTAAGGAGTTTCTAAACACCATTGGTTTTCATTTGCCTGCATGAGTTGTACGGTACAAGTACCTAAAGGCCTACCAAGATTATCGAGATCGTTGGATATTATCTCGAGTAAAAGCATCGGAATCTAACAAAGGTTCGGACACGATGAACGGTTCGGTTTGAACTTACACCTTTGTGAACCGACGAGCCACCAACTAGAGATGCACAAGTATCATGTTTTTCGGGTATGGGTCCGGGCCTTCCAAGTTCATTTTTCAGTAAGCAAAAAAAGTATGGGCTTTGGGTTGAAAGAGGGCCCGATCGTCCTTCTCCCTTGTCGGGCTTTAGAGTTTTTGTGAGCGGTACGGCCCGCTAGACCTAGCCCATATGGCCCGTAAGAAAAGTGGGCTTGGACAAGATGGGCAGGACCGGGCTAGACCGTTAAAACTAATTGGCGGGCTCAAACAATGAAAAAAAAAAGAAATCGGACAGGACCATGCAGCACATTAATATCATTATAATTAATAATTTTTTTTATAAGTAATAATTTATTAAAAAAGTTTTGAAGTAGTTTTGGCCCGTTAACCCGTTGGCATCCTGCCAACGGGCCGTCATAGGACGGGTACAGGCAAGTTCTCATGCTCACAAAAATGGGTTTGAGTCTGTTATATTAGGCCCGTTTGACAAGAAAAATAAGGTAAACCTGGCCCTTTTACAAGCCGGGTATGGGCAAGTTCTCAAGCCCGCAAGACGGGCTTGGGTTTGCTATATCAAGTTCATTGGACAAGAAAAATATGTTAGGTTTGACTAGGGCCCGGGCCTGGACCCGGCCTAAGCCTGCAAATGATCCTCTATCGGGCTTTAACAGAGTCTTACAAAAAAGTTGGTCTGATCGAGCTTTAAGGCCTGGGCTTTTTCGGGCTCGGACCGAGTTTGGGCTTTTTTGTGCATCTCTACCTGCAACTACTTGCATACTATAGCAAATTAGCAGCCAAAAGTTATACGCTCGCTTTTGTAAAATATCGAGCCACCAACTAAAAACCAGCGCTAATTGAACTCCGACACCTAGCACACGTATATTCGAACGCAAATTACGAAACCTGTGACGTCATAGAGTCGGGCATCCTTGCAGCACGCTAAATTAACGGATAGAAAAAGAACCGCACTCGCTTTCTAAATTCAAGAAAAAACGACACAAAATTGCATCAATAAATATAAACAAAACTCGTATATTAGATGCTGCAAAAGTCATTAATCATGCAATTCTATTAGTTAAAAAACGTCGCTTTCATAAGCCGGCAGGCATAGTTGGATCGTCCAAATTCACCAAATCAATCCATAAAGATTTGAACATCGCTTTCAATTTTCAATTTCTATGCGGTAAACCTTCGTAAAGAAAAACATACCTCGAATGTTTGTTTGGCATTTTCTGCACATTTGACCATCTTCGATTCGACGACACAGATTATGCAGAAGTTGTTGAATCGATATCAATCTGCAATCAATTTAAAAAGATCTTGACAGTAGACAGATGAACTAAAACTTGACAATTTCAAAGAGTTGACTTACAGAAGTTAACCATCTTTACCTGCATCAAATCTTGTACTTCATGCATTAGATATGGTACAACATGAGAGATGGAAGTTACAACTATTTTTCTTGGTTTACCTTGTGTTCGGCGGGAAGTAGAAAAAGGTAGATGAGATAGAACCCTCATGTTAGGATATATGGAATCCCTTTGAATCTCTCTCTCTAAACGATCCCTTAAGAACATAAGGGAGATTCCGATATATATATATAGATATATATATATATGTGTGTGTGTGTGTGTGTGTGTGTGTTGGGGGGGGGGGGGTCAAGTTCAGGGTAAACCACAAAAAAATTGGATAATTGAGGAACAACCTATTAACCATTCATTTGTACGATATGCACATGTGCATAAAAGTAATTTGTCCGGTACACATACGTGCATATAAACCTATATATATATATATATATGTGTATGTATGTATAGGGGGGCGTCAAGTTCAGAGTGCGCCACAAAAAAATGGAATACACCCTAATAACCATTCATACATACATGTGCATAAAAGTAACTTGTTTGGTATGCACATGTGCATAGAAACCAAGAAATATTTTGAATTACTTCTATGCACATGTGTCATCCTTTTGTGGTTTTTTTCCTGAACCTAAAACTATTTTTATATAAAATATATATGTATATATATATAGGTTTGATGGCCCGTGTGTATTCGATGTAGGACTCCACATAAACAATAGTGAATTGTAAACTTGAAATTGAAGACAATATCTACATGGTTCATCAATTTGCCTAAATTCAAGGTTAAAAACCAAGACATATCCAATAAGTCCCACTCGTGATGGTGGGATGTAGGCAGACCTGTCCTCTACCCCAAAGAGTAAACAATAATTTCCATTAAGCATATTGTTCCATCTATAATGCTAACGCCTCATCCCAAAGAATTATATCGTTCCAAAGAACTAAACGAATGACGAGAAGTTATTGAGGCCAATACCAAAGACTTGTTTGGGGTTAACCGTTCACAATCACAACAAAAGTGCACATGACGTCACCTACGCATATTCTAACGTTCTCATTAGGCCTATAGAGAAGCAAGAACCATGAGATTGTAAACCATAGGTCAAGTCGAGGCAATCAAACCAAACCAAATGAACTCAAGTATATCCCACACACACAGAGGTAGGGCCCAGGGGTAAGATGTACGCAGACCTTGCCTCTACCCCAAAGGGTAGAGAGGTTCTATGCGTAAAGCGAAAAAGACAATCTACACAATCAAACCAAACCAAACGAACTCAGTATATCCCACACAAAGGTAAGGCTCAGGGGTAAGATATACAGGCAGACCTTATCTCTACCCGAAAGGGTAAAGACCCCTAAATCATCTATAACGCCAAACGCGAAAGCAACAAACCAATCCATATAACCTCCAAAACGATCAAAACATCAATGGGATGCTATTGATAACCAACAACCAAACACCTACGCTCACGGTTCACAATCACAACGATCACGGTGCATAAGCATAAGACCGCACTTTTCCACAAGATCAAATGTAAACCAAAGAACCAAAAACAATCTACGAAACAAGATTCCAGTTTATAGCATCGGTGTGTGTTTCGATGTTTACTATGCTAAGAAATAAATCAATAGATACACCAAATAAACCAAAATTTGAAACTTTCTATTGACACATTACAACAAAGGTACCTCCTATTTTTTTTTCTTGGCCAAATTTATTGCAAAATGTACAACATACCCAATTGACAACATGATTTCAACCAAAACCTAAACTTTTGTTTTTTGTTTTTTTTCTTTCTTTCCTTCAAGAAATCTTTAAACAAGAAAAGATTAGAAACACAACTTACCTACACAATTTGGAGAATTTGATCACCATCACCATCAAGATTTCAAGAACCCTAAATGCATCCGGCACCGCCGAAAACCTTGATCAAACTCGAAGCATTCCTTCGAACTTTCTCGCTATCATCTTCCAAAAACCTCAAACACAACTCAAACACACCTTCCTTCAATGCCTCCATACAAATCACTTCACTACTCAAACAAAGTGAATTCAATGTCAAAAGCCCATATTGAACCCCTCTTGAACTCCCATTTCTAACCACATTAATCAAAATCTTTACACACCCATTAAACCTCACCATTTCCTCCCTCCCCCTTTTACATTTAGCCAATAACCCGAGAACCTCGACCGCCCTTTCGAGCCCCGAACACAACGAATCCAACAAAACCCCCACCGCCCCGCATTCCACCGCCCGTCTCCGGTTATCCGGATACGAACACAATGTGTAGAGCGCGGTGGCGGCCTCTCTCCGCTCCCGGGCGCCACCGTTGCTCAACAACCTCACTAACCCCCCGATCGCAAACGGGTACGCCCCGATCGTCGCCTTGTTCACCTCCACCACCGCAAGACTCGTCAACACCGTCGCCGCCGTCGCCCGGCAATCCGCCGACGACGACCCACCGTTGTCGTCGCCGCGTTGCAACGCCGCGACGACGCTCGAAATCGCACCCTCCGCCACCAAACCCACCTTGTTGTCATCATCCAAACTCAAATTCAACACCAATTTCAACGATTTCTCCCGTAAAGCAACGAAATTTCGCCCCGAAACACAACCGAGCAACGCCGCCACGGCTCCGGACTCCGTCAACCGCTTCCGGAGCTCCGAATCGCGTTTGGAAAGACTACAAAGGTGTTCGATTGAGGCCAATTTGACCTCCGGCGACGACGATTTCGAGGTCAAATTCGAAATTAGGGTTTCTGGGTGTTCTCGAATGTGATTGGGTTTGGATAAAGTGGTGGCTTTTGAGGCGGTGAAAGTGGAAATCAAGCTGCGGAGGGCGTGATTGGGGATTAAAGAAGGGGAATCGGAAAGTGGGAGTTTGGTGATGGGGCAAGTACGGTGGCCGGCGTCGAGCCATCGTTGGATTGAGGTGCGATCGAAGGTGTGGCCGGAGGAAAGGATGACGGGTTCGGACATAATTTCGAGAGAAATTGGGCATTTGAAGTCGTCGGGATAGTGGGTGGTGGTGGTGGTGGTGTTGGTGGTGGTTGTCGCCATTGAAAGACTCTTATCTTTGTTTTTTTGTTTTTTGGGTTTTTTTTTCTCTCTACGAATGAATCTATAAATGTTTTGGTTTTGGGTGTAAAGAATTTTGTGGAGGTTTATGAGGTTTAGGTTTATCTAGGTGTGAGGTGGAGGACCTAAGTTTTGAATAAATTGTTTTTTTTTGTTTTTTTTATGAATAACTTTTCTACTCCCTCATGTTTTGTATATATATATATATATATAAAAGGTTGAAGATGGAATAGTAGGTAAATAAGAGTATAGGAAAAATGGTTGAAACATATGTTATTTTATACTGAAATTATGTGTAAAATCATATATGATTTATATGGTTTTGGCTGCAACTTAAAGTCATCGGCTAGGGTGCCCACTCATTCTTTGCGTTGATCGTGTTCCAACATGTAAAATCATATGTAATTTGGCTGGGTTTTTTTTTTGTTTTTTTCTTTTGACTATGTTCTCGTTTGATCCCTCATCTATATATATATATATATATATATAGGATTGGGTTCCGGTGAGAAGTTGATTTAATGATGAGAAGCGTGAGAAGTGGTTCTCAACCGTTGGATAAGAAATGGACGCACATTATGAACCGAGATAAGATGCACTGAGATGCACAGGATCAATTCCCTTCTAAGCTGCAATTCATGAGAGGGCTTGAGATTAAAACAAATCAACGGTTCAGATCCACTTCTCACGCTTATCACTGTTAACTCAACTTCTCGCACGATCATTCGCCTATATATATATATATATATATATATATATATGTATGTATGGGGTTGGGTTCCGATGAGAAGTTGAGTTAATGGTGAGAAGCGTGAGAAGTGGTTATCAACCGTTGGATGAGAAATGGACGCACATTAGAATGAGATGCACCAGATCATTTTCTTTCTAAGCCGCAATTCATGGGAGTGCTTGATATTAAAAGAGATCAACGATTCAGATCCACTTCTCACGTTTCTCATCGTTAACTCAACTACTCACACGATCATTCGCCTGTATGTATCAGTTTTATTGGGTTCATGTATCAATTCATGGTATTCATGTATCAGATTCATGGTGTTCATGTATTAGTTTTATTGTTTAATGAATCATTTTGATTGTTTCATGGGGTTATGATTTACTTTTAATTGTTTCATGTATTGGTTCCAAGCAAATTTGTTTTATTAATGAAAATAGTGATAAAAAATCTTCCATAAATAAACGAAAAATTTAACGGTAATCTCAAAATACTAGGTAGTTCTATTGATCATGTTCGTTAAATTTGGACGATTCTGTCCTTTCGGACTACTTTAACTAGTTAAACATATTAATTTTTAATTTTTATTTACATAAATAACTCAATTAGATCTTGACCATACATTGACGAAATTTACGATTGGAAACGTGGGTTGCATAGTTGTACTAATAGCTTGATTTGCAAAGTAAACCACCCATATATGTGTGTGTGTGTGTGTGTTTAATTTTAAAATATAGAAAATAGATTTTGATAATACTAGTAAAGATGAGTAAAATTTAGTTGTGAACCTGGGGATAAACGAGAGCATAAACATGTCTCCATTTGTGTTCATATGAATTTTTTACACCATTCATGATTAATATCTCGTGAATGTTTAGGACATATGTTGCGCTCTAGTTTCTCCCTCTTAAATAAAAAACTAGTTTAATATTTATTAAAAAATCAAAATTTATGTTTAAACAAAATAAAAATAGAATTTGTTATCATACAAATTTGGGTATAAATGACTAAATATTTTTAATTAGATCAATGATGATATATAGATTTTCAAAATGCATGCGCTTTTTATTCCTAACTTTTAATGCATCAATGATTTGTATTTAATTTTTTCATTTATGTTGTGTTGAAATTTAATGGTGTTTAAGAACTTTATCTACATGTTTTTATAAGATATGATGGATATATCATGACAAAAAAATATATATAGAAAAAAGAACTTTAAACTTATATTTTCTTTTTATTAGTTGTGGTTATTTGGGCCAACTTACACACACTTTGATTAATCCTAAGGACACTGAAGAACAGTCAGGAAAATCTCAATGGCTTTGTAAGACTCGAACCGATGCCTTCTGAGGATAATATCAAAGACCAAAGTCTTATTACCAGTTGAAAATCCTCTCTACCTTATCATTATCGCTCCTAGTGTGGAATTTCTCAGGCATCCTATATCTCGGCTGAGTTTCCTAAGTTCTCAGTTTAAGTCTAGGCCCATCCGGTCACCTAAATCCCTTAAAGTATGGCTCTGATACCAAATGTAACAACCAAGATTTCAAACCAAAACATAACATATCATAAATCCAAAACCAAAGGTTTACATTAGCGCAATCACAAAATTAGACAATGGGAGTCTTAACTACAACCGAGAGTTTCAAAATTTAAAAGATACTAAGATCAGCTATGCATCAACTAGAGCTCACTTCCAACTCTTACACTTTCTCCTTCCCTTTACAGGAGTTTCCACCTACACTCCTACCTGAAAAGGGGTTTTAAGATTGAAAACGAGGGTTAGACCGAAAGGTCTAGTGAATTCCTGACAAACGTTAATATCCAATAAACAGTAATAGTTGCAACAAGTTATAATAAAATAAAATCCAAGTTACATTTTCAAAAAGGGAATCACAATGATCAGTTGTGTCCCCTTTTTCCGTCACCTCACGTACATCCACGATCGGGGCCCAAGCAGACTCCCCTCTCGTCTCGGGGCCCAAGCAGACTCCCCGCTCACATCGGGGGCCAAGCAGACTCCCCGTCCACATGTACAGAAAACGAATTTCACGCACAGTGGAATTGTGAGATTTCCATAATCATCGCAATCGCAATATATCCCAAAATAGATTTACGGTGTAGAGATTCATATACATTGTAAAATAAACAGTTAATTTTACAAGTAACTTTCCAAAAATAACATTCAAATAGAAAACATAATTTCATTTACCCCGTTTTCAGTTTCAACACATATCAAAAAGGTCAAGAGATTTAGAAGTCAGAAACTCACCTGCTCGAAGCTTGCTTACTTAGCTACTGATTGATCCCCTATAAGTAAGTAATGGAAAGAGAAAAACATTAATAAGATTGCAAAACCTTAAGGAACAGTGTTTGACTGACTCCTTGCTCCCAAACCCCGGGCCTCGGGACTCCCCCGGTCACCCCCCCTCCCCGGTTCTCCTGGACTCGACTCCGACCAAGACTCCCCCGGTTTAGGTTGACCGGGTTTCCCCGGTCCCCGGCGCCACCCGGCCTCCCCCGGGTCTTGCATCGCCCGGGTCTCCCCCGGGCTTATTTCGACTGGGACGCCCCCGGTCACCGGCTTGCCCCGACTCCCGGTGCTAACCGGGCACCTGCAACCGCGATACATAAAACCCCAAACGACGAAGAAACCAAAACTTATCCAAACCTCCACTTAATTTTTATCCATCTTAGACTAAATATCAAAGAGATTAATACCTAACAATAGAAAACACATGCCAAACTAGACCCATTAATCCAATTTAAATCCTAAACTCCTAACAAAAGAACCTTAATAAATCAACATCAGACATATACAATCCAACTCCCAAAACTCATAAAGGAGATGCAGGAAGAAATTAAATGGATTACTAGAGATGGGTCTAACCTTTAATAACGATTTCTTCAAGAATCCTCCTTGCCCTTAAGATCGATACTTCCAAAACCCTTGTTCTCGCTCCTTCAATCGCCGCCTCCCAGCCCAAATCAGAATGAATAGAAAAATTAGGGATTTATCCCTTTTTAGCATTTTTTTTTTCCTAACTTCCATCCTAATCCCTCAAATTTCGAATTTTAACAATTAACACCCAAGACTTTACAAATTTAGATCTTTTCACCCCTTGTCCTTACAACCTCCCCCCCCCCCCCCCCCTTAAGAGGATTCCGTACCCGGAATCTCCTCTTCGAACAAATGAGGATATTTAGCTCGAATTTCTGATTCAACCTCCCATGTAGCATCATGTCCCTTATGGAAACGCCATTGCACTTTTACCAAGCCAATCACTTTATTTCTCAATTTCCTGACTTTTCGATCGGTGATAGATTCAGGCTCTTCAATGAAGTTCAAACGTTCATCGATTTGCACATCTTGCATTGGCACCACCATACTCACGTCGGCGAGACATTTTCTTAGATTAGAGACATGAAACGTACTATGAATGCTTCGCAATTCTTCGGGAAGCTCGAGCTTATACGCCACTTCCCCAATACGCTCCACTATCGTAAATGGCCCAATAAAACGTGGGCTTAACTTTCCTTTCTTACCGAACCGCATTACTCCATTCCAGGGAAACACCTTGAGCATAACACGATCCCCAACTTGGAATTCTATGTCTTTTCGTCGTTTGTCCGCATAGCTCTTTTGCCGATCCCGAGGCACTTTTAGATTTTCTCGAATCTGAACTATCTTATCCGCTGTGAGTTGCACCAACTCCGGTCCCGCTAGTTGTCTTTCTTCGACTTCATTCCAGCACAAGGGGGTTCTACATTTCTGCCCATACAAAGCTTCATAAGGGGCCGCCTTAATGCTGGCATGATAGCTATTATTGTACGCAAATTTAATCAAAGGGAGATGATTTTCCCACGAACCCCGAAACTCCAGAGCACATGCTCTCAACATGTCCTCCATTGTCTGGATGGTTCGTTCACTCTAACCGTCGGTCTGAGGGTGGTAAGTTGTGCTCATCTTTATGTGCGACCCCATCTCTCGCTGGAAGCTCTTCCAAAACGCTGACGTAAAACGACTGTCCCGATCTGAAACTATCGATATTGGCACTCCGTGACGCGTTACAATTTCATTTATATACAATTTCGCCAACCTCTCCAGTGAATACGTCTCCTTTATGGGTAAAAAGTGCGCCGATTTCGTTAACCGATCCACAATTACCCACATAGCATCGTAACCCTTCGAAGTCCTCGGCAGCTTGGTCACGAAATCCATGGTCACGAAATCCATGGAAAGTATTGGGTAAGAATGCATTTTTATGATTGTTAGTATTACGTGCATTTTGTATCGTGAAATGTTTTAAAATACCACCGTGTGAGTCATGGACGCTTGGTCATTCCCAACCTTGCAAACGTTTCTGAACTTATGAACCTTTGGTTTTGGGAAAAGATGTAACTCAAGTATTTTATTGAGTAAACCGGTGATGTGGGACCGGTTACTAGCCATGGGTCATAATGTAATCCTAGTGAACGAGTATGACTTGGTTTCCTCGGGTGCCCTCCCCCACATCTTAGTACGGACCGACGTTGTTCGTGGCTATGGATTCCAAGTATTTAGCTCACAACTCGGATTGTGGCCTACTTTTGTGTTCCGCTACAATCCTTGGTAAATCGGGTATCCCCCGTCATCGCAAGATGAACTTTTGGACCGATTGTCCTTATGTGGTAAATATTTTCAATTGTAAACCAAACTTTCTAGAAAAGACTTCCTTTTGTTGCATTGTCTTTATTTCTTGAAATTATAAACTGTATGTTCTCACTAGGATTTAAGTCTAACATTTTTTCTCAAATGATATGTATAACATGTTCCTTTAGCGGCTGGGTGCCGAGGGTTTGAGTGTCGAGTGCGGACTCGAGGCAATTTTTGAGATGATTAGTATTGGACGTTGGGCGTTTGATTAGTTCCTTATTTTTGGTGATTTGGTTTGACAACCGATGTAATCTAGATAGAATATGTTTAGATTAGTTTGTTGTTGATTTCCTTTCCATACGATGTTTTTTGTAAATGCTTTATACATTTACCCCTTTTGGGTGGTTACTCCAAATACAAACGTCATTTTGTCAAATTTTCGAATTTTTAAATGACTCTAAATTTTTAGGGTGTTTCATTGAGTAGTGATCTAGTGTTTGTATTCCCAAAAGTTTTCTCTCAGTCTTCAATCACTGAATATGAGTAGTGGTTAGAAAAAGGTTTTCGGTTCGATGGAGGTTGGTCTGTCGACTCATGGTTTTGGGAAGAGAGTGAGACCGGAGATCATAGTGGGAAGGAAACGATTTGTTTATCGTCTGTTGATAATTTATTTCGGAGTCTGTGTTGTTGGTTAATCTGGGTTATCGATGGTTTTGATTCGGAGGTTTTGGGAACCGGGTGATACCGGGCCCGGATGCACCGGTCGACTCCAGGGAGTAAAGATCCGGTCGACCCCGGGGAGTGAAGTCCCGGTCGACCCCGAGTAATGAGTCCGGTCGACTAAGTTCCAGTTGAAGAGGGATGTCCCGGGCGACCACCTTGGTCAGACCCCGGTCGTTGACCAAGAAGAGGACCCGGTCGAGTAATCTGACCCGGGCGTTTAATTGAGATTGGGTCGCGGCCCATATCTTGTTTTCCCTACTTAGATTATAGTTGGGATTCAAATGGCAGGTCTGATTGTACTTCAATGTGTTGGGTCATCTAAGATTTAAAGATAACCTCTCCTTAGTCTTTATTGATGATTGAACCTTGTATTTTGTTTTATGGTTCTTTGTAATAGCTTAGTTAGTTTAACAGATCGGTGAGTCGAAGATAAACCGAATCCAACATGAAGGAAGTCTACAATGCGGATTGAGATGGACTTCAAGAGTGAACTAAGCATAATCTGCCGATTCCAATTCGGCAGATCATATCCCTGCCAATTCCAATTCGGCAACTTACCCCTGTGCCGAATCCTCTCATGTTCGGCAGAACTTTCTTCTGCCGAACCTTCACCTGTTCGGCATTCATTCCTTCTATGCCAAGTCTCTCTTTCGGCACATACCTAAGTTACCAAATTCCTTCTTCGGTAACTTTCCTCGTACAGATTGCTTCTTTATCTAGTACGAGCATTTATGTTAAATCCTCATGATTTGACATACTTCCTCTTTCCCAATGATCTTATGACAATGGGAATGGAAGCTTCTCTCTTCCTTTAGAAGATTTACATTTAGTCTTAATTTGATTAGATGTTTATTTTCTAATAGATCTCAAAAAGATTGTCCCTTGAATATTTTATATTTGATATTGTACTTTCATAGTACAAAGGTTACCTTTTGTATTGTGACAAGTCACATCAAATATCTTATAATTTATTGTCAACCTCTCAACCACCAAAGCCTTTACTTCTACTTGTCCTTTGCACTCATTACATTGGAGAGTATATAAAGGATGGAAGTAGCACCTTGCTACTTACGCTTTCAGCTCAAGCTTTGACATTCACAAGATTTCAAACAGGTTGATAGCTGTCTTTCCTTTTCTTAAGGTTTAAGTCTTTGTGTTCTTAATATCTTCTAAGTGTTAGATTGTTTAGAGTAGTTCTCATCTATTCTTATTCCGCAACAATCTTTATTTTCTCTTTGTGTAATTCTTGATATTCATTATCAATAAAAGAATTAAAATTAAGTAATTTTGTGTTATTGTATTCAACCCCCCCCCCCCTTCTACAATACTTGTTTACTTCTTTGGGACTAACAAGTGGTATCAAAGCGGTTGGTTTAATCTAATAAACCAGATCCGTAATGACTTCTCCTTCTACAAAACCTGAGACTTCTTCTCAAAATTCTTTTTACTCTGACAATGGATCTACTGTTAAACCTCCTAAGTTCAACTCGAACAACTTCTCCTTATGGAAAAGTAGGATGATGCTCTTCCTTGAAGGAGCTGACAGTCAATATCTTACCATCCTTAGTGACGGTCCTCTTATCCCAAAAGTCTGGGATAGATTTGTCAAAACTCCTAAGGATAAAGAAAAGAAAAAGGACAATCTTTTTCAAGTTTCCGATGACTCATCAGAGAAGGAAAGAACTTCTGCAACTGGTCGATATGTCTTAAAAACGACCAAAGAATACAATGATGAAGATAAGCGCACAGTTGGACTTGATTCAAAAGTGCGAACCATCATTGCTCAATCCCTTCCTGATGAAGTATACCAATCTCTTGTCAGTCTTAAAACGGCAAAAGATATGTGGTCAACTCTATGTGTTTTGTACGAAGGTACAAATGAAGTAAAGAAATCTAAAAAGATCTCTCTCGTACGTAGATACGAATTTTTCTCTCATGAAAAGGGAGAATCTCTTCCCTCCTATTACAACCATTTTAACAGTCTCTTAAATGAGTTAAAACTTGTTGGAAAACTTTATGACAACGAGGAAATCATATGCAAATTCATGGATGGTCTTCCAGATTTCTGGAATACCCTTTCCACTTGCATTAAGACTTCCAGGGACTTGGAAAGCCTTCCTCTCACTTCTCTCTATGGTATGTTTCTTAATCATGAACAAACCCAACTTCAAAGGAAAACCATCTGTAAAGAAATAAGAGCCCCCTCTATGGCTCTTATCAGTGATGGCTCCAAGAAATCTGTGTGTATTCCTCGTATAACCTACCCTTCTGATGATTCAGATAGAGAAAGTCATGAAAATCTGAATCACTCCTCGGAAGCTTATCTAAGTGAAGCTGATGATGAAGGAGAAAATCCCTCTGTCAATCTATTGACAGAGGAAATGGGTATGCTTGCAAATTTCTCTAAATTTCGAAAGAATTCTTCTAATAAATTTCAAAGAAACAGAAATTTTTCTTCTTCTAGAAACTCCTTGAACAAATCAAAGGAGGATTGCTATGCATGTGGTAAGAAAGGCCATTTTGCATCTGAATGCAGAAGCAATTCTTCTAGGATTTCCATATCGAATTCTTCTAACTCTTCTAAAGGAAGACATCTTCGATCTAATTCTACAGGTAGATCGCATCCAAGAAAACCTTCTCCATCTTCTTCCTTCAAAGAACTTACCAACAAAGCCGACAAATACAAAGCCAAATATAGAAGAGAGAAAGAAAGAAATTTCAACTCTCAACAAAAGGCAAAGGCTTGATGGCTGAAACTCTAGATTGGACAGACGAACCCACTTCCGACAGTGAGAAAGAAGTGTCAAGTAAATGTCTTATGGCCAAACTTGATAAAGAACCTAAAGACTCCTGTTCTAGGATGGACTTCACTACTGAGTGCTCTTCCTCTTCTTCTCAGGTACATCCCTTCCTCTCTCTGACTAATGAAGAAAAGATTGAAGCTTT
The DNA here is from genome assembly GCA_954870635.1 of Arctium minus. NCBI lineage: Eukaryota > Viridiplantae > Streptophyta > Magnoliopsida > Asterales > Asteraceae > Arctium > Arctium minus. Next base: position 73,927,658 of record OX941094.1, on the reverse strand, counting down.
TGACTCTTTAACTGTACTTTTTCACAATGAAAAAGATGCAAAGAAAAGAGCAAATGCTCAAGTCAAAACTCTCTCATCCCAACTTCATGAGTCTCTATCCCAGCTAGGACAGTTTAACAAACTAAAAGCTGAGTTAGATAACTTAAAAACTATAAACTTTGTGCTTGCCAAGGAGAAGAACAAGCTTCTAAAGAAGCTACAGAAGGAACAAGAAACCCTAAACAAATGGAACACCTCTTCCAAAAATCTTGAGAAAATCTTTCAAGATCAAATTGTTGGTGAAACTTATGGTCTAGGGTACTGGAAAGAAAATTCTTTGTGTCTCCCTTCTGAAAACATATCCTCTCCTACTCAGGATATTCCTCTGTCTTCTAAATTACCTTCTTATTCTACTGACTGGAATGATTCTATGTCAGAAGACTCTAATTCTGTATATTCAATGGATCTTCGCGATTCAAGAAAATTTGGCCACTTTGTATCTGCTAAATTTTCCAAACCTATTCTAACAGAAGATCAAGACTCAAATGAGTTGGTCAAACCTGTAAATGATCTTCTTATGTCATTAAATTTAAACAACGACTCTTCTTCTTCTTCTTCCCATTCTTCGAAAAAGGCCCATTTTCTCTCTAAAGGAAAATCCGTTGTCATTAATACTCCTAACAAAAGAAAGATTACACCTTCTTCAAAAGGTAAATCTCTCATGAACACAACGGACTTCATCCCAAGAGCCCTAAAAATAAAGAAGTCCAAAGGAATTTCAAACATTTCTTCATCTTCCATTTACAAAGGAATCCTTGGACCAGCTCCCCATAACCCTCACGTTCCGTACAGCTATCCCATTCCCTCTCACCTTTCCAAACCTCCTAAATCCAAAACTCAAGGAAAGGTAAAAGCTGCTTCTCTTGATCCAATGAAGAAATTTATTTACCGAAAGTGTTACAACTGCGGTGATACTTTTCACTTAGCCAAAGACTGTCCAAAGGACCGTATCGAAAGATATCATCCGACCAATCCTTCTTCTTCATCTTCTAACCCTAAAGGATCCACCTCAAAACGGGTTCCAAAAGACTAATTTGTTCTTATCTGCAGGTCTATGAGCATCATCAAACATGGTATCTTGATAGCGGATGCTCACGACATATGACTGGGAACAAATCTCTTCTTCTAAACTTTGTGAAAGAAAAGGGACCAACTGTAACTTTTGGTGATAACTCTCGCGGTTCCACTAAAGGTTATGGAACTCTTTCTAACGGTTCCATTACTTTTAACAAAGTTGCCTATGTGAAGGGACTGATGCATAATCTTTTAAGCATTAGTCAGCTATGTGATTTAGGTTTCTATGTAATTTTCAGAGAAATTGATTGTCTCATCACTGATAAACAGTTTCACACTGTCCTATCTGGTTTTAGAAAGGATAATGTGTACGTCATCAATATGAATGACAAATCAACTGAAAAGGAAAGCATCTGCTTCATTTCTGAAGACTCTGAAAAGAAAAACTGGCTCTGGCATAAACGTCTTTCTCATCTCAACTTCAAAACGTTAAATGCTCTCTCCAACAAAGAGCTTGTTGTTGGCATGCCGAAAATTTCTTTCTCAAAAGAAAATCTTTGTGCAGCTTGTGAGAAAGGCAAACTGACAAAATCTTCTTTCAAATCAAAACAGTGTTTTTCTATTTCTACTCCTCTACAGATGCTGCATATGGATCTTTGTGGGCCTGTCAGCACACCTAGCCTAGGTGGAAAAAGGTACATTCTTGTAATTATTGATGAATACACACGTTACACTTGGGTACTCTTTCTCAGGTACAAAAGTGATACACCTGAAGAAATCATCAACTTTATCAAGAAATCTGAAGTTCTCAACGGTCAATTAGTCAGATCTATCAGAAGTGACAATGGAACCGAATTCAGAAATGCTACTTTAGATGCCTTTCTTTGTGACAAAGGTATTTCTCAAAACTTTGCAGCAGTAAGATCTCCACAACAAAATGGTGTTGTAGAAAGAAAGAATCGTACGCTATGTGAAGCTGCAAGATCCATGATAAGTGAATCAAATCTTCCAACCTATTTTTGGGCTGAAGCTGTCAATACAGCATGTTTCACTCAAAATCGATCTATCATTGTGAAAAGGCACAACAAGACTTCCTATGAAGTCTTCTATGGCCGAAAACCAAACATTGGTTTTCTTCATGTTTTCGGCTGCCTTTGCTTTATCTTGAATGATCGAGAGCAGCTTGGGAAATTTGATCCCAAAGCTGATGAAGATATATTTGTGGGTTATTCTCTCTCCTCTAAAGCCTACAGAGTATATAATCTAAGAAGAAAATGTATCGATGAGTCAATACATGTGAAGTTTGATGATCACAAGACATCCTCTCTATCTTGTGATGACAATGAACTTCATGAATGGATTATTTCCTGTGTTGGAGAAGAGTCTCCAAATATTCTCTCTTCAGGACCTCCATATGTCCCATTTTCTGTACCCTCTACTTCTCTCCATCATGATTCGGTAGAACCTTTACCAACTGCCGAACCCACAGCTCCTACCGAATCCATAGCTCCTACCGAAACCACCTTACATACTTCTCCTCTTCATCATATTCATCCTATACCTACCGATCCTTCACCTTCATACTTTCCAAACACAGTTCTTGCACCTCTTCCCCCATCTTTAAAATGGACCAAAGATCATCCGATAAATCAAATTATCGGAGATCAGCTAGCAGGTGTCCAAACTAGAAGAGGTATTGGAAACATCTGTCTCTATGTGAATTTTCTATCCGTTATCGAACCCAAGAAAATTGAAGAAGCTCTAGCAGATTCTTGTTGGGTCACTGCCATGCAAGAAGAGTTGTCTCAATTTGAGAGAAACAAAGTCTGGAGACTTGTGCCAAGACCTTTCGGTAAAACCATTATAGGTACTAAGTGGGTTTTCCGAAACAAAATGGACGAAGTCGGTACTGTAATCCGGAATAAAGCCAGGCTTGTTGCTCAAGGATATAGGCAGGAGGAAGGTATTGATTATGATGAAACCTTTGCTCCTGTTGCTAGACTTGAGGCAATAAGAATCTTTCTTGCTCATGCTGCTCACAAAAACTTCCGGGTATTTCAAATGGATGTTAAGAGTGCTTTTCTCAATGGAGAACTTGCTGAAGAAATCTATGTGAAACAACCACCTGGCTTTGAAGATCCAGCTCATCCGTACTATGTGTTCAGACTTGACAAAGCTCTCTATGGTCTGAAACAAGCTCCTCGTGCTTGGTATGACACCTTGTCTGATTTTCTTCTATCCAACCGATATACCAGAGGTAACATTGATAATACTCTTTTTCTCAAGAAAACAAACGGTAATATCATTCTTGTTCAAATCTATGTGGATGATATCATTTTCGGTGCCACTGATGAAAATCTTTGTCAAGAGTTTGCCTCTCTCATGAAAAGCAAATATGAGATGAGTATGATGGGTGAACTTACTTTCTTTCTTGGTCTTCAAATTAAACAATCCTCTGAAGGTATTTTCATTTGTCAGAATAAATATATTCGTGATCTTTTGAAAAAGTTTGATTTTGAAAATTGTTCTCCCATGAAAACTCCAATGGCACCACCTCTAAAAATTCATGCAGATTCCACCGGCAAGTCGGTAGATATCACGAATTATAGAGGAATGATAGGGTCTCTTCTTTATCTTACTGCTAGTAGACCTGACATCATGTATGCTACGTGTCTTTGTGCACGTTATCAAGCCAATCCCAAGGAATCTCACTTGGCGGCTGTGAAACGTATTTTTCGGTACCTAAAGGGTACCATGAATCTGGGTCTTTGGTATCCCAAGGACTCAGGTTTTGATCTAATTGGCTATTCAGATTCTGACTTTGCAGGGTCTAAGGTTGACAGAAAAAGTACAACTGGCAGCTGTCAATTACTAGGTGGAAACTTAGTCAGTTGGTCAAGTAAGAAGCAAAATTCGGTATCCACCTCCACTGCCGAAGCCGAATATGTTGCAGCTGGAAGTTGCTGTGCTCAAATCTTGTGGATGAAGAACCAACTACAAGATTATGCCAAAGTTTATTCTCATGTACCGATTCTATGTGACAATTCTAGTGCCATAGCCATTGCCAACAATCCAGTGCTGCATTCCAGATCTAAACACATTGATATTCGGTATCACTTTATAAGAGATCATATCTCTAAAGGTGATATTGAACTTCACTTCATTCCGACAGATCTTCAACTTGCAGACCTCTTTACAAAACCACTGGATGAGGCACGTTTCAACTTCCTTGTGGGATCCTTAGGTATGTTAAATTTATCGTAAAAAAAAAAAAAACAAAAACAAAAAAAACAAAAAAAACAAAAAAATTCAATTCAATTCAATTGCCCAATAATTGACGGTACCTCCTTTACCGAAGATTTCCTTTCGGCACATTTTGGTACTTACACATACCGGACTCAATCTTACCGAAATTCCTTCATATTTCGGTATCTATCTTTTCAAATTTCGGTATGTCTTCGTTCGTTATACCACTTACCGAATTATCTCTCATACTTCGGTACTTCTCTACTTCCTGCCGAAATTTCTCTAATATTTCGGTACCATGGACCTCACCGAAAGATCGTATCTTCTCTATTCGGTATCTCTATATACCGAATATTTCTTACCGAAATATCTCTCATATTTCGGCATCTCTTTTTTTCGGTATAGTGTATGATGTGTCATCCTTATCCACTTCTCTCATACCGAATATTTTCGGCACCTTTTCTTTACCCTATGGGCTTATGCCACGTGGCACTACAGGGTTCGTGCGTCAGTTGATGGGACGTCCACGACCTGACACTTAGCCGTTTTTCGGCCCTTCCACTTCCCCATTACGCACGTTTGCGTTGTACCATCATTACCATTATTATTTTTTTTGGCTTTTGAATTCTCACCTTTCCCTCTTCTTTTCTAACCTATTTATACTTCTTTTTTCTTGCTTTTCATTTTTTCTTTACCTTCGTTTTTATCTTCTTCCTCTATTTTTCCTCTAAAAACCTGCAACCCTCTCTCTCTTCCATGGCGTCTTCAAAAACCTCGAAAGCTTCAAAGGTTGCTACTCCTCTCACTCGTGAATCTCTCACTTTCCCTGCTTGCAACCAAGTTGCTCGTCTCTCTGCGGATGCTGATCACCCAGAGTTCAACCAAGTCTCCATCTTTCTCCAAAGATCTCCAATATGCCATGCTCTCACTTCATCCACCAAAATGAGTAAAATGCTCCTTGGTAACTTTTGGTTGACCTGCAAGTATGACTCTACTACTCACCAGGTGTCTGCTTCCGTTCTATCCTCTGAAGAACACCCCGATCTCTCTTTTGGGGTGGATGATATTCGCTCGGTTCTCCAAATACCAGAGTTTAATGTATATGCTCCATTCCCTACTCATCAAGAGCATGATAAAGTTGTTACCGCTCTCCAGTATGTGCACGAAGGCAAAACCAAGGGTTCCGGCACTCTCCTTCGAAAGAATATGGGTGCCTTATTGAACTACTTCTTTTCTCACCTCGTATACTGTCTTTCCCACAAAACTTCGGGATGGGATCAATCTCCGGCCGCTATCACTCGTCTTGCTCATGCCCTTATTTTTATGAGGAGGATCGACTTTGCACAGGTATTCTTCGACTCTTTGATCACCGCCATCTCTCCTCCCAGAAATCACAATGTGGCACTTCCCCGCTTCATCTCTCTCATCATCAACCACAAGCTATCTGCACATCTGCGTGCCGATGCGGCTCTCCCCGAACCGATGATCAAGTTTGACTTACCAATTTCTCAAATTAGCAAGCAATCTATTTTCAAACCGATAAAGCCTACCGACTCTACGCTCACCTCAGGTATGCTCTCTTTCATCTCTTCTCCCAATCCGATTTGGGGAACGCTTGCCGAAGGTGAATCCGAAAGGCCTTCATCTTCTCCTAAGCCATCCAAATCGGTGGTCTCTTCTCCCCCAAAACCTTCCCGAGCTAAGTCGGTGGCTATTAAAAAGAAAAAGGCCACCGGAAACGTCGCACTTGCTCTCATGACTCTGCCACCGACGAATCCTTCGGTGGCTACCCCAGTCATACCCCCTTCTATTTCTGTTAAGCGACGGGGCTCAACCTCCCCTCCTAAGTCTCGTTCTAAGAAACTTAGGAAACCTTCGGCCGAGCCTCACACTCCATCTACCGATTCTCAACAATCGGTAGCTGTTGAACTTTCCCCTCCAGGGCCACGGGGATCTGTTAAGTCCACTCCCACCTCCTCCAAACCTTCTCAACAGGATTTGGATGTACAAAAGGAGTCCCCACATACCCCTTCTCCTCCTCCTCTTTATGTGGAGGTTGAAGATGAGTTGGTCTTCTCTCCGGACCGACATTCTGCTTCCTCAACGCACAGCCTATCACCCGGGGTCAATCCCGTTGATATTGCACAAACTGGGGTTTCATCCCAGGATATGTACCGACGGCTATTCTCTCCCACTTCCTCACCGATCAACTCCCCTTCCCCTCAACCATCGCCGAAGAACTCACCACCAAAGAGATCTCCCTCACCCAAACCATCTCCTACAAAAATGGCTGGGTCTTCTACCCATGTACCGGTCACAATATCTGCCGATTTACTTGCCGACATCAGTGACACCAATCGGCAGGTACGAATGCTTGGTACCCAGTTCGAAAAGCTTCGCCAGTCTTTGCGTGAACCGGCGCTCCTCGACTCTCTGAACGCCAACAACATCTCTTTGGAGGAACTTCTGAAGCTCGTCAAGGAGCAAAATTCTGAGGTTGTCGCTCTTAATCGCGACATCTTTCAGTGTTTGGATGTCATGCACAACCAGATTGCCGGTCTTCGTTCTCCTCTATCCGCAGCCATGGATTCTATTCTCAAGGAGGTGGTCAGACTTAATGATCAAAATACCTCCTTGACCTTATCGATGGCTGCTCTCAAGGCCGCCTCGGATGCTCGGGATCAAGATCTTATCCGTCTACGGCAGCAGACTTCGGCTCAGGAGTCTATTAATTCTGACATTCTCAATGCCTTGCAGAATTTAAATCGGCGTCTTGACTCTCTGCCTGCCGATATTGCTCAGTATTGTGCTCAGTCTCTTGATATTGATATCACTGAGTCTGCATTCACTCCTGCTGATCGCCATGTTTTGGAACGTATTGATCGGCGAGTAGGCCGTGTGTCGGCCAGATCCAGTGTTTCTTCCCCGGCTCGTACTGAGGGGGAGAAACAAACTGAGGGGGAGCAACTCCGTTCTCAAGTTCACATCAGTACGAGTCAGGAAAAACCCTCTACTGCCGAAACCAAACCTTCTGCTACCGAGAAGGGAACCGATCACCCCAAGGTGGTCGAAGAACCTAAGGGGGAGAATCTGCCCAAAAAGGATAAGGGTAAAGCTATTATGTCACCGGATGAAATAGCTGCTGAAGAAAAGAGTCGTAAAGATGCTCTTTTAAAGAAAGTTGTGGATGGTGCTGGTCTTCATCTTCCTCCTCCAAAGGTTACCTCTTCTGATCTAGGCCTGTCTGAAGAAGAACTGAAAGCTGCAAAACTTGCCCAGATTGCTCGTGACAGAGATGTCGAGCTAGCGTTGAAGATAGCTGCTGAAGAAGATCCTACCAATACAATTAAAACTCAGATGAGCGCTCTAGAGGACTCGGCGAAGAAAAATGAGGAAATAAAGACTATGTGTATCGATTGGTACCGAAAAACCCTCAACAGACGTCGGTGCTCTGCCAAAATCACAGATGTCAAAATAATCAAACCGTCTGCAAGCTGCAAGGCTATTCGGCTAAAGATTATCAGGGATGATGCTTCTTTGTCTATGGACCGACTAGACTCTCTTGTTCGGTTTGGAGTATCATAATGGGTAGAAATTGGTATCTGTTTGTTAAAAATCCAAAGCTCTGCAAAAGCTGAGGTTGATAAATACATTGCAGATCTTCAAACCAAGTTCAGAACCTACTGAAAAAGATACAACATTGTCCATACTCCTGCCGAAGAAGAGATTATCAACAATCTGATGTCTGGTCGTCCTCCTCCCAAATCAAAGTCGAAATCCAAAAAGGAAGACGTGTTTGCCCAAATGGCTAAAGAAGGAAAGGTCCCGGATACTTCAAATCTTGATCTCTCTTTACCTATTCCGGTTCCTCATCCTTCAACAACTGTGATTTCTGAGCCGACTCATGGTATCTTCTTCAACAACGCACTTGGGCAGATCTCCTTCTTCAGATCAAGCCAAATCCCTATTGCCGACACAACCTTTCTCCACGGGATTATTCAAATAATTCCAATGTCGGCTAAGGATTTCTATGTGGCTACTACCGATGAACTAAAGAAGAGGGATGTTGAACCGCATTTTTCTTTTGAATAAATTCGGTATAGTTTATTTTGTTTTCCTCTGTATTGTAATCTTCTTAAAAAGATTAATACATTGAGCTTTTATGTCTTATCGTAAATAATTTGTACAAATATTTATTTCATTCTTTTATACTTGTAAATGTCGGATACTCTAGAAAATCCAAATATAAACAAAAAGAATGGTCTATGTGAAAAAGAACCCAAAAGAATATGAAAAAGGGTCAAAATGCATTATTCATTAACTTCTATGTTGTATGAGATGTTATCATCAAATAGGGGGAGATTGTTGGGTCATCTAAGATTTAAAGATAACCTCTCCTTAGTCTTTATTGATGATTGAACCTTGTATTTTGTTTTATGGTTCTTTGTAATAGCTTAGTTAGTTTAACAGATCGGTGAGTCGAAGATAAACCGAATCCAACATGAAGGAAGTCTACAATGCGGATTGAGATGGACTTCAAGAGTGAACTAAGCATAATCTGCCGATTCCAATTCGGCAGATCATATCCCTGCCAATTCCAATTCGGCAACTTACCCCTGTGTCGAATCCTCTCATGTTCGGCATAACTTTCTTCTGCCGAACCTTCACCTGTTCGGCATTCATTCCTTCTATGCCAAGTCTCTCTTTCGGCACATACCTAAGTTACCAAATTCCTTCTTCGGTAACTTTCCTCGTACAGATTGCTTCTTTATCTAGTACGAGCATTTATGTTAAATCCTCATGATTTGACATACTTCCTCTTTCCCAATGATCTTCTGACAATGGGAATGGAAGCTTCTCTCTTCCTTTAGAAGATTTACATTTAGTCTTAATTTGATTAGATGTTTATTTTCTAATAGATCTCAAAAAGATTGTCCCTTGAATATTTTATATTTGATATTGTATTTTCATAGTACAAAGGTTACCTTTTGTATTGTGACAAGTCACATCAAATATCTTATAATTTATTGTCAACCTCTCAACCACCAAAGCCTTTACTCCTACTTGTCCTTTGCACTCATTACATTGGAGAGTATATAAAGGATGGAAGTAGCACCTTGCTACTTACGCTTTCAGCTCAAGCTTTGACATTCACAAAATTTCAAACAGGTTGATAGTTGTCTTTCCTTTTCTTAAGGTTTAAGTCTTTGTGTTCTTAATATCTTCTAAGTGTTAGATTGTTTAGAGTAGTTCTCATCTATTCTTATTCCGCAACAATCTTTATTTTCTCTTTGTGTAATTCTTGATATTCATTATCAATAAAAGAATTAAAATTAAGTAATTTTGTGTTATTGTATTCAACCCCCCCCCCTTCTACAATACTTGTTTACTTCTTTGGGACTAACACAATGTTATGGCAGTTATTTTTGCAGTGGGTCAGATTTCTTATGATTTGCCGTTGACCATTTGAGTGAGCATGGTATTAATTGCCCTATGAGCCGAGTGTAGCGGTCATTAATTGGTCCTTTCACTCGGAAGCTATAGTGTGTTAAAGTTGGTTTCCGTATTAGATTAAAAGGTACCGGGAGTTTATCGGTCTATGTCTTTTCTTATAGGATTCGTTTCGGGCCGTAAGAGTAGACGCAGAGATTTAAGCAAAGGACACCAGGTGAGTTTTTCTGAAATAGGTTTTATTAACGAAAGCTTATGAAAGTGTTATTGAAACTTTGTTTTATTACGTTGGCCTGTTCGTGATGAATTTATTTAAGCGTGTTTATAAATTGTTGATATTTAAATGTATGCATACATTATTCATGGAAGCAGTGACCTAAGTTGGGGAGTGTGGCCCTTCCTGCTCGTACCGGGGAGTGTGGCTCGTTTATGCCATTGGGGGTGTGTCCCAATAATTAAGGCAGTGTGAGTTAGACACACCGTCTTCGACGGTAGTATGGTCAGTAGTGTGAATTATTCATGTGATGTTTATACATCTGTTTGATTTAAAATTTGAAAACTTATATTGTTGCTTAATCGTTAGAGGGGACTCAGTAGACCTTCGATCTAACCCTCGCTCTTTCCAAATTTTAAAAAACCTTTTCAGGCAGGCGTGAGCTAGGAAGGGCCGATAAAGGCAATGAGAAGGTGTAGCGGGAGTAGCTAGAAGACCGTCACCTTAGTTATACTTCTTTTAAATCTCAGTTGTGTATTAGGTTGCTGTTGCAAACCTTGAATTAAATTGTAATCTTGGGGCCGTTTTGGCATGGAATATTATTATAATTTTAGTATTTTATTATTCGTCTTGGTTGGGTTGTTACATACGGTGTTTGGGACTTGGAATAAAGTCCGACTGGAGGTGTAGCTCGACAGAGCAGGCAATACAATCACGACTGGAGGTGTAGCTCAGTAGAGCAAGCAATACAGTCACGATCTGAGGTGTAGTTCGACAACATGGATATGTGGCTTAACTTTGTGTTCCGCCACGTACAATGGATTCAAGTCTCCCCCGTCACCGGAAGGTGTTATTTGGGTATTAAAGGGTATTATTTTATTATCCATATTTTCGGTGACGTGTTGCATATATGAGTTTGTTTACTCAAGATTTATGGGTTGTGTATTATGCCCCGCCCATGTTTGGGGTGCTTCGAGAAGTAAAATCTTATTTCGTATTATTATAAATTGGGAGTTTTGCTTACTATTCACGTTTTGGGTGAGTTTGGGGTTAAAGTGGTTTTACGAAAGAAGGTTCAGGTTGGGTCCTTGTTTTAAAGGTGTTTTTGGAAAATATGGTCGTTTGATATTTAAAGTAAATCTTTTGATTGTCTACGATTTAAATTGCATTCTTTCCCTTTAACAAATATATTTATTCCATGTTGTAAAACTCTTGAACTCACTAGGCGTTAGCCTTACCTTTTTATTTGTCGGCATGTGCATCAGGTTCCGGATGGAGGAAATGGTTCTAGCGTTTTTGGTGAAGTGTTGAGTGCTAAGAGTATGTGCAAGAATGAGTGGCTTGAAGAAGTCTTCCGCACTAGTGTTGAGAAGAGCAGTTTATATTTGGGTTTAGTAACACCCGACCTTGAGTTAGTTTCTATGTATGGTTTTATTTGTGATTTTGATGGAAAATCCTAGAATCGTATCTTAAGTATGGTTTTGTCCCACGAAGTCTAATCCATTCTTTGAGGTATAATTGAAAATTTTAAATTAGTTGTTCTTTCCAAATTGAGGGTGTTACAGATATATGGTATATGATATTGCACATCAATTATAATTGGTCGGTACATAGTATTTAGGAGAAAAACTTGGTATCGTACCAAGTTCATTCCTAGTTTGAATTAATGTTTCAAAAGGCTTCAAGTGTTTGTTTTTATATTTTTCCAAATACGCAATTAATATTTTTTTTTCAAATATTTTTTTACATGTTATTGTAGGTCATTTTACATAGTGATCTAGCTTGTATCAGTTAGTTTTATCAAACATGACTAGTTTATCAATTAGCTCTTATAGCTACTTTAGTTATTCAGCTAACCGTTAACTTATCAATTAACAGTTAGCTTATAACTAGTTTGTCAAATACAACCTTTATAACTATTTATGTTTTTCCTTTTAGAAAAAGAACTAGTTATGTTTTAAATTCTCGGATTTTCAAAAACCAAAATTAAGGGTCTGTTTGTTAGCATCTTAATGATATTCATCTTGTAACACCCTCAAATTTGGAAATAACAACTAATTTAAAATTTTCTAAATACACCAATAAATTATTCAACTACAATCATAAATTAAGATTTAACCTCAATACACACATTCATTCCATACATACAGTCTATAACAAGAACGGGTGCTACTAAAACCCAATAGTAGTCACTATCTCCAAACTGCGGAAGACTTCACCAACTACTTACAATTGCACAAGCAAAGACTCAACTCTTCATAGCTGCTAGAACCAAACCCCAACCGGGACCTGATGCACATGCCGACAAATAAAAAGGTTAGGCTAACGCCTAGTAAGTCCAAGAGTTTTACATGAGTAAATATATTTTTAGAATAATGAACCTCACTTGAAACCATGACCAGACAATTGGTATTCTTTAAAACGCGGAAACGACTCTTTTCCAAAATCATGCACTTTCCAAAGATGGACACCTCATTTAAAACTTGCTTTATAAATTGATGCAACTTGAACTAACTCGAAACATGAACCATCATCAAAACCATGTATAGCGTACGTCCGAAAACATGGACACTAGGTTCAATACTCACATGACCATAAACGAACAGACTTTAATTACCAAAACACGGAGTTGACATAATTCATTCAAACCTTAATATACGAGGAGGATGGTCCAATATTAAGGTCCTCATTTTCTGTCGACCATAAAGACCCAATGGCAATAAAGTAAAGCATCCTTATATTTAAAAAAACACCGATAGACGACAATGGGGGAAACCCGTACCCGTTGAGGGTGGAGGGAACACAAAAGTATGCCACCCAACAACGTTAATCGCATGACACCTCCCGACGTCACAACTAGGTGTCCCTACGACTTCTTTACAAGCCCACCCCAAGTAAAGTTGACCTTGATGAACATCCCGAAGGACTCCACCCCAAAGGCCCAACACACTTAAAGACTACCTCTCAGACATTACTTCAAGTGGCGGGGGTCCTAGCGCCTACTTTGCCTGTAGCGCTACCAGACTCAACCCCTCCCAATGCATACTTGTAAAGTTTCTAGTCATAAAACATGGGTACTGACGGTCACCCGCAATACCTAATCGACCATCCAAAACAGACTGACTGGCATGCCTATAGATCCATTACAACACTGTCTAACGTTACACGACTCCAATTGAAAAACCAAAGCTCCCAAAACATGTAACTCCCAAATGGCATGAAATAATCGCCATCATACTCCAAAATTTCACAACTGTTTTTAAACCGGACAAATGTCCTCAAGACTCCATTTAGTCAAAACCGAGTCAAAGACCCAACAGTTTACGTAAATACCCAATGAAAGCCAGTAGAGACATCAAAATACGTTTAACCAACAATTATGCAAACACCACGTCCCAAAAGGTAATTAACCCAAAACCTCTCATTGGTTGAAACAAAATGTTTTCCAAATGAACTTTTTCCCTTCATGTTGTCAAAATGACTCATAGTTCAATGATATGCATTTTCCAACGGTTTATAAAATCGTATGCACCAAATGGACAATTATATAAAATGACCTCCATTTATACATTACATCGTCAAAGAAATATATCAAATGATTTATTTATCAAAATGCCCAAAAATCACAAGGATGTGTGTTACATAAATCTATAAAGTTAAATATATTCAAATAACCAAAACTTATCAGCAGTTAGCAATTTAATATAAAACACAAGCACTTTAAAATAAACATTTTTGCATGTACACCGTTTTCACAAATCAACTTGAACTCACTTTGCTAGATTTAGGTTAAATCTATATTTTACCCCACTTTAAGCTTCCTTGGAGAAACTTGAATCCTCAATCCAAAACCTCCAAAAACCTAGATCCATAATTTTCAACCATAAATAATCATAATCAACCACAAAGAAACATTCCCCAAACATTAACTTGAAGACCTCAATTGATACCGAAACCCTAACTTCCATAACTGAAGAGAATGGAGGATTACCTTAACCCAAGATTGAATCCACAAACCAAAACATCTCTAGTTCACCAAAATGGTTACAAACCTCCAATCTATGAAAGGAAGAACAAGGGTGGATGAAACCCTAAAAAACTTGATCAAGAAGATGAAGATGGAGGGATGAGGAGATTACCACCACAAATACTCTTGTATACTCCAATAGAATTTCCAATCATCTTGCTAAATCCTTGAAGATCTCTCAAAAACAAAACCATGGCAACTTGAATCACCAAAAACGGAGTTGGAATGAAGAAGATATGAAGAAATGAAGTTCTATGAAAATCGGGTTTTAAGCTCGAGCAGGGCTCCGTGCGGGTTACCGGGCGACCTAGGTCGCGCCACAAGTCGCCCGAATGGATTTTATGCTTGAACAGGGCTCCGGGCGGGTTACGGGGCGGCCTAGGTCGCGCCATAACTTGCCCCATGCACTGTTTGTCCGGTTTCTTCATTATTCACTGTTTTGGTCGTAACTTCTTCGTTATAGCTCCGATTTTGCTCCGGAAAGAACCTTTGGAATTGTAATTGAATCCTTCATCCATCTAGACAATAAAATCTAGGATTCAAGTCCAAAATCCTTTATCTTATTTTTCCCTAATATATCGGTTTCGGTATTAACTTGAAATGGTGCCTCTCGAATTGTTTAATTTAGGATGAGATTTCGGGGACGAAATCCCAATTAGGTGGGGAGGATTGTAACACCCGGAAATTTATAAGGTAAGTAATTGTTTTCCTTACTTCATTAATTGTGATTATTTGAGAATATGAGCCCATTTATATGCGTATGATCATTGTTATAATGTTATAATGCTATATGAGTTATATAATTAGTTTAAGTGCCTAAACCTCGCGCTCATTATCGAATTTGGTCAACTTTCGGGGCTTTTGGTGTGTGGCGCGACTGTGACACGCGATTGTGACATAGTCACAATCGCAGGTCACTCTCTCGGGGGATGTACCGCAAGCGGTGTGCGGGGCGCGATTGTGACATGGTCACTATCGTCGAGTCACTCTCGCGGGGAGTGTACCGCGGCCTGGAGGCTTCGCGCGATTGTGACACGCGAAAATGCCCATGGCATTGTCACCGGGCACTGTCGCCGATGGGGTCTGGGACTTAAATAAGTTCCTTACCCGATTTTAACCTCACTTTCTCATTTCTCTATTTTCTCTTGGGATTTTGGAGCTCCTAAACTAATTTCTTCCCCATAAAACCCTAACCCTCATAAATACAAACCCTTTTGGTGGTTGGATCTTGGTTCATTGCAATAACTCTCCTCAAAGGAAGCATTTAATAGGGTTCTTCAAGTTCAACTTCTCATCTTCAAGTCTCAACCTCTTTATCTAGGGTTTCCTATTTTCTAGGTTTTAATCAAAAACCTAGATTGTGAGTTTACTAAACTTTGTTAAAACTAGATACACATCAAAATCTATTACTTGTTACCATCTTGATTCTTATCTTGAAATGCTCATTTTTATTGTTCAAGTATTTGGAGTTTCATTTATGTATACATGCCTATATATATATATATATATATATATATGTCTTGCCATAAATGGATGCAATACATGATTTGTTATTTGGATGTTTCCTTACATGGAAAACCATTTGGTGGAAATACTTTTACATGATGAATAGTTGGGTCATGCTAGTCTTATATCGGGCCTTATATGGGTTTGGATGGTAATATTGTACCCATGGTTGGTATTGAAATATTCTGGTTATTTGTGTCTTGAGACCTCCTATAAATTATGTTGGACGAATCAAGTCTGTAGACACTAGGAGGATGTAGTCTTGGGCGCCAAAGTGATGGTATGTGCATAGACCTCCGCCATTCGGGGTAATGCCATGGTTGTAGTCCTCGGATGTGTCGGGCCTTTCGGATGTTACTTGTTAGTAGGCATCAAGGTATATCAACTCTTTGGGTGGAACTTGATTGGTGCTATGGGTCTCCCCTATTGACTCCACATTTATTGAACTTTGGTTAACTGCTGATAAGAATTGTAATTGATCATATATGTTATTTCGTGTTCAACTCACTAGGCTTTTTGGCCTAACACTTGTTTGGTGTCAATGTGTATCTCAGGTTCTAGCGGTGTCGGTTCAAACAAGCATAGTTGCTTTGGGTGAGAGCTTGGGGGATTTGCACTTGGACATAGATTTTGGAGAAGACGTTTGGGTTTATAGATGACACCTTTTTTATAATCTATTTTCTAGATATAGAAATTAGATTAGTTGGTTGTTATTTATTTGTCCGTTAAATTACAACTGTAATTAAACAGGTTTGAATATTTCCCCATTTTTTGGAGGCTCTTGCTATGGCAAAATTTATACCATGTTTCCATCTTACGGAAATTTTTGTTATCCCTATTTTAGGGTGTTACATTATCTCTCGATCTCAACACACGATTTCAGGAATTCATTAAGGTCAAGATTGTATAAAAACTACTAAGGTTTAATTGGTATATCTCTATCCAAGTTCTCACCTTAGATATATAAATCATAAATCTAATCATAAATCACTTTTTCTCAAAAACAAACTAAGATCAATAAATCAGTTGCTAGTTAAGCTGGCTAACAAAAACACTAAAAACAAACTCATATGTTTCATTAACTGAAAACCCAAATAAAAATTCTAACTTTACATGTTCAAATGTATACAAATTAGATAAGATTAAATTGATTATATTATATTGAATATAACTAATTTGTCAGTATAGTTTTTGTAAGACGGTACAAACCAATATACGATGTTATTATGATCAGATTGTCTTTAAGAGTATATTCAACAGATTTTTTAAAATAAAGAAAAAAGAGATTTTGTTCTCTATTTTACTCCAACCGATTATTTATATTAATAAAAAGAAAAAACTTCAAGTTTAGAGAATTATATAAAACTTAATATGACAAGAGAGAAATTATTTATTTTCCACCTATGGGATTGGATTATTAATATTTTATATAAAGTTTCTTTCTAAAAGTTCATTGAGATGATAAAATTATAGAATATTGAGCAAATTACATGTTTCCATCCATGTATATTTTTAACAGTCTTCGTCCCTTTTTTAAAAATTCAACAGATCGTGACCCTGTAGTCGCATTTTTACGAGTTAGGTCCTTAATGCAAGCACAGGGGCCCAGGTTGTTGATTTACTTAGGGGTTGAAATCATTAAAAACTGCAACCAGACACCCATTGAGGCCTAATTTATTAAAAAAATGCAATCACAATGATGTAACTCCTTAAACGATGCAACTACAAGGACACGTTCTGTTAAATTATTTAAAAAAAATGGATAAGGACCGTTAAAAACACCCAACCACATGAATGAAACATATAATTTACTCTAGATTATTATAGTAATATAATCAATGTTGATATTTCTAAAATAGAATATGTTGGAAATGCTTGTAATTTTTTTTAAAGATTATAACTTTGGTTCTCTATTAAAAAGGCTTGCAATATTGTAAATAGATCAAAAAGGTCAAAATGTTTACAACTTTTTAAAAACTTAAACTGTTATTTTAATAATACAGTGTATATTCATATTTAATACACTAATTATTTATAAAATTCTAAAGACGTTGACGATTCAACCCAATCCAACACAACCTGTTTTGGCTCGTGCTAAATACATCATTTAACGTGAACTTATTTTAACTCTTTACTCAACTCATCTCAGGGGCAGACCTATTCATGTTTGAGTGGGATCTCGTGTACCTGTTCAACTAAATTTCACAAGTAAAAAAATTTGGCATATGAAAGGTGCACCCTTTAAACTTTGAGCGTTGCTCCGAGATATTAGAAAATACATGGAGCATCAACCAAAAAACCGAAAAAACCCTCAAAATCAACTAAAAAAAAGTTTCTCGAAATACCAAAAAACAGAAGAAAAAAATCCATTGAAATCAACCAAAAAATTTAAAAATCCCACAAAACGGTGAAAACCAGCTAAAACACACCAGACAACTTTACGGGCTTTGATCCGCTTTAAAGGTGCACCCGCTCGGGTAAAATCCTAGGCCCGCCACCGACTCATCTAACTCGTTAATTTAATCACGTATGATTATATGATCAACAAAAATCGAGCTCAAGATCTTAACAAAACGTAAAGAATTTGATAACATTCAACAAAATCAGATAAAATTAGGGGAATTTGACCAAAATAGCCAATCTCCCCACCCAACTTCACTTTTTAACCATTTTTGGAACCAAATTCACATTTTACCTAGAGTTTACGCAAAAGCATTACACATTTGCGTAAAGCCTATTTTCATATTATTAAAATAAAATCTTTACGTAAATGCTTACGCAAAAATTTGAATCCTTACGATAAATTTGTGTAAATATTTTTTTCTTTTTTTTAATCTGAAAATCGAGTTTACACAAATACATAAAAAATTTACGTAAACTATAATTAAAATAAGAATTCAATTAAAAAATGGTTAAAAAATAATTTTGGTAAAAATATTAACTATATTTTAAGGGTTGTTTGTTTACCTCTTAATGGTTCCATCAAGAGGCAACATCTGAATCGTTAAGAGGTAAATCTTGTTTGGTAAAAAAAAAGGTCTGCCTCTTAATGATTCCAAAACCCTCTGAAAGATTTTGTATCTTGAACCCTGTCTTAACCATTCAGAGACCCGATTTCATTCTTAACAATTGGCAAACAACCATATTTCATTTCACACTATATCATAAAAGTCTCTTAATCATTCTGACCACTTAATCATTCTGCACCAAACCATTCTGCACCAAACAACCCTTTAGTCAATTTCCCTATAATTTGGTATTTTTTATGTGCACTTGGAACATGTTTTGTTAGGTAAAGTGTCGGTTGCTTTTTGCCGGAAACGGAGGGGAAACTGGGGGACTGTTTTTTTGCTTTTTCAAAGTCATATGTTTTCAGAAAAAAACATGTTTTCCGTGAGATGCCGTTACATGTTTCCATTAACCCCCTTGGAAATTCATATTTGGTCAAAAATGGTCCTTTTATTGTATATTTTGTACTAAACTACACCATTGTATTTTTTTTCACAATACATGGGTGTTTGGATGTGTTGTTATAAGGGAGTTCATGATACGATAATTTAGCAAGTTCTTGAGTTCGAGCTTAATAGTTCTCGAGCTTGAATCGATTTCGAACATAAAACAAGGTTCGTTTAACTTAACAATTAAGTCGAGCTCTGTAAAACTAATGTTTGACCCGGCTAGTTCAAAAGTTTGATTAGATGTTGTAATGAATATAAACCCGAGCCCTGTAAACATCGCTCGTTACACCCTGGGAATAGGGTTTGCCTGAAGCATCGGAGCAATGATCACCCATGAATTCTTTGAACCTATGCTTGACTAGTCAGTTACCAACCGACTGCTCTACCAGTGAGCTTGAAATAAAAAGAAATGGTTTTCTGGTGATTAAGGCAAGGTCTTGGGTTGAAAAGTAGGTATAAAGATATGCATATTTGAACTTTTGAACCAAGGTCGAGTTGAGCATACGAGCATACATATTTTTGAGCCAAACATGTTCATATATCATACAATCAAAATAAAAAATTATCGAGTTCGAGTTACGGAGTCGGTAAATGAGTTGATTGATTTATGAGTTCTTATGAGCTTATAAAGCTTGAAATTCATGTCATAATGGATAACTCAATCGTTAAGCGAACATTGAGGTCGAGCTCGAACATTCAGAAAATGTTCGAACTCGAGTCTGATTATTATTTTCTCGTCATGACGAGCTCAGACAACCTACTATATAATAAGATAACAAGAACTACAACAATCAGATACTTAAAGAGCATTTGGTAGGGGCGCTATAAAACTCAAGTCTTGGACTTTTTATAGCCATGTATTTTACTGCACCTTTTGCTTCTCCACCTACGTGGGACATGCTTTCAAGTAAAAAAGAATTGAACAAACCATAACTGTATAACTGTTAATGCATTAACCTTTTGTACTTAATACTTTATAGATTTTGTAATCTTGAATTTTATGAGTTTTACTTAGGGGTGTTCGCTATGCGGTGAAGTTTAGAACTAAAAACCGTAAACCAAACCGTATATGCGGTTTGAGCATCTTTTTTGCCAAACCGCATGTCCGCTTATGCCTCAAACCACAAAATGCAGGTGGTTTATGATGTTTATACCTAAATGTGATGTGTGAGACGTGGCAATAAATTTTCATAATCCATATAATAAAAAGTGAAAAGTGGCAATACACATAACATAATTAAGTCCAAATAACCAACTGGGCTAGCTCAGTTGGCCACCAAGGTTTCCTTAAGGTGCCTTGGGGAGGGGATGTTTGGCTAGGGGAGGTCTCAAGTTCGAGTCCCACCCGAGACGTTTATCCCTTCAGGCGATATTAGGGGAGATATAGGCGGGTCTCAGGGTCATGCCCAATTGGATGTCACTGCTGGACCTGAACCACTAACAACTAACAAGCCGTTCTAAAAAAAAAAATTAAGTCCAAATGCATGACAAAGTTTAATGAAACTTTCAACAAAAAAACATCTTTTTTTATTATCAAAATCCGGAGTCTCGACAATCTGACGGACTTACTTACAACGAGATTTAGGCCTTAGGGGACCTATTAGACTAGGCTACTTACCATGGATTATTAAATATATGAATAATGTCTAAATAATAAGTTTTTAGTTAATAAATATACAAATATATGATGATAGGGGCATAAGCAAATGAGAACCTCATATATTGTAATAACCATGAGAACTTTTATCGTAAATTATTGTTTCACATGATTTTTCTCATTTAAGGCTATAATTTAAGATATTGATTAAGGTATATTTGTTTCACAACGTGTTTGTTTCATATGCATTTGGTTCACAATGTGAATTTTTTTTTGTTTCACAAACATGTAAAAAGATGTTTACATTGTGAAACAAATATATGTTAATCAATACCTAAATTAAATCTAAGTTGTAAATGGAAAAAAAAATCATGTGAAATAACGCATCATGGTTCTCAGAGTTCTCAAATTTTATGGGTTCTCAAATGATTATCTTCCCATTGATATTATATATAATATATATATAGAGGTGGGTTCATACAAGAACGAGATTTATTTAAAAAAACAAAAAAAAAAGGTCAAGTATGTACAAAATCATATGTGATTCACGTACAAAATCACATGTGATTCCCCGCGACTTTGCACGAAACTTGAAGTCGCGGGAAAAGTCGTCCGTGTCCTTTTTTCGGATTAATGCCGAATCACATGTGATTTGATACATGATTTGCTGTTTTTCTTGTTTTCTTAAATAGTTAGCGTTCTCGTTTGAATCTTTCTCTTTCTCTATATATAACATGTGAACCACATGTTTTTTAATTCAAAACTGCAAACAAAAACACATATTGTGATTTGAAAAAAACCGTATACTATACCGAAAAAGTTTTAAATTATGCAGTGCGAACGGGTTATGCAGTTTGTGCGGTAAAATAACACCATTTAAACATTTATATAGGGACTAAACATGGCCAAATTGTTATGAGTAGGAAGATTTTTGGAAAAAAAGATAGTTTAATTGTAGTAGGGTTTAAAAACATTCACGGAAATGATACAATGTGGGTAGAAATTGGTGGGTATGGTGTGGGTAGATAAAATTGGTGGGTATGGCAATTATATTTGTATTTTTTATTTTACATTTTCAATAAAAAATATTAAATCATGTATTTTTATTTTTGATAAAATTAAGGAACATAGAAGTCATTTTGGGATAAAACTAAAAGCAAAAATAATTTACTTATACAAGGTTACTAGGTTCGATAATTATTGATAAACAGGTTAAAACAAGATTTAACTGATTAAAAATTAAGAGCGATAATAAACTGATAATAGGAGTATTCTGTATATAAACCATCATACAAACTCGAGCATTCAATGACGACACTCAGTTTTATTTTTTGAAAAGAGAAGAGGGTGTATGCAAAGCACGTGGTGCTTCTAATCTAAAGAGGAGGCGTTAAGACAATAATTGAGTCATTGAAATTTTACAAATCGTATGAAATTTATAAATTAATTATTATGATTTTACTTTTTATAGGAGATTTTTTTTTCTCTAAAATTTATGAACTTGTATTAAAAGTTTAAATTACTTCTAGTAATTACAAAATATAAAATAAGGACGATCAGACCTACTAATCCTACTTGAAAAGGCCAAAGTCATACTTTGAGAACCTTTTAGCACACAAATATTACGATAAAAAAATATAATAATTGGCACGTGATAAGATTATCCCATTTTTTGTAAATACATGAAAAGAAAAAACCCGACAACTGACGATAAATACAATAAAGACAGAAGATCAACATGTTCTAGGCATATTCTCTTGCTCCTACAATATAGGAAACACCAAACTATATTTCCCATGATTCATAAGATCTTGGGTAAACCTCTTAACAAGACATGACTAAACAAAATATGGATTAACATTTCACTCTTGGCATGACTTTTATGTGGAACGTATAAGAATAGAGTTCAACAAAGTGGAACAGATATGCTCCACCTCCACCCCATGAAATAAGGTGAAACAAACATATATTTTACTAATATACTTTCAAAATAAAACTTAGTTCCCTACTAAACATCATATACACCTTTTTCCTTACATTTTATCCATTTTTTAAATTTTATTATTGTATTTTATTCTTTTTAAACTTTCACTTTACTCTCCTCAAAAATTTCATTTTTAATACATTTTTTATATTTTGATTAATTTAGATAATTTATTAAATATTAACAATAAACACATAATATAGAAAATATATAAAATAAAAATTAGGAATTCCTTCATATGGTGTTTTTTGATCCTATTGACGAAAAAACTTTCTAATAATATATCCTGCTATAAAAAATATTTATTTTTAATTTAATATTTAATAAATTACGTAAAGCAATCAAAATATAGAAAAAATAAAAATAAAAAATGGAAATTTGAGAGAAGTAAAGAAGTTTAAAGATGATCAATTGTTTATGAATCAAAATATAGAAAAAATAAAAATAAAAAATGGAAATTTGAGAGAAGTAAAGAAGTTTAAAGATGATCAATTGTTTATGAATGTGATTTTAGGTATTTTTAATTTTATGAATAAGATATAAAATATGAAATGTTTAGGTTTTCTGATTTTATGAATGTGAGATACCCCATAACCCCGCAATATAGGGTCGCGATCGCGGGGTGGGTAATTTTTTTTTCAAAATCGATTTCAAACCCGCGATTTGTGAAAACACCCCTCGCGGGGAATTCAGATAATTACTATAACTTAAGTATTCATAAAAAATTAATATTAAATAAGCTATGGAAACATTTGAATACATGCATGCATGCAGGTGGAAGAAGGTACATAAGGTGACACTTGTGTGTTTTCACGGACCAAATCCGCGATGAAACAAAGATGTCTCTAGTCCACGATGAGTGTTTTCACGGACAACCCCTCGAATTTCAAATTTTTTTACCCATCCCGCGATCAAAGGTGAAAATCGCAGGGTTATGAGGTATTTGGGCAAACGTGGGGAGATGTTGGGCATTTAGGTAAGTTATCCGTGAATTTGAAGCATTTTAATTAAATTATCTTTTAAATATTATTTGTCAATTTTCATCTAGATTGATTATTTGGTAAAAAGACACTAAACAACTCATTTAGATTTTTTACTTTGTTTATACCAGACGTACTGTATACATTTAAATAAATATTCAAACAATTTTATTAAATTACGTATCAAATCCACAACGCTATTCATATACGACATATAAAGTATTCTATAAACACGTATGCAATTACGTGCGTGAGACAAAATCATCTACAAAAATCGATGGATTATGTAAAACGTGACATAAAAAGAATGAAACATAATAACTAAAAAAAACCGAAAACATAATGTACAATTGCTACCAAATGATGGTTAACGTGGTTTCGGCTACCTGCCATCTAGTATCGTGACCGTGACTTCGTTCACGGTCACGGATTCATCTTGTTTGCTCGATGACTCCGCTTCAAAATGTCTTTTTCCAAGACAGAATCCAGGGTATTTCGGTTGTGGCAGTTGTACAGCTTCACTACTCAACATTAACAAAACTTTTGACATTTTAGGTCGGTCATCTGCCTGTTCTTGAACACATAACAATCCGATCTGTACGCATCTCAATACTTCATCTTTCGAAAAATCAACCCCTACGGATTCATCAAGCAATTCTAAACCCTTGCCTTCCTTCCATAGTCTCCATGTCTGAAAAACATTGCGTTTTTGGTAAAAATTATGATAATCTAATAGTATAAGAAGCTAGTGGGAGGTTTAAATAAGAAAATTAAATATCGTGAGAATATAAGAAGGAAATGTTATGGGAAGATTCACATGTGAATCCATTGAAAAAATTCGAAACAATCTATTTGAAGATTCATATGTGAACTAATGGTACAAACATATAGATTCACATATGTATCTAATAGTATAAGAAGCTAAATATCGTGAGAATATAAGAAGGAAATGTTAAGGGAAAATTCATATGTGAATCAATGAAAATATCCATATGAAGATGTATATGTGAATCTGTATGAATAATCTGTACCATTAGTTCACATATGTATCTTCAAATAGATTGTTTCAAAAAATTTCAACGGATTCACATGTGAATCTTCCTTTTCTTACCTTCTCATGATTATTATTGTTCTTATTTTAACCGACCCATAAGGAGCTAAACACAATTAATTGTGGTTATTAGTACTTACATGTCCGAGTAGGTTAAGTTGGTTATCTGCGTAGTAGAATCCTCTATTCTTTTTACCGCTCACTATTTCGAGCACCAAAACCCCAAAACTAAAAACATCTGATTTTATCGAGAAAAGTCCATCCATTGCATATTCAGGTGACATGTAACCACTGCAAAAAAATAATAATAAGAAAAAAATAGCCCACGTCTAAAACTTTGTGCGAAAATACAAATGTACGATACTTACTGTGTTCCAACCACTTTCTTTGTTTCTGCTTCGGTTTGGTCGCTCCCAAAAATTCTTGCCATACCAAAATCCGATATTTTCGGGTTCATTTCCCTATCTAGCAAAATATTACTTGCTTTAAGATCTCGATGAATGATTCTAAATCTCGAATCTTGATGAAGATAAAGAAGCCCTCGAGCGATCCCAGATATGATATCGAATCGCCTTTGCCAATTAAGTAGAGCGCTTTTCTCTTTATCTGCAACGGATTCAAGAAACATTATAAATCTCGACTATGAAAACCCCACGAGTCGATTTAAAAAAAAACCATGAAGCCCTTAAGAAACTCACTGAAAAGAAACGTATTGAGACTTTTGTTTTCCATGTACTCGTATATCAACAACTTTTCTTCGACCTCAATGCAACAACCCAGTAGTCGAACGAGGTTTCTATGTTGTAGTTTCGCGATTAATCGAACCTCGTTTTTAAGTTCCTCAATCCCTTGACCCGAAGTTCGTGAGAGCCTTTTTACAGCTACAACTTCACCTTCCATTAACTTACCCTGATGTCCACAATGAAAAAGACACATAGTTTTAAAATTGTTTAATTACTATTACATTTTTAATTAACTAAATGACAATTTTACCCTTAATAATAGACGCAATAATGAATTTCTCCATCTCATAATTAAGGATAAAACTAGAAAGTAGGCACTTACTTTTAAAAATGGACAGTTAAAATAGAAATGCAGACACTTGCTTTTAAAAATTTGTAAAGTACGTTATTTTACCTTGTAAACACATCCGAACCCACCTTGCCCAAGCTTATTTGCGTCGGAGAAGTTGTTTGTGGCCATAACCAAAGTCGTAAACTCGAATAAGGGTAATTCGAGCTCATCGGTCGTCGTTTCACCCGAATAATCTTTTTTACTTGACATAATAATCCCCTCATTCATCAGGAAATCTTGACTTCTTTCAAGTGGACCTATAAAAATATAAGATTAATATCAAGTAGACAGATGGCCTAAATATCAGATATTAAACTGATAAGAACAGATACTACATTTTACTTTAAAAATTCAAACCATTCATATCAAAATTTTGATTTTTTTATATGAAATAATTTTCAATGGTTTAATTTTTTATGAATTATTTTCTATGCTACTTAAGACAATAATATTTTTATAGACTTGGGATCATGTGGGACCAACTTGTATTCATGAGACCGTGAGACCACAAAATAATACCGTACCTTCACAGCAAAAACACTGTAAGGGTCTCACAAAAACAGGTTGGTTTCACGAGAACCCAATTCTATTTTTATATTATATACTAAATTTTTTTACTCTCAAATGTCAAAACTACCTCTTTTATCTATTTTCGATCTATTCAACCATTGCGTTTTCCTCCTCCTCAAGTAAACGAGTATCAGTAGAATTAACACCGCACAAGTTCCGACTATAATAGCGACAATCATGACAACGTGATTGTCCGAGCTGGTTTTTAAAGATCGGGTCGTCGATGATTCGTCTGCAATGAACGAACGAATAGCGATTAATGTCCAACTACTAATTAGTTGAAATAAATATAAAGGGTCAATTTTCAAGGACTAAAATTGTCAAAACCAATTTAAGATACAATTATTAGTGTATGTGATGTAAGTTTTAAAAAGTTAGGTCCATCCATCAAAATAATCAAATTTAATGCATGACATACAACTTATTAAAGTAGTTCATCCATATCAAATTAAAAAATTACAATATTCTATATATAATTTAATCAATATAAAGTATAACAATCTACTTATATAGTCTTATTAAGGAGCCATTTACCAATAAAAATTAAGCATTAACCGAGTAAAAGTATATTTGTTAGCAGTTTAATAAGCTTAATGAGAGTCACTACTTATTTGGTCAGCTATACATGACTTTTTGGTAGTGACTTAATGATATAGAAAGTAGCTAATTCAGTAAACTTTTAAGGAAGCTTTATGCACAAAGCCAAAAAATTTCCACACCTTCCCCCCCCCCCCAATTTTTTTTAAAAACACACGCTTCTTTCATCTATGAAAAAAACCCAAACAAAATCATTCTCAATCTATACAAGCAGATTAATCACATAAACAATTTTATCCATAAAGAACTTAATTAGAAACCAGCCAAACAGCCCTAAGAGTGCAACTCCTAAATTCAGTATTTACTTAGTTGAAAATTATGATAATCTAAAACGACCCTTTAAAGGGCCATATGGTTTCCTACTGTATCTCCTTCGATGAAAACTATAATTTCTAAAACGACCCTAACCGACAGATCATCTATTTTAATTCTGATCTTTTATCATAAATATTGTTTTCTTCAACAATAATAATTAAGGCACCATCATATCATTTTCAAAATTCTAACCTCTAAAGTTTTTAATTTCCATTGTAAACACATGGTCAATCAATCACTATACCAAAACAATTTATGAAGAAGGTTAGACCACAAATTTTAGTTAGTCAAAGCAAGTAGGGCCAAGAATTCAACATGTTTCATTGAACCATTTAAAACCTTTGACAACAATCATTGAACCAAAAAAAAATACTGAAACCGTGAGAACTGATCTCAACCATTCAATAAGTATTATATTAGGCTTGATTCAAGATGATATTATTATTCATCTCTTTGTAGACATGTTTCCTTTTAAATGTTTCAAAAAAATATACAAAATGAATATTTATAACTTATTTAATATATAAAACATGCAATAACAGAAAATATTTAACTATCAACAATATAGGGAGCTAATCATTAGAGGGCTACAATATTGTGAGAATCATGAAAACCAGTGCATCATATGTTATATCATATGATTTTTTTTTCTTCCAAGGCTAAGATTTAGGGTATTGATTAACATATATTTATTTCACAATGTTAAATTTCATATGTTATATATATATATATATATATATATATATATATATATATATATATATAAAGGGTGTCCTAAGCTATGCCTGGACAAATCCCAGCAAATTATGATTGCAAGAAATCAGTCATGATAAACTCACTGGCCACAATTGTTGTGTACGTCTGAATTCGAACCCTGGACAGATGTGATGTTTCATTCTCCCAGAGCCTTAACCACTACGCCACAACCCTTGTGGTTAACAAATATATGTTAGTCAATACATTAAAAACAAGCGGTAGATGAATTTTTTTTAATGTGAAACAATAATTTAAGATAAAAGTTCTCGCAATTATCATAATATATGGGGTTCAGGACCCGAGGGGCATCCTCGTCCTTGGTTTTTTAAAATTCGTGGATTCCCCATCACCAGTCAACTCGTAAGTAGTTGGATTACTCGGTCAAAACAGGTTTTCGTCATTGGTTTGGAGAGTACTCAAGATAAAAGTTTATGGGCTGAAAATAAACTTTTGAAAGTATTGGGGGATCAAAACTAGCAAACTTTAAAAGTCTATGGACCAAATGTGTAAATTTCTTTCATTTGAAAATTTTAACGAAAAGAATCACGCAACCATTCACGGAGGAAAACGGAAAAAGGTTGCTTAAGACACTTTCACATGTGAAATGTTTGTGGTCCAAAATTGGTCAAGAACCATAATTATTTTCTCTCTACTTGTACTTTATGCATCATGGGTTGTACATTCCAAAAGTGGAATTCTTTTTCTTTAATAAAGTACTTAACATTTGAATGGTATCTTTATTTTTATATTTTTTATAAGATAATCACAAAACCGGTCAAATTCAAAAGGATCTTATCATAAAAATAACCAACTTTTCAGAATATTATATAAAATAGTCATTCAGGCTTGGTCTGTTAGCAGTTTAATGAACTTAATGGGTTCACAACTTATTCGGTCAGTTATTCATGACTGTTTGGTAATTGTT
The DNA here is from genome assembly GCA_954870635.1 of Arctium minus. Lineage (NCBI taxonomy): Eukaryota > Viridiplantae > Streptophyta > Magnoliopsida > Asterales > Asteraceae > Arctium > Arctium minus. The sequence goes on along the minus strand of OX941094.1, from coordinate 73,898,854 downwards.
GACTATTTTATACAAATGTTTAATAGGTTCGCTATTTTTTAGTAAAACCCCTTCAATTTTAGTTTATTTACTGATTGTCCTTGTTTTTGTTAACAAAGATCGTAACTTAGGGGTCGTTTACCAAAATGTTTACCCGGTAAGCGCTTACCAATAAAACTCGACACACTAACTTGCTTTACCGGGTAAGATTTTAATCATCATGATGGTATCTTATACGACAATTTACCCGGTAAGCGCTTACCCGGGTAAGAGTTGTCACTCTCTCTAACCAGGTAAGACTTTTCATCCTTATCCTCGCTCTTACTGGGTAAGATCCTATCCTCTTGCCACGTTTATCCGCTATGGTAAATTCCCCGGTAAACCCTTACCGGGTAAGCATTTTGTAAACGGACCCTTAGTGGTCGTTTACCAAAGGATTACCTCGTAAGCACTTACTGACAAGAGTCACCATCTTCACTAACCTTGTTGGTGAACATTTTTTTTGGAAGGTTTCTCAAACTATGCCCAGACTAATCCCGACAAATTGTGGTTGTAAGACCTCAACACTGATAACCTCAGTGGCCACAACTATTATGGACGCTTGGGATCGAACCTAAAGCATATGGATATTCCACCACATCCCCCTGGACCTCAACCAATATGTCACAACCCTTGTGGTTCTTGTCCGTTAACATTCTCAGCCATCAAAATTAATTGTTGGTAAACATCTTTTACCTGCTAAGCGCTTATCAGGTAAGATTCTTCTCACTCATTTATTGGGCAAGATTCTCGATCTTTGCTATGTCTCTTATCAGGTAAAATTGTCGGTCCTTATCATTTTCACTGGATAAAGTTAAATATGTTTGGTAAACGAACCTTTATTATCAAATTTTGGTTATATTAAACAATTACTAAGCACTAAACGAATCCAATTAAATATTGTTGATGTATGAAAATGAGAACAACTTAAATATATATTATATTATTATAAAGTTAATTATAAGTTTTTTTAATCATCTTTTAATAATAAACAACAATATGAACAAATCTACCATAGAAAAAAAAAGGTTGAATTCCCTTTGAAACATTCTTATTACTTTTTAAAAATAAAACTAGTTTAAAATTCAATTATTTAATCCCTACATTAGAATTTCTTGACAACAAAAACTTAAACTAATTTTTATTTAATTTTATTTATTAATTTTAATGATATAACTCGATTTAAATTGAGTGGTTTTATCGAATGTCAATCTGATGATTATATAGTTTTACTTACCATCATATTTAATTTATTTTGATTATTTAATAAATTGTTTTTCAATTTATTAAAAAGGAAAGGAATTGTCAATTTTATTTTTGAAATTACCATTTTATTAAAAAAAATCGGGTATTAAATTTACTGAATAATTTAACGATATAATTATTGTTAAAATCTCCTAAGTAAAAAAACTATTCAAACTGAAAATAAGGAGATTTTTATTTTTATTTCTCTGTTTTGAATGAATTTATAGAAGAACCGTTTTGAAATGTTCTTATAAGAAATGTTACTATTAGTTTAGATCGTTAATGCAAGTATCGTTACCCTCCTACAGTAACTTTTTTCGTTCGTGGTTGAAGTCGTAAACTCGATTTGGTTTGAATTTTCAATGGTACAAGTTGTTAATGCACGTATCGTTACTTCTACCGTAACTTTCACGTTAGTGTTCAAAACCATAAAGAACCAACATTCGAAAAAAAAAAATATTCATTTTCCATCGAAGGGTACAACAACGACACTAACGACTTGTACGGTACAAGTCGTTAATGCACGTAAAACTACCCTCCAATGGAAATTTTCCATTTCATTAAAAAAAAAAGAGTAAATTTCGTTTTTAGTCCCTGTGGTTTGTTGAAAATTTCTATTTTCGCCCTTATCGTTTTAAAATTACGACTTTTCTCCCTATGGTTGATAATTCATTACCTTTTTCGTCCTTATAAATATTATTGCTTTTTTTATCTCTATTACAATTCATTTCTATTTTAGTTCTTCGTACCTAAAAGTAGTGTTTTACCCTCAGGGACGAAAAAACGAAAATGAATTGTAAAACATAGGGACGAAAAGTCGAAAACCAAAACTTCGAAACCACAGGGACTAAATCCGTAACTTTTAACAAACCATAAGGACGAAAAACGTAATTTAACGTACCCAAATCAGAAGCCGCAACTCTAACGTAAAGATCTTGTCCACCACCTTCCGATTCAGCATACTCCCTCATATCCACAAGCTCCCCAACCCAAATCACACAACCCGACCCGACCCGATTCACATCCATACTCGCGTAACCCGTACACGAACAATTCCGTTTACAAACCTCACCACACTCACTCAAATTCATCCTCCGATCAACAAACGCCGTCGAAGTCACCGGCAACTTCATGTTCTTCAAAGCCAAAAACCCGTCCGACCCGCATTCCAACCCGGACCTCCGAACACACCCGCCCGACCCGTCACGTAGACCCCAACCCTCGGCGTCCCTCGGCCGGAACCCCGTCGGACACAGACACACGGGCGAAGCGTTCGAGTCGCAGACCCCGAACGCTCCGCAGTGGCGATAGTAATCGCATTGGTCGCGTGGAGCGAACCAGAAGTTGGTCCAAGTTTTCGACGACGCGACCCACGTGAACCGTTGGAGCAACCCGGATGGACTAATAATCAAACGCGAGTAAACGGTGTCGTTTCGCATTTTGAACGAATAACTAATTTCGTCGGGATTGTTTATAAATTCGAAATCGATTAAACTCGCCGTTTTCATCTCCGGTACACCGCTAAATCTTTTTCCGTTCCACGGCCCGCTACGATACGTTGCCGTTTTGTCATCTTTCAACAGGAAAACCTCCGGGAACCCACCGATGTTGATTTTGAATTTATACTCGCCCGAACCCGGATCGCCGGCGGTTTTCCACGACTGTAAAAACCGGTTCGCTCCGGTTCTCCGACTCCACCCGATTTTCATCTCCGGTAACAAAGTATCCGTCGGAAAATCAAAGCTTTCCCAGATGTAATTCTTCTCGTTTTCGTCGTTTTCACGGCGAACGATGAAGTTACCGTTGTCGAGAAGCTGCGCGACTGTGTTCGCGACCTCCGGTCGCGTACGATTCGACGACCAGACGGAGGTTTCGGTGTGGTCAACGACAGCTAAGATTCCGGTGTCGGAGAGTGTTAATTTTCCGGCGCGTGAAGAAATGGGGTTGTCTCTGTTAGCGACCCAAACGTATTGTTTCATTTCGATTTGTTTGTACCAAATTCCCAAGTAGAAATTGTTGTCGTTACCTGGATTGAAGAATCCGATTTCGAAGAGTTGGTTGTTTGAGATTAGGGTTTGATTGAAGGTTAGGGGTTTGGTGGGTGTGATGGTGTTGATGGCTAGAGAGAGAAAGGGGAAGAAGAAGAGAGAGAAAATGGTGGTATAACAATGGAGGTTTTTCATTTTTGGAGAGAGATTTGAGGACCCTTTTGGGGTTATTGAAATGGGGTTTTGTGAATTTGGTTGGTTTTGTTGATTTTGGTTGTTGTTGGTGTTTATGTGAATTTGGGTTTGTATGTTGTTTGAAGAATTTGTTGGTAGGGAAAGGGAGAAATGAGAATGAAGTGTTTTGTTTGACCTCATCTTGGTTGTTTTGTTGGGTAGGTCTTGATTTTGTTTTTATTGTTAAGAACTTAAAATAATGTTTATAAAACTTTGGAATTTAAATAAATATCACAAAAGAGTTCATTAAAAAAAAGGACATAAGAAACCAATTATGATAATGAAATGTTAATTGTGTGTAGCTTAGTTGGTAAACCTGAATATGATAAGGTAGGGGTGTTCATCGGTTGACATTCAATGGATGTGAGGGGAACCGAATCGATCTAATCATCCATTGGATGTTGGATTTTTCCAATCCAATGGATGATTGGATCGGTTCAGTTTCATCCATTGGATGTTCTTATTGGATATCCATTGGATCAGATTGGATGTTCTTATTGGATATCCATTGGATCGGATTGGATCCATCCGACATCCAATGGATGATCAAATTGGATCCATCCAATGTGTTAATTTAATGCAATGTTCTAATTAATTACTTTTAGTTTGTGTTAAAACCAACATAAGTGAGACTAAAAATTCAAAAACCAACACAAAACAAATTTAGATTTAAGCAAATTGCAAAAAAAATAATTGGATGATAGTTGGATGGAAAAACTAGATGGTAATCGGATGGTTAATTGGATGAGTAATTGGATGTTGTTCGGTTCGGTCGGTTTTGGTCGGTTCTGGACTGTCATCCAAGAACCGACCGATCCAAATTGGATGTTGAGATTTTCAATCCGATCCGATCCAATTACAATTGGATATCCAATTATGGTCGGTCGGTTCTAATTGGATCGGTCGGTTCCTATTAGATCGGTTGAATTTCTGCACACCCCTATGATAAGGGGTCGTTTGGTTCATACCAAATTCCAAGCCCATGTTTGGTTCATGGAATAAAAGCGATGGAATTCTTCCAATTCAATTGAATTCCACAATTCAAGGAATTCATCGGCTTAAGTGAAGGATTTGAATTTCTATCAACCAAAGGCGTGATCAAATTACATTCCAATTCCTTCAAAATTAAATTTCTTCGATGGATTTCAATTCCATCAAATTTCATTCTACGAACCAAACACCCCCTAACACCCCACCCCCCCCCCCCCCTAAATCCCTATGCGTGTGTGCCCGTTGAGTGAGCGGAAAAAAATGCCTCCTAACGTTGGTGTTCTTAGAGGCGGGTTACGTGTAATGACAGTTGGAGTTGATAGTTATCAACTTTTTGCCCAAATAATCATAATGAAATATTATGAATAAAAACATCAGGGGCGGATTCATTATGGTGCATACGATTAGGGGTGTAAATGAGTCGAGTAACAAGTTATCCGAGCTCAGCTCGAAAAAGTAATGTCATGCTCGAGCTCGAATAATTTTTTCAAAGTCGAGCTCGAGCTCGAATAACATTTTCAAAGTAGAGCTCGAGCTCAAATATTTTTTCAATGTTTGAGTTCGAGCTCAATGCTCATTTACGAGTTCAAACTCAAGATTGATTAACTCATTTATTTGTTCAAGCTCACTGATTTTATATTTTGATTATATAACTTATAAACATATAATTTTCTTTGGAACGAAAAAGTGTATGCTTGAATAGCTCGGCTTGACTTGACTTAACTCGTAAAGTTTAATCAAGTTTTCGAATGAGCCGATTCGAACATTGGTGCTATGAAGCTTGATTAATTAAGTTAATCGACTTTTATTTTGTGTTCAAGATCGGGTCGAGCTTGATTAGCTCGTTAAAAACTCGAATCTTTTACACCCCTACATACGGCGGCACGGGACACCACTTTGTTCTTCCATCATAGAGTAAAAAATTTACGGTCGTGAAAGGTGTCACCGTATTATTTTGTTGAGTACAACTCTATATTTTTTGAAACTATAATTATAACACAAGTTTCTCTTGACATAATCGATTTGCACGGTCTTTTTCTCCCCTTCTAAGTGCAGGTTCGAATCTAATTTGTATCATTTTCTTAGTTTTAACTTTTAGTTTCAAGTTTATTATCATTCTGAAAAAACTTGAAATAAAATACTCAAAAACAGAACCTCACATACGAAAAACAAAGAACTAACTAATAGATCAGTGATGATTTTATGAAAAATATCCATAATTTTATTTCTCATAATAAAATGACGACACAAGTAGAAAAAATTTGTAGGGCCGCCTCTGAAAAAATGTTGATACAAATGTTAAGATGTTAATACTACGACAATGTTACATTTTTTTAAACGTCAAGAAATGGTCGGCGAAGGTCATAATTCGCAGGAACATTCTATAGTCTTAATAAGAGGAGGCTGTTACAACAACCCGACATTTCCTCTCCTTTGACATTTGATGTTCAAGAAATAAGTCAACAGTGACGATAATCGTTTTTAATTAAATACTTGTAACACCCGCAATTTTGAAGTTGGGTGAAAAGTTGACCTTTACCCAAAGTTCAAGGGGGTCAAGTGTAACTTGGGTTATATAAATATAAATCAAGTTAGATATTTTTTTCTAAATATCACAAATCTGATCTTAAGAAATCAGAGAGAGAGAGAGAGAGAGAGAGAGAGGGAAGCAGGAAGAAAGAGGTCGATCGATTTTCCTTCAAATCAAGGTACGAATCTAGCTTAAAACTTTGATCTAGGTGTTATCTGCCGTATAGAATCTCGTTGTTAAGGTTTTTAACCGTTTAATTTCGAGATTTACGTATTTTGGGTTGGATCTGGGTTCTGTAAACGTCCCATCACATAAGATCGGGAAGATGGTCTCGACCGGAAGTCGGTTCGACCGGAACTGGCATTCGACCGATATGTTGTTTCGACCGGTATTGTGGTTTCGACCGGTAGTAGTGCTCGACCAGTACTTTGTTTCAGCAGTATGTTGTGTTTTGTATTCAAAAGTTGTAAGTGAGTGAGTTGTCTATAGTTTGGCTTACCAAATTATCGGTGTTGTCATAGGTAGCAATCGTAAGAAGCAGACTATAAACAGGAAGAAATCTGAGGTGAGTCCTTTAAGCTAACTCCGTCTGTATTGCGAAAGCTATGTGATAAATGTATTTGTTTAAATGTGGAAAACCTCGTTTTAACATGGCATATTGTTGTTGGGTAATGTTTTCTAAATTCCATCATTTCAAGAATCAAGATTTATCGAATTGAACCATTGTTCATATGAATTGCCTGTATATTTGATTTAATATGAGTATGTTATGAAATGACATGCTTTGGCTTTGAGTCTTGTGCAATGGATCCATAGGCACTGTGTCCCTATGTCCCCGGTTTTGGGCATTTGGTTCACGTTTTAGCACGGAATAGGCATCGGGTTGCCATGATAAGTAAGGTGTGGGCCTATACGGTCGGGCAACGTCTCATGGTGCAGTAAGGTGTAATTCCATATGGTGCTTGAGTTCCCCCTGTTTTGGGAACTCTCAAGAATAGATTCAGAGGGGTTGACTTGGTGTTTTGAGCAACAGATCTAGAGGGGTTGAGCTCGTTATGTGATTTGGTGTTATTTGTACCATGTTTAACCACTAATGGTTTATTTGATTTCTTGACTTAGCTCATGGCTAAAATCACCGCGTGACATAGATTTGGGTTTGGTACTCTTTTTCTTTTGACTTGTTCTCACTAGGCTTTAGCCTAACACTTACTCTTGATTGTCATGTTGGCAGGTTATCTTAGCAGTGGGGCACGCCGGGACTGAGGGAGCGACCTTGGGGTCGTGAGTGGTCTTTTTGAGAATATCTAGTGACCAACGTCCAGTGATTTTTTGAAGATATATTTTGGAAGGATAGCGACACCCGACCCTAATCTAGTTAATCAATTGTAGATTAGTAGGTTGTCGTCTTATACTTCATTATTGACCATGTGTATGGCTACTCTATACCCCGTTTGGGATGATTTTGTATATTGGGATTGTTACACCTTATTCCGCAAGCTCAGTCTATTGCCGAATTTCCGAATTTTTATTTTCGCTAATTTTTAGGGTGTTATAATACTATTTTTTTTAAATATTTTAATAAACTTTTTTAAGTTACATTTTTTTCTATCCAAAATTTATTTAAACTTGTTTTAGTAAAATTTTACATTTTTATTAAATTATATGTCAAATTAAAAACTAAATTCTTAAAAGAAAAAAAAAAACTAAATTCATTAAAAGAAGAAAGGAGCATGATAATGATCGATTAAGAAACTATGAAAAAGATGTGTGAAATGTTGATGGCTATGATTTGAAATTTCGAAAGTATCAAGGTGAGAGTATTTCGGTTTTATACGTAGCATTTTATCTTTTAAAAACTTTTAATTTTTTTAAGAATACAAATGTTAAAATATTATATAATAACCAGAAGCGTATTTGCGCAATGCAGCGAGATAAATCACGATTTTAATGTTTCATTTTATTTTTTTGTCGATTTACAGTATGATTTTGGATAATTTTGACAAAGTGATAATAAATTTTTTTATAAATTAGTTTAGTTTAGGCTTAAATAATGTTTTTTATATAAAAAAATTAAGTATTTTGTTAGAATTCAATTATTATCTTATATATTTTAATGACATCTAGAAAAAATAACCAATTACATATTTAATAATATAATACTAAAACAAACTTATAATAATATAATAGAAATTGGTGGCGTTCTACAAAAATTAAAACAAACTTCGTTACAAGAAGTAGATACTAAAACAAACTTTGTTGCATTTTGATCAATTATAGACTACATTTTATACAAAAATTAAACACTAATTTTCAATACATGTACAACCTTATTTATGCATGTCAACATCTTCAATAGATAATGTAAAATGGTAAAAATGGAGATTTTGTTATTTTTTTTTATCAGACTCTTTATATTGTTATTTAAAACAGATAACATAAGATACAATTTCAAGTTTAGATAAAAAAAATTTAAACTTAATGTGATGAGAGAAATGATTTTTTTATTCATGCCATCAATAAGATTGAATTTTTATTATTTATATAATTATTTTTTTAAAAAGTGTAATGGGATGATAAAATTATAATTTTTTTAAATAATATAATTAATGTTAAATCTCTAAAGTAGAGAATACGTTGGAGTTGAATTTGATTTATTTAAAAAATTTAACTTTTGTTTCGTCATTTTAGAGAAAAAATTATCAAATACGATTTCCTTTTTATATAGTCGGTAATGATTGAGTACCAAGAACGATGTATACATTGAATTGATCATATACATTTCAAAGTACTTGCATTAAAAAAAATATTGAATCCACGTGTTATATGATCTAAACTTCTTCAATATTTTAACTTTTATTTCTTTATTTTTAAAAAAATTACAGATAGTATATTGGAGATACTCTTACAAATCTTTCCTTAAATGAAGGCTAATGACGTGATTTTAATTTTCAATGTCTCCAAGCTTTTTCTTCAAAAAGGAAAAAAAAACGTGGATTGAATATCTTTTCTGAGTTACTTTTACCAAAAGAATCCATCACCAATAAAAGTTGCAATAATTATCTCGAACGTACAGGAAAAAAAAAGTAATTACGTGCTTGTTTATATTCTCTAAAGTGTGAGATTTTTGAAAAATATATTTGATACGGTTTCTTTTTTACATAGTCGGTAATGACTGAGTACCAATAACGATACACTGAGTTGACTGGCCATTCTAGTTATCCCAATTTGTCTTAAAAGTTGGTATACTTGATCATATTTAATTTCTATCATCACATAAAAAATGGTGAGTGTGCTTTTTTTTTTTTCAACTGTTAAGACATGAATTCAGTATTTTATTTATGTAAGTATTCTGAAATGTGTATGATCTTTTTATTCAATCAAATATATCAATCTTTGACGGTATTATATATAATTATAATAATAATGAAAAATATTGGAAGAAAATTGAAAATTATTTGAAGAGTTAATTATATATTTGGTCCCTGTGGTTTAGGGGTTTTAACACTCTGCGTCCCTACTTTGAAATATCTATAGATTGCATTTTCGTGGTTTGCATTTTATAACACCTTGGGTCCATAAAATTAACTCCGTTAATTTTTTTTCTGTTAAATAGGTTAAATACAAGGGTATTTTAATCATTTTATTTCTTATTAAAAACACAGGACCAAACATGTAATTTACTCTATATAATAAAAAACCCAAGACCAAAGTCGCTTCCCCTCCCCTCTCCGGTGTACCCACCCCCTCCGTCGCATCCCCCAACGAGTCCATATCCCTTCGTCAGCTCCCAGTCCCCGGTAGTTTCGATTTTTCTGGGGAGACGACCAATCCATTTGCAGGGCTGGGAAGCAGGTAAAACCAGATTCAGATGATTTCTACAGGGACGAAGGTGGTGATGGGTACCCCTGGTTTATAAAGATTTCTACAGGGACGATTTTTACGGTTTATGAAGATTTCTACAGATTGTGGTGGATTGATTTTGATTTGGGTTTTTAATTATGATCTGGGTTTTTCTTAACTCGATCCAAATCTTTAAAAAGTTTGATTCTTTTTCGGTAATATAATGTGGGTAATGTTGATCTGTTGTGTTTCTTTTTGGGGGAAGAACAGGGTTTTTGGGGGAAGATCCGAGAGTATGATTCAAAGAGGTTGGTTTTATGTTGTTGTGTGTTGATATGTAATGTTTGTTGTTGTATGTTGATGTTCAATTTTAGTTATCAGGGTTTGGATTTGGGTCTTTGATTTTGATTTTCAGTTTTAGTTATTAGAGTTTGGATTTGAGTTGATTTGTTGTGGTCGGTTATGTTTGGGTGTTCTTCAACGATGGTTGCCGAAAAATGGAAGATGTCGATCAGAATAGTTGCCGGAAAATGGAAAGGAGGAGGGAGAGGAAAGAGGGACACATGGCAATATCTTATTGGTGTTTGTTTTTTTAGTTTTTATTTTTTTTAATGTAAAATGAAGAAAATGTGTAAAATGACCAAACTACCCACTTTAACAGAGACATTTTTAACGGAGTTAGTTTTGGGACCCAAGGCGTTATAAAATGCAAACCATGAGGATGCAATCCATAAGTAGGGATCCAGAGTGTTAAAACCCCTAAACCACATAGACCAAATATGTAATTAACTCTTATTTGAATTAATCTTCATAATGAATTTTTTAAGTAATTTTATTGATTAAAAAAAATACCACCAACCCGTATTCCACCATTTCTCATATTGGTCAATTTTAAAACCAGAATAAACAACAAGTTTGGTCCTTATGGTTTGTCAAAAATAACACTTTTCGTCCCTATAGTTTTGAAATTACAAGATGGACATTATTGTTTGTAAAAACATCAGCATTTGATCATTTTCTTTAACGGCCGTTATAAAATTCTGTTAATTAAGGGATATTTTCTTCTATTTATTGATTTTGTTGTCTTTTACCCAATTAAAAACCATAGGGACTAATATTATAAAATCAATTTTGACTGGGTAAAAGACAAAAAAATCGATAAAAAGACAAAGAAATCGATAAAAAGACGAAAATGTCTCTTATTTAACTGAACTTGTAAACGACTGTTAAAGTAAGAGACCAAATATGGACATTTTTTTTGTGAATCATAATATCATCTTGTAATTTCAAGATTGTAGGAACGAAAAATATTATTTCTGATAAATCGTGGGAATTGAATTTGTAATTTATTCTTAAAACTAATATTTGGTGAAAGGTCAACTTCATATTCCACCATTTTCTTGGTCAATGCATCACCTCTTCAACTATTTATTTTATTCCCTTGTTTTTTCTTAAATCAACTCTCATACATTATTAAATTTGTTCATTGACTTTTGACTCCTCTCTTAGAGGAGTCAAAAGAGATAAAAAGATAAACTCATATATAATATAAATAGAAAGAGATAAACTATTTAAAAATCAGAATCCATGAGAGTTATGTGCACAAAGATGAAAATGTCTTTAGGGGTGAGCAAAACCCGAAAAACCCGATCCCACCCGACCCGAAAATAGTCCATTCCCCCGATATCCGAAATCCGAGGCTACTCGACTCCCGAAAACCGAATTAAACTACGGATATGTACTATGTAGGATCGGGTTGGGTATCCATCTCAATCACTCGACCCGACCTTTCCGAAATATATAATATTTTTTAAAAAGTTATTAATAATATATATATATATATATATATATATATAATGAGGTGGTTTCAATTGGAAACCATATTAGATTGGAAACTTTGGAAACCGTCAATTTCATTGGTTAAATTAATGAAATTGGTTCATAAAGTTGTTTAATATGATCAAGTTGTTTCATGTAATTCTTTTGTTAATGAAATTGTTTCATATATTTGTGTTTTTTATGTAGTTTAATCTATTTTTCTCATTTTGATGAAATTGTTTCATGTATTTTTGCAGTCTGATGAAACTTTTTCATTTTTACATAAAAAACACAAATATATGCAACAATTTCATCAATAAAAGAATTATATGAAACAATTTTATCAAATTAAACAATTTCATTAACTTAACCAATGAAATCGAAGGTTTCCACGATTTTCAAAATTAGAGTGGTTTCCATTTGATTGCTCCCCTATATATAATTCTTATTGTTTTCGTTTGACCCTAAAACTAAACCTAATCTGAATTTGACCTCCCATCACTCTCTCTCTCTCTCTCTCTCTCTCTCTCTCCTTCCTCCCATCGCTCCCTGCCTCCTTTGCTCTCCCGTGACCGACCACTACCCCACCACCCCACGCGCCCCACGACCGGCCACCGCCGCTGATTTCTCCATACTCCAATTCTCCCGCAGTCCCGCTGATTTCTTTCTCATTCTACTCAACTCATTATTTGATACATTTCTTCTTGTTGATATGGTCTGTAAATTATAGGCCCATCAATCAGAATGTTTTCTACTTTGCACCTCCACTAGTTTATTTATATGGAACTTGTAGGTGATAGTTCCATTCAGATATCAACTGTTTTTGGACGATTTAGCACATTTAGTAGAATCAGGAGAATATCCGAACCCGACCCGAAATACCCGAGATTATCGGATATCCGAAATATTCGGGTTACTCCCTTTTTAGGTCGGATTTCGGGGTTTATTCCCATCACCCGATATCCGATCGGGTTTTGTGTTTTAGGCCCCGACCCGACCGATGCACAGTCCTACTTATTACTTAATGGCTAAATTTATAAGCCATCAAAGTGAGGGACCAAATCCGGACGCTTTTGCAAACCACAATAGCTATCTTGTATTTTCAAATCCGTAGAAACAAAAAGTGTTATAACGAAGAAACCACAAGAACCAAATTTATAGTCTACTCTTTTTTTCTATTAGCAACTTTAATATTTTCTGAAAAAATTCTATTATGTATTTATACATTTACCCATGAATAATCATTTTACAAAATATTCATATCAATAATTTAAATTCACAACTTTTTAACACGAAATAATTATGTGAATATTTGTTGTAGATTGTTTCCATATACTTAAAATATATTATTAGCAAATATCCACCAAAATTAGAGTTTCCATAATCACCATAGTAAGAGAATAAATTCTGTTGTCCTAAAATTCTCTGTCCCCTCTCTATTCACCCATTATACGAAACCTCATCCTCCATTTGTTAGGAAGAAAATAAAAAATAATTAATTAAATAAAATAATGATACATCTTCAAGTAATTGATAAGAAGAAAAAAAACCGTAGAAAATTTGGAAATCATTTTTGATATACCAAATGCTCAACTCATGGGATTGTTTGATATCCAATAGACCAATACCATTTTTTATTTTATAATTATTAAAATAATTTTAAATATTTAATTAATTATATAGAAATCACACATTTGTATTTATACCAAAAGCAAGAAAGTGGTAAAAGAAAGCCAACAAGAAAAGGTTCATGTTAGAAAACAAAAGCTTGGTCATGGGTTACACATCTTTATACCCTTTTATAATCTATTATTTTGACTTTTCACTTTATTTTATCTTCTAATTTAATATTTATTTATTGAGCAAACTACAAATTTGGTCCTTGTAGTTTGTTGAAAATAACATTTTTTCGTCCTAGCAATTTGAAAATTACAAGATGACCATCGTGATTTGCAAAAACGTCCAGATTTGTCCCTCCTCTAACGGACGTTAAAAATTTCGTAAATGAGAAGCAATTTTGTCATTTTGTCGATTTTTTTTGTCTGATAAAATGGGATAGTCGAATGAGTTGGATAACAGATCAAAACGAATAAATTTATAACATGTTAAAACAACATCAACATCTATTTGTTATTGTCATTTGAGTTTTATAAACAATTAATGTAATGATTACCAAAAATACGCAACTAGAACAATAGCCTCGTTTTTTCCTAATCTTTTTGAAAAGCAGCTAATTGTAGAAACAAAAAATCCCACAAAGTGGATAACCCCCAACCCCCCATTACAAACAAAAAAAACTTTTTGCAAGATGTATAGAAAACCCAAAAAGAACTGAGGCCAACCTCAAACAAGGGGAAAACAAAACAACAACAAACGAAAAAGAGAGACCAAAACTAAATAAGACCACCGTCGAAAGATAAAGAGAACCACCCAAGAAAAGACGATCTAGGAGAGCAACGCTTCCACATTAAAAACAACATCTTAAGTTGGATCATTGGTTGCCACACCAATCTGTCCAAGAAGAAATAAAACCTTTTGAACAAAGAGCTATTCATTTGAAGGATAAAAGTTGAATGTTGGAAAGTCCAAATTCCGTATATATAGATCGATAGGACTGCCTCCAGTCTCTTTTTGCTCAACAGGGAAGCAAGCAATGATCTTTAAGAGTAAAAAACATCAAAGATTGATACCACGTTGGGGGAACATTTACAAAAGTTGTAAGTATTTGAATTCACTTTGGTCAAAAAAAAATACTCATCCACCCATTTTAATTTTTGTCAAGTTTTGAAATTCGTCCACTTGAAGATAAAATATAACTCAAATAGCCAGTTCTTTAAGAAAATCGATCGAAACGGTCACATGTGTCAGTAATATTTAAATTAATCAATGTGCCTTGAACTTAACGAAATTCATTAGATGTTGTTAACGTCATGGACATAAAATTTGCATCGCTTGTATTTTCAAATATGTATCTTATAATTTATTTCTAATAAAACAAACCCAACCCAAAAAATAACATATGCTATCTGATGTCATGATATAACATCATTTTTTTGGTAGGGAAAAACTAATACCAAAGTTAGATATAGAAAAAAGAGAAAATATGATGTACAACTTATACTAAAGAAAGAGTATACATCACATTCTGAATGTCAGTGTCGTACTAGTCCCACGACCATAATAGGGAAGGAAAATTGTGGTGTTCTAGAGGCAGGTAGTTGGTGTCGGATTCGAACCCAAGTCCTCACTTCTAGGATTCTCATGTCCTTACTGCTAAGACAATTCAACGATGGTAGCTAACCTTGTTTCGGCTACCTGCCATCTAGCATAGTGATTGTGACTTCATTTGTGGTCATGGAATCATCTTGTTTGCTTGAAGACTCTGTTTCAATATGCCTTCTTCCAATAAAGAATCCAGGATATTTCGGTTGCGGCAGTTTAGCAGTTTCATTGTTTAACATCAGCACCACCTTTGACATACAAGGCCTATCTTTAGCTTGTTCTTGAACACATAGCAATCCTATTTGTATACATCTCAATGCTTCATCTTCCACAAATTTAGCCCGAACTGATTCATCCACTAGTTCTATAGCCTTACCTTCTTTCCATAATGTCCATGTCTAAAAGTTATCGTTCAGGTTAAAAAATAAAATTTTCAAAAATACAATAGTATGTAAATGCAATTAATTGTACGTATATTCAAAGTGTATATGGTAGCCTTTTTGATTAAAAAAATATAATATTGAAAAAATACTTTGAAATTCTTGGATCTATCACTGTTGGTACTTACATGTCCAAGGAGGTTAAGTTCGCTACTTGTGTACGATGATCCGTTGTTCTTTTTACCACTTACTATCTCGAGAACCAAAACCCCAAAACTAAAAACATCTGACTTTGTTGAGAAATGGCCATCCATTGCGTATTCTGGTGACATGTAACCACTGTAATAATTTTATGAGAAAAAGGAAACTTGTTTAAGAAGGCACGTTATATCACTTTTATATCTGTGTATAAAGAACAACGATATGATACTTACTATGTTCCAACCACTTTCTTTGTTTTTGCTTCAGTTTGATCGCTCCCAAAAATACGCGCCATACCAAAATCTGATATCTTGGGGTTCATTTTCTTATCAAGCAAAATGTTACTTGCTTTGAGATCTCGATGAATGATTTTAAACCTCGAATCTTGATGAAGATAAAGAAGCCCTCGAGCAATCCCACCAATAATATCAAGTCGCAGTTGCCAATTGAGATCCATGCTTTTCTCTTTCGCTATAATGAATTTAAAAAAAAAGTGTTAGATTTCAACAATAAAACCCAAATGTCAAATAAAATAAATAAGCGAAGTTTATATGAAACTTACCAAAAAGAAACATATTGAGACTTTTGTTTTCCATGAACTCGTAAATTAATAACTTCTCTTCAACCTCAATGCAACACCCTAATAGTTGAACGAGGTTTCTATGTTGAAGTTTTGCAATTAATCGAACCTCATTTTTAAGTTCATCAATCCCTTGATCTGAAACTCTTGAGAGCCTTTTTACAGCTACAACTTCTCCTCCGGGCAACGTACCCTAATATCATCATCAACATAAGTGTCATTCTTATTTTAATTGTATATAAGCTAATATGACTATGGCTACGTTTGGCAAAATAGTTGATAAATTAATTGATAAACAAATCACGTTTGTAAAAAACTATCTAATAAGATAATTGAAAAATGTAAAATGACAAAAAAGACATGTAAAAATTAGTCAGTTTTAGTATTTCATAATATATTTAAAACAAATTATTAATAATATAATATATTACTACAATCCATCATAAAAGAAAACTAAATAATATAATATGTTAATCAATTAAATTTTCAATTTGATTATATATATATATATTATAAATTTTAAATTTGTATAACCAAATACGAAACTTAGAAAAAAAATCTATAAGAAATAATGATTTTAAATAACCATTGCATATATTAAGAATAAAGACACAGTTGGTCAACCTTACATATTTGAATATATTAATAACTAGAAGCGTACCCGCGCAATGCAACGAGATACATCACGATTTTAATGTTTCATTTTATTTTTTGTTTTTTTTTGGCGATTTACAATACTATTTTGGATGGTTTTGAGAAAGTGATAATGTTTTTTATAAATTTGTTTACTTTAGACTTAATAATATAATGTTATTTATATAAAAAAAAATTAAGTATTTTGTTAGAATTAAATGATTATCTTATATATTTTAATAACATCTAGAAAAAATAACCAATTACATATTTAATAATATAATTAAAACAAATTTATAGTAATATAATATATTAATTAATAGTGATACATGGAAAGATCTGCATAAAAGGAAGACAATGTATATACCGAATTGGTGGGTGTTAGAAGCCTGGAGTAATAATATGTATCTTGTCTTTGATACTTGTAAATTAAGAGATTTTTAAAATCTTGCATAAAATGATGGTACATTGTGCTTAATAATTTGTATGTAAGAGTTTTTTATCCATACTTTATAATATAGTATAGATTCCTCAAAAATTTAATAATTAGTTAAATATTAGAAATTATTTATCAAAATTTTATTATCTAGTAAATAAAAGAAATATAATTTTAATTTGTATGTAACTTATAAAAAACAATTTTAAAATTATTATATTTGTTTTTTGACAATTAAATATATCAAATAATAATAATAATATAAGAATGATTGATATGAGAAATAATCCAAATAATTAATATTAATCAATAATTAGCAATTAAATTTATCTAATAATTTGCTATATAAACTAATAAATTAATCGATATTAATGTTAATTAATAATTATTAAGAGTAAAAAATAACGATTAATATTAATCGGTGGTATAATTGGAAAAAAGTAGAAAAATCTCCTGGAGTTTATTGAAACACTACTCCAAGACGTGCTTTGTTTCAATAAGCTAGCTTACATATCAACTAGTTTTTGCCCATCCAAATGAAATTTTTGTAACAAGTTTAAAAATTAATTTAGCTTATAAACTGACTTATGGTTGCTAAATATGGCCTCTCTCTCTCTCTCTCTATATATATATATATAAAACAATGTTCTACCTTATAAACACATCCGAATCCACCTTGCCCAAGTTTATTTGCATCGGAGAAGTTGTTTGTGGCTATAGCCAATGTTGTAAAATCAAACAACGGGAGGTCAAGTTCATCCATCTTGGTTTCGCCCTCGATGCTCTCTTGTAGACCTAATATATATCATAACCAAACATATCAACCACATATGAATCATCGGCAAAGTCTATTTTGACTTAAGAGAAGTCAAACTGTTTTATCTCTAAATTCAAACTTTACAAAGAATTTTTTTAGCTGAAAAAATATACTCCCTCCATCTCAAAATAAATGTGTCATATAACCATATACTTACCTTTGAATTAACTAAAGGACACTTGTACCCTTAATAATAGAGAGAGGAAGCTTATGTGTCATATAATCAAGGGTAGAATGAGAAAATAGACACTTGTTTTTTTAAAGTGCACACCTATTTTGGGACAAACTAAAATAGAAATGTGGAAACTTATTTTGAAACTGATGAAGTATATCTTTTCCACTTTTTAAAAGTTTGTTGAAGATGCTAATATTTTTTCTTTTATCCATTTTAAAGATTATGTTGAAGATGCTAATCTCTTGTGTTGGAAACCTTTTATGGCCTAGTGTAATTAGAATTATCTTTTATGTTACATTAATGATGATTAATGAATCTAAGAGCGTGTTTGGTTTGCGGGAATGGATTGGATTTCAAGTAAGAATTTGGATTTGGAGGGATTTGGATTTGAAATCCCGACCCATTACAAAGGAATTCTAAATCCATCAAGTTAATGATTTTAAGAAGGTCAAAGGATTTCAAATCCGGTCAACAAATTTCATTCCTGCAAACCAAACACACGATTGAAATGAATTTGAAATCCAAATCCTTCCAAATCTATTCCAATCCCGCAAACCAAACGCGCCCTAAGATTATAAAGGAGGGTGTTTGACTTGTAAAGTCAAAGTTACCTATTCTATATGTAATAGATTTCTTCGACCATCGCATATTCTTCCTCTTTAGGTATACGAGTATCAGTAGAGTGATTAGCCATGCACAAATACCTACAGTAATGCCGACAATCTTGACAACATTGTTGCCATTTTTTGAATTTATTGCTGTCGGTGACTGACCTGCAATGAACAAAATCATAGTTACAACTTTTAGTATATGCGAGGAAGAGATATACGCAGACATTTCATCTACCAAAATAGGTAGATCGTTTTATTTATTTATTTATTGTAAAGAGCCGACTTGTAAAAACATGTGACCAAAAAGGTTAGTAAAAATAAGACTAGGTATTGACCATCCACACAAATGCAATATTAATGATGTTTCAAAACTCAAAAGCGACATGTCAACTTTTGAAATTCTCTCACACGCCAATGCAAAATATCATACGTATTTCAAAAGTGGTCCTCGCTGCTACATCAACAACTAAAATTATAATGCATATTAATATCATTTGTGATTAAATATAATTTATTTTATGTTTTTAAATTTTAATTTTAATGCAATATTTTTTAATAAAAGAGTTAACTACAAATTTGGTCCCTATGGTTTGTCTATTCTAACACTTTTGTCTCTACAATTTCAAACATATAAAATGACCATTAGACGTAGCAAGAAATGAAACGACACGCTAACCCGACATGAACTCAATACGAAATAAACGGGTTTGGGTAATACATTTCAACCCGTTTAAGTAAACGGGTTGACATGACATGACACGAAAGTTAAACGGGTAAGGCTAGAGTCAAAATTTTCAACTCGAAAATGACCCGAATAACCTATATATATATATATATACACACACATATATACAAATATTAATATATATATTATAAATTCTTTTTAATGGTTTGAATTTTTAATATTTTAGATTTGGTTAGAACTTATAAGTTTTGAACTATAAAATTTGAATTTCTAATGCTTTTATTTAGATTTTGGATTTGTACTTTTTTTGTGAATTTTCGATATTTAATTTTATAAATGTTAAACGTGTTAGGCGGATCGTGTCGAGTTAGGGTTGGGATTTTTTGATCCGTTTATTAAATGGGTCAGGTTATGGTTAGACATTCTCAACCCGTTTAACTTTGAACCCAACACAAACCCGACACGACACGTTTGTGAGGTCTAATGACCATCATGATTTGTAGAAAACATCGAGATTTGGTCCCTACCTCTAACGACCCTTACCTTTTAACCGTTAAGTCAAGGGTATTTTCGTCCTCTTAATTTTATTTTTATCTTTATCCCATTTTTTTTATAGAGATACATTTAACCAATCCCACGTACCTAGATCAGAGGCTGCAACTCTGACATAAAGATCTTGTCCACCACCTTCGTACCCGGCATACTGCTTCATGTCCATAAGATCCACGGCCCAAATCGCACAACCCGCCCCGCCCCGAGTAACATCCATATTCGCATAAGCCGTACACCCACAATTCCGTTTGCAAATCTCGCCACACTCGCTCAAATTCATCGACCGATCGATGAATGCCTTCGAGCCTTCAGGCAATTTAACGTTCTTCAACGGCAAAAACCCATCCGACCCGCAATCTAATTTGGAGCTCCGAACACACCCGTTTGACCCGTCTTGTAGCTTAAACCAAGCGTATTCGTCTCTGGGTCGGAACCCTTTCAAACAATTGCAAATCGGAAAACTGTTCATGTCACAAACGCCGAACCGCCCGCATCGGCCGTAGTTATCGCATCTTTCCCGGGGGAATTGCCAGTACAAACTCCACGTCTCGGCGTTCGCCGTCCAAATGAATCGTTGAAGGTAGCCGGCAGAATTTACGAGCAATCTCGAATAAACAGAACTGTTAACCATTTCATATGAAAAATAAATCTCGTCGGAAGTGTTGTGAAATTCGAACCGTATTATGCTCACCCCTTTCATCTCCGGTGTTCCGCTAAACGCTATCCCGTTCCACGGCCCGCTCCGGTAAATAACCGTTTCCTTATTCAGAAAAACAAACTCCGGGAATCCATTGATATTAATTCTATACGAATAATCTCCGGAACCCGGATCGTTATCGGCCTTCCACGATTTCATAACCCGATCGATTCCGGTTGTACGGCTCAACCCGAGTTTCATCCCGGGTAATAAAGTATCCGTCGGGTAATCAAAGCTTTGCCAGACGTAATTCTCCGGGTTCTCGTCGTCTTCGCGACGAACGACGAAATTACCGGAGTCGAGAAGCTGCGCCACCGTGTCGACCGCCATGGTCGACCGGTTGGATGACCAGACCGCGGCTTCGGCTCGGTATACGAGGCTTATGTTGCCGTCGCCGCCGATTGTTAGTTTCGCGAACGACGAGGTAATGGGGGCGTCTCGATTTGCTAACCAAACGTACGTCCTCGGTTGGATTTGGCGGTACCAAATCCCGAGGTACAGATTATTATCGTTGCGTAAATCGAAGAAACCCAACTCAAAAACTTCACCAGATGAGACTAGAGTTTGATTGATGGTGAGTGGTTGTGTGGGTGTGATGATATCATTGGCTAGAGAGAGAAAAGGGATGTAGAGAGAGAAAATGAAGATGAAAGTGCTACCATGATGGCTATGGAGGGTTTCCATGTTCACAATGTTCTGCTGGATTTTTGAGAAGAAATTTTATGGAGACTGTTTGTATTGTTTTATACTAGAGTAAGTTGCAATCTTGGTCCCTTTGGTTCATAGACCAAGGATAATTTACAACTAATGTAAATCTTACAATCTACATCTTAATCGTTGGATTTATGATAAACGGTTATTTTGTTTTTATTTTTTTAATTGAAAATATTGGACCCACATATATTGTAACCGTCGATCATTAATCCAACGGTTAAGAAGTAGGTTGTATGGGTTGTAAGATTTTCATGGGTTGCAAATTAAACTACCCCTTGGTTTATATATATATATATATATATATATATATATATATATATATATATATATTATATATATAGGGGTAGGTTATTATGCAACATTTTACGTGGTGCAACCCCTCTATCCACCACTCATTTTATTTTCACATTTTTTAATTAAAAAAGTGAAAATAAAATAAGTGATAGATAGATGAGTTGCATGGGGTTGCACCATGTAAAGGGGTTGCATTTGAACACCCCCTCTCTCTCTCTCTCTCTATATATATATATATAGTTTTAGGTTCATTTGAGAAATGGTAAATATATGAGAAATAAAGAAGTAATCCTAGTCATTCATACGGTCAAGATCGGATTTGACTGATCAAATATTGCGGCTTTGACTGGTCAAATATTGCGGCTTTGACTGGTCAAAAGTTACGGCTATTCCAAAAATAAAAGGACAGTTTCGTAATTTTTACAAAATACATGGGTTGAGTTCATATATGAATTTGTATGATTCACATATGAACTATATGTGAACCAGTGTAATTCACATATTAACTTTTTTATCTAATTCATATATGAACTAATTAACAGATTCATATATGAACCTTTGTGATTCACATATGAACTAATTAACTGATTCATATATGAACGTATAGTTAATATGTGAATTATACATGTTCATATATGAACTCGTCCTGTGTATTTTACGAAACTACCCCTCTATCTTCTATAGACCATGCAAGGAATTATCCGGTACTTCACGATCAAAGTCGCAAATGTTGACCAGATGAATGGCTATGATTACTTCTCTATTTCTCATACATTTATCATTTCTCAAATGAACCTCTCCCTATATATATAGTGTTTTAAGTCTCTTTTTATAATAATTTTGGATTACAACTAGGGGTGTGCAGAACCACAATTGTTCGAAATCCGAACTCAAAGTCAAACTGAAAATAAGGTATTTGTGTAAAACTCAATGCCCGAAATCTAAAAACCTGTAACCCGAATTTTAGGATGATATTTGGATTCTGGTTGGGTTTATTTTTGGCTACCAAACCCGTTTGGAAACCCGAATATATATATATATATATATATATATATATTTGTGTAAAGGGAAAATTGTATCAAAATAGAATCAACTTTCACCTTTTTCTTATTTTGGGTAACCAATTTTTAAAATTATCATTTGAGGGTCTAATCCAAACTTTACATTTATTTAAGGGTCTAATTTACCCGATAATCTGCTAATGATGATGTGGTTCAGGTTAACGCCAACTAATATACCATGTCATATTAAAAATTTAAATAAGAACTCTAAAATAATAATGTGGCATCAATAATTATAAAATGATAGGATTATTATTATTTTTATTTAACAACTAAAATTTAATAGTATCATTTTATATAATAAAAAATTATTAAAATAAAATTTAATAGGGTTTTAAGATTTGCTATTTTAGAAGAAGATGAAGATTAAATTTGGTGGATACAAAAAACAATAATATAAAAAATTAAAAATTAAATTAATGCCACATTATTGTCATGTCATATTCTTATAACCTCTTACCTACTGAATAGGTAATCGGGACCCTTAAATAAATATAAAGTTTGGTTCAGACACTAAAATGATAACGTTAAAAGTTGATTCCCCATAATAGGAAAAAGACGAAAGTTAGTTTCATTTTGATACAATTTTCCCTTGTGTAAACTTTACAAACCAATATTAGTTGTTCATCAAGTCTAATAAATATCTGATTTTATTATTTTTCCTAATCTAAAGTCATGATAATAATAAATTAACCTTATCATCTTCCATATATATCACATCATTATTAATGAATCATAATAATTATCTATAAAAATATATATATTGTTTCCTAAAATAATGGTTTGCAAAGTTTACAAGAATTGTTTGATTTTCAAATGAAAACTCCCCCTGTGAGAAATTGAGTTAATTATGAGAAACGTAAGAAGTGGATCTGAACCGTTCATCTCTTTTAATCTCAAGCCATCTCATGAATTGCGGCTTAGAAAAGAATTGATCTGGTGCATCTCGGTGCATCTCATCCTAATGTGCGTCCATTTCTTATCCAACGGTCGATAACCACTTCTCACGCTTTTCACTATATATATATATATATATATATATATATATATATAGAGAGAGAGAGAGAGAGAGAGAGGTGTTAATACGAGAACATTATCTATTTAATAAAACACGAGAACGGGCGTACATATAAAATCATATATGATTCACGCGACTTTGATGCGACTTAAAGTCGCGGGCAAAGGCGCACAAGTCCATTTTTTTGGCCGTTAATGTAGAATCATAAATGATTTTGCACATGATTTGTTGTTTTCTTAAATAGTTAGCGTTCTCGTTTAAACATTCCCCCCCTCTCTCTCTCTCTCTCTCTATATATATATATATATATATATATATATTGCCTATAACTATAGCCGAATCCGACAGCCCGAAGCAATCCAAAATCTGAAACCCCAAATTCGGGGTTTGGTTTCCATATTGGAAATCAGATTGGATTTTTGGTTTGTCCAACCCGAACCCACCTAATGTGCACCCCTAGTTACAACTCCCTGGTACTCGTTATAGTCTTTTCTCTAAGTTTGTGATAGTAAATTTGTTAAGTAGGTTAACTGAAGCATTGTTCAGGATCATTATTTCTCTTATTTTCTCTTTCAATCGCATACTTTATGAATCCTAAACAATGATCGAAGCTTTTTTATTTAATACGAAAATCAAATTCAAAAACTTTTAAATGAAGAATGATGTAATTTTATTTGAGTGTTGTTATTATTTACTTTTAACGATGTTTTATAATATAGAGTAAACTTTTGGTCCTTTCAGTTTTGAAATTACTAGATGACCATAGTGGTTTTCAAAAAGGTCTGGATTCAGTCCCTTCTTTTAACGGCCGTTAAATGAGATACATTTTTCGTTCTTTTATCGATTTTTTGTCTTTTATCCAATCAAAAATCAATTTTATGATTTTGATCCATGTGGTTTTTGATTGAGTAAAAGACAAAAAAAAAACGATAAAAGGATTAAAATACCCCTCATTCAACGAATTATTTAACGTCTGTCAGAGGGAGAGATCAAATTCGGACATTTTTGCAAACTATGATGTCCATCTTGTAATTTCGAAACTGTAGGTACGGAAAATGTTATTTTTGATAAATTACCAAGAGAAAGACGAATTCTTCAAATTTAAAAGTGAGAGAAAATATAGCATACATGTTGGATACGATATTATATTTTTTGTATAAAAGTTTGCTAAACCATCACTTTTTGCCTGACACATTACAAATTACCGTAACAGATAGTCTAACAATGAATTCCAGATATTTGTTCATAAATATCGCTATCAATAAGTATAAAACCATGAAATTTGTAAGTCATCTCATGACTTTAATTGTGGTCATGAATGAACCCCTTTGGTTCGTGCAATGACTAAGATTTAAATTTTCAATATTGGTAGATTCATAATAAATATGTAGAGTTGGAAATTAATCGTAATTTTTATTTATTTATGTGTTTTTTTATACAAAAAGAAAGTACGATTTCCAACTAATTGTTTGTATTTTAGATATTTAAGAGCATATTTAACAAATTTGTTGTAAATTTATTGAAAAAGGAAAAAACAAAAATAAAATACCTCTTAATGGCTCTTAAGTCTGGATTGTTTAGACTTTTTTACATTCAGACTGTTTGTTTTTTTCCAGTTTTCAGAATCTCTTAACTCTTGAATACATCTGAAATAAAAAGTGGTGACCCAACTTTTTAAAACCTCTTATCGCTGCCTCATTTCATATGTTTTCCTTTCTGTCAAGACGTTTCCAAACGTTACAAAAACAAACAGTCTTATTGATTCAGATTTCAGACTTCAGTACCACCTTTTATTAATCAGAAGTGAAATAAGACTTCAGACTTCAGACCTTTTAAAAAACAAAGTCACCTTGATAATATCATTATTTTTGGAGGTTACCACAAATATGGAAAATTCTACCTTCTTTTTTTCTCATTTTTATTTAATCATTTTGAATATTTAGAGAAACTCTTGAAGTCAAATTTCATTTGAATGAGGTGCTTTAATAAATAATTAACTAAACTATGTATAAAAAATTGAAGGTGTCTAATTTATAATACAGGTACAATTATATAAATTTATGTAGAATTTTTAATGTACCATGTAATAACTGGACTAAAAGTAAAGAATTTAGAAGATTTGGGACATTGTGTAAAAGGCCCAGTTTGGTGGTCCAAAGAAAAAACTTGGGAAAAGTTGGAGTTTTAATCTAAAGGCTATCCTTTGGGTTTAGGGATCTTGTTGTTGGCGGCCGATCATAGAAGGGGGGAATAGGCGATTTTGGGGAAGAAGCAAGGGAGAGAGATCGATTCAGCTGTCCAAGCACAGTGTGGTATTCTTCAAGGTAAGTTCCCCTACTCTATTCTATGTTGGGTCTTGGAGGATTCCTTTTATTTTAAGATTGGTTATTGTGAATTTAGAGTGTAATCTGATGAAGTGTTGATTGGGAGTTTGAGGTTTTGTTTTCTGGGTATCAAAATGGAGATGTATGCTTAACCTAGACTTAGTAATTTTGTAGTCAAATCAACGAAAGGGATTCGGGTTTAAAATCGATTCCCAATTTCCGTTGGTTGGGGAAGTCAAAATCTCCTTAATCGAGAATCTGATGTCGATCGACCGAACCCTTGGGGAACCGGGCGACACCGGTCGCTGAAACCCCGGGCGACCCCGTAGGTTTGACCCCGGTCGACACCTGGGGAGATGCCCCGGTCGACATCGGTTAATGGAGTCTGGGCGAGTGAAGACCCCGGTCGATCCCGGGGCAGGTTGGACTACACCGGGCGCTGAAGCTCCGGTCGGCCCCGGTCCGGGCGCGGGTGTTGGGTCGTGGCCCATGGCCTGTTGCTGCGAGGTTGGGCTTTTAGTAGCAGGCTATTGTTAATCTGTTAGTATGTTTAGATGGGTAGGTTTTGGGTGGGCCGAGTTCTATTATGTTAATTAGTCCAATGTTGAGGTCGGTTTACGTGTTGAATTAGAAGGTATAGAGAGTTCACCACCAATGTTTTTTTTATAGGTTTCGGATCGAACCATAAGAGTAGACACAAGATTTAAGCTAAGGACACCAGGTGAGTTTCTGACTCCTCAACTCTTAACCTTTTGAAATGTTTTAAACTGAAATTGGGATATATGAGAAATGTGCTTAACTAAAGTTATGTTGTAAAATGTTCTCGCAAGTTAACTGTTTATTTTAAAATTTATGTATATGAACTTCGGCGCTAAATTCATAAATTTGGGAAATGTTGGAATTGTGGTGATTACGGAAATCTCACACCACCAATGTGTGTGGAATTCGTTTCCCGCACATGTGGATGGGAAGTCTGCTTGGGCCCCGATCGTAGATGTGCACATGGTAAGGAGAAAACATGACACAACTGATCATTGTGTTTCCCGCTTGAAACCCATCTTGGAAGTCGACTTCTGCTAAACCGTTGTAATTATTTAAATTTTACGGTTTGTTGTTTAACTTAAATTGTTGTAACTGTGAATGTTATTTAAATCAGAACGTTTGTCAGGAATTCACTAGACCTTATGGTCTAACCCTCGTCTTTTCAATTTTAAAAACCCATTTTCAGGAAGAGGTGCGGGTAATGCTTTTGGGAAAGGAAAGGAGAAAATTTAGAGTTGTTATTGGCCTAGAGTGAAGACTTAGTTCAACTCTTTTATCGTTTAATTTTTAGTAACTCTCGGTTGTCGTCAAGACTTCAATTGTTTCAAATTCTTGTCTTGGAGAATGTAACTTTTGTTATCAGGGTTATGCTATGTTATGGTTTGTTCGGAAATCTTGGTTGTTACATACCATACTAGAAATTGATTTAGGAGACTTTTGTGCTTTAATAGTTATGCAATATTGTAGGTAAGAACACCTTCTTCGAAAGTTATGCTAAAATAAAAAAAATTGAAGTTATAAGATTTTTTTGCTCCAACAACTATGCTAAATGGTATGCTAGACTAGGCCAAATTGAGTTTGAACAATTGAAATTGTGTGCGAGCGTTAGAGCTTGTGTCCTGCGAACACGAATGCAGCTCGAGGTCGACCATAAAAATTCAGATTTGAGTTTCCTTCGTTAACTGACATAATCGGGGAAACATTTCGAATACTTCCTTCCACGACATCGTTTTCAGCAGTATGAAAAGGGAGTCGCCGCTCCCTGAATAGACACTGAAAACAATCACTTCCTCCACTCATCTTTGCCTCGATTTCTCTGCAAGGTAAAGTTCACGCGTTTGTTACGTTCGCGTCTTTTCACAAGCCGTTTCGGCCATTGTATCCTTGAAATGGTCGCACTATGTTGGGGCAAATCCGTTTTAAAGAAACATGTCCACCATGTGCCTCGACAATCTCTTTTCAGTTTTCTATTACTCAATTTCGAATATATTGTTTTACCGTTATATCATGTTTTATATAAGATATCATGTGTTATTTTTTGGTTGTGTTTTTTTTTTACCAGTAATAGATTATTGGATGCAAATTTTATACCTATCACGTTAACAACAATAAATAAATTATGTTAAGTTAAAGACACACTGATTAATTTAAATATTATAAATATTACTGATAGATATGACATTTTTGATCTATTTTCTTAAAGAATTAGCCATTAGAGTTATATCTATCTACATACGGCCAAAAAACTTGACAAAATGGGTAAAACAAAGTTAACGAAAGTGAACTTAAATACTTACAATGTTAATAAATTGTTCAATTAAAAATTTGGGTTATCATTTTAGTTGGGTATTTCTTGTAACTATATTTAATACATTAATTATCTATAAAACTTAAAAGAATGAACACGAAAATATTAATGAGTCAATCCTTTTAATTTGTTATAAATTATTCATTTAATTTTAAATCGAACGTGTTCGATCATCCCATTTTATCACCTGTAATGTTATATAACAAACACAAGTATTATTGTTATTTATTTATTTTAATGTACTGTTATCAACATTTTTCAATAACAATCTAATATATTGTTGTATTGAATAGTCGGATCATAGTCTCTTATCATTTCGTTTTCGACTTGTTTCAAAAAGAAAAAGGTAAACGTAATTTCAAATGTTTTGAGATTTTATCAACAATTAGTCGTTGATAGAAGCCAAAAACGTAATTTGAATAAAATATGCAATAAGTAATGATTCCCTATGCAAAACGAGGATCATAATCTTATATTATTTCTCAAGGGAAATGACTAGTATCCTTTCGGTAAATCAAAATGCAATCGTAAACCCTAAACATTAGTCTTTTGGAAACAAAAAAAAAAAAAAATACAAAATCACATAGCATTATGAGATTTGTGAACGATTTCAGTGTGAGAGTGGAGATTATGTTCCTCATTTTGTATTACTGGACCTTTCTATCTGACCCCCTTTCTTATATTTTAAATGTTTTCAGAAAATATCAGGAAACATCCTGATCAGTTACTAGATTAAGTATATTACTAGCTAGCAATCTAATATTAGAAGCTCGAGTCATTAAGCTTTGGTAAAAATTTCAACATCAGTCAATTTTATTTTTTTGAGAAGATATTGGAAATTTATTTATTTATTTATCTATTTATCAATTAATACTTAATGGACCATGTTGGATGGTTTATTATTACCGAGATGATTTTGAATTATGGGTCATTATAGTTTGATACAATAATCAGAACTAAATGTTAGTGAATGTCCAAAAGTTAATCATATGATACTTGTAATTTTTAGTTTTGTTTCACGAAATTAATAAATAAATAAAAGACATTGTCCAATTTATTATGTCTATGTTATATTCTGTATTTTAATTATTCATAATAAATAACCTTAGAATAATGTATTCTAAATGTCCCTAGTTAAATATTATTTTAGGTTTTAAGGTTGAATTAATATGATAATGACTAGCATATGTAGGGATTCATATAGAGATATTGAATCTGCATATGGGTACAAAATGGAGATTTTGTGTATCGGACGTGACTCGCTATGAGAACACTTCATTGGATGTCATGTGAGTGTCATAAGTGTTTCTCATGTGGTCAATATACATGCAATTCTTTGACTTGAGAAATATGGAGTTTGTTATGTGTGAGTAATATATTTTGACATTTGTTCTAATCATTCCGTAACTGGGTGATAGAATTATTGTTTGGGTATGTTATAAATCACATGGTAGAACTTGCATATATCGAGATAGGATTTGTCCCTCCTTTATGATGGGAGTGATGTTTCTAGGCCCCTTGATAAATATATAATAAGGAAATGCATGCATGCTCAGATAAATGATATAAGATATCAATTTCTGTTTTTATTTGTATATTCGGGAATCAAGAAACTAGAGATTGGACATAACGAGAATGACACATTCAATGTCTCATGTTCAATCTAGACATCAAGGACAAATGAATGAAATGTGTAAACTAAAATTGACTACAAATCGATAATTTGTTGTATCACCAATTCTCGTCATTTGGGTGACGATGATGTATTGCTAAATACCGCTCATTGTTTATAAATATAAATACGAGATTTATAATTATTACCAACGTGTCGAGAACCCATTGGGTCACACGCTTTGAACATATTCGAATAAGGAGTTTAAATAATTAAAAAAACGTTTAATTATTATATCATTTTTTGTATTGATTTAATCTGTAACACCCCGAAATTCGAAAAGTATCATTTCAAGTTAATGCATAGATCAGTAATTGTAAGGGAAAAATAAGATATAGGATTTTGGACTTGAATGTAATACTCTAAAATTCAGAGTAAATTAAAACCTGGAAATATGGCAACACGACCTTCATATTTGGTATAAACCTGTGTTTGGTTATGGAAATTGACAACAAACTAATCTAAGCAAAACTATCTAGATTACATCAGTTGACAATCCATAATCACCAAAAGATGGGACTTAAACAATGCCCAACCCAAATAATAGTCATCTCAAAATGCCTTGAGTCCACGCTCGACTCTCAAAACCCTGTGCAACCCACCGCTAAGGGAAACCTGTTATACACATTATTTGAGAAAAAGTATTAGACTTAAAGCCTAGTGAGAACATACAGTTTATAAATTTCAAAGAGATATAAACAACTGTATCAAATTAAATCTTTCCAAAGGTTTAGTTATACAAATGGAGTTCTTTGGTACGAAAGGACAACCGGTCCGAAACACATCTTCCGATGACGGGGATTACCCGATTTACCGAGGATTGTAGTGGAACACAAAGTAAGCCACAAATCTGAGTTATGAGCTAAATACATGGAACCATGGCCACAAACACTTCGGTCCGTACTACGATGTGAGGGAGGCCCCCAAGGAACCAGTCATACTCGTTCACTAGACTGCATTTGACCCATGACTAGTAACCGGTCTCACATAACCGTACCAAATGCCCCCGAAGATCAAATGCATCTAGCTACATACAATGGGGTACAAACATCCCAACACTAAGCCGACTCGATACCTAGGGATCCACTAATATGGTCATGACTTGTCACAATATTTCATGTGACCATCCAAGCTAGATAAATAGCTATCAAAACATTTATATTTCAAATGCCATTTTCAAGATCAACTGCTGGTAAGAAAGATAATCATAAAACAATATTATATGCATTCTTTCAAATAAGCCACACAACTGGGCAAGTAAAACATTCTTTTACTTTAACAAGATGGAACCCATCATTTTAGTCAAAAGTGTTCGGGAACCCTAAAATATCTCAAAATCCCAAGTTACATCAAAATGTAATAAACGGACAATCCGAAACCGTAGAGATATATAGGAGTTAAAAACACAATCTTTGACATATATAACAGTTTAGAAAAGTTAGTAGGAACTCACCTCAGATTTCTTCTTCCTAACGAATGCTACCAACGACAACACCGAAAGAATCGGTAAGTCGAAACGCAGATAACTCTCCCACTTTCTGACTAAAACTTAAAGACAACAGAAGCTAATATCGAGCAATAGGTGGCGCAAAAGAAGGCTTTTGCGCGAACTGAAGGTGGCGCAAAGGAAGGCTTTGCGCGACAAGAGAGTGGCGCAAAATAAGGCTTTGCACCAAAGAAACTTCGCGCGATCAAGGGGTGGCGCAAAAGACACTTTGCGTGACCCAAGGGTGGCGCAAAAGTCAATTCGCGCGACCAAAGGGTGGCGCAAATGCCACTTTGCGCGACCACTGGTCTTCCCTGACCGGTCGACCTGCTTACTCAAAACTCGCCGGAGCACACCCAGATTCCGGCCAAACTCAAAAACGTTAAAAACACAGATTTAAACGGTTGAAAAGCTACACAACGGGAATCTACACTG
Source organism: Arctium minus (assembly GCA_954870635.1). NCBI lineage: Eukaryota > Viridiplantae > Streptophyta > Magnoliopsida > Asterales > Asteraceae > Arctium > Arctium minus. The sequence continues at coordinate 73,866,847 of OX941094.1, read as the reverse complement.
GCCATAACACTTCAATCGAAGGATTAAGCTAAAAACATACCTCAAATGACAAGAAATCGAAAACCCACGACAAAGCTTTCTTTCACACTCTCTGGTCTTCAAAAGCAAGTATCAATATGAGATATTTTAAATATCTCAATAATTGATATATATTTAAACCCAAGTTTTATTTAACCCCCTTGAACTTTGGGAATGATTAACTTTTCACCCAACTCCAAAATTGCGGGTGTTACAATCCTCCCCAACTTGGGAATGATTTCGTCTCCGAAATCCAACTACACAAAAAGATGAGGATATCTACGCTTCATATCCTCTTCCGCTTCCCAAGTCACATTTGCTCCCCGGTGATGCTTCCACTGCACCTTGACTAAAGTGACTTCTTTGTGACGCAATTTCTTAGACTTTCTCTCTAAGATGGCATCGGGTTCTTCCACACAACGGTTAACTTCGTCTACCCTTAACTCTGAAAGGGGAATGACGCTGTATTCTACCGCCAAACATTTCCGGAGGTAGCATACATGAAACGTGTTGTGTATTCTGCTCAACTCCGGTGGTAGTTCCAACTGGTAGGCTTGCAAACCCACCCGTTTAAGCACTTTGAAAGGTCCGAGGAAACGGGGACTCAACTTCCCACGTTTTCCGAACCGAATAATGCCTTTCCATGGCAACACCTTAAGCATAACGCGGTCGCCCACTTGGAATTCCATCGGTCGTCTCTTCTTATCGGCATAGCTTTTCTGCCGATCCTGAGACGCTTTCATCCTTTCACGAATGACCTTGACCTTATCGGCCGTATCTTGCACGATCTCAGGCCCGACGAACTGCTTCTCTCCCGCTTCAAGCCAACACACGGGAGTTCGACACTTTCGCCCGTACAATGCCTCAAAAGGTGCCATTCCAATACTCGAGTGGTAGCTATTGTTGTAAGAAAACTCCACCAAAGGTAGGTGAGAGTCCCAACTACTCCCGAAATCGATGACACAAGATCTCAACATGTCTTCCAAAGTTTGGATCGTTCTCTCGCTTTACCCGTTGGTTTGCGGATGGTAAGTCGTACTCAACTTCACTCGAGTACCCAGTTTTTTCTGAAACCCATCCCAGAAGTTCGAAGTGAACCGACTGTCACGATCCGACACGATCGACAATGGTATGTCCTGCCTCGAGACCACCTCATCGATATGAAGCTTTGCCAATTTATCCATCGGTAAAGTCTCGCGCATAGGTAAGAAGTGAGCACTCTTTGTCAATCTATCAACTATCACCCAAATGGTATCGTGACCTCGAAGAGTTTTAGGCAACTTCGTCATGAAGTCCATGGTGATATGCTCCCACTTCCACTCGGGAATCTCTAATGACTGAAGGCTCCCATACGGTCGCTGATGTTCGGCCTTAACTTGCGAACACGTCACCCAACGCTCAATGTAACGCGCCACATCAAGTTTCATAACCGGCCACCAATAATGCAACTTCAAGTCCCTGTACATCTTGGTACTTCCTGGATGAATGGAATACTTGGACTTGTGTGCATCTTCAAGTAACAGATCACTGTTACCCCCAATCTTGGGTACCCACACACGACCGCTGAACAGTTTTACTCCACGGCTATCTTCCGTTAATAGTAAAAGCTGCTTCGTCATGACTTCATCTTTGAGATTCTCTTCTAACAGTGCTTCCACCTGTGATGTCTTGATCTTTTCAACAAGACTAGACACTAGCTTGATTCTCGAATGGGTAGTCCGAATACTTCCGCTGTAGTCTTTCCGACTCAACGCATCGGCCACCACGTTCGCCTTACCGGGATGGTAAAGCAACTCACAGTCGTAATCTTTAAGCAACTCGAGCCACCGCCTTTTCCTCATATTCAGCTCTTTCTGATCAAAGACATATTTCAGGCTCTTGTGATCCGTGTATAGAGTACATTTCGTGCCGTAGAGGTAATGTCGCCAAAGTTTCAAAGCGAACACTACCGCTGCTAATTCCAGATCATGGGTTGGATAATTCTTCTTGTGTATTTTAAGCTGCCTCGAGGCGTAAGCGATTACCTTGCCTCGTTACATCAACACACAACCCATCCCCATCTTCGAAGCGTCGCTGTAAACCATAAAATCTTCCGACCCTTCAGGTAATGACAAGATCGGAGCTTCACATAACTTCTTTTGAAGGATCCGGAACGTCTTCTCTTGTGTTTCGGTCCATTCAAACTTCACATTCTTCCGAGTCAAAACTGTCAAGGAAGAAGCGATCTTTGAGAAGTCTTGGATAAATCTCCGGTAGTATCCCGCTAGACCCAAGAAACTTCGGATCTCGGACGGACTCTTAGGAGACTCCCAATTCATCATAGCCGCAATTTTGGAGGGGTCCACTTTCACTCCGTCTCGAGTGACCACGTGACCCAGAAACTGTACTTCTTTAAGCCAAAAGTCGCACTTGGAAAACTTGGCGTACAACCTTTCTTTTCTGAACACTTCCAGAACTTCATGTAAATGTTGCTCGTGCTCTGACTCAGTTTTGGAGTACACGAGTATGTCATCAATGAATACAATGACCGATTTGTCGAGAAATGGTTGACACACTCTATTCATCAAGTCCATAAATACTACTGGTGCGTTCGTTAGACCAAAAGGCATTACAAGAAACTCATAATGGCCGTAACGCGTTCTGAAAGCTGTCTTCGGAACATCTTCTTCTCTTACCTTCATCTGGTGATAACCTGAACGTAAGTCGATTTTGGAAAAACAACCCGCTCCTTGAAGTTGATCAAACAAATCGTCAATTCTCGGAAGCGGATACTTGTTCTTCACTGTAGCTTTGTTTAACTCACGATAATCGATGCACATTCTCATTGTGCCATCCTTATTTTTGACAAATAAGACCGGAGCTCCCCAAGGTGACGAACTCGGTCTTATAAAGCCTTTCTCCAATAGCTCTTGGAGCTGTGCCATCATCTCTTGCATCTCTAATGGCGCTAAACGGTAAGGTGCTTTAGCGATTGGTGCTGCTCCAGGCACAAGATCAATCCGAAACTCTACCTGACGATCGGGTGGTAACCCGGGCAAGTCGTCCGGAAAGACATCTGGAAACTCACGCACAATCTTCACATCTTCCAGCTTTGATTTCTCTAACTTGGCATCGATCATATAGGCTAGGAAAGACGAACATCCTTTTATTAAGTACTTGCGTGCCTTTGCCATTGTGATTATTTCCACTTCACCTTTTCTCTTTTCACCATAGATGACAACGACTTCGCCAGAGAGGTTGGGAAGTCGGATCAATTTCTTGGAACATACGATATCGGCATGATTGTTTGACAGCCAATCCATGCCGACCACAACATCAAAACCCCCGATTAACATCGGCATTAAATCGATCGAGAATTCTCTCCCTTCGATTCTGAGAGTACACTTTTTCAGAACATGACGGATCAGAACATGACTACCATCAGCTATTTCTACCACTAATGCATCCTCAAGACTAGTAGTGGCCATAGAAATCTTTTGACGGAACAATTCAGATATAAAGGAGAAACTGGCACCCGTATCGTATAAAACACGAGCAGGTACATAGTTTATAAGAAAAGTACCCAATACCACATCAGCGGATGCCTTGGCCTCATCGGCTGTCATCTGAAACGCTCGACCTGGAACCCTAGATGAGTTTTCTCTTCTGTCCGGTGCGCTACCCGACTTGAGCTTCGGGCAATCTCTCTTCACATGCCCCGGTGCCTTGCAATCGAAGCAGACCATCCCCGCGATAGTACAGTCACGGGCGATGTGATCATTCTTACCACACTTGAAGCAGAATCTAGGAGTGGGGTTACAGTTACCATGGTGCTTGGTTCGACATTTCGAGCACCATCTTGCTTCTTGATAACCGCTGAAGCTGCGGTTTCCGACAAAATGTAACACCCTAAAATTCAGAGTAAAATAAAACCTGGAAACCTGGCAACATGACATTCGTATTGATATAAACCTCCCATATAGGGGATCAGTCCTTAAGACTTTACAAAACCTGCACAAATATAGGATTCATCAACAAACTAATCTAGATACCTCTATCAAGATTACATCTGATCGGTCGTTTAATTTGAGATTATTTTCTCGTCAACCACCCATATTTAATGTGCTAAAATGAAAAAAACCGAACGATATTAATGTGTTTTTATATTTTGATAGGTTCGGAACACTCTTGAGCGAAATAGAACAAAAATGCGATTTTTGACAGATTTGCGCGCTTGTGGCGTTCCGTCCATATCTCACTCATACGATCTCGGATTTAAGAGATTAAAGATGATCTGGAAACCTAAGACGCATATTTACAATGTTCGTGTTTTGGGTTTTCGGAAATTTGGAGTAAATATGGGCCGAATCAGATGTTGAAGTTCGGAGTATGAATCTGGATAAAAAGGAATAAAAGATTTATGGATGACATTTAAACCAAAAATGCATCTCTAGTGTAGTGGTAAGGGCGTCAGTTTGTGGAGCTGTCGTCATGGGATCGATTCCTGCATGCAGCAAGTCTTCTTTTATTTTTAATGTAATCTGCAGCTCGACCCAAACCATATCAGGCCCAATTTGTGAAGTTATTAAATTAACATCTCGGTCCATCTCGTGGAAGCCCAACTCGTGAATCAACAGCCCATCTCTTAGTTAAGGAAAGTAGGGCATAATCTATATCTATAAAATTAGAGAAGGAACATAGGAGGGGGAGAATCGGTGGGGGCAGCAGCATTATTCCCTAGCTGCTGTCAGTTTTTTTTTTATAAAAAATTGAGATTTATTTGATTGGGAGGATGATTGAAGATTATGATTCATTAGTTGGTGGATTGATGATGATCTGAAGATTCGAGTCGATGATTTTGATGAAAATGCAATAGAGGTTTGAGGTTTATTTCCATTATGTTTTTGCAAATCGTAGTTGATAATTTAAGTTCGGTTTTACGGTAAGCTTTGAGTTGTTTATTATTGATATTGTTGGTTTGGATTTTTTCGAGAAAGTTTGTGTTTTCTTTATTTATTTAAGTGATATTGTTAATTGGTTAATGATAAATTGTGGTGATTTTGAGATTCGAGTTTTAAATTAAGTTCCTATCAATTTCTCATGGCGAACGATATGTGACAGATATTGCTAGCTATGATTGTTGATTTTGTTTTTTTTTTTCTATTAGTTCGTTAGTCATAAAATTTTATATTTTTAATCGTTTAGTAGTTTAATTCAATTCTCATTCCAAACCTTTTGAAGTAGTGTTATTTGTAATAATTAGATTTCGGTTTTTAGTTAGATTATTTTTTTAGCTTAATTGATAAATTGGGTAGCCAATCTTTGTGACACACGTGCATTCGGTTTTAACATGAATCATTAATTTAACCACTGACTCCCTGAGAAGAACGATACCCGACTTACCCAATTACTAGGTTTGAGTTAGGTTTATAAATTTAAACCTTGTTGTGCGTTTAACGACGCGTGCAACAAGTTTTTGGCGCCGTTGCCGGGGAGTTGTGCGCTGAAATTAATTGGTTTGTGTTAATTTTATTTGTTTGCATTACCTTTTGGATAGATTGCTACTCGATATCTTCTAATAGTATTTTGCAGATTGTTTGCTTGATCTCTTCCGGGTCAGGTAAATCTTCGTGTCTCTATTTTTAATATTTCTTTTAGTGTGTTTTTTTAGTGTTAGTCTTCTTTAAAAAAAAAAAAAAAAAAAAAAAAATCTTCTTTAGCGTTTTTATTTTTAGTTTAGTCTTTACTCTATTGTCTCTTTTTAGTTTAGTTGTTTATTAGGTTGCCTGTCACGTAGTTCTAAGTTTCGATCTGATTGAGGTCTAACTAGTTCTTTTAAGTTGCATGCACCACACTAGATCTAAGAAAGATTTGCCCGTTTTTGGAGTGCATGAATTAGAAGAAAATGAAAGGCAAGCTAGAAATCAGAGATCCGTAATCAAGAAGCCTAAGACTGAAATTCACAAAAATTTTATGAGTGATACTGAAGAAGAAATGGAAAATCCACCACCACCAAATAACCCTCCTCTGGAAACTTATTTCCAACCCGGCGCTTACGAGAACCCATCCCCGATATCCTTACCGGGTGATGATGACACTTACTATGAGATTCGTCCTCATCTCATTCAGTCACTTCCAAACTTCCATGGCCTATCCAAAGAAGAACCGTATAATCACTTATACGAATTCATTGCCATCTGCAATACCAACAATATTCGAGGTCTCACCCGAGACCACCTTAGGCTCATATTGTTTCCCTTTTCTCTGAAAGGGCGAGCAAAACAATGGTTTATATCACTTGAGCCAAGGAGCATCTCTACTTGGGATGACATGCAGAGGAAGTTTTTAGCCGAATACTTCCCCATAAGGAAAACTGCGGAGATACGCCGTGCGATCTCCAATTTTCAGCAACAACCTGGGGAAGAGTTTCACGAGGCGTTTGATCGACTGAAAGAGCTTCTTCGTTCCTGCCCTCACCATGAGACCCCAAAATGGATCTTGGTAAAAACATTCTTAGATGGCTTAGACCCGACTCACCGAGGTCTAGTTAATGCTGCAAGTGGGGGAACGATGATGACAAAGAGTGATGAGGAGGCATGGCAATTCTTAGAAACATACAGTAGAAGCCTTTCATCACATAATTTCTCATGGACGACTCATAGGTCAGTGTCATCAGTATCTAATACTGAAGGGTTAAATGATTTGAGGAATGATCTGAGGAGAAAATTCAAGAGTGAGATTGGTGAGTTGTCCAAAAAGATCGATCTTGTTTTAGGTGGGATGATTGGGAAGAAAAATGATGTTTTCCAGGTTCAAAATGCATGCACTCACTGTGGGGATTCTTCACATTCTGCAAGTGAGTGCATAGTTTTTCATTCTGAGAGCGTAAATCAATCCCAGGGGTTTGGCAAGCATACTCAAGACTCATTTTCAAGCACTTATAATGCAGGATGGCGAAAGCATCCCAATCTTTCTTGGAAAAACAATCAAGAGGGTCCTTCAAATCAACCCCGGTTCCAAAACCACCATCATGAGGGTCAGTCGAGTCAGCCTAAATTTCAAGGACAAAATCACAACCATTCTTACTCTGGAAATTACCACCATGGTAATCAAAGTCACAATCAAAACTTTGGTGGTAATAATAATTATAACAACAACAGACAAGGTTCAGCGCTAATTGAGAAGCAGCTGCAAGATATAATGGCAATGATGAATAACTATACTCAATCTGCTGCTGCTACTAATCAGTCTGTTGCTGCTTTAGAGAAACAAGTCGGTCAACTGGCCGAACAGATGAATAGAAGGGACGGGGGTACGCTGCCAAGTATGACTAAGCCAAATCCTAGTCATGAGCATGTAAACGAAATCACCTTGCGAAGTGGCCGTCAATTGGATTCCCTCCCTGAAAAAAATGATGAAAGATCTCAAGCGAAAAAGGGAAAAGGGAAAGAGATTGAGCAGGGAGTAGAGTCTGAAGAGACAAATCAAGTTCCAATCACATCAGATGCCAATAAACCTCAAGATGGGGAGGGTTCAAGATTGCCTAATCAAGAACCCACTGTTCCATTCCCCACCGCTTTAAATGAATCTGCGGCATTTCCATTTGGAAAAAGAGGGCCGAAAAATGATGATATGATGGATGTCTTTCGCCAAGTAAAGATAAATCTACCATTACTAGACGCCATCAAACAAATCCCGGCTTATTCCAAATTCTTGAGAGAATTCTGCACTCAGAAGCGCAAACAAAAGACTTCAACCCCCAAAAAGATTGAAGTTACTGAACAAGTCAGCACTATTCTATCTAGTTCCCTACCACAAAAATGCAAGGACCCTGGAGCTCCATTGATCCCTGTCATTATGGGAAATTCTGCTATAAAGAGTGCCTTGCTTGATTTAGGGGCTAGTGTGAATATCTTGCCAGGATCGGTGTATGATCAGTTTGAGTTTGGTGAACTCAAAGCAACAAGTGTGTTATTACAACTCGCTGATCGATCTGTTAAGACACCGAGGGGAGTGCTTGAGGATGTGATTGTGAAGATTGAGGATTTCTACTATCCCGTGGATTTTCTTGTGTTAGATACCGAGGGCATTTGTAAAGATAAAAGCCCTACGATGATTCTCGGCCGACCATTCTTGGCGACTGCAAATGCCACAATCAATTGCCGATCTGGAGTGATGGACATTACCTTTGGTAATCGAAAACTGCGCATGAATATCTTTGCGCCATCCTCCTTCCCTCCGACTGAGACTGAGTGTTACTCCATAGACTTTGCAGATGAATGTACCCAAGAATACACTTCAAGCATACTGCAGGAGGATTTGTTCACTCGATACTTTTCTATCTCATCAGAGGATGATCTTGATCTGGTAGATTTACATGAGGTCCAGGCATTGCTTGCTGAGCCTCTTGTGCCTAATCAACCACCCTGGTCTCATAAGGTTGAACCATTGCCAAGTCTAGCTCATGAACCTCCTAAGAGTTCGCTTGAAAAGCCACCAGTGCTAGAGCTTAAGCCACTACCAGATCACCTTAAGTATGTCTTCCTAGGAGACGATAGCACCCTACCAGCTATTATCTCATCATCACTCACACCTGATCAGGAAGATATGCTTATTTCTGTTCTAAAAGAACATAAGAAGGCAATTGGATGGTCGATAGCCGATTTGAGAGGGATCAGTCCTTCGGTATGCATGCATAGAATCCACACCGAGCCTAATGCCAAGCCCTCACGTGAATTTCAAAGACGGCTGAACCCGAACATGAGGGATGTGGTGAAGAAAGAAGTTATCAAATGGTTGGATGCCGGGATCATATATCCCATTTCTGATAGCCCTTGGGTGAGCCCGACACAAACGGTGCCCAAGAAATCTGGCATCACCATTGTGGAGAGAGGAGGGGAAAATATTCCTACTCGCCCCGTCACCGGATGGCGAGTCTGCATCGACTACAGAAAGTTGAATACAGTCACATTGAAAGATCATTTCCCCTTACCTTTCATCGACCAAATACTGGAGAAGCTGGCAGGCCAGAAATTCTACTGCTTCTTGGATGGTTATTCAGGATACAATCAAGTGGCCATACACCCTGATGACCAAGAGAAGACGACATTTACATGTCCTTACGGCACTTTCGCTTTCCGTCGAATGCCATTTGGATTATGTAATGCGCCTGCGACATTCCAAAGGTGTATGATGTCAGTCTTCAGTGACATGTTGGGAGAGTCATTGGAGGTCTTTATGGATGACTTCTCAGTATTTGGCGATACGTTTGAAAGTTGTCTCCATAGTCTTGAGAGAGTGCTGAAGCGTTGTGAGGAGACTAACTTAGTGCTAAGCTGGGAGAAGAGGCATTTCATGGTTCGAGAAGGAATTGTGCTTGGTCACGTGATTTCTGAACGTGGCATTGAAGTTGATCGAGCAAAGGTCCAGGTAATCTCCACCCTACCTCCACCGACATCGGTGAAGGGTGTCCGCTCCTTTCTAGGACATGCAGGCTTCTATAGGCGATTTATCAAAGACTTCAGTGCCATTTCACGACCCTTGTGCAATCTACTTGCCAAGGATAATTCATTTGTCTTTGATAAAGCCTGTCTAGAGGCGTTTGAGACCATCAAGAAAAAGCTTGTCGAGGCACCCATCATGCAAAAACCAGACTGGTCGTTGCCATTTGAGTTAATGTGCGACGCAAGTAATGAAGCGATGGGAGTTGTACTTGGTCAACGGGTGAATAAAAAGCCTGTTGCCATCTACTATGCTAGTCGGACATTCTCCGAAGCCCAGATGCATTACACGACCACCGAAAAAGAGTTACTTGCTGTCGTGTTTGCATTGGAAAAATTCCGCTCATATCTGTGGGGAGCGAAGGTGATCGTTTACTCAGATCATTCAGCCCTTCGCCATCTGCTTGATAAGAAAGAAGCCAAACCTAGGCTCATTAGGTGGATTTTGCTATTACAAGAGTTCGACCTGGAAATTCGAGATAAGAAAGGGTGCGAAAATGTAGTAGCCGACCATTTGTCTCGAATCTCCACAGATCAGATCCCGACCAAGGAAGAGGTCCAGGGATCTTTCCCGGATGAGCAGTTATTTGCCATATCTAGACTTCCTTGGTTTGCACACATTGTTAATTACTTGGCTGCGAAGAAGTTTCCAGCTGACTGGACAACTCAACAGAAACGATACTTCTTTTCGCAACTTAAGTACTATTACTGGGAGGATCCTGAGCTGTTCAAATATTGCCCAGATCAGATTGTACGGAAATGTGTCCCCGACAATGATCACGAAGATATTTTAAAGCACTGTCACAGTTATGCATGTAGGGGACACTTCAGTGGAAAGAAGACAGGAATCAAAGTACTTGAGTGTGGATTCTTTTGGCCTACCATATTTCGGGACGCTCAAAACTTTGCGAAATCCTGTATTCGATGTCAAAGCCTGGGAAATATCTCACGAAAGGACATGATGCCTCTCAACCCTATCCTGACTGTCGAGATCTTTGACGTATGGGGCATAGACTTTATGGGTCCCTTTCCATCATCCCAAGGTAATTTGTACATTCTGCTAGCTGTTGACTATGTCTCTAAGTGGGTGGAGGCTATCGCGACCAAAACGAATGATCACCGGGTAGTATGCAAGTTTGTCAAGAGCCACATTTTCACTCGACATGGGTATCCGAGAGTCATCATCAGTGATGGCGGAACCCACTTCCGTAATATGAAGTTTAGTGCTCTGGCAAAACACTACGGGATCACACACAGGATAGCTACACCATATCACCCACAGACTAGCGGACAGGTCGAGGTCTCGAATCGTGAAATTAAGCATATTTTGGAGAAGACCGTGAGACCTGATAGAAAGGATTGGTCAAGTCGACTGGAAGATGCGTTATGGGCATATCGTACCGTATTCAAGACACCCATAGGCATGTCTCCATATCGACTCGTGTATGGAAAAGCTTGCCATCTACCAGTCGAGTTGGAGCACCGTGCTGCTTGGGCAATCAAGAAGTTGAATCTAGATTTGAAAGAAGCCGGTGACCATCGGAGACTCGAGTTAGATGAGTTAGAGGAATTGAGACGAGATGCATACGAGAGTTCCCGCATATACAAGGAACGAACTAAGGCTTTTCATCCCACATGGTGCTGTCACAATTCAGGATGAGAAAGGCGGGGCATCCTTCAAAGTAAATGGGCAAAGACTGAAGCCATACATCACTCCTAGAGATCACGATGGCTATATTTTGGAGACCACGGCTCTTGTCGAGCCGGTATATGACTCTTAGTCATGGTATCGGTTCCATTTATCTGTATATTTTGTATATTTGTTTTATTGCTTTTTATTTATTTGCATGCTTTAAGATCGAGTCAGTTAATTGAGTCGTAGTTAAATGAACTTTGTGGGGTATGTTCACTGCAAACCCTCACGAGACTTCACTCGTCCACTAGGGGGAACCTAGGGGTTTAAAAGGCTTGTTGCACATGCTAAGTGCAATCGCGTTTCCCTGCGAAAATGAGGATTAGTTAGTAAGTTTGTTTTGATTTATCTCTTTGTTCTTGTTTATCTGTCTTGGAGCCGGAGATCCCTTTTGATTGAGTCCCACTTCCCAACATTGAGGACAATGCATATCTTTAAGTTGGGGAGGGGGAAATTTTGGAATTTTCTGATTAATTGCTATTGAATCTGTATTGTGCTTTAACGAAGTTGGTCCAAGTTGTGTTTTAACAGGAAAGTACTGACAAAACGCCGAAGGATGACATTCCCCTACAGGTCGGAGCTTACAGGGATTGATCAATACTGCACCCAGTCATGCATTGGAACATCATCCAGGGGAGTTTTCTGTTCCTCTCATCTTTATTCATGTTCTTTAGCACAAGGGCATACATTGGGGACAATGCATGATAAAGTGTGGGGTGTTAAAAAACTTAAAGAATTGATTTGTTCTTGGGCAGTAATTCTTTTACATACATGAGCACAATGAAAAGTTCTTGTTAGACTCTAAGGAACATATAGCACTAATGAAATGGTCGATTGGTCCCTAAGACTACTTGGTGTGTCTTGCTATTTGAAACTAGCTTTGATTGATTGGGTGAGCATATCTATCCTGTGAGACATTTGAGCCTTATGACTAAAACATCCAAATTAGTCTCGTTTCATTTCATGTGTGTATTACACCTCATGTGTATTGGTCTCTCTAGAACTTGCATCTATTCTCTTCAAGATTGCATTTAAGTCATGCTTGCATACAAAAGTGATAAAGGCCATCTTTGATGTGATTGTTAACCACTTTTAGCCAAAAAGCCTACCCTGAAAATGCAATCCACTTGATCAACCATGTTGAGCCTATAAACCCGTTCGTTTGACACACCTAAGCTACAAGCCACAAAAGCCAAACACTTCCTACCCAACCTTAAGACTTGGGATGTGACATTAAACCAATGAGCTAAATTGTTAATATCTTAAAGTTGTGGTCTCAAAAGAAGAAAAGAGTAGAAAGCAAAGCCTCAGAAGAAAAAAGAGAGAGAAAAGAAAAAAAAAAGAATCAGTCAAAAAAAAAAAAAAAAAAAAAGAGAAAAAAAAGAGAAAAAAAAAAGAAAAAAAAAAGAAAAAAAGAAAAGAAAGGAAGTGGCACAAAGAAGGGGTTTAAAAGTCAGTATATGCCCCGTGTGAAAAAGAAAAGAAAAAAAGAATAAAGGCTTGCAGTCATTAAGCGAAAAGTGCTCAAAAGTTTTCAAAGATAACCGCAATGTGACATGCTTTTGGTTTTTTGCTCAGAATGCTCCCTTAGTCTTAACGGTTTTAAAGTCACTTCACCATATGATTATCCCACCTTACCCGTTACCACCATTACAACCCGTAGTAAAAGACCTTTTGATTTGTAGCTTGCATGCACTTCCAGCGGTGGAGAATGAGAATTTTTTCAAGCCTATGGTAGAATATCAGTCATGTGAGGATGTCTCGAGCGAAACACATAACCCAAAACACATGAGTGATTGAGTGAATCTTATCCTTAGTGAGAGCTCATCGGATCATTTCATACTAGTTCTCAAAATATTATGGACGTACTGAGGGGTTGATGGTTGACTTATCCCATATTCAGGACATGCTATGAGTTCTAAAGAATTTGATTTGAATATTCTTGAATTATCAAAATAAACTGTTTTATTGCCCGAGGACGGTCAATGTTTAAGTGTGGGGTGTTTTGATCGGTCGTTTAATTTGAGATTATTTTCTCGTCAACCACCCATATTTAATGTGCTAAAATGAAAAAAACCGAACGATATTAATGTGTTTTTATATTTTGATAGGTTCGGAACACTCTTGAGCGAAATAGAACAAAAATGCGATTTTTGACAGATTTGCGCGCTTGTGGAGTTCCGTCCATATCTCACTCATCCGAGCTCGGATTTAAGAGATTAAAGATGATCTGGAAACCTAAGACGCATATTTACAATGTTCGTGTTTTGGGTTTTCGGAAATTTGGAGTAAATATGGGCCGAATCAGATGTTGAAGTTCGGAGTATGAATCTGGATAAAAAGGAATAAAAGATTTATGGATGTCATTTAAACCAAAAATGCATCTCTAGTGTAGTGGTAAGGGCGTCAGTTTGTGGAGCTGTCGTCATGGGATCGATTCCTGCATGCAGCAAGTCTTCTTTTATTTTTAATGTAATCTGCAGCTCGGCCCAAACCATATCAGGCCCAATTTGTGAAGTTATTAAATTAACATCTCGGTCCATCTCGTGGAAGCCCAACTTGTGAATCAACAGCCCATCTCTTAGTTAAGGAAAGTAGGGCATAATCTATATCTATAAAATTAGAGAAGGAACATAGGAGGGGGAGAATCGGTGGGGGCAGCAGCATTATTCCCTAGCTGCTGTCAGTTTTTTTTTATAAAAAATTGAGATTTATTTGATTGGGAGGATGATTGAAGATTATGATTCGTTAGTTGGTGGATTGATGATGATCTGAAGATTCGAGTCGATGATTTTGATGAAAATGCAATAGAGGTTTGAGGTTTATTTCCATTATGTTTTTGCAAATCGTAGTTGATAATTTAAGTTCGGTTTTACGGTAAGCTTTGAGTTGTTTATTATTGATATTGTTGGTTTGGATTTTTTCGAGAAAGTTTGTGTTTTCTTTATTTATTTAAGTGATATTGTTAATTGGTTAATGATAAATTGTGGTGATTTTGAGATTCGAGTTTTAAGTTAAGTTCCTATCAATTTCTCATGGCGAACGATATGTGACAGATATTGCTAGCTATGATTGTTGATTTTGTTTTTTTTTTCTATTAGTTCGTTAGTCATAAAATTTTATATTTTTAATCGTTTAGTAGTTTAATTCAATTCTCATTCCAAACCTTTTGAAGTAGTGTTATTTGTAATAATTAGATTTCGGTTTTTAGTTAGATTATTTTTTTTAGCTTAATTGATAAATTGGGTAGCCAATCTTTGTGACACACGTGCATTCGGTTTTAACATGAATCATTAATTTAACCACTGACTCCCTGAGAAGAACGATACCCGACTTACCCTATTACTAGGTTTGAGTTAGGTTTATAAATTTAAACCTTGTTGTGCGTTTAACGACGCGTGCAACAACATCAGTTGACAATCCATAATTTACCAAAAGAATGGGACTTAACAAATGCGCAGTTACAATACTAGTCATCTCAAAATGCCTCGAGACCAAACCCGTCTCTCAAAACCCTGGCAACCCACCGCTAAGGGAAACCTGTTGTAACACCTCAAATTATGTGCAAATTATCCCTTTCATGTATCATTATATAAATTAACCTTGGAACATAGTGCATATGTATGTTATTGAGTTCTGGACTAGTGGACATCTACTTGTGTCGTTATCTGATCAGCTTATAATGGAAAAAGGATTTTTTGTGCAACTCACACATCGGGCGACAGTGCCCGGCGACTATGACACCTGTCAAGGTCGCAGGGCATAGTCGCGGAGAGGCAACGGGTCCCGGTACAGGTTCGGCAATAGTGCCCGACGACTATGCCAGGGTCACTATCGCATGGTCATAATCGCGAGGGGCGTACCGAGAGGACCCCAACGCGGGCGACATTGCCCCGCGACTATGACATTGGCATAGTCGCCGTGTCATAGTCGCCGACGGGCTGTTTGGGTATAAAAATCAGATTTTCGGGATTTATCAGTTTAGTTGATTTTGGAGAGCAGATTTGGGGGTTTCTCACTTGCGATTTTGGTAAGCTTCTAACCCTAGTTTCACCCTCTTCATTTATGAATCTACTAGGTGCATTAATGGGGATTTAATGTTCCTCTAGGGTTGGCTCTTGTGAAGTATATTATTGCAATCATCTCTCAAGCTTCCATCTCACCACTTCCTCTCCTAGGGTTTTGATTTCCTTGTAAGGGGTCACCAAGGTGAGGGTGTTTCTTGACCTTCCTACATATTTACATGCTAATTTATGTACTAATGATTATTTCAATCCTTCTTGTTCTTGGAGTGGGTTAAAGGAAATTTAACCTAAAAATCCTATTTTGGGGTAATGTCTTAAAGGAGAACACTTGAAGAGGGAATTGAGCGTATCATGTAATAAGGGTTAAGTGAACTACCATAACATGTATTGGTATTATTTATAGCTTGTTGGTGGCTTTACATTTATCGGACTAAAGACTCGGTTTGAGTTGATGTACCTACTAGACTAAAGACTCGGTTTGAGTTGATGTCCCTACTAGACTAAAGACTCGGTTTGAGTTGATGTCCCTCCTAGACTAAAGACTCGGTTTGATTTGATGTCACTACTAGACTAAAGACTCGGTTTGAGTTGATGTCTCTAATAGCTAAAGATCTCGTTTGGGTTGATGCTATCAAGTACATGGCTTGTTGGACTTATGTTTGTCAATGGTGAGATAATATTGTAAACTAATCTTTGATGACAGGTGAAGTAACTTGGTGTTGATACCATATCAATGTGGACGAATCCGCGTAGTATAACTTTATTTCGTTAAATACTTTTTGAATATTGCTCCTCACTAGACTTAAGTCTAACACTTGTTTCTTTGGCTGTCATGTATGACAGGAAATCCTAGTGGCGGGAACCTTCGGGAATGAGTGGTCGATCGTGTGATCGCGAGCGGTCCTTTTGGGGAAATCTAGAGTCCGGTATACATGATGAATAGTCTACATTTTGGAAGAATAGCGACACCCGACTGTAATCTATTAGAGCAACCTAGATTATTTAGGTTGTCGTTTATTATTCTTCATTCGCTGGGTTGTATATACAATATTATATCCCCCGTTTGGGATGATACTTTGGAATTCGTTGGCAGGTTTTTTTTAGTACTTCAGGTTTTTATCAATTTACAGCCGTCATATTGCCAAAATTTTAAGTTCTAAATTTCCCCTATTTTTAGGGCGTTACACCTGTTATACACATCATTTGAGAAAAAGTGTTAGACTTAAAGTCTAGTGAGAACATACAGTTCATAAATCTCAAGAGATAAATCAAATGCATCAAAGTAAATCCTTCCAAAGGTTTAGTTATGCAAAATACAGTTCTTTGATAATATACGGACAACCGGTCCAAAACACATCTTCCGATGACGGGGATTACCCGATTTACCAAGGATTATAGTGGAACACAAAGTAAGCCACAAATCTGAGTTATGAGCTAAATACATGGAACCATGGCCACGAACGCTTCGGTCCGTACTACGATGTGAGGGAGGCCCCCAAGAAACCAATCATACTCTTTCGTTAGACTACATTTGACCCATGGCTAGTAACCGGTCTCACATAATCGTACTAAGTGCCCCCGAAGATCAAATGTATCTAACTACAACAGAAGGGGTACAAACATCCCAACAATAAGCCGACTCGATACCTAGGGATCCACTAGTATAGTCATGACTTGTCACAATATTTCATGTGACCATTTTAAAGCTAGATAAACATCTTTCAACACATTTATATTTCAAAATGCCATTTTCCAGACCAACTGCTGGTAAGAAAGATAATCATAAAACCAGTTTATATACATTCTTTCAATAAGCCACAAACATGGGCAAGTAAAACATCATTTTACTTCTAATAAGGCGGAACCCGTCATTTTAGTCAAAACTGATCGGGAACCCCGAAAATCACCAAAAACTTCATTTATATCAAAATGTAGAGAACATGAAATCATACCGTAGAAATACTTCGGATTTCGCAAATAAGAGTTTTGACATGTATAAAGTTTGTAAAATGGTAGTAGGAACTCACCAGTAGGTTTTAGAATAAAACCCGAAAAACCAGATATCGATCACGACGAAGAGGTGAAGCTTAAAACACCGACCCCTTGCTAGAAACACCGCAAACTAGCAACCAAACGAGACTCGAAGATCGAAGAAGAAAGAAAGAGAAAAGAGAGAAAGAGATCTGAAAAATTGAGATATTTTAAGAAATATCTCACAAAAGAGATATTTAAGGCAACTCCAAAAAGCAGCCTGAGGTCGTGCGCCCTCAAAGAAGTAAATGCGCACGGCCCGTGCGCAAGCCCGCTGCCTCGCCGCTGTTTCATACGCACGACCCGTGCGTTTTCTCTGAATGCATAACAGCACAGAAACCTCCTTTTCTCTAAACATCTTCGCAAAACGGCCAAACGAAATTCGGGGTGTTACAGAAAAGGTCGGGTTCGCTTAGGAGGTACATAACTGCTCTCCCACTTTCTCTTATCAGTCACCACCACTGTTTTCTTAGTTTTGCTTCTCGCGAACATCTCTTCCATGAACTGAGCTTCCTCGACCATCTCACGGAGGTTACAAGCTTTAGAATTGTGGACCATGGATTGCATGTCCGCTGGTAGGCCATTGAGATAGGCCTTCATCTTTTCTTTTTCTGTCAGGGTAACGTGCCCCACCAGACCAAGCTTCTCCATGAACTGACGGGTGTATTCCCTCGCCGTCAGGCTTCCCTTCACCAGAGACCGGAACTCTTTCTCGATTCGGTCCATTGTTCTTTCATTGCAGAACTCCTCCAACAACTTCTTCTTAAACTCGGTCTATGACAACTAAGCCAACACAATAGAAGATAGGGTGGATTGAATAATATTCCACCAAATGAGTGCAGTGTCCCTAAGCAATTGAGTACCGAACCGCACTCTCTGATCATCTCCGCATTCGGAAGATCCAAAAGCTTGCTCGACCGCTCGGATCCATTTCACACACATTGTTGGGTCGTCAGAACCAGAGAACTCTGGCGGCCCGCAACCCAGAAATGACTTGTAGGAACAACTCCTCCCACTTTTCGGAGCATTAACAACAATGGGCTCCTCAGTACTGATTCCAATACCTGTGCCTCCAGATCCAACCACATTGCGATCTTCTATCACTTTCAGCAGAAACTCCTGCTGTTTAGACATTTCTTCCCTCATTGCCGACATCATGCTGGTCATCAACTCTGACTGGGAATTAGCATTCCCGATGACAGGGTGGGTCGAGGCCAGGTCTACTTGCGGAATGACCTCTGGGCCCCCACCTAGTCCTTGCTGAACAGAAGCACGTTCACCAACCTCAACGCCTTCCGGCTGACCCGTGGTAGAGGTTGTTGCCTCCACACCATCAACAATCGTACGCGGTCTACCACACGTATTCACCATTCTAAACTACTTCACAGAAAAGAGAAAGAGATAAGAAAGAGATAGGATAGACACACAGGAAACGTACTACCACATTTCCAATTGTCATAGTAACAGCAGTTCAAGCACACTTACGTACAATATCCTCATAATAACATTAGCTAAGTGAAATTATGAACATATAACACATAAAGGTTCTCGTCACCATCGCCACAACGCCTGATAAACGTACTTTCCGTTGACTCTAAGACTTACCCATCTTAGAAGTTATACCCAAACTCGCGAATCAATTCTTAACATACTCAGTCTAAGTCTAGATATCTGACATTCATGCCTAGTTCGCTTAAACTAGAGATCTGATACCAACTTGTAACACTCTAAAATTTAGAGTAAATTAAATCCTGGAAATATGGAAACACGACCTTCATATTTGGTATAAACCTGTGTTCGGTTATGGAAATTGACAACAAACTAATCTAAGCAAAACTATCTAGATTACATCAGTTGACAATCCATAATCACCAAAAGATGAGACTTAAACAATGCCCAACCCAAATAATAGTCATCTCAAAATGCCTCAAGTCCACGCTCGACTCTCAAAACCCTGTGCAACCCACCGCTAAGGGAAACCTGTTATACACATTATTTGAGAAAAAGTATTTGTTGGGAACTGAAGATTTGTCTAAGTGATTACTACTGCCAGACTTTCAAGATTACTACTGCTAGTAGAATTAATACTGCTTAAAGAGTTAGTGTTGCTACTTGAATAGTTAGTACTGCTTGGAGAGTTAGTACTGCTAGTAGTTAGTACTGCTGATTGGTTAATGCTGCTGAAGATGGTTAATACTTCTGAAGATTATTAGTGCTGATTTTAGTGATAAAGATGCCTTGGAGATAAAGTCAAGATTTGATGATAATCATGGAAGGCTGAAGATAATTATGGAAGAATATACTGAAGATCTTTTAAGTTTTGTAATTATCTTTTATTTTCAGTATATGTATAGGATTATTCAGAATAATTTAAAACGAGATTTCTGAGTTTTTGTTTAGAGAGAGAATTAACCTAAAGGTTTACAACCCTAGTTCTAGAGAAGTAGAATTCGTCTTGGTGAGCCTGTTTATCAAGATTGAGGTTTTGTGTGAAAGCTTGTAACTTTAATCATTCAATAAAGTTTACAAGTTGTGATTTATATTTTACTGTTACATTGATAGTTTGAATATTAAAGTGTTTCTCCGAAACTTCTTTAATATTGTTTCTGAGTTTCATTATTCTTGTTAAGAATCAGATCCTGTCAAGTGGTATCAGAGCCTAGTATTCTCAGAAACCTTCATTCATCATGGACAACACAGTTGAATCAACCAGTACTCTTGTTTCAAAGGTTCCCATGCTCAAACCTAATGAGTTTGACATGTGGAAAATTAGGATCAAGTAGTACATCCTCCTTACAGACTTTTCTATGTGGGACATTGTTGAGAATGGTCCCTCTGCTGAAGGTAAAATTGGACAAGATGGAAGAAGACCACCTCCAAAAACTGATGCTGAGAAGAAAGTGAGACAATTGGAGATGAAAGCCTTAAGCACCCTGCTTTTGGACATCCCTAATGAGTATCAACATCAATTTCATCACTGCACTGATGCTCAGATTCTATGGAATGCTTTAGAGAAGAGATTTGCTGGCACCAAGAGCACTAAGAGGAATCAAAGGGATATTCTCAAGCAGCAATATGAGAATTTTACATCTTCAAAGAATGAGTCTATGACTCAAACTTTTGATAGATTCAATAAGTTAATTGGTGAGTTGGCTACTGTTGGAGTTCAGATGGAACAAGATGATGTCAACCGAAAGTTCCTCAGATCTCTTGGAGATGAATGGACCATGTACACTGTCTCATTCAGACAGAATGATATGCTGGAAGAAAAGGAACTGGATGATCTGTACAATGATCTGAGAGTGTTTGAATCTGAAGTGGAAGCAAAGAAGAAACCTACTGGATATGTTCATAATGCTGCACTCCTATCAGCATCAACTGATTCTACTGCTAACCCTGAATCAGTTAATGCATCCAGTGGAGTAAATCAAGAAAAAGGCAATGAATCTGTTTTTGAAGCCTTTCTTTCCAGCCATGGTAACTCTTCTTTAATCAATGATGACTTGGAACAACTTCATCCTGATGATCTTGAAGAGATGGATATTAAATGACAGATGGCCATGCTTTCTATGAGGGTGAAGAAGTTTATCAAGAGGACTGGGAGGAACAACTTCTCTCAAAGAAGAGAAGATGAAGCAGAATTTGATAAGTCAAAGGTGGAGTGCTACAAGTGTCATATGAAGGGACACTTTTCCAGGGAATGCAGAAGTGGAATGTCTCAAAACAACCACCAACAAGCTCAGACTGGAAGCTTCAACCAAAACAGAAACTCTGCTCAAGCTCTTGTTTCTCAACAAGGAATGGGTTTTGACTGGAGTGATCAAGCAGAAGAGGCCATTCAAAATCACGCTCTCATGGAAGAGGTATCTGATCTCCCAACTGAGGTACTTTCTAATCTCTGTACTCAAACTTGCATAGACACTGTTAAAAGGTACAGGGATCACAACCAGAGTATGAGTGATGACCTTAAGAGGTTAGAAAAGGATAGAAAAGACTATGTGAAAATTGTTGAGAGGTTTAAGGAACAAATTAAAGGTTTCTAAGCCAATGAACTTCAACACACATATGATACAAATTACTGGAAGTGGGAGAAAAATGATTTTGAAATCCAACTGACAAAGTCTAGAGAGGAGAATGAAAAGTTGAGAGGAGAGCTAGCCAAGGTTAAGCTGGATGTGGAAAAGTTTTCATATGCTTCTAAAGCCATGGATTCAATTCTAAAGGTTCAAATCCATGATAAGCTTAAACCAGGAATTGGGTACAATACCACACCACCACCATACAACAACAACTACATCCCTCCTAAATCAGATTTGCTAGAGACCAAGGATAGGAAGGACTTGCATGAGGGAGCCACTAAGATAGATCCTTTAGATGAAGTAGTTGTTGAGGACAAGACTGAGAAAGAAGCTGGTAAGAGTAAGGATAACACTGTGAGTGGTGATATTCCCTTAGAAAATAACATTCTTACCAATGAGGGTGGTGGAAGGGATTGGGTCAAATCTGATGGTGTAGAGAAGACTGAGGGAAAGTCTAAAAAGTTCCATTACAAGCAGACTACAGTTGTGAATCCTGTTCCTTGCAAACAGTGTGCAGGTAATAAATATGAGCCCCTAAAACATGATAAAAGGAGGGGAAATCAAAGAAATTGGAATAATCAGTGGGCTCAGAAACAAGGAGTTGATCTGAGTAGAATCATCAGACCAAAACCTTGTTTCATATGTGGCAAATTGAACCATCTTGCCAAGCACTGTTATTTTAATCCTATGAACCAAAGGATAAATTTTCAAAGATCTGTGCAAAAACCCTTTGGTTATAGGAAGAATGAAAGGAACCATGTGGCTAAGAAACATGTTAAATCTAAAAGCCACATGAATAAAAAGACTGTAAACGAAAGTGTCAAGATGTGGGTTCCCAAAAGCACTAAAACTGTTAGTACTGCTACCACAAATAGTGCTGCTGACAAAGATAGTGCTGCCAGAAGCAATACTACTGCTATCAATGTTAGTGCTGCTGATAGTATTAGTACTTCTAAAACTAACATTGTTAGTACTTCATCAACTATTAATACTGCTAACTCTGTTAGTACTTCTAACAAGGTTAGTACTGCTAAACCTGTTAGTGCTGCTAACTCTGTTAGTACTTCTAAAATTAATACTGCTTCTAGTGCTTGTGCTTCTAGACCAATCATCTTGACAAAGTACTCCAGTCAAGAGGATTCTAAATTTAAAAATCTTATCAAAAAGGAGTGTAAGTACTTTGATGAGAAAGGGAGGCCCAAGACCACTTTGGCTTGTGTTCCCAGTCAATACTAATTGATTTATCTTATGTGCAGGGCAACCAGCAGCTCAAGGGAAAGAACATTTGGCATGTTGATAGTGGTTGCTCTAGGCACATGACAGGGAACATGGCTTGCCTCAAGAATTTCAAGAAAATTGATGGATGGCATGTTGCCTTTGGTAATACTCCAGATGGAGGTAAGATTAGTGGTAAGGGAGATGTAACAAAAGGTAAGATGACCTTTGAAGATGTTTTCTATGTTGAACAATTAAGATACAACCTGTTAAGTGTATCACAGGTTTGTGACAAAAAGCATAGCATATTATTCACTGATTCAGAATGCATTATCCTTGCTCCTGGATTCAAGGTAGTTGATGAAAAGATGATACTACTAAGAACTCCTAGAAAGGATAATGTCTATTGTTTGGATATGGAAAATGTTTCAAATGATTCATCCCTAAACTGTCTTGTTTTAAAAGCCTCTTTGGATGAATCATCACTTTGGCACAGAAGGATGTGTCACATGAACTTTAAAACAATGAATAAATTTGTTAAAAACAACCTTGTAAGAGGTTTGCCTTCAAAAGTCTTTTCATGTGATGATCATTGTGTTGCTTGTATCAAAGGCAAACAACAAAAAACTTCTCATAAGTCCAAAGAGTTGAACACAATTTCCTCTTCTCTTCTGTTGTTGCATATGGATCTGTTTGGTCCTACAAATGTCATGAGTATAGGTAAGAAATCATACTTCTTAGTTATTGTTGATGATTACTCTAGATTTACTTAGGTATATTTTCTAAGGACTAAGGATGAGACAAGTGGACTGATCAAATCCTTTATTTTAAGAATTGAAAACCAAACAAATCAAAAGGTAAAAGTCATTAGGTCAGATAATGGTACTGAATTTAAAAATCTTGACCTAAACACCTTTTGTGAGGAAAAAGGAATTGAGAGGCAATACAGTGCTCCTAGGACTCCACAACAAAATGGTGTTGCTGAGAGAAGGAATAAGACACTGATTGAAGCTGCTAGATCTCTGTTAGCTGATTCAAAACTTCCAATTACTTTCTGGGCTGAAGCAGTTAATACTGCTTGCTATGTCCAAAACAGAGTTCTAGTAGTCAAGCCTAAAAACAAGACACCATATGAGCTTTTAAATAAAAGAAAACCATTTATTGGATTTTTCAAACCTTTTGGGTGTCCTTGTACCATTCTCAATACCAAAACTTAGGAAAGTTTGATAGCAAAGCAGATGATGGTTTTATTGTTGGTTACTCATCTCAGAGTAAGGCATACAGAGTGTTTAATTCTTCTTCTAGAATAATTGAGGAAAGTGACAATGTCAAATGCAATGAGAACACACCAACTCCTATTGGTTCAGGTCCTCAGTGGTTATTTGACATTGATTCACTAACTAACTCTTTGGGTTTCAGTAGTGATGATCATGCAGGATCAGGAAGTAGAGGATCAGGGGATGAACAAGTACAAAATATTATTCCTCAGTTTGTGATCTTTCCCATACCTACAATGGACCCTGTTGAAATCTGTGAAAAGGAGACTGTTACTGAACCAATTCAGAGTGAAGAAGAAAGAAGAGATGAGGAGAATCCAGAGCATGAAGAGCCAGAAGCAGCTGATGAGATTCCCTCAGCTGACTTAAATGATTCCAATTTAGATGTGGGAATTAATGAAGAACCTAGTCTTCAGACAAGAACTCAGAAGAATCATCCTCCTGAACTGGTAATAGGAGACATCTCTTCTCCTATGATGACTAGGAATCAAAGCAGACTTCAAGATTTGCAGGATCAGCAACATACAGTAATCTCTTGCTTTCTATCTCAGATTGAGCCTAAGAAGGCTTATGATGCAATGAAAGATTCAAGTTGGATAGAAGCCATGCAAGAAGAGTTGCTACAGTTTAAATTGCAAGATGTTTGGGACTTGGTGGACCTTCCAAAAGGTCATAGAGCAATTGGAACCAAATGGATTTTCAGAAATAAAAAGGATGAGAGAGGAATATTAATCAGGAACAAAGCAAGGCTAGTGGAACAAGGGTACACTCAGGAAGAAGGCATAGACTATGAGGAAGTTTTTGCTCCAGTGGCACGGGTAGAGGCAATTAGGCTGTTTCTAGCCTATGCCTCATATATGAAGTTCAAGGTATATCAGATGGATGTGAAGAGTGCCTTTCTATATGGAACAATTGATAAGGAAGTATATGTCTGTCAGCCCCCTGGATTTGAGAATCCATCATATCCTGACAGAGTATACAAACTTAAGAAAGCACTTTATGGTCTACATCAAGCCCCAAGAGCATGGTATGATACTCTGTTTACCTATCTCTTGGAAAATGGGTTTGAAAGGGGAATCATTGACAAGACCCTTTTCATTAAAAGAAGTAAGAAGGACATCCTACTTGTTCAGATATATGTGGATGCAATCATATTTGGATCCACAAAAGATCAGATGTGTAGAGACTTTGAAGAGTTTATGCACAAGAGCTTCAAAATGAGTTCAATGGGTGAACTCACTTTCTTCCTTGGGCTTCAAGTGAAACAACAGAAAGATGGGATTTTCATAAGTCAATCAAAGTATGTGAAAGACATCCTAGATAAGTATGGTCTATCAGACTCAAAGGCAGCAAGCACACCAATGGAAACACACAAATAGATCACTGCTGATCTTGAGGGGGAGGATGTTGATGTCCATCTTTATAGATCAATGATTGGATCTCTCATGTATCTCACAGCCTCAAGACCAGATATCATGTTTCCGGTGTGTGTGTGTGCCAGATTCCAAGTCAAGCCAAAGCAGTCACATCTTCAAGCTGTTAAGAGGATATTCAGATACTTAAGAGGGCAACCTAGATTAGGTATTTGGTATCCTTAAGAATCTACTTTTGATTTGATTGCATATTCAGACAGTGACTTGGGTGGTGCTAATATGGATAGAAAGTCTACTTCAGGGGGATGTCAAATTTTGGGTGCAAGACTAGTATCTTGGCAGTGTAAGAAGCAAACCACAGTGTCCTTATCCACAACAGAAGCTGAGTACATTGCTGCTGCAAGTTGCTGTTCTCAGGTTCTATGGATTCAGAATCAAATGCTGGACTATGGGGTAACCTTTCTTCACACTCCAATCTTCATTGACAATAGCAGTGCTATTAGCATTGTTAACAATCCAGTCAAACACTCCAAAACAAAGCACATTGAAATCAGGTATCACTTTATTAGAGACTGCAATGAAAAGAAGCTTATTCAAGTTGCTAAAGTTCATATTGATAATCAGTTTGTTGATCTATTCACTAAAGCTTTTGATGTGGGTAAATTCACTTTCTTGGTCACAAGTGTGGGCTTGATCAACTCTGAATGAGCTCATGTTTAATAAGTGTTTGTATACCTGTTATTTGTTTATTTGTTTGGTGCTACTAATCATCTTTCTCAGGAAGTTTATTGCCCTGCTCAGACTAACACAAGCTTCAACAGTGTAAGTATAGTTAATGCTTCCAGTGCAGTTTTAATGCTGCCAGTGCAAAGTTACTACTGCAGGTTCATTATTACTACTGCTAGTCTGAGTTACTACTTCAGTAACCAGTGTGTTTCAGTCAAGAATCCTCAAGACCGATGGCATACATGGCGTTTATTGATGAACACAATGAGATCGCAATGCTTCAAAAGACGAAGCAGGCTGATGGATTCCATCAAATAGTTGATTTTCTCAAGACCAGTCATATAGCGTATGCTCTTACTGTGTCACCACCAATCTTCATCGAGCACCAGAAGAAATTTTGGGCCAATGCCACCGCTGTTACTGAAAACGGTGTGCAGTTTATCAAGACAAGGGTGTGTGACAAACCCTTGATAGTCACTGAAGAGGTCATTCGCATCAGTCTACGTCTAGACGATGCCTCAGGTATTACCTCTATCCCTAATGAGGATTTGTTTTCCAATCTCACAAGAATGGGGTATGAAGGCCAACAGGGTGTTTTCAAATTTTACAAAGCTAACTTTTCTCCCCAATGGCGTTTCTTTGTTCATGCTCTTATGCACTGTATTTCTAGAAAAACTACTGGATGGAGTCAACTCAGTAGTACCATTGCTTATGCTTTGGTCTGCTTGTCCACTGCCAGAAAGTATAATTTCTCAAAAATGATTTTCAATGACCTTGTGTCAAACTTGGATAATAAAAAGAGTTTATATATGTATCCAAGATTTGTCCAGGCAGTTATCACCACTGAATTGACGGATATACCTCAGTTTAATGAGGTATATGTACCTAAAATCCCTAAGGGCAAGGTCTTTTCAAATATGAAAAGATCTGCCAAGGACTCGGAAGGAGTTGATACCCCGTTGTTCTCTACAAAGATGGTGGTGTCCCACAACCAAGAAGGTATGGCATCAGGGTCAAGGCCCTCACTAGACCATCCCACTGATAGCCAAACCCAACCTTCAACTACTATATCACTTCCTCAGTCCCTTGTTCTTAAGCCAACACCAGTTTTAACCAAAACGTATACTACGAGAAAGGTACACAAGGCTCCTTCCCTTGTTGTACCTCCTACAAACCTAGAACCTCAAAACCCTCTAATGGAGCATTCTTCATTAGAGAATATCAATAGGGAAACCACTAGGGTGTCTCCCAACCCCAAGAAGGTGCTCACTGAGGAGATGCATGAGCATGTGGGTGAGAAGGCTGCCACTACTCCTGCTAGCACAGAGGAGGCCAGTGGTAACATCACTAAGACCTTCCCCATGGCAACTTTGGGTGAGCAATCATCCAAAGGTACCGGGTGCCAAGAAACCAAGGGAATAGGTGGTGCTTCAGCATGGCTGGAGATCCCTATTAAACATTCCAATGATCCCTCAAAAGGGGGTAACACTCCTGGAGAAGGTAAGGATAAATATGACTAGCATGAATTGATTTCTGCCATGTCCAAAATGGCAACTGAACTGGATGGTCAAAAGAAGGTTGTCAATGAACTCAAGAAAGTCATCATCAACCAACAAGAAGAGATCAGTAGCTTAAAGAAGTTGGTTCAGAAGGTGGTTCAAAAGAAGAAGAAGCAACGATTTGTGCTCAGAAGAAGGAACCCAGTGGATGATGCTCCCAAAAAGGGGGAGTCAAAAGCTGAGGTTAACATGGAGAATGCTAAGAATAAGGGGGAGAAACATGGAGATGAGGGGGAGTTTGCTGAAACAGAAACAGGGTTTGAGAAAGCAGCAGAAACAGTTAATGCTGATGAAGCAAACATAGCAGCAGAAACAGTTAATACTGCTGAAATAAATGAAGCAGCAGAAATTGTTCAAGAGGTATTAACTGACCTCATTAACAGCAATTTGGAAGAAATTGAGATAGCTGAAGCACTAGTCAAAGCTAAACATGATACTCCTAAGGTCACTTCAAAGGCCAAAGGAATTGTCATCAAAGACAATGCTGAGGTTATCAAGAAAGCTAGTGTTGATAAGATAGCAAGCAAGGACAAAGGCAAAACCAAGATAGTGGAATCTGACCAACCAATTAAAAAGCAAAAGTTGATTGAGTCAGATGAAGCTTTGGCTAAGAAGATTCAAGCAGAACTTGAGCAAGCAGAAACAGTTCAAGTGAAGAAAGATAGGGAGATGGCAAAAGCTCTAGCTGCAGAGCTGAATGAAGTTTATCAAAAGAGTTTGGCAACAGAGATGGCACAGAAGAGATCTGCAATTCCAAAGAAGATTGCAATGATCAAATTGGGTGCAAGGAATAGACAACCTTCAAAGACCTACCTTGGCACTCAAGAGACAAAGAAGATGATCACTTTCCTCAAAGGTGTTGTGGGAGTCAAAAAGGAAAGGTTCACTAAAATGTCATTTGAACAAATCAAAGGTTTGTATGAGGCAGAGATGACAAAATTACAAGGGAATGACAAAGCAAGAGTTGAAGTGGAAAAGAAGATGAAAGAGAGGCATGACCTTCAAATTCAAAAACCCTTTCCTGATGATCAAGAATCACCAAGGAAGGAAGCTACTCTAGGTGAAAGTCTGAGGACTTTGAAAAGAACAAAAATGATGGCCAGAAGAAAACCAGCTAAGAAACCTAGAGTGGATGAGGAAGAAGCTGAGAAAGAACAAAAGGTAGCTGATGAAGAAGATGCACCTAAGTCTGATGAAAAGAAAGCTCAATCTCAGGAAGAACCATCCAGTACTTATGATGTAAATATGTACATGGTGGTGATGGAGAAAGTGCCTGAGTCCATAACAGTTGAACCAGTTGGTGTCAAGCCTCCTGAAGAACTTGACTTTTTTTTTTCTCTAAAAGTCAAGTTAGGGGGAGATTGTTGGGAACTGAAGATTTGTCTAAGTGATTACTACTGCCATGCTTTCAAGATTACTACTGCTAGTAGAATTAATACTGCTTAAAGAGTTAGTGCTGCTACTTGAATAGTTAGTACTGCTTGGAGAGTTAGTACTGCTAGTAATTAGTACTGCTGATTGGTTAATGCTGCTGAAGATGGTTAATACTTCTGAAGATTATTAGTGCTGATTTTAGTGATAAAGATGCCTTGGAGATAAAGTCAAGATTTGATGATAATCATGGAAGGCTGAAGATAATTATGGAAGAATATATTGAAGATCTTTTAAGTTTTGTAATTATTTTTTATTTTCAGTATATGTATAGGATTATTCAGAATAATTTAAAATGAGATTTCTGAGTTTTTGTTTAGAGAGAGAATTAACCTCAAGGTTTACAACCCTAGTTCTAGAGAAGTAGAATTCGTCTTGGTGAGCCTGTTCATCAAGATTGAGGTTTTGTGTGAAAGCTTGTAACTTTAATCATTCAATAAAGTTTACAAGTTGTGATTTATATTCTACTGTTACATTGATAGTTTGAATATTAAAGTGTTTCTCCGCAACTTCTTTAATATTGTTTCTGAGTTTCTTATTCTTGTTAAGAATCAAATCCTGTCAGTATTAGGCTTAAAGCCTAGTGAGAACATACAGTTTATAAATTTCAAAGAGATATAAACAACTGTATCAAATTAAATCCTTCCAAAAGTTTAGTTATACAAATGGAGTTCTTTGGTACGAAAGGACAACCGGTCCGAAACACATCTTCCGATGACGGGGATTACCTGTAACATCCTAAAAACTGAGGTCAATTTAAAAATTGAAAATTTGGCCATATAACGTCTGAAAATGGTATAAACCAATCTACCCCAAACGGGAGATCCAATAACCAGTAAAAAGTGTACATCCAAACGAACTAAAGTATGTCGAACCCAACACGGGGACTATAATACGAAAATTACAACCCATGGCAAAATAAAGAATAAACTCGACAACCTAATAATCTAACTTGAACGAGCAAGATTAAGGTCGGGTGTCGCTATTCTTCCAAAAGTAACAATCTATACTTCCAAAAATGTCGGTCAATAAATCATCAAAAAGACCGCTCTCGAACCCAAGGTCGTCCACTCATTCCCGACGCGTCCCACCGCTAGAGTGACCTACCACACATGACAATCAAAACAAAAGTTAGGCTAGAGCCTAGTGAGAATATATAAGCAGAAATAATTTAGTCAATAAACCCGATTGAAGTCATGTAGCCGATCTAGCCGTGAGCTAAGTCAAAACAAATCCAAATAACCATTAGCATTCAATATAATACTGACAACAGTTCAAAACCACATAGCGAGCTCAACTACTCCAAGTCTATTGCTCGAAAACATCAAGTCAACCACTCCAGGTCTATTCTTGAGAGTTCCCAAAACAGGGCAACTCAAGCACAATGGGATTACACCATACTATCCATGGGACGTTGTCCGACCGTATAGGCCCACACCCTACTTACCATGGAGCCCGATGCCTATCCCATGCCAAAGGTAACCATATGTTCGGACAAGACATTGGAATACCGTGCCTATGGATCCATTGCACTAGACCAAGAACCAAACATATTATTATAACCATGTGTAATCAAACATACACCTCATGAGTCCGAGTCCCAAACATAGGGGTTACTAACATAGTTCATCTCATTATCGATAAGATCCTTCATAATGCGTTTTCATCTATGATAACACCATAATCTCATTTCAAAGATCATTATAACCAATAGTTAGTTTAATACACCAAATATTTCCAAAACCCTAGCTTTCCCTTCATGTGATACCAATACTCCAAATAACAAATATTAGTTAGCAAATGTTTGAGTAAATGAGAGCGTCATTGCTATCTTTACATACCATCCCTTACAACTTGTTTAGTCAAATAAGCATAATACCTTCAAACTCTTAGTTAGGTCAAAACCCAACAAATCCAAATATGATTAGGAAGCAAGGAAAGTTTATAAACACCATGACTCTAACATTTATGAAGGAGAAGAGTATAAGAAAACTCACCTTGTAAGGGTTATACACCAAACCCTAGATGACACTTGAGAGAAGGAAAGAATGGCACTTGAGCTTCTTAATCACAAGCAAGAACCTAACATTAAATTCACCAACCAACCATAAGAGTCTTTACTAGGAGAATTCAATGAGGGAGGATGAAAACCCTACCTTTTTGTTCTCCAAAATCTCCCCAAGTCAGCTCCCAAATCAGATAATAAATTTTAGGTCGTGAAAATGAGTTTTAAAGGACCGCACCCCGTTCGCGACCTTGCCTCGCGATTGTGACAATTGTCACAATCGCTTGCCACAATCACGCGCTTCCCCCCAACACACGGTAGAACTCTCGCGAGAGTGACTCTTGTCACAATCGCGGGCACTGTCGCCACCGTACCCCGAGTCTCGGTACAATCCTCGCGATAGTGCCTTGCGAGAGTGACCCTTGTCACAATCGCGGGCACAATCGCCCCACTGGTACCGAGGCCCAACTTTTCCAAACTTTAACCCGGGAAGCCCACGATCTCGACACTAAGTCCAA
This sequence comes from Arctium minus, assembly GCA_954870635.1. NCBI lineage: Eukaryota > Viridiplantae > Streptophyta > Magnoliopsida > Asterales > Asteraceae > Arctium > Arctium minus. The sequence continues at coordinate 73,835,418 of OX941094.1, read as the reverse complement.
TAATAACGGTAAAACATGATGGCATCAAAATAAATACATACCGAAATCAAGGATGTTACAATCCTCCCCAACTTGGGAGGAGATTTCGTCCTCGAAATCTTGACTAGGTGAAGAGGTGAGGGTATCTCTGCTTTAAATCTTCCTCGTCCTCCCATGTCACATTAGCACCACGGTGATGCTTCCATTGGACTTTTACCATCGTGACTTCCTTGTGGCGAAGCTTCTTCGTCTTCTTCTCCAATATTTCTTCCGGCTCTTCTATGCAACGATTTCCTTCATCAACTCTAATTTCGGAAAGTGGAATGACACTCTCCTCTTCCGCTAGACATTTACGGAGATAACACACATGAAAGGTGTTATGGATTCCACTCATTTCCGGAGGGAGTTCCAACTGATAAGCTTGTAGTCCCACACGTTTAAGCACCACAAAGGGCCCAAGGAAACGGGGACTTAACTTTCCGCGTTTTCCAAAACGTATAATCCCCTTCCAAGGAGACACCTTCAACATAACACGATCACCCACTTGGAATTCTATCAGTCGTCGCTTCTTGTCAGCATAACTTTTCTGCCGATCTTGTGCCGCCTTTAAGCGTTCACGAATATCCCTCACCTTATCCGCCGTCTCTTGTACAATTTCAGGTCCGACAAACTGCTTCTCCCCCGCCTCTAGCCAACATACGGGAGTTCGGCATTTGCGACCGTATAGAGCTTCAAACAGTGCCATTCCAATGCTCGAGTGGAAGCTATTGTTGTATGCGAACTCCACTAAAGGTAAGTGTGAGTCCCAACTACCCCCAAAGTCGATTACACACGATCTCAACATATCTTCTAATGTCTGGATCGTTCTCTCACTTTGTCCGTCGGTTTGAGGACGATAGGCCGTGCTCAACTTCACTCGCGTGCCCAGTTCCTTTTGCAACCCATCCCAAAAATGCGACGTGAACCGACTGTCCCGATCAGAGACAATAGATAATGGTACACCATGACGAGATATTACTTCGTCGATATATAGTTTTTCCAGCTTATCCATAGGTAAGGTCTCCCGCATAGCCAAGAAATGAGCACTCTTGGTTAAACGGTCCACGATCACCCAAATGGCGTCGTGGCCGCGCAATGTCTTCGGCAATTTCGTCACAAAATCCATCGTGATGTGCTCCCATTTCCATTCCGGAATTTCCAAAGATTGCAAACTCCCATAAGGTCATTGGTGCTCGGCCTTCACTTGCAAACAAGTCACGCACCGCTCCACATACAACGTTACATCAAGCTTCATGACCGGCCACCAGTAGTGTAACTTTAAGTCTCGATACATCTTCGTGCTTCCCGGATGAATGGAATACTTCGAATTATGGACATCCTCGAGAAGACGTTCTCGGTTGCCCCCGATCTTAGGCACTCAAACTCGCCCATTGAAAAGTTTTACCCCTCGACTATCCTCCGTCAAGAGTAGATGTTGCTTTGACATGACCTCCTCCTTGAGATTTTCTTCTAACAAAACTTCCAATTGCGACACTTTAATCCGGTCGATAAGTGTTGATGCCAACTCGATCCGCGTGAAAGTAGCTTTAGAATTTCCTCCATAATCCTTTCGGCTAAGAGCATCGGCGACAACGTTTGCCTAACCCGGGTGGTAAAGCAACTCACAGTCATAATCTTTTAATAATTCCAACCATCTCCGTTGCCTCATGTTTAATTCCTTTTGATCGAAAATGTGCCTCAGACTTTTGTGATCCGTAAAAAGGGTACACTTTGTGCCATAGAGGTAGTGCCGCCACAATTTTAAGGCAAACACCATCGCCGCTAACTCCAAGTCGCGTGTTGGGTAGTTGACTTCATGGACCTTAAGTTGTCGTGAAGCGTAAATAATCACTTTACCCCTTTGCATTAGAATGCAACCCAAACCCATTTTTGACGCATCGCTGTAAACCAAGAAATCTTCGGTTCCTTCGGGTAAGGAGAGAATGGGAGCTTCGCAAAGCTTCCGTTGCAGAGTTCGGAACGCCTTCTCCTGACTCTCGGTCCAAACAAATCTCACATTCTTTCGAGTTAAGGCCGTCAATGCTGAAGCGATCTTAGAGAAGTCTTGGATGAATCTTCGGTAGTATCCCGCCAAACCTAGGAAACTTCGGATTTCGGACGGAATTTTGGGCGGTTCCCAATTCATCATGGCCTCAATTTTAGTGGGATCCACCTTCACTCCTTCCCTTGTAACCACGTGCCCCAAAAACTACACCTCTTGAAGCCATAATTCACATTTTGAAAACTTTGCATAAAGTTTTTCTCGTCTTAAAATCTCTAACACCTCACGAAGGTGTTGCTCATGACTCTCCTCATCTTTGGAATAAACCAAGATGTCGTCAATGAACACAATTACCGATTTGTCGATAAATGGTCGGCACACACGATTCATCAAATCCATGAATATAGCCGACGCGTTGGTTAGACCGAACGGTATCACTAGGAACTCGTAATGACCGTAACGCGTCCTAAACGTCGTCTTTGGAATGTCACTTTTGACCACCTTAACTTGATGATATCCCGACCGTAGATCGATCTTTGAAAAGCAGCCCGCACTTTGAAGTTGATCGAACAAATCATCAATCCTCGGAAGTGGATACTTGTTCTTCACCGTCACCTTGTTCAGCTCTCTGTAGTCGATACACATCCTCATCGAGTCGTCCTTCTTCTTGACGAATAAGACCGGTGCTCCCCAAGGTAACGAACTTGGTCGAATAAAACCCTTCTCAAGAAGGTCTTGGAGCTGTGTCATCATCTCTTGCATATCGGTAGGAGCCAGTCGGTAGGGAGCTCGGGCAATCGGGGCCGCTCCCGGAACGAGGTCGATTCTGAACTCTACCAGACGGTCAGGTGGAAAACCGGGCAAATCTTCTGGAAACACATCGGGAAACTCGCATACCACCCTTACATCTTCTAGTTTCCTCTTCTCGAGCTTGGTGTCGATGGCATACGCCAAGAAGGATGAGCATCCCTTCGCCAAGAATTTCCGCGCTTTGATTAATGAGATAATCGCCACCTCGCCTTTCCTCTTTTCGCCATAAATAACTGTCTGCTCTCCATTCGCTCCCGGTAATCGAACCATCTTCTTGGAACATACGATCTCGGCGTGATTCTCCGACAACCAATCCATTCCTATTACTACATCGAACCGGCCTATTTGCATAGGCATCAAGCTAATTGGAAATTCCCTGCCATCAAACTCAAGTGTGCAACCCCTTACAACATCCCGAATTATCACTTGGCCCCCATTAGTTATTTCTACTACAATAGCTTCGTTTAAACTACTCATAGGCATGGCAATCTTTTGACAAAAGGTATCGGATATAAATGAGAAGCTAACACCCGAATCGAACAATACACGCGTAGGCACGGAGTTTAGTAGAAACGTACCCGATACCACGTCAGTAGAGGATTTGGATTCTTCGGAAGACATCTGAAAAGCTCTTCCAACAACTTTTGGAGGGTCCGTCTTCTTCCCACCACTTCCGCCGGTCTTCAGTTTCGGGCATTCGTCTCGAATATGACCCGGCTCCTTGCACTCGTAACACAAACGCCCCTTGACGGGACAATCTTTATACGCATGCCCGAGCTTTCCGCATTTAAAGCAAGCCCCGGGAACAAAGTTGCACGAGCCGTAATGTTTGTTACGGCACTTGGAACACCATTTAGCCTCGGGCCTAGAGTCCGCCTTCCGGTGGTAGTTGTTATTGAACGGTCTTGGTTTCTTGGAGGCTAAGGAGTTTCCCTCCCACTTTCTATTTTCGACTAGACGTGAACCTTCCTCTTTTTTCAAGGTAGAAGCGTCCTCCAATAATTTCGCTTCCTCAATTGCCTCTCTGAGTGAAGAAGTCTTTGATACCCTTACCATTGACATCATGTCGGATGGAAGTCCTTTAGTGTAGGCTTTGATCTTTTCCTTCTCAGTAGGGACCAGGTGTCCCACCAACCCCATCTTGTCCATAAACAACCGAGTGTACTCTTTCACTGACCCTCTACCCATCTTCAGATTTTGAAATTCATCCTTTATTCGGTCCATCGACCTCTCGTTGCAGTACTCTTCAATAAGTTTCTCTTTGAATGTGGCCCACGACAATTTGGCCAATACAGTCGCTTCAAGAGAAGCGGAATACACATTCCACCAAGTGAGGTTCGTCCCCCTCAATATTTGCGAGCCAAAAATCGTTTTCTGCCCTTCTCCACATTCGCTTGACCGGAACGCCTGTTCCATTTCTCGAATCCAACTCACACAGACAGACGGATCGTCCGAACCCTTAAACTCCGGTGGTCGGCAACCCAGAAAGGCCTTGAACGTGCAAGTTTTTGCCACTTGTCCCACTCTAGGGGTTGCGGTGACTTCAGTAGGGTTTATCGGTACGGGACCTCCGGACCCCGCTACAACAACGTTCTCGTCCACCGCTTCAGGCCTTCGGTTGTTGATATCACGGTCCTCTAGGAGTTTGAGGAACAATTCCTGTTGTTGGGCCATCGCTCGGTTCATAGCTACCATCATGCAGTCCATCATCCTCATTTCCGCCGTCACCTCCTCCATAATGGGATCATCCGTTTCTAAGTTGCGACGAGGAATGAACTCGGGCCCCCCGCCCAACGCATTTACCACGAGAGGAGGTTCTTCCACAACAGTCACCCTCGGTTGGTTGGTCGTGGATACAGTGGACTCTTGACCTTCCGGTCGATTTCGAGTATTGACCATGATTCTTCCACATATAAAAACCACAGAATGAGAGACAACCCCAGAGAAGTAACACAAGGAAACATACTATTACACTTATCAATTATCATAACAATAGTAGATAAAACATACTCACGTAAAACATCTTCATAATGACGTTAGCTAAGTGAAATTATGAACACATTATACGTAAGAGTTATCGTTGCCATCACTACAAGACCAACCTATCTTAATAATTCTACCCCCTCTCACGGTTCGTAGCTTAACAGTCACAGCTTAAGTCTAGGCATTCTACTTTCATACCTAGTTCACTTAAACTAAAGCTCTGATACCAACTTGTAACATCCTAAAAACTGAGGTCAATTTAAAAATTGAAAATTTGGCCATATAACGTCTGAAAATGGTATAAACCAATCTACCCCAAACGGGAGATCCAATAACCAGTAAAAAGTGTACATCCAAACGAACTAAAGTATGTCGAACCCAACACGGGGACTATAATACGAAAATTACAACCCATGGCAAAATAAAGAATAAACTCGACAACCTAATAATCTAACTTGAACGAGCAAGATTAAGGTCGGGTGTCGCTATTCTTCCAAAAGTAACAATCTATACTTCCAAAAATGTCGGTCATTAAATCATCAAAAAGACCGCTCTCGAACCCAAGGTCGTCCACTCATTCCCGACGCGTCCCACCGCTAGAGTGACCTACCACACATGACAATCAAAACAAAAGTTAGGCTAGAGCCTAGTGAGAATATATAAGCAGAAATAATTTAGTCAATAAACCCGATTGAAGTCATGTAGCCGATCTAGCCGTGAGCTAAGTCAAAACAAATCCAAATAACCATTAGCATTCAATATAATACTGACAACAGTTCAAAACCACATAGCGAGCTCAACAACTCCAAGTCTATTGCTCGAAAACATCAAGTCAACCACTCCAGGTCTATTCTTGAGAGTTCCCAAAACAGGGCAACTCAAGCACAATGGGATTACACCATACTATCCATGGGACGTTGTCCGACCGTATAGGCCCACACCCTACTTACCATGGAGCCCGATGCCTATCCCATGCCAAAGGTAACCATATGTTCGGACAAGACATTGGAATACCGTGCCTATGGATCCATTGCACTAGACCAAGAACCAAACATATTATTATAACCATGTGTAATCAAACATACACCTCATGAGTCCGAGTCCCAAACATAGGGGTTACTAACATAGTTCATCTCATTATCGATAAGATCCTTCATAATGCGTTTTCATCTATGATAACACCATAATCTCATTTCAAAGATCATTATAACCAATAGTTAGTTTAATACACCAAATATTTCCAAAACCCTAGCTTTCCCTTCATGTGATACCAATACTCCAAATAACAAATATTAGTTAGCAAATGTTTGAGTAAATGAGAGCGTCATTGCTATCTTTACATACCATCCCTTACAACTTGTTTAGTCAAATAAGCATAATACCTTCAAACTCTTAGTTAGGTCAAAACCCAACAAATCCAAATATGATTAGGAAGCAAGGAAAGTTTATAAACACCATGACTCTAACATTTATGAAGGAGAAGAGTATAAGAAAACTCACCTTGTAAGGGTTATACACCAAACCCTAGATGACACTTGAGAGAAGGAAAGAATGGCACTTGAGCTTCTTAATCACAAGCAAGAACCTAACATTAAATTCACCAACCAACCATAAGAGTCTTTACTAGGAGAATTCAATGAGGGAGGATGAAAACCCTACCTTTTTGTTCTCCAAAATCTCCCCAAGTCAGCTCCCAAATCAGATAATAAATTTTAGGTCGTGAAAATGAGTTTTAAAGGACCGCACCCCGTTCGCGACCTTGCCTCGCGATTGTGACAATTGTCACAATCGCTTGCCACAATCACGCGCTTCCCCCCAACACACGGTAGAACTCTCGCGAGAGTGACTCTTGTCACAATCGCGGGCACTGTCGCCACCGTACCCCGAGTCTCGGTACAATCCTCGCGATAGTGCCTCGCGAGAGTGACCCTTGTCACAATCGCGGGCACAATCGCCCCACTGGTACCGAGGCCCAACTTTTCCAAACTTTAACCCAGGAAGCCCACGATCTCGACACTAAGTCCAATAATAACGGTAAAACATGATGGCATCAAAATAAATACATACCGAAATCAAGGATGTTACATTACCCGATTTACCGAGGATTGTAGTGGAACACAAAGTAAGCCACAAATCCGAGTTATGAGCTAAATACATGGAACCATGGCCACGAACACTTCGGTCCGTACTACGATGTGAGGGAGGCCCCCAAGGAACCAGTCATACTTGTTCACTAGACTGCATTTGACCCATGGCTAGTAACCGGTCTCAGATAACCGTACCAAATGCCCCCGAAGATCAAATGCATCTAGTTACATACAATGGGGTACAAACATCCCAACAATAAGCCGACTCGATACCTAGGGATCCACTAGTATGGTCATGACTTGTCACAATATTTCATGTGACCATCCAAGCTAGATAAATAACTATCAAAACATTTATATTTCAAAATGCCATTTTCAAGATCAACTGCTGGTAAGAAAGATAATCATAAAACAAGATTATATGCATTCTTTCAAATAAGCCACACAACTGGGCAAGTAAAACATTCTTTTACTTTAACAAGATGGAACCCATCATTTTAGTCAAAAGTGTTCGGGAACCCTAAAATATCTCAAAATCCCAAGTTACATCAAAATGTAATAAACGGACAATCCGAAACCGTAGAGATATATAGGAGTTAAAAACACAATCTTTGACATATATAACAGTTTAGAAAAGTTAGTAGGAACTCACCTCAGATTTCTTCTTCCTAACGAATGCTACCTACGACAACACTGAAAGAATCGGTAAGTCGAAACGCAAATAACTCTCCCACTTTCTGACTAAAACTTAAAGACAACAGAAGCTAATATCGAGCAATAGGTGGCGCAAAAGAAGGCTTTTGCGCGAACTGAAGGTGGCGCAAAGGAAGGCTTTGCGCGGTAAGAGAGTGGCGCAAAATAAGGCTTTGCGCGACAAGAGAGTGGCGCAAAATAAGGCTTTGCACCAAAGAAACTTCGCGCGATCAAGGGGTGGCGCAAAAGACACTTTGCGTGACCCAAGGGTGGCGCAAAGGTCACTTCGCGCGACCAAAGGGTGGCGCAAATGCCACTTTGCGCGACCACTGGTCTTCCCTGACCGGTCGACCTGCTCACTCAAAACTCGCCGGAGCACACCCAGATTCCGGCCAAACTCAAAAACGTTAAAAACACAGATTTAAACGGTTGAAAAGCTACACAACGGGAATCTACACCGGCCATAACACTTCAATCGAAGGATTAAGCTAAAAACATACCTCAAATGACAAGAAATCGAAAACCCACGACAAAGCTTTCTTTCACACTCTCTGGTCTTCAAAAGCAAGTATCAATATGAGATATTTTAAATATCTCAATAATTGATATATATTTAAACCCAAGTTTCATTTAACCCCGTTGAACTTTGGGAAAGATTAACTTTTCACCCAAATCCAAAATTGCGGGTGTTACATTGAATCCTAGATTTCATAGTCTTAATGTATGAAGGATTCAATTACAAGTCCAACAGTTCTTTCCGGAGCGAAATCGGAGCTATAACGAAGAAATTATGGCCAAAACAGTGCTCGGGCATGAAAAATGAAGAAACCGGACGAACAGTGCACGGGGCGACTTACGGGGCGACTTAGGCCGCCCGATAACCCGCCCGGAGCCCTGTTCGAGCATAAAACCCATTCGGGCGAGTTGTGGGGCGACTTAGGCCGCTCGGTAACCTGCACGGAGCCCTGTTTGTAACACCCTGAAATCCGGAAATAGCAACTAATTTAAAATTTTCTAAATACATCGATAAGTAACTCATCTACAATCACAATTTAACATTTAACTTCAATACACACATTTCGTTCTATATAAGCAGTCTATAATTGGGACGAGTGCTACTAAAACCCAATAATAGTCACTATCTCCAACTGCGGAAGACTTCACCAAACTACTTACTCTCGTGTAAGTCTAATGCTCAACTCCTCAAAGCACTGCAAGAACCAAACCCCAACCGGAACCTGATGCACATGCCGACAAATAAAAAGGTTAGGCTTAATGCCTAGTGAGCTAAAGAGTTTTCATTAGAGATATATAAAGCAATAACTTTAGGAATGTTATTTAAAATCATGATTTCCAAAATGCAATACATTTAATTTGAAAGCAACCAAAAACATAATACATTAAATCTTAAAAACAATCTCCTTTCGTCATTCACCATTTTTGTGATTAAAGTCATAAAACAAACGCCTCTTTAAATAAAGCCAAAACCCAAAGCGCACGTAAAACATAACTGACATTATAATGATCAAATACTGAAAACGTAGCTAACCCCAACTTCCAAAACATCCCAATAACTCAAATGAGTTTCAATAACCAAAACCTTAAAACATAGATAAATACCCATACACCAACGTCTCCAAAAACATGGATTATAAAACTCCATAACCAAAACCACGGGGAAGACCCGATTACATAGCACGTGACGGAACGCAAAATGCAGGTTAAACAACTATGTAGGAAACCAAAACATGTGGGTTACACAAATAAAAACCCACCGAGCCCAACTCCTCTGAGTCTATCACTCGAAAGCATCAAGTCAACTCCTCTGAGTCTATTCCTGACAGTTCCAAAACAGGGGAACTTATGCACAAGGGAATTACACCTTACTGCCCATGAGACGCTGCCCGACCGTATAGGTCCACACCTTACTTATCATGGTGACCCGATGCCTATTCCGTGCCAAATGGTGAACCAAATGCCCAAAAGGGGGACATTGGAACATCGTGCTTATGGATCCATTGCACTAACTAAAACCTTACATGACTCCAAACGAATGAAATAACGCATTCAAATCATGTAACTCTCAAATAAGATGCAATAAGTGCAAATCGTAACCAAACGCTCTACAATGAGCTATTAAAATGGACAAGTGTCCTCAAAACCCAACAAAATCCAAACCGATCCATAAGCTCAGCAAACCCAAAGACCCAACGTTGAAATTCATAAAAATGAAATCAAACACAAACAACCCGTACTTATGTAAACCCATGCTTCAAAACATATAATTAACTCTAACGTAGTTTAGATTGGGACAAAAATCGTTTTCCAAGTGAGTTTATAACATTTACCTTTCAAAACGTCCCATAACACCAAACCATGCATTTCTCCAAAACACAAAATGAAATACATTTATACTCAAAATCTACTTCCATAAAATAAATCATTAAGATACCAAAACATATGATTTATTTATCCAAAATGCCCAAAATCCCAAATGTGGGTATTTTACAAGTTTATAAAGTTAGACACTTTAAATAATCAAAATTCATCAAATAACTCAACAGTTAATAATTTCATGTAAAACATGTAAACACTTTAAAATAAGCATTTTGGCATGTACACCGTTTTCACAAATCAACTTGAACTCACCTTGCTAGATTTAGGCTAAATCTAGATTTTACCCCATTTTGAGCTTCATTGATGAAACTTGAATCCTCCAAGCCAAAACACCTAGATCCAAGCATTTTCAACCGTAAATAACCATATTCCACCATATAAAATTGTTCCCCAAATATACAACACAAGATCTCATAATAAAACCAAAACCCAAATTTCCATAAATGAAGAAAACAAGAGGTTACCTTAATTATAATTCCAATCCACCAACCAAAATACTTTTAGATCACCAAGATGAACTATGCACTCCCAAACTTCAAGAGCAAAGAAAGGGTTGGGTGAAAACCCTAGAAATTGATGAGGATGAAGAAAAGATGAAGACACCTTAGCTCTAACTTCCAACCATGCTAGATGAAGGAGAAACACTTGGTTTAGAGGAGTAAAAGCTCCAAAACGGTTTAGGGTTTGTGAGGGAAAAAAGGGACTGATTTGGGAGAGAAAGGGAAGAGGTTAGAAGTGAGAAAATGAGAAATGGGTTGAGAATTTGGTCATAAAGGATACTTGGGGACGCGGGCGACCTTGCCACGCGATAATGACATTGTCACTATCGCGAGGGCACTCTCGCGGGGATTGTACTGCGGGTGATACTCTCCCAACGATTGTGCCACGCGAAAGTGACACATGTCACTATCGCGAGTCATAATCGCGCCACACGTACCGAACCCAGAAAAAGGTCAAAACTCGAGATTCTCGCATGGGTCGATTTAAGGTTCGAAGGTGCAACTTATTTCGCCCAAAAAGATTAACGGAAGGTGAAGAGATGACTGAAGATGAACGGAGACATATTAATCGAAAATTCGGATGTTACACTGTTCGAGCTTAAAATCCGATTTTCAGCCACCAAACTTCATTTCTTCATAACTTTTGCATCCCAACTCCGTTTTTGATGATTCAAGTTGCGATGATTTCGTTTTTGAGATCTCTTCAAGGATATGGCAAGAGATTTGAAGTCTATTAGAATATCCAAGTATATTTTGTAGTGGTAAGTTCCTCATCTCTCTCAATGTTAAGCTAGGGTTTGATGGTTTCACCTTTTTTCCTTTCATCCTTCAACTTAGATGATTTTGGTGACTTGTATGTTGAAGGAAACCTTGTAGATGTGTCGGATCTAATATCTAGAGAAGTTTCTTGGAGATTCAAGCCTTCATCTTTGGTGATTCAAGTTTTGGGGGTAAAACCTAGATTTAGCGTAAATCTAGCAAGGTGAGTTCAAGTTGATTTGTGAAAACGGTGTACATGCTAAAATGTTTATTTTAAAATGTGTGTTTTACCTCAAATTGTTAACTGCTGGTAAGTTTTGGTTATTTTGAAATGTTTAGTTTTATAAACATGTTGAGACACCCATTTTGGGATCTTTGGAAATTTTGGTAAATAAATCATGTTGAATTGTTTCTTTGATAATTTTACATATATAATTGGAGTTCAATTGACGTAAGTGTCATCTTGTGTATTTGATCTTTTAAACCTTTTCGGAAAATGCATATTGTTGTGTTATGAGGCATTTTGAAAACATAAGGGTATGGGTTCATTTGGAAAATGGTTTGTCTCAACCAACGATGAGATCTGAGTTAATTATACTTTTGGTCGTGCTTGCATAATGGTTGGTCAAACGTGTTTCAATGTTATTATCGGTTTTCATTTGGGTATTTACGAAAACTGTTGGGTTGTTGGCTCGGTTTTGACTAAATGGAGTCTTGAGGACATTTGTCCGGTTTAAAAACAGTTGTGGAATTTTGGAGTATGATGGCGATTATTTCATGCCATTGGGAGTTACATGTTTTGGGAGCTTTGGTCTTTCAATTGGAGTCATGTAATGTTAGACAGTGTTGTTAAAGTTGAACTCATCCCTTAGGCATTTTAATTCCGTCCCCTTCTTTGACGATATTTCCTAACACTAGTTAGTTTCGATCCAAACATAACATTCGACCCGTTCCTCAATTGACGCGACACGACATTGGTGGACAACGGATTACCCCAATTACACGGTTACTCAATTCCCAGAGTGCAGTCAAGCATCGGTCGACAAATCAGTGAAACCTTGTTGATTACAGAATTAACAAAGATCAATTCCTAATTTCCATCATCTAATCTTCTCAAGGTTACCACTTAAATTGCTGACGCACCGGTTTCATAGGAAGTACAATGAATCATCCCAACGGTTATTATCCTCAAATCGAATGTCGACACTTATGTTCAAAACTTTTACACCTCAACTGTGGATATACCACCATAAATTTCCTTCCATATTTTACACCGATGATTCAAAGTTGACACCTATCATGATACTAAATTCTGACAACAAATCACCATAATTTCCTTATTCCTTAAGACTCACCCGGATGGTACACATCCGACCCATCGGCTCATATCCTACCGAAGTCAAACAACCACCCAATTATTTATCACGAAGGTTTACTGAAACAGAAATATCACCACTTAAATATCTAGGAGAATACACAATTCTACCACTTCAATTATTCGCGCGTGTACCGATTCATAAATTGGAATCCAAAATTCGGACTGACCACGGATCGGATAATCCGACACTTCATTTCCCAAGGACTCCTTAGTTCCTTAGTTACAACTCCTTTCACGACAGGGGTTAAATCTATAGACCTAATGAGTTCAAGGTTTTTCAACAACTATGCCAATTTAAACCTTTATGAAACTTTCAAATACATAAGCTTTATAACGATTGTGTAACACTCTAAAATTTCAACTAAAAAAATTCATAAATTTGGCAACATGACATCAAAATTAGAGATCGAAATATCCCGTAAATAATATTCCAAAAGAATATCAACCCAACAATTCAATACAACCACAACCTTGAGAAGTCGGGTTAGTTTGTGTAAAAAGGGTTGCCATAATAAATGGGATGCTAATGATACAACGACCTACTTAATCTAAGATCAATTTCAATCTAGATTAAAATGGGCGTCGCCAAAAATCTCTATTAACGCTCTTCACAAATCCCCCAAAAAGGCCAGCACTTCAAGATCTCCTACGTGCCCGGTAGCCAAGCCAACATCCTAAATCCCTCCACGGTTAGGATCTGTGAGGAGACAACAACCACAATAAGTGTTAGGACGAAGCCTAGTGAGATCCCATAAACATGCAGATATTAAACATGATATTTATAAAATGATAACAGTGTTACCGAACTCCTCTGGTCCACGCAGAACAATTATCCGCCATCAGTTTCTCAAATCTGAATATAAACATACAAGAATTACCTCTTGTTTACGGGGGAGACCCACTTCCATCGGGGCGATATTTACTCGAAAGTGGGATCGCCCGCGATGGTAATGGATTACACCTCATGCCCCGATCTTAGTTCCCATGCCATAACGACATCACAACCTCAGACCGTATTTACTGCCCTTATTGCCTACTCCGTCGAGTTACACCTCAAGGTCTTACGGACATTATTGCCTATTCCATATTCTAGACGAGTTACACCTCAAGGATACGAGATCCCTTATTGCCTACTCGCTAGTAACACCGTGATTAATGAAAAATTCATACATTAAGCTACCACCTCCTCGTGCACAAGGAGTAGTGCCACATTCTTATCAGGTGATCCACATTTGTTAAATAATTAACACATTATATACACCTCTTTTCCGCATATAAAACATTTACTTCCATAGTCCTCATAATTTCATACATGTAAATACACCAACACATTATCCTTACCTCATTCCTTCATAAAGTTATCAGCAGTTGGATTAAATCATGCCATTGGTACTTTCCTCATGAACTCAACATATAAACATGAAATCTAAGACATATAATCCATATAGTTACTACTAAAGAGATTTCCAAGGTCTACTAAACATACTTGCCCCAATTGGGTTCATAAAGTCAAGAATACCATCTATTAGATTATAAAGCTCAACTAAGTAGCACATAGTAGTAGTGTGATATAAAGTCATAGTAACAATCAAACAATAGAGTATTTAAGAAGGAATAACTCACCAAGTCGGTTTTTGGGGAAAACCCAAACCCTAGGTTAGAACTTTGGGGGAGATGACAATGGAGATGATGACTTCCAAGACCAATTTGAATCCTTAGATGTTAACCCCAAACTCTAGCAATAACTGAGGTGAATGGTGGTGGTTTGGAACCCTAATTTCGGATGGGAGGAGTAATGAGGTGCAGAGAGATAGAAATTAGGTTAGATGGGAGTAAATGAGGAGAAATGGGGGAAGAAGTCGTATAAAATCGATCAGAGGGATTCCGCGGGTTATGCCGCGACTCCAAGTCGCGGCACAAGTCGCCCGTGTGCCTGAACCAAAATCCAACAGTGAGTTACGCGGCTAAGCCGCGACTTGCAACCTGCGAGTAACTCGCGTAAGCTCCTGTTTGTGCCTAAAACCAACAAAAATTCAAGTATTCAAACTAGCTCCAAACACCATGTTAACGATAACATTTAAACACGAGAGTACATCAATAAACGGTACGCAAGACTAGAAGTTTTATCAATAGATTCTTATAACGTAAATTTCGGGGTGTTACAATCCTCCCCCACTAGGAATAGATTTCGTCCCCGAAATCTCCACTCTAAACAAAAAGATGAGGGTAACGACCCTTCATATCTTCCTCCGCCTCCCATGTGACATTCGCGCCTCGATGATGCTTCCACTGAACTTTCACCATCACCATTTCTTTATGGCGAAGTTTCTTCGTCTCTCTCTCTAGTATAGCTTCCGTCTCCTCAACACAACGGTTGTTGTCCACTCGGATTTCAGACAACGGTATGACATTTTCTTCTTCCGCTAAACACTTCCGTAGATAGCAAATGTGGAAAGTGGGGTGGATCCCACTCATCTCGGGTGGTAAATCAAGCTTATAAGCTTGGACTCCCACACGTTCAATGATAGGAAAAGGCCTGAGGAAACGGGGGATAAGCTTCCCTCGTTTTCCAAATCTTATAATCCCTTTCCAAGGCGACACTTTCAACATGACCCGGTCGCCCACCTGGAATTCCATCGGACGTCGCTTCTTATCCGCGTAGCTCTTTTGACGGTCTTGAGCCGCCTTCAAACGCTCTCGAAACCCTTTAACCTTGTACGCCGTTTCTTGTACTATCTCCGGTCCAGCGAACTGCTTCTCACCTGCTTCGAGCCAGCAAGTTGGGGTTCTACATTTTCGCCCGTATAATGCCTCGTACGGTGCCATTCCCAAACTCGAGTGATAGCTGTTATTATAGGCAAATTCCACCAATAGAAGATGACAGTCCCAATTTCCCCCGAAGTCGATCACACACGATCGCAACATGTCCTCCAACGTTTGAATTATCCGCTCGCTTTGCCCATCCGTTTGAGGATGATACGTCGTGCTCAACTTTACCTTTGTTCCTAATTCTCTTTGAAAGGCGCCCCAGAATTGGGAAGTGAAACGACTGTCTCGGTCAGACACAATGGACAACGACACCCCATGCCTTGACACTACCTCATTGATGTAGAGTCTCGCTAGCTTGTCTAATGGTAACGCTTCCCTCATGGCCAGAAAATGCGCACTCTTCGTCAATCGATCCACTATCACCCAAATGGCGTCGTGGCTCTTCAACATCTTTGGTAATTTCGTCACGAAATCCATTGTAATTTGATCCCACTTCCACTCTGGCACTTCCAACGATTGCAAACTTCCATATGGTCGTTGGTGTTTAGACTTTACCAACGAGCAAGTAAGGCACTTCTCCACATAGTTCGCCACATCCAACTTCATCACGGGCCACCAGAAGTTCAACTTTAGATCTCTATACATTTTGGTGCTCCCGGGGTGAATAGAATATCTCGACTTATGTGCCTCTTCCAAAAGTAATTTCCGACACCCTCCCAACTTGGGTACCCAAACTCGTCCTTGGAAGAGTTTCAATCCTCTACCATCCTCCGTCAGACTAAGGTATTGCTTCGTCATTGCCTCATCTCTGAGATTCGCCTCAAGTAGTGCCTCGGCTTGAGCGACTTTTATCATTTCTATAAGGTTTAAGATAATCTCAATCCTTGCCAACGAGGTTTTCACCGTCCCGCTATACTCCTTCCGACTTAACGCGTCTGCCACCACGTTCGCCTTGCCCGTGTGATATTGAAGCTCGCAGTCGTAATCCTTTAACAATTCTAACCATCTTCGTTGACGCATATTTAGCTCTTTTTGGTCGAAAACGTATTTCAGACTTTTGTGGTCGGTGTAGAGTGTACATTTTGTACCGTACAAGTAGTGTCGCCAAAACTTCAAAGCGAACACTAACGCCGCTAACTCGAGGTCGTGAGTTGGGTAATTCTTCTCGTGCTCCTTCAATTGTCTTGACGCGTAAGCTATCACTTTACCTCTTTGCATGAGAACGCAAACTAATCCCATCTTGGATGCATCACTATACACGACAAAGTCTTCTGTCCCCCCCCCGGTAGGGACAAAATTGGGGCTTCGCACAATTTCTGTTGCAAGGTACGGAAAGCTTTTTCTTGAGCCTCGGTCCAAGCAAACTTCACGTTCTTTCGAGTCAACGCGGTCAACGATGAGGCGATCTTGGAGAAGTCTTTAATGAACCTTCGATAGTAACCGGCGAGTCCCAAAAAGCTTCGGATCTCGGTCGGGATTTTCGGAGGCTCCCAGTTCATCATCGCTTCGATCTTGGCGGGATCTACTTTTACTTCTTCTCGAGTCACCACATGCCCTAAAAATTGCACTTCCCGCAGCCAGAATTTGCTCTTAGAGAACTTAGCATAAAGTTTCTCCCTCCTTAGCACCTCTAACACCTCCCTCAGATGTTGCTCGTGCTTCTCTTCATCCTTGGAGTATACTAGAATGTCGTCGATGAACACTATGACTGACCGGTCCAAAAATGGTCAGCACACACGGTTCATCAAGTCCATGAATATTGCCGGCGCGTTCGTCAATTTGAAAGGCATAACTAAGAACTCGTAATGCCCATACCGAGTCCTAAATGCCGTCTTGGGAATGTCTTTCTCTCGAATCTTTACTTGGTGGTACCCCGAACGAAGGTCAATCTTGGAAAAACATCCGGCCCCTTGCAGTTAGTCGAAGAGGTCATCTATCCGGGGTAGTGGATATTTATTATTGATGGTTACCTTGTTCAATTCTCGGTAATCGATGCACATACGCATCGCCCCGTCCTTCTTCTTCACAAAAGCACCGGAGCTCCCCACGGAGACGAACTCGGTCTCACAAATCCCTTGCCAAGTAGCTCTTGCAGCTGAGACATCATCTCTTGCATTTCAGTCGGCGCCAAACGGTACGGTGCTCGGGCAATAGGTGCCGCTCCCGGAATTAGGTCGATCCTAAATTTCACCTGACGATCAGGAGGTAAACCAGGTAGATCATCGGCAAACACGTCCGAGAATTCGTTGACAATCTTCACGTCCTCCACCCTCCTCTTTTCTACTTTGGCATCTACCACGAAGGCTAAATACGATGGGTACTTCTTTGCCAGACATTTCCTTGCCTTAATGGACGAGATGATTGCTATCTCGCCTTTTCGTTTCTCGCCATAAACAACCAAGGAGTCGCCATCTCGAATGGGAATCCATATGAGTTTCTTTGAACAAAAGATCTACGCTTGATGCTTTGCTAGCCAATCCATACCAATCACCACATCAAAACTCCCGATGGTCATAGGGAGCAAGTCCACCATAAAGGTTTCACCACTGATTTCGAGTTGACAGTCTCTCAAAATATCACTCAAAACCACCCGCTCCCCATTAGCTACTTCTATAACCAAGGCGTCTCTAAGGGCACTAACTGACAAGTTCAAAGATTTGCAAAACACATCGGACACAAAAGAGAAGTTTGCACCAGAATCAAATAATACTCTAGCAGGCGTGGAGTTGAGTAAGAACGTACCCGACACCACCTTGGCGGTTTCCTTTTCTTCCTCCCTCATCATTTGAAATGCCTTCCCTTGAGCTTTGGGGATGGCCTCTCTTTTCGCTTGACTTCCAGAATTGCCCCCTCTTGCCCCACCTCTCAGCTTGGGACACTCTCTTCGTACGTGATCAATCTCCTTGCATTCAAAACATACCGTTCTTTGAATAGGACACAAGAAACTAGCGTGACCCGACTGGCCACACTTGAAACATGAGGGCGGGCCCGGATTTGGGTTAGGGTTGGTCTTGCAAAACCCAAAGTGCCTATTCTTACACTTGGTACACCACTTAGCTTCTCGTCGATTGTCGAAACTCTTATTGGGAGGTTGAAATTTCGGCTTCTTATATGAACTAGGAGGGTTTTCCCACCTCCTCTTCTCCACAGTCTTTGCCTTCTCGGCTTTGTCTTTAGCAAACAGTCTCTCTGTCACCTTAGGTTCCTCAATTGTCTCTCGGAGATTAGAGGCCTTTGAGTTGCGAACCATTTGGATCATGTCCGCTGGTAAGCCTTTTAGATACGCCTTCACTTTTTCTTTCTCAGTCGGGGCTACATGCCCTACTAGGTCGATCTTTTCCATAAAGAGTCGAGTATACTCCTTCACGGATAAGTCACCCTTCTTAATTGCCCTGAATTCTTCTTCTATTGCATCCAACTCTTCCTCAGTACAATATTCCTCTAGAATCTTTTTCTTGAACTCGACCCATGACATTTTGGCCAACAATGATTCTTCAATGGTTGAGGTGAGGACATTCCACCAAGTCAAGGTCGTGCCCCGGAGCAATTGAGAACCATACTTCACCTTTTGGCGTTCCTCACAATCGCTAGATCGAAAAGCTTTCTCAATCTCTTTAAGCCAACTCATGCACTTTGCGGGGTCATCGGACCCGGCGAATTCCGGTGGTTTACAACAAAGGAACGACTTGTAGGAACACCCTTTCTCCAGTTGCCTTGTTTCTAACGTTGCTACCCCATCCGTGCGAATCTCTCCCCCGGTACCCCCAGAATCGGCTATGACAATGTTCTCCTCAATAGTTTTGTGTCGACGTTGAATCCCTTCACGGTCCTCTAGAAGCTTTACGAACAACTCTTGTTGCTTTGCCATAGTTTCGTTCATGGATCTCATCATGTCCATCACTTAAGTCTGAGGAGTTACCTCAGTCAGAATCGGATCGGCAGTGGCGATGACGGTCCTCGGAATTTATTCCACTCTTCCGACGAGCATAGGTGGGATCGGAGGTCCATCCGTTACGGTCGCATTGGGCCTGTCGGCCGTGGATTCATTTACCGCTTGCCCTTCTGGCGATGACTGAAGATGACTCCGAGTATTTACCATTTTCGTCTATCATCAAATTGAAAGAGGGTGAGAGAGGGCTACTCAAGATTATACACGCGAAACGTACTACTACCGCTCATCAATCGTCATAATCACAGTAATTCAAGCATGTTCACGTAAACATACATTCATAATAGCAGTAGCTAGTTTAAATTATGAACATATAATGCATAAAAAGTCTTGTTACCACATTTATAACTCTCAACAAAGTAGTCTCCGTTGACTCTAGGAATACCCCATCTTAGCATTTCTACCCCAATCTCACACTTGATTGTCTAAAAAGTCTCAGTTTAAGTCTAGGCATCTGGATTTTATACCTAGTTCGCTTAAACTAGAGCTCTGATACCAACTTGTAACACTCTAAAATTTCAACTAAAAAAAATTCATAAATTTGGCAACATGACATCAAAATCAGAGATCGAAATATCCCGTAAATAATATTCCAAAAGAATATCAACCCAACAATTCAATACAACCACAACCTTGAGAAGTCGGGTTAGTTTGTGTAAAAAGGTTTGCCATAATAAATGGGATGCTAATGATACAACGACCTACTTAATCTAAGATCAATTTCAATCTAGATTAAAATGGGCGTCGCCAAAAATCTCTATTAACGCTCTTCACAAATCCCCCAAAAAGGCCAGCACTTCAAGATCTCCTACGTGCCCGGTAGCCAAGCCAACATCCTAAATCCCTCCACGGTTAGGATCTGTGAGGAAACAACAACCACAATAAGTGTTAGGACGAAGCCTAGTGAGATCCCATAAACATGCAGATATTAAACATGATATTTATAAAATGATAACAGTGTTACCGAACTCCTCTGGTCCACGCAGAACAATTCTCCGCCATCAGTTTCTCAAACCTGAATATAAACATACAAGAAATACCTCTTGTTTACGGTGGAGACCCGCTTCCATCGGGGCGATATTTACTCGAAAGTGGGATCGCCCGCGATGGTAATGGATTACACCTCATGCCCCGATCTTAGTTCCCATGCCATAACGACATCACAACCTCAGACCGTATTTACTGCCCTTATTGCCTACTCCGTCGAGTTACACCTCAAGGTCTTACGGACATTATTGCCTATCCATATTCTAGACGAGTTACACCTCAAGGATACGAGATCCCGTATTGCCTACTCGCTAGTAACACTGTGATTAATGCAAAATTCATACATTAAGCTACCACCTCCTCGTGCACAAGGAGTAGTGCCACATTCTTATCAGGTGATCCATATTTGTTAAATAATTAACACATTATATACACCTCTTTTCTGCATATAAAACATTTACTTCCATAGTCCTCATAATTTCATACATGTAAATACACCAACACATTATCCTTACCTCATTCCTTCATAAAGTTATCAGCAGTTGGATTAAATCATGCCATTGGTAGTTTCCTCATGAACTCAACATATAAACATAAAATCTAAGACATATAATCCATATAGTTACTAATAAAGAGATTTCCAAGGTCTACTAAACATACTTGCCCCAATTGGGTTCATAAAGTCAAGAATACCAACTATTAGATTATAAAGCTCAACTAAGGGGCCGTTTACCAAACGCTTACCCGGGTAAGCGCTTACCAAGTCATTTACCTTATGGATGAACATGACAATGTCCAAGAATCTTACCCGGTAATAGCTAAGTTAAGGACCTAGAGTCTTACCCTGGTAAGTGATGGCGAAAAGTCTTACCACGGTTAGCGCTTACCGGGAAAATTGTTGCATACAATACCATTTGGTGGACTAAAATCTTACCCGGTAAGTAAGTGATAGTGTTAAATTTTAACAGTAAGCGCTTATCGGGAAAATTGTTGAATACGATACCGTTTTGGTGGACTAAAATCTTACCCGCTAAGTAAGTGATTGTGTTAAATTTTCTTGGTAAGCACTTATCCGGGTAAGCGTCGTTTACCAAACGCTTACCCGGGTAAGCGCTTACCAAGTCATTTACCTTATGGATGAAGATGACAATGTCCAAGAATCTTACCCGGTAATAGCTAAGGTAAGGACCTAGAGTCTTACCCTGGTAAGTGATGGCGAAAAGTCTTACCACGATTAGAGCTTACCGAGAAAATTGTTGCATACAATACCGTTTGGTGGACTAAAATCTTACCCGGTAAGTAAGTGATAGTGTTAAATTTTAACAGTAAGCGCTTATCGGGAAAATTGTTGAATACGATACCGTTTTGGTGGACTAAAATCTTACCCGCTAAGTAAATGATTGTGTTAAATTTTATTGGTAAGCACTTATCCGGGTAAGCGTTTGGTAAACGGCCCCTAAGTAGCACATAGTAGTAGTGTGATATAAAGTCATCGTAACAATCAAACAATAGAGTATTTAAGAAGGAATAACTCACCAAGTGGGTTTTTGGGGAAAACTCAAACCCTAGGTTAGAACTTTGGGGGAGATAACAATGGAGATGATGACTTCTAAGACCAATTTGAATCCTTAGATGTTAACCCCAAACTCTAGCAATAACTGAGGTGAATGGTGGTGGTTTGGAACCCTAATTTCGGATGGGAGGAGTAATGAGGGGCAGAGAGATAGAAATTAGGTTAGATGGGAGTAAATGAGGAGAAATGGGGGAAGAAGTCGTATAAAATCGATCAGAGGGATTCTGCGGGTTATGCCACGACTCCAAGTCGCGGCACAAGTCGCCCGTGTGCCTGAACCAAAATCCAACAGTGAGTTACGCGGCTAAGCCGCGACTTGCAACCCGCGAGTAACTCGCGTAAGCTCTTGTTTGTGCCTAAAACCTCCAAAAATTCAAGTATTCAAACTAGCTCCAAACACCATGTTAACGATAACATTTAAACACGAGAGTACATCAATAAACGGTACGCAAGACTAGAAGTTTTATCAATAGATTCTTATAACGTAAACTTCGGGGTGTTATAGATTGCTTGTGCAGTAAAATCCACTACCGATCACTCGATAGGTTGAAAATTGATCACCGACGCTACACGTATAAAACCATTTCCAAAATTTGTGTGACCAACATTTACGTAAATAAAACGGTAACAAAAGTCGCTTAGCAAAATTTACACTGTAAACATGAAAATTAATTCCTGCACCACAACACGTGCAATAACTGTTTGTATAACCCTAAATGAGAACTTCACAATTTTTATCTTTAATTTTTTTTTCTCTAACCAAAAACGTTGTGGCATAAAATTCTCCACAAACCCCATATGTATCAGTTTATTCCTCAAAGCTCGGTAGAACGATGAGAAAGCAAATAAATTTCAAATCGAGTTTAAAACTTTGAGTCGTACCGATGAACACATTTGACCAAAATAATAACTACAACGACATGAATACCGCTAACTCGCTTAATGCATTGCGGAAAATTTCTAACAGTAAAATCAATAACTGAAATAATATAAGTTGTTTATAGGCTTACTCACACCAACAGTATAATTTAATCCAACTGCAAAAAGCGTACATCAATTATCAATTTTATAAACCCGAAAGAGAAAAACATAAGGTTTTGAAACTTCCCAAAAGAGCACATGGGATGACATTTATTAACAGAACCTATAAATTAACGTACACAATAAAGCATGCGTACACGTTACAAAGCTTATTTACGTGACGCAAAATGTCGTAAAATAGGACACAATAAAACCCGACCGAATTTTCATAAATCGCATTAATGCTTAAAGAAAGCGGCGTCAAAATTTTTATTTCCCAACATAAAAGTATAAGACAACAATAAGTTTAAAATGTCAAAATTCTAAAATCACAACGTAAGACAAGGTGACCATTTTCAACAAAGCTTTGATGAGACACGACGCCCAATAAACGGGTAAATTTACACGCAAAGAAATTAAAACCCACGCATCTCAAAGTACACTCACGCACTCCAAAACGCCGCAAAACTATACTCATAAAATTAAACACGACTCACACAAACCTAATTCTCCAGAAAATTCCGACTCAAGAACATGGGGACAACTCTTCCTTTAAAATCTTAACATACGTGGAGGAGATCCAATGTTAAAGTTAAAAATTATACAGTTATTTGTCCAATACCCAAAATGACATAAAAATACGGATCTTATAATATCCAAAAATAGAGTTAGACACAAAATGAAGATGAAGAGATTTCCAATAAATAAAATATTTGCAACCACAAACAACAAAACAATTTCGTGCATGTTTAAACTCTCGGTTTAAAATATGATGAATGCTAAACACCTTACCAAGATTTCGTAATATAACTCACTTTATGCTTTGAAAACATGATAAACAAATAATGCAAACTCATTTTAGAAATAAATGTCGTGCACGGATTTGGCTGGCACTCGATACCTCGAAATTACGTTCCTCAATTTTCCGCCATACCAATATCACCCGGATGTTCAAACACCTTAAGGCGATCCACCGATGCTTTCATCGGTTCTCTTTACAATTCCTTCTTGAAATAGAGCCAATTAACACGCCTATGGTTCTAATCCGACCAATAGCTCCGACTCAAAGTGGTCAACTTAGTGCATTCAACGCGCTTAACTATCACTCCAAAGTAACATTGCTATAACTATCAATCCTTCCTTAAATTACTCGCTTAGAAACTTTCTCACTACACCAACGGTCATCATACCAAGGTAGTTCAAGTATACACATGTTGCATGTAGGTTCACCATAACACTGACCAGGTGTTATTATGAACGCACCGTACATGATCATCTTTGCGACCCTCGACAAGTTTCCCGTTTCTAGCGACTCGATCAACCCCAAAATATCGTATCTTAAGATACCTAATACGCAAATCCACTTCAAATTACTTATAAGAACGCTAGTTTGAGTCTAGGCATCCAAAAATCAATACCTAATTCTCTCAAACTTAAGCTCTGATACGAACTTGTAACACCCTCGAAAATGAACAGAGCAACTAATTTAAAACTTCCAAATTAAACAACAAAAAGGATATAATCTATTTTACAATCATCACATGAGACACCTCGAAAGAATATTGGATTTAACTTTAACAACTAAAAGGTTAAGTCTCGCAGAAAGACTAATCAAAGTCCGGTGTTACTAAAACCCCAAAGAAACAGTTGCTCTTATCAACGACTAACGCGGAAGACTTCATCAAGCTACTCACCCTTGCACAAACTCTAAGCACTCAACGCTTCACCAAAAAGCTAGAACCTCTTCCCCCATCCGGAACCTGATGCACATGCCGACAAATAAAAAGGTTAGGCTAACGCCTAGTGAGTTCAAGAGTTTACAACATTAAATAAATATATTTGTAAAAGGGAAATAAAGTAGTTTAAATCACAGACTCTCTGACAGATTTACTTTAAATAACAAACAACACCATTTTTCAAAAGTACATCTTTAGAACAAAGAACCCAACATGAACCTTCTCTCGTAAAGACCACTTTAATCCCAAACTCAACCAAAACGTGAATAATAAGCAAAGCTCTTAATTTATAAAAATATGAAATAAAACTTTACTTCTCGAAATCCTTCAAACGTGGATGTCATAAAACGCAGCCCATGAATCTTGAGTAAACAATTCCCCATAAGTAAAATGTCACCGAAAACATGGATAATAAAATGACACAAATAAAATACCCAAATAGCACCTTCCGGTGACGGGGGATACCCGATTCCATTGTACGTGGCGGAACACAAAGTTAAACCACATAACTATGTTGTCGAACTACACCTCAGATCGTGACCGTATTGCCTGCTCTGCCGAGCTACACCTTCAGTCATGACTATATTTCAAGTCTCCACCACACCGTATCCCTTATTGCCTGTTCTGTCGAGCTACACCTCAAGGATACGCGATCTTATTTCATGTTCGGTATCTAGGGAGTTTCATCCTCAGGGTGCCCACTTGACCCTTAGTGCCTACTCCCTATCTGTCAAGATAGGAACCTCATCCCCGTACTTGATAACACTCGATGTCTAACCCTCGTGCACAAGAATTAGAACATCAAACTCCAAACCCAAGGTCCCGGAGTACAACCCATAAAGGTTCCTCTCCGTAAAACAACCGGGACAACACCAATGCCAACACGACATTATTTCCCAAAGTGAGAATCCCAAGAGTCCTCACCGATACATACAACTGACTCACGTGCCTATGGATCCAATGCAACACTGTCTAAAATACATGACTCCAAATGAATAACTCACGCACCCAAAACATGTATTCTCCAAAATAAAATGCAATAAATGCAACTCACACCCCAAAGCTCCACTTAGGTTATTAAATCGGACAAAAGTCCCAAAGTCCTGACAAAGCCGAAATCCGACATAAAGACCTAACAATTACGTAAATCTCCAATGGGCACCAATATAAACATCAAAACACGCTTGATCAACATTTATGAAAATACTACGACTCAAGAGTGAATAACCCAAAACTCCTCGTTGGTTGAAACAAACGTTTTCCAAATGAGTTTATTCTCTTCGCGATACCCAAAACGACTCATAGTACCATGATATGCATTTTCCAACGGTTTATAAAATCGTATGCACCAAATGGACAAATATATAAAATGACCTCCATTTATCTCTTACATCATCAAAGAAACATGTTAACATTATTTATTTATCAAAACGTCCAAAAACCTCAAAGATGCGAGTTACATAAGTTTATAAAGTTAAACATACCCAAAAAACCAAAACTTATCAGCATTTAACAATTTAGTGTAAAACACAAACACTTTTAAAATAAGCATTTTGGCATGTACACCGTTTTCACAAATCAACTTGAACTCACCTTGCTAGATTTAGGCTAAATCTAGATTTTTCCCCCAACTAGAGCTCCTTTGAAAAACACTTGGATTCTCAAGACAAAACTTACAAAAACCTAAATCCATACATATTCAACCATAAATAAACATAACCAACCACAAAGAATCGTTTCCCAAACCATATACATGAATACCTCAACTAATACCGAAACCCTAACTTTCATAACTGAAGAGAATAGAAGATTACCTTAACCCAAGCTTGAATCCACCAACCAAAACACTTCTAGTTCGCCAAAATGGTTACAAACCTCCAACCTATGAAAGGGAGAACAAAGGGTGGATGAAACCCTTGAAAACTTTGGTGAAGAAGATGAAGAGGGAGAGATGAGGAGCTTACCACCACAAAATACTCATGTATACTCCAATAAAATTCCAATCTCTTGATAGATCCTTGAAGAGCTCTCAAAAACGAAACCGTAGCAATTTGAATCACCCAAATCGGAGTTGGGATGAAGGAGATATGAAGGAATAAAGTTTGGTGGCTGAAAATCGGTTTTAAGCTCGTCCAGGGGGTTTCGCGACTTGTGCCGCGACCTTAAGTCGTGGCATAAGTCGCCCGCTTCCCCTGGTTTTCTTCTCGTTCACTTTTTTGGCCATAACTTTTTCGTTATAGCTCCGATTTTGCTCCGGAAAGAACCATTGGACTCGTAATTGAATCCTTCATCCATCTAGACTATAAAATCCAGGATTCAAGTCCAAAATATTTTATCTTATTTTTCCCTAATATATCGGTTTCGGTATTAACTCGAAATGATGCCTCTCGAAATTGGGGTGTTACATGTAAGTTCTTGAGGTGGAACTCGACGGAGTATGGCCAGAGTCATAATCAGTCCGAGGATTGTGATGTCGGTGGTGGCATGGGAACTAGGTCCGGGATATGTGGTGAAATCCAATAACATCACGGGTGGCCTTCATTCACGTGTTCTCGCCACCCAAGATGGAAACATTTAGATGACATGCGAGGAAGTTGTATGGGCGGCCTACTTGCGTGTTCCTCTATTCTCAATGTATACGGGTCTCCCCATCGTCGATCCGTGGTATTTTAAATGTTAAAGTTGTATTTTACCAACTTTGGTTTTGTGTGGTCGACGTTAAATGATGGCCTTAATATTGGGTTTTCCCCGTGTATATTAAGGTTTGAATGGAATGCGTCATTTCTACATTTCAGTATTTTATGTCTTTCCATTTTATAGTTGCGTGAGTTTTGGGTCTAATGTCCGTGTTCACGGCGATATTTATTTATATGGGTTTTTATCTTTGGTTTTATGAGATGTGGGTCATGTTCCACCCGTGTTGGGTATTTTGAGATATGATATTTTTACCCGTTTTTATAAAATTAGGAATTCTCTCTCTTTTCTCATTTTGAGTAAGATTTGGGTTAAATCTAAGTTTATGAAAGAATGTTTTATATTGGGATCTTAGTTTGTAAAACAGTTTGATTTGGTTAATGTTTAACTTGGTTTCTTTGTCGTCTGAAATGCATATTTATTAGTAAACGAGTCATTTTCATAAGTGAAACATATCATCTTGAAAGATTATGATTTTAATTGCATTCTTCCATTTTAAACGAGTTATTTATATATGTTGAAAACTCTTGAGCTCACTAGGCGTTAAGCCTAACCTTTTTGTTTGTCGGCATGTGCATCAGGTTCGGTTGGGAATAATTCTAGTGACACTGTGAAGCGAAGAGTGCTAGTGGTGTGCTCGAGAAATGTTTAGCTTGATGAAGTCTTCCGCATTTATATTTGGAGATAGCGATTGTTATTGGGTTATAATAATACTCGACTTTAGTTAGTCTTTATGTAGGACTTTAATTATTTGTTGATAGTTCAACCTAGAAATGTATTTCAATTATGAACTATTAGTAAAAGATTTTATTACCCTTTAAGGTATTTTTGAAAGTTTTTAATTAGTCGTTTTTTCCAAATTTGAGGGTGTTACATAATCTGATTAAATAAAATCAGATATTATTTATGTTGGACATAAATAAAGTTGACTAGGGATGGTCTTGAAAAGATGAGTTATGGTGCATGGATACTTCTACACTCAAGTAAGGTGTAGGGATGGTGGTGCTTTCATGCCATGCCTCTCATGTCCATATATAATGTATGACATTGTATGCAAGATTGTTTTGTTCTTGCAATTCTCTCTAAAATCATCTACAACTATATGCTCTCTTTCCTTTCTAAGTTTTGAAACCGTGACTAGCATCACGAGAAGGCAAAGGATTCAGATTGTTCGCGTGGATACCGTGGAGGCATCAAGTTTGCTTTGTTGCTGTGATTCAAAGTCTCGTTAACTGTGAGGTATAATTTCGAAAGACCCGATTATTCCAGTTCGTATGGGTCATTGGAGGGTTACAGTTTTATTTTCCGCTGTGGTTGAGATCCCGTAACCTAACACTAAAATCTCCAAAATGAATAAATTATTAGAGATAGATGTAATTTTCGTAAAGATTTTTATTTTTATTTTTGTTCTTTTTTCCTTTTTCCTTTTTCAAAAAGTTATAACAAATTTATTGGATATGCTCTTAAATATCTAAAATATATGTCAAGCAAATATAATCTAAAATTAAAAAGAATTAGTTGGAAATTTGTACTTCATTTTTAGAATTCTTCTTCTATGATCAATCAATATACACATCAACAACTTCGAATTGGATCAGTTTCTCCTCAACAAATAAATACCTGGTCCAAAAAAAAACATGACAAGATGGTTGGGGTTTTGGAGAGGTGCACTCTTTTTATTAGAAATAAAACAGACCTTTGATTAATTAACATCTCTTTTTTTGATGGACCTCCTCCTTTCTTTAATATCCAGGAGGTCAAATTCAAATTACTGTTCATAGATCTGCGTCTGCCTTTATACAGTTAGATACAAAATTATCTATTTTTGAAGCCGGAATTAAAGTAGTAGATCTTTTAGCCCCTTATCGCCGTGGAGGAAAATATAAAATCTAAATTTAAAATTGTAAAAACACAAAAGTTAAAAAAATAAATTAAAAAAAAACCCACGTCTTGTAAAATTACGTGCTATGGCGCGCCTCAAGACACCATGGCGTGAGCCACACCGTACACAAATGTTATGTACCTTAGACCATCCACATCCCTACAGTTTATTTACAATTTCAATTGTGTTACATCAGCTTTTGCAATTACCATCTACACATGTGTAATTCACCTACACTTTCAAAAGTGGTATCCACTGTAACATTTATTAACTATTTTATAAATTATTATATACATTCTAATTATCTTTTAGTATATTAATCATACGTATTAGATTATATTATATGTTTTAATATGTATAATTTTAATTTTAGGTAATTATAAAATTCAATGTTTAAATTAATTTAAAATATTGTATTTATATTTTATTTAAAAAATAATATATATTATATACATAGAATATTTTTTAAACAATATTAATTAATTTAATTTAAAAATAAATTGATATTGATTTATTTATAAAATATATTTTTTATAAAAATAATAATTTATTTAATCTATTTATAAAAACTAGGTGGTGACATGGCTTGCAATTGAACTTTTAATATTTGCGAGTGTCATGTCTACGTGGCACCAAAATTTAATTTGCATGTCCCTTTGCAAGTGATATGCAAGCCATAAAAGCAGAAACACGTCTTACGCCACCCATGACGTGTCATGGCTTCTTAAACATTGAGAATTAATTATTAGACTAGTCGTTATGTGAATTTGTAAAGTGTCATGTAGACAAAAAAAAAATTGACACTAGCACATTTTTTATGTAAGAAATTCAAAAGTTACAAAAAGTCTCCTTTTAAACGCTTGACAAAATTCAAATTTTTAGAATTTTTTTAGCAAAGCTAGCCAATCCAAATTTAGAAAGTGTTATAAAATGTATACTAAAGAGTTCTAATCCGTAATTATTATAAAAAATAGACTTGAAACGATATATGTATAAACTATAGGGACCAAGATTGTAAAAAAATTCTTAGATATGGTGGCACGTGCTACCGTATAATTTTTTCTTAGGTGTTTATGTCAAAAATCTCCAAAGGAAAATTTAAGGTAAACGTGAAGCTTAATCCAACCAAAGAAAGTAGCTTTAATAATCGTACGACAATAATAAAAATAAATAAAATGAGACGAGAAAATTGGTGACGCGGAAAACCCCTAAAATGGGTAAAAACCGCGGACGAGTGTAAGTCGCCGTGCACTATTGACGTCAATCAGGGACGTCGTCCTTTATAACAAATGTTACAAGTGTAATACAATGTAAAACAATACTATAGAGTAAAGGTGGTCGTGCGTCGTGTGTAACTAGACTTCGGTCGTGCGTCGCGCGACAAACAGCAGTAAGCTTTATGAACTTCGAGAGAGAATGAGTGAGCTTGAGAACGTAATTCGTGAGCTTGTAAAGTCTGAGAATCAGATGCCCCAATGTGAGATTTGAGCTCCATATTTATACTCCATCTTTCCGTTTCCCAAGTATTGAATGTGTAAGACCGTTTCTGGTATTGATGACAGCGTCTGTTACGCTGATTGTTATTGATGACGATTTCCGTTACATCCTTTGGCTATGAATACCTTTGAATTCTGCATGTAAATATAATATAACATATATTGTGAGTGAGTAACGGAAATTCAATCGTACGACAGTATTTGCTGGACCAAATTTTGATTGTTTAGTCGAAGTCGCCTAAAAGAAGGGTGTCGGTTATCGTCAATCGTACGACTAAAATCTGGTGGAATTTTCTACCCAAACAGTTTGCCCCCAAATTTAAAATTCAAGCGGCAATTTTTTTTGAAATTTAAATTTAAAACATGACATGTGCTGTAAGGGGAACGCAGGTAATTTGAATAGAACCAAATAAGTTCGTTTCCAACTAAATAATGACGTCATCTCCTGCAAAAGTAGCTAATTAGGGACAGATGTCATGCATTCAAAGAACACACTCGAGTACTTTGCCTGATACGAGTGACACGTTTCGCGTGACGATTGGTGATCCAATTTTTCCCGGCGATTCGGTTTCCAAATTATAGTATAAATAAGGATTTCCCTTAATCTTCTCCTTTTTCTACGCTTACCTTTTTCAAAGAATACATATCTCTGGAGAGATTCAGTTTCCGAGCGACCAGAATCCTCTCCATTCTAGATTCGAGGTTTAGAACACTACTTAAGGTACGACTTCTAGTTCTTTTCTTTTGTATCAATTTATGCATAAGAAATCTTTAGGTAAGAAGCCTATAAAAGCTTGGGATTGTCTTAGTTACTGGAAAGCGACTGTGAGTGTTCCTGATTTCAATATGTCGAGCGAGCCTATTAGTGTTTACAAAGAAGAAGAAAATCTAGAGTGTTTTAAAAAATTAGCTAGGATTCCTAATGAAGTTAATCTGGTGACATCAGAGGATCTAAGGCCAGACGAAGTTCCGAAGGGATATGATGTTTTATACGAGTATCCCTTTAAAATAGGTTTTTCTTGGCCATTTACTCCCTTAGTCAGGGAATTTTTAAATGCTTTCGACTCATCGCCTGGACAGTTGATGCCTCAATTCTGGCGAATAGTCCATGTGGTCGATCGTCTTTCGGCCGATTGGGGGGCTCCGTTCAATTTGAACGACCTTTTGACAGCTTATAGTGTTCGAGCGGATAACTATCATAGATATAGTTTATTTCCTCGAACGAAAGGAGATACCGTACTAGTGCATAATACTGCGGTGAACGACCGTGGTTGGAAACGCCACTATGTTTTCCTCCAAGTGGCATCTTTGAACGATGAGGATAGCCAATGGTTTTCATCCGGATGGAATGAGTCGGGTAGGTTTTTATATTTTGTCGGGTGTTTTTAGTTCTGCCGTTGATATCTTGTTCTAATGTTTTTCTTTGTTTTGTTTTATCAGTTATCGACTTTACCAAAATTAAGCCAAGAAGGGATTCTCTTGACAAGATTCAAAGAATTTTGGATAAGAATATTGTCGACCGTTCTTTTTCCGTTCGGTCGAACGACGAGGAAGACGAAGTCGTCTTTGTTGCAGAAGTTCCATCCGTCGAAGGTTCTCGTCAAGGAGAGGAGAGAGAAGAAGAAGAAGAAGAAAAGAGAGAAGAAGAGATGACTGGTACGTCGTTCGATGATATTTTCGCAATTTTCGTTACATGTCCCTTCTAACCCTTTTATTTCGTTCAGAAGATTCATCTATGAAGTCGGCTGCTTAGAGACGGGCCGAACAACTGGAGCTTGCCCGTCAAGGCAGGGAGAAATCGAAGAAGAGATATGCTCTTCCCACGGGGGTGGACCCAAAGCGTCTTCGAGGCAAACCCCGGACCTCACCAAAGAAGACGGGTGAGGCTTCTTTGTCATCCCTTTCAGGGGCGATATTGGCGCAAGTAACCGTTGCTGGTGTCGAGCTAGGAAGCTCGACTAAGACGACGAAGGACATTCCCTTGTCGGGAGTGTCGGGCGTTGAGAAGCCTCCTTCCTCCTCTAAAGGTGAGGGGAAGAATAAGGAAAAAGTGGGAGAGATGACTTTCAAAGCCACTCTCCCAGCTGATTTCATGGTGAATGACGTTCTCGAAAGAGACGTTATTTTTCCTCACTTGGCGAAATTCCTTCTCCCAACCTTTTACGATCGTTACAAGGAGTCTAGGTTGGAAGACATGGGAGCCCATGCCGCTGGTCTCTCTTTCATGGTAATTACACTTTATCTTTATTTCTTTCGTTTACTTGCTCTGTTTTTAATCTTTTTGCTACTGTTGTAGGCTTTTCAAGCTTGTTTGAGTTTTTATGCTCAAACAGAAGGTCTGAGGGCGTCTTTTCCTGAAGTAAAGAAGAGGGCTGATGAGGCTCTTGAAAAGGAAAAGGTCGCTTTAAAAGCGGTCGAGGTTGAGAAGATGAAGGTCGAGAGCCTCAAGGCTAAACTCGTTGCAGCACAAAATGAGAAGGTCGAGTTTAGGGATCGCGTCCTTGAACTTGAGGCGTTAACGACCAAACTAGAGATCGAGAAAATAAAAGCCACCACCGATGCTGCTTCTTATGCTGATATAGTTGCGTCTCTCCAAAAGAAAGTCGAGGGTTTGGAGGGCGACGTCAAAGATTTGAAGGAGGAAATCAGCAGCTTGAAGCCTTCTCCCGTCTCACAGCCAGGGCTGCTTTGATGAGACGTCATCTGAGTGGGAAAAATCCCATGGCGTCGGCCGCTGAAGAGCTCAAGACTTATCTTGAGAAGGTGGGGACTGAAAGGGACCTCGATGAGGATGACGATCTAGACGGGAGTGATGGCGGGGAAGAGGAGATAACAGCAAGGACATATGACGTGCAAGAACAGCCTAGCGTTCCTCCTCCTCAGCTTTAAGGTCAAGGATCAATCGCTGCTGATCCGGTGGAATATCTTCCTTGTCTTGAATCTTGGCCTTGTCATTGTCGATGGTGTCGCTGTTCTCGATTTCCGAAATAGTTTAGTCTTTTGAATCTTCTAAAGGTCGATCATCTATGGTCGATTCTTAACACTTGTAACTTCCTCTTTTAAATAACAAGGTTTCTATTTATCTACCAATGTTTATATTATGTTTTTATACTTGATCGTACGTCGAATAATTTAAATAAATGGACAATTATATTATATCAAGCATTTAACCATACCATCACTTAAAAAGAAATCAACTGAAACTTTCAATCATTCTTAGATAATTTATAGTAATGGTTCTAAATTCTAAATAGATTTTAACAGGTTCTAACCTTTGAAACCCATTAAGATCGAACATATACGTATGATCGCGTGAGTTTTATTCGACATAAAGATTTCAAATAAGTCGTGCGTCCCTGCGAAGAACAACATTAGTGAGGTGGTCGTTGGTTTGACCAACGACCCTCCGATGCTTAAGTTAGTAACTTTCCTCAAGAAATAATTAAAGGAATTAATTTTCAAAGAATTAAAAGAAATACCTCTTTAGATGAACTGCATTCCAACTTAGTGGGATATCTCGACCATCGAGGGTTTGGATCTTATAAGCTCATTTGCCCACGACATTAGAGATTTGATAAGGACCTTCCCACTTAGTGGAAAATTTACCTGCATTAGGTTCTTGAGTGTTTTGAAACACTCGACGTAAGACATAGTCGCCTTCTTGAAAAATTTTGGCTTGGACATTTTTGTTGAAATGTCGTTCAACCGCTTGTTTTTGTGACGCTATGCGAATGTAAGAAGCTTCTCGAAGTTCCTCTAAGGCGTCAAGGTCATAGCTTAGGTCGACCAAGTTATGTTCAACGGACGTATGCCTTGAAGTTGGTAATCGTACCTCGATAGGTAACACAGCTTCACATCCATAGACTAAGGAAAAGGGAGTTTGTCCTGTGGACGTACGAGGTGTCGTACGATTGGCCCATAGAACGGAAGGCAACTCTTCCACCCACTTCCCTTTGGCAACTTTGAGTCTTTTCTTGAGTGAATTTATGATAGTTTTGTTGCTCGACTCGGCTAGACCATTCGACTGTGGATATCGAGGTGTTGATGTTACCAACTTAATGTTCCTCTCTTCACAAAATCTTCTCATTCGTTCACTGATGAATTGTGTCCCATTGTCACACGTTATTTCAGATGGAATTCCAAACCTACAGATGATGTTAGTTTGGATAAAAGAAATGACTTCTTTATCCCGAATCTGAGAGAAAGTCGCTGCTTCGACCCATTTAGAGAAATAATCTGTTAAAACTAAAAGGAATACCTTTTGCCCGGGGGCAGGTGGTAATTTCCCAACAATATCCATTCCCCATTTCATAAAGGGCCATGGAATCAATGTCGAGTGCAAAGGTTCAGAAGGTTTATGAGACATACCTGTGTATCTTTGACATGCGTCGCACGACTGTACATACCTGATAGCATCTTGCCTTAATGTTGGCCAATAGTAACCTTGTCGTGATACTCGGTTAGCTAGACTGCGACTTCCTGAATGATTTCCACATTCACCGTCGTGCATATCTTGTAGAATTTTCTGGACTTGCGTCTTATTGGTGATACATCGTAGATTCAGGCCAGTCGAAGACCTTAGATATAATTGTCCTCGGATAATAACGTACCTTGATGCTTTAAATCTAACCTTTCTTGCTTCCATTCTGTCATCAGGCAGTTGATCGTTCTCCAGATAATTTTTAATGTCGTCCGACCAAGAGTTTTCTTCCTCAATCGGTGCGACCAAAATATTACCATCGTCTTTGATGGATGGTATTGTGAGGTGAACTATTGGGACATTGTCGAACGTCGTTTGATTAAGTGCCGACCCCAAATTGGCTAATGCATCAGCTTGGGTATTCTGATCTCTTGGTATTTGCTCGATTACAAAGCGACTGAATTTCTTTGCTTCCTCCTTTACTATTTTATAATAAGCAATCATCCTTGAATCTTTTGCTGCGAACTCTCCATTAACTTGGTTAACCACTAGGGACGAATCACTCCGGACATGCAAATGTGTTGCCCCCAAATCGTGAGCAATTTTGATTCCTGCAATTAATGCTTCATATTATGCCTCATTATTGGTAGCTTTGAAATCGCACCGTATGGAATATACTATTTTGCCCCCTTGTGGGGACTGTAGGACGACACCCAGGCCTGTTCCGTGTATGTTCGACGAACCATCAACGTCGAGCATCCAAGTGGTGTCGTGCAAAGTCTCCACAATTAAATCATCAGACGACATTGTGTTTTCCAGTTCTGGACTGAAATCTGAGACAAAATCTGCTAAGACCTGCGATTTGATCGCCGTTTTGGACTTGAAATCCAAATCAAAATTGCTGAGGTAGATGCTCCAATTAGCTAGTCGTCCTGTTAATTCAGGTTTTCTTAACACAGATTTTAATGGAAAGTTAGTTACCACAACTATAGGATGTGACTCAAAATAATGTCGTAGCTTCTTAGCGGCCATGACTAGCGAAAGTAAAAGTTTTTCTATAGACGAATACCTGGTTTCTGCGTCTAGTAGAGTTTTACTTACATAATAGACTGGCAATTGTCGTCCGTCAGTTTCTCGTATAAGAACTGCACTTACTGAATTAATGCTGACAGATAGGTAGAGTTGAAGAACTTCACCTTTCTCAGGTTTAGAGAGAAAAGGAGGCGGCATCATATATTTTTTAAGTTGTTGCAACGCCTCTTCGTGCTTATCAGTCCACTCAAACCCTTTATTTTTTCGTAGGACATTATAAAATAAGTGACATATGTTGGACGATCGAGAGATGAACCGGTTTAGAGCTGCTACACGTCCTGTGAGACGTTGGACTTCTTTAAAATTTCTGGGCGATTTTAGCTCAACAATTGCTTTGATTTGGTCTGGATTAGCTTCGATTCCTCGTCGTGTAACCATATAACCGAGAAATTTGCCAGCTCGAACTCCGAAAGAACATTTTGTTGGGTTCAACTTCAT
This sequence comes from Arctium minus, assembly GCA_954870635.1. Classification (NCBI taxonomy): domain Eukaryota; kingdom Viridiplantae; phylum Streptophyta; class Magnoliopsida; order Asterales; family Asteraceae; genus Arctium; species Arctium minus. The sequence goes on along the minus strand of OX941094.1, from coordinate 73,798,735 downwards.
CTTATACTCACGCAAGATATCGAACGACTGCTTCAAATGTCCGATATGATCATCTGCATGTTTCGATTTGACAAGCATGTCATCGATGTATACCTCCATAGTGTCGCCCAAGTGCTCTTTGAACATCATATTCACCAATCGCTGATACGTCGAACCTGCATTCTTAAGACCAAAAGGCATTACTTTATAACAATAAATACTTTTATCTGTCATGAAGGCCGTTTTTTCCTGGTCGTCAGAATGCATCAATATCTGGTTATACCCAGAATACGCGTCCATGAACGTGAGTAATTCATGTCCTGTTGTAGCGTCGACCATAGAGTCGATATGTGGCAATGGAAATGGATCTTTCGGGCAGGCTTTATTAAGATCGGTAAAATCAATGCATACTCTCAATTTACCATTTTTCTTTTGGACGACAACAATGTTAGCAAGCCAATCTGGATACTTGACTTCTCGTATTTTTCCTGTTTTAAGCAAATTATCAACTTCGTCGTTGATAACTTTATTTCTCTCAGGAGCAAATTTCCGTCTTTTCTGTTGAACGGGTTTGAATGATGGATCGATGTTGAGTTTATGAGAGATAATACTCGGATCGATACCCACCATGTCTTCGTGCGTCCAGGCGAAACAATCATAGTGATCCTGCAAAAAAGAAATTAGTTGCTCTTTGAAGGAAGGGTCGAGCGTCGAACCTATGTAAACCATCTGATCAGGCTTATCCTGGTTTAAGGAGAAAGCTTCCAAGCGATAGTCGTCGTTAGTCCCAGGAACGTCCTGGTTCTGTAATTGCTATACTGTTTGCTTCGAAGGCTTCAAGGAAACTTTGTAACATTCCCTAGCAACCTTTCTTTCGCCTTTGATCTCCTGTACTCCCCATTGCGTGGGAAATTTCAAAGTTTGGTGGTACGTCGAAGGTACAGCCTTCATGTCATGAATCCAAGGTCGCCCAAGGATAACATTATACGCTGATGAGCAATCGACGACATTGAACTTCGTTTGTCTGTTGATTCCTTTAGCATATACTGGTAGTGTGATTTCCCCCATGGTGTTTGTTGCTCTACCATTAAATCCAACGAGTGTGGTCGAACGCCGTGTAATCTCGGATTTGTCGATGCCCATCACTTTTATTGCATCAAAAAAGATAATGTTAGTTGAACTACCTCCGTCGACGAGTATCCTTTTTGTTAGACAATTTCCAATACTCAATTGGATAATTAGTCCATCATGATGTTTCTGATGTATGTCATCGAAATCCGCCTGGTTGAACGTCAAGGGCATAGCCTCCAGCTCTGCGTCTTCTTTGGATCTTGCTTCTTTTGGAATTGGTCGGTCGTCAGGACCACGACTAACGTGTCTTTTAGCAGCTGAATATGTGGTCCCACAAACATCAGAACCTCCGGTGATACAATTGATCACCTTGGCATGCTCTGGGGATGTAGGACGTGCGTCTTTCTTTTTCGTCAATTCCTGCAAATAACCTTTCGAGTTGAGCCAAGACAGCTCTTTCTTTAAGGCGATGAAATCATCCGTTATATGACCGAAGTCATTATGGAAGTCACACCATTTAGTTTTGTCCTTCTTGTCATTGTCTTTGTCACTTTTCTTTGTCCACCGAACGTTTTGCTGGAGTTGTTTCAGGGATACGATGACGTCCTTAGCTGATCCAGGGAAACCATAAGATGATATCTTAGGATACTGGACAGATTTAAAAGTCGTCGATCCTTTCTTTTCAAACCTGACGTTTGAAATTTGTCTGATAGGCTCTGACCGATTGGTTGACTTTGGTTTGAAGTCTGGCTTTTTAACACCTAGGCTTTTCCGGTCGCCCGAGTGTTTATTCCTGAAAGCGAGGTCATCCTCGACCCTCATATGGGCAAGCGTTCTCGCTCGTACGTCTTCAAAGGTTTCTGGAGGATACTTCGTAAGATCGAGATACAACCCTGAACTATCGTCCAGAACCCGTTTGTACGCTTCAATTGCTGTTTTCACATCACAATTTCGGATACTAATCATTTCCGCATTGAACCGGTTAAAGTAGTCTCGGATGGACTCTCCATTCTTCTGTACGACATAGTAAAGGTCACTCGTTTGCTTTTCCATTTTTCGGCTGCTAGCGAATTGTTGAGTGAATTGATTCACCAACTCTGCAAAAGACCCGACGGTTTTAGGTTTGAGATTAATCAACCATTGTAAAGCTGCTCCGGTCAAGGTTGCCCCAAAACTTTTGCACATGCAGGCTTCTTGGAACTGGTACGGTATCGAGACAGTCCACATAAGTTGTTTGTATTGGGCGGCGTGTTCTGTTGGATCAGTGACGCTTGAATATTTTGGAGTGAAGGTCGGGATGCTGTATTTCTTTGGAACGTCTACTAACGCGATCTCATCAATGAATGGTGACGCCTGAAATCCTGTACGTGGCTCGACATCGACTAGAACTGCTGCCCCCGGAAATTTGGCCAACATCGACAGAACACATTCATTTTGTTCTTCCAGAAGCTTTAATCTTTGTGCGACGGGATCTAACGGAACACCATTTGGAGCACCCAATGGAACATAACCTGATCCATTGATGCTAGTCTGATGTGAAGCATCAGAGGTGTATCCATTAAAGGGAATAGAAGCCATAGGCATGGTTGGTATTACGAAAGTCGTAGGATTAATTGATGGTGGACGAGGATAATTAGGCAACGGAGGGGGCACATTCCAGGCACCAACATAAGCATTCGTAGTCCCCGTCGTATTATTTCCATTCTGGTTTCTTAGATGCTCGATGGTTTCAACTGCTTGTCGAGCCTGAACTGTTAGGGCGTCGATACGAGCACGAGCAACAGTCAACTCCATGTTCATTTGAGCCATGACATGATCTTGTGTTCCTTGGAATGCCATTATCCTGAATAACTGGAAAAAAGAACACTAAGAGGAAAACGTTAGTCTATCGTAAGATTATCGAAGATTTTCTTTGGATGGGGTCCCACGGATGGCGCCAAACTGTTTATGCCAAAAATCTCCCAAGGAAAATTTAAGGTAAACGTGAAGCTTAATCCAACCAAAGAAAGTAGCTTTAATAATCGTACGACAATAATAAAAATAAAGAAAATGAGACGAGAAAATTGGTGACGCGGAAAACCCCTAAAATGGGTAAAAACCGCGGACGAGTGTAAGTCGTCGTGCATTATGGACGTCAATCAGGGACGTCGTCCTTTATAACAAATGTTACAAGTGTAATACAATGTAAAACAATACTATAGAGTAAAGTTGGTCGTGCGTCGTGTGTAACTAGACTTCGGTCGTGCGTCGCGCGACAAACAACAGTAAGCTTTATGAACTTCGAGAGAGAATGAGTGAGCTTGAGAACGTAATTCGTGAGCTTGTAAAGTCTGAGAATCAGATGCCCCAATGTGATATTTGAGCTCCATATTTATACTCCATCTTTCCGTTTCCCAAGTATTGAATGCGTAAGACCGTTTCTGGTATTGATGACAGCGTCTGTTACGCTGATTGTTATTGATGACGATTTCCATTACATCCTTTGGCTATGAATACCTTTGAATTCTGCATGTAAATATAATATAACATATATTGTGAGTGAGTAACGGAAATTCAATCGTACGACAGTATTTGCTGGACCAAATTTTGATTGTTTAGTCGAAGTCGCCTAAAAGAAGGGTGTCGGGTATCGTCAATCGTACGACTAAGGCCTGGTGGAATTTTCTACCCAAACATTAGGTATGGACAAGGACGGACCTAGTAGGTTAGATATGGTGGCACGTGCTACCGTATGATTTTTTCGGCGAATGGTAAAAAAAATTAGGTTCGTTAAAGGTGCAACCGTATCGTTTTGGAATGTATTACCGTATTATTTTGGAAGTTTTAAGAAGGTGCAACCGTACCTCGTAATCAACCAAAAAAACAAAAAAAAAATCTTTAAATCAACTAAAAAACCGAAGAAAACTCTTGAAATCAACAAAAAAACCGAAAAAAATCCCTCGAAATGGTGGAATTACGGTCAAATACATCAGACAATATTGAACGTCAATAAAAAGATGAAGACACGTCGATAAAAACCATTCTTTTTGTAATTATTTTTTGTCTATATTATATGGTGTCATCGTATGACAAAATTTCTGGGTCCGTCCCTGGGTATGGAAGATGCACCCGCTAAAGTTTAAAGAGTGCTCGGAGATATTAGAAAATACAAGGAACATCAACCAAAAAACCGAAAAAAATCTCTCGAAGTCTACCAAAAATAAAAAAAAATCGTCAAAATCAATCAAAAAAACTTAAAAATCCTTTAAAATCAATCACAAACTTGAAAAAAATCCTTGAAACAGTGGAATTGGACTAAAACGCATCGAATGACTTTGTTAACTTTTGATACACCTTAAAGGTACACCTACTCAACAAAAATCATGGATACGCCACTACCCACAACCTGGAAATCTTCCACATGTTCATCTGTAAATGTGAACATTGACTTCCACCCTCAAAACACAACCAACATCCCCCAAATTATGCATAATTTAAAAGTATATTGTTATAATAAAGAAAAAAATGAAAGCACAATATTATCATAAACAAAATTTATAAAAGTACGTTGTTATTTCATACATTTAACCCACAATAGTAAAAAGATGAAGTTATCCTTTACTTAACAAACTTTTTTAGAAACAAAACGAAAACCATACCGACCAATTTTTTATTTTTTTTTATACTAAGGACGAAAATAGTAACAAACAACAAAATACAAGGACTAAAATCATAGTTTATTTTAATAATAAAAAGAACACATGAGTGTCCAATTTGTGTTTGTGAACATATGGAAATCCTCCATAGCCATCATGGTAGTACCTTCATCTTCATTTTCTCTCTCCACATACCTTTTCTCTCTGTAGCCAATGATATCATCACACCCACACAACCACTCACCATCAATCAAACTCTAGTCTCATCTGGTGAAGTTTTTGAGTTGGGTTTCTTCGATTTACGCAACAATAATAATCTGTACCTCGGGATTTGGTATCGCCAAATCCAACCGAGGACGTACGTTTGGTTAGCGAATCGAGACGCCCCCGTTACCTCGTCGTTCGCGAAACTAACAATTGGCAGCGACGGCAACATAAGCCTCGTAGACCGAACCGAAGCTGCGGTCTGGTCGTCCAACGTGTCGACCGCGGCGATCGACACGGTGGCGCAGCTTCTCAACTCCGGTAACTTCGTCGTCCGTCACGAAAACGACAACGACCCAGAGAATTACGTCTGGCAAAGCTTTGATTACCCGACGGATACTCTGTTACCCGGGATGAAACTCGGGTTGAGCCGTAAAACCGGAATCGGTTGGATTCTGAAATCGTGGAAGGACGATAACGATCCGGGTTCCGGAGATTACTCGTTCGGGATTAGTGTGAACGGATTCCCGGAGTTTGTCTTTCAGGATAAGGAAACGATTACTTCAAGGTCCGGGCCGTGGAACGGGATAATGTTTAGCGGTACACCGGAGATGGAGGGCGGGAGCATAATACACTTCGAATTTCACAATACATCCGATGATATTTATTTTTCGTATAAAATGGTAAACAGTTCGGTTTATACGAGATATGTCGCAAGTTCTTCCGGCAACCTTCAACGGCTCACTTGGACGCCGGCCGCCGATACGTGGAGTTTATAGTGGAAATTGCCGTGGGATACATGCGATAACTACGGCTAATGCGGGCGATTCGGCGTTTGTGATATAAACAGTTTTCCGATCTGCAAGTGTTTGGACGGATTCCGACCCGGAGACGGCGGGTCGAACGGGTGTGTTCGGAGCTCGGAATTGGATTGCGGGTCGGACGGGTTTATGCTGTTGAAGAACATTAAATTTCCCGACGGCTCGAAAGCGTTCATTGACGAGACGATGAATTTGAGTCGGTGTGCCGAGATTTGCAAACGGAACTGTTCTTGTACGGCTTATGCTAACATGATTGTTACCGGGGGCGGGTCGGGTTGTGCGATTTGGGTTGTGGATCTTATGGACATGAGGCATTATGCCGAGTCCGAAAGTGGCGGACGAGATCTCTATGTCCGAGTTGCGGCTTCTGATCTCGGTACGTCATTTAGGTCCGATTCAGAATTGTAATCCAACGGTAACGATTCATTCATCAAGATAAGACATTCATTTGGGTGAATTTGATAAACATACAAGAGTTCGAGTCTATGATCTTTGAGCCCGACGGCGGCCCAAATGTCTGGAAAAAAAAACAAGCATCATTTGGGTCGACCCGACCCGACCCAAATGTTGTTTGTTAAAAAAACCTTCTAAGTTTGACTTAACATAAAACTTAGAGGCTGTTTACATATTGTTCAGTACTAGTACTGGTGAATAGAGGATAGGACAGGACATATATGCGTACATCTCACCCCTCAAATGCCCCAAAAGTTGTAACTATGATTTTGTTCATTGCAGTCGAATCGCCAACGACCGGAGTTTCAAAAAATGGCAACAATGTGGTCAAGATTGTCGTTACTACTCTCGGTACATGCGCGGGACTAATCACTCTTTCGATACTTCTTTACCTGAAACGGAAGAATACGCGACGGTTGATGAAATCCGTTGCATATAGAAGAGGTAATTTTTAGAGATAAATGTTTGGGTTTTTTTAAGTCAAAATAGACTATGACACTACAACAGAATTGATTTTATAGGACGCGTAAAATGTCTAAACGTCATAATAAAATAATTTATAGGACTTAAGTTTAAGGAATCAAACTAAAAAACGTCATATAAAAGTGTTACAATAGGTTTATATGATGTTTTTAGGCACTTCAACCAGCTTTTAAGGACGTTTTTATAACAAAGTGTCGTATTAGCTATCTTATTATTTGAAAAAGTGTCCTATAAAAAGATGGGATTTTTGTCCACTTTTCAAAAATATCATATAAAATAGCTAATACGACACTTTATTTTAAAAACGTTCTAAAAACTTATTATAACGCCCAAAAACGTTATATAAATCTATTGTAACGCTTTTAGATAATATGTTTTATAGTTTTGTTCTATAAACTTAAGTTGTATAAAGTACTATATTAGGACGATTAGACATTTTTGTCGTCCTATAAAACCAATTTTGTTGCAGTGTGACCATGATTCATATGTGCATGACGTGTTTGCTTACGATCTATATTACGTCAACAAGAAAAAACCGTTGGCGAAACCGAGATGGATGGACTCGACCTACCCTTGTTTGATTTTGCGACATTAGCTACGGCCACAATCAATTTCTCGGACGCAAACGAACTTGGGCAAGGCGGATTCGGGTGTGTTTATAAGGTAAAGTATTATATAATACAAATATATTTTAGAAAATCATATTAGCCGATTCACATCATGAAAAAGAATATTATATTACTGTTCGCGATGAAATTAGGGTACGTTACCTGGAGGGGAAGTCGTAGCTGTAAAAAGACTCTCAAGAGTTTCGGATCAAGGGATTGAGGAACTTAAAAACGAGGTTCGATTAATTGCAAAACTCCAACATAGAAACCTCGTTCGGATATTAGGTTGTTGCATTGAGGTCGAAGAGAAATTGTTGATTTACGAGTTCATGGAAAACAAAAGTCTCAATATGTTTCTTTTTGGTAAGTTTCGCATAAATTTCGTTTTTTTTTCTTTTTGACGCTTGGATTTTGTCGTTGAAATCTAACACGTTTTTTGAAATTCGTTATAACAAAAGAGAAAAGCATGGAGCTCAATTGGCAACTGCGACTTGATATTATACGTGAGATTGCTCGTGGGCTTCTCTATCTTCATCAAGATTCAAGGTTTAAAATCATTCATCGAGATCTCAAAACAAGTAACATTTTGCTTGATAAGAAAATGAACCCAAAAATATCTGATTTTGGTATGGCACGAATTTTCAGGAGCGATCAAATCGAAGCAAAAACCAAGAAAGTGGTTGGAACATAGTAAGTATTATATTGTTGTTCTTTACGTATTCTGTAATTATGACATCACGTGCCTTCCTAGACACGTTTCTCTTTTCTTGTTATTTTTCTAAAAAAATTATTACAGTGGTTACATGTCACCCGAATACGCAATGGATGGCCATTTCTCAACAAAATCAGATGTTTTTAGTTTTGGGGTTTTGGTTCTCGAGATAGTAAGTGGTCAAAAGAACAGAGGATCTTCGTACACAAGTAGCGAACTTAACCTTCTTGGACATGTAAGTACCCACTATTTTATCATCATTATATATTTTTTTCTTGTTAATATATATTGTTTGAATATACTTGCTAGTTAGTTGTATTAGGGGAGGTTCATTTAAAAACCTTGAATATTTTAGAAATCGAGATACCATCTGTTTTGTGAGTATTATTCATCATGAATACTTACAAAAGGGTGGTTTTTAGATTCCTAAAATATTTAAGGTTTCAAAATGAACAATCCCTCTAATTGCATTTATGTCTTTATATTTTTAACCTAAACAGTAATTTTTCAGACATGGACTTTATGGAAAGAAGGCAAGGCTTTAGAACTAGTGGATGAATCAGTTCGGGCCAAAGTTTTGGAAGATGAAGCATTGAGATGCATACAAATAGGACTTTTATGTGTTCAAGAACATGCTAAAGATAGGCCTTGTATGTCAAATGTGGTGTTGATGTTAAACAGTGAAACTGTTAAACTGCCACAACCGAAATACCCTGGATTCTTTTTAGGGAAAAGGCATATTGAAACGGAGTCTTCAAGTAAACAAGACGGTTCCATGACCGGAAATGAAATCACAATCACTATGTTAGATGGCAGATAGCCGAAAACAGGTTAGAGCATAACAACTATGCTATTTTAGAAATTTTGGAGATTTAGGAAAAGTTTGATCCATCAGCTATGGTAAACTCTCCTAAAAAAAGAGAAAAATATGAGAAAAAATGAAGATATCTCTAAATTTAGAAGGAAAAAAAAAGAGAAAATATAGCATATTTGATTGAGTAGCACTATAGCAAGGAGGTGGGACCAACCACGTGTCTTGTCTTTAGAACACCGTGATTTCTTCCTATAATGGCCATGGAACCGGCACGGTGGTGGTGATGTTTTAAAAGATGGCGTATACAATTTTTTAGTATAAGTTGTGCAACTGATGTATCATTTTTACATAAATATAGCGTAGCGCTAAATATTACGGATAAAAGTGAAAGTCTATACTATATTATAAAGATGACATAAAAAACTCTTAATTACAACTCACTAAGCTTTATGTACTATCATTTAAAGCTATCTACTTAAAATCTCTTAAAAATAACTACTAAAGCCTAATGTACTACCTGTAAAGCTTTTAACCCTAATTAATATATTTCATCCTTATCCCCCAAAATCCTTATCTCTAATCCCCAAACGAAATTTGAATTCTGATAAACATAATCAAAACAGGATAAACATCTCAATTTAAATATAAAAATTTAAAATATATAAGATAATTAATGAATTTTAACAAACTAATTAATTTTTTTTATATAAAAAACATTATATTGTTAAGCCTAAATTAAACAAATTTATATATAAAAAACCATTATCACTCAATAAAAACCATCCAAAATCGTAATGTAAATCAATAAAAAACAAAAAATAAAAATAAACATTAAAATCATGATGTATTAAGCATTATGTATTATTATTTAATGTTAATCTACTTAAAATCTTTTAAAAAACAATTAATGAAGCAATATGTCATACTTTTAAATGTTTTTTAACCCTAATTAATAAATTTTATCCTTATCCCCCAAAATCCTTATCTCTAATCCCCAAATCCTAAAATTATGAAATTTGAATTCTGATAAACATAATCAAAACAGGATAAACATCTCAATTTAAATATAAAAAACTTAAAATATATAAGATAATTAATGAATTTTAACAAACTACTTAATTTTTTTATATAAAAAACATTATATTGTTAAGCCTAAAATAAACAAATTTATATATAAAAAAACCATTATCACTCAATAAAAACCATACAAAATCGTACTGTAAATCAATAAAAACCAAAAAATAAAAATAAACATTAAAATCGTGATGTATCCCGCTGCATTACGCGAGTACGCTTCTAGTTATTTATAAAACTTAAAGGAACAAACAAAAAAAATGTTGACAGTCAATCAAACCCGTTTTGGCCCATTGTGAATCTATTTATATTGACTCGTTATTTAACTCGTTCGACGAGTCTATTTTGTCATTTCTAATGCTATGTAACAAGAATTGTCTAGAAAAAAAAGTATGATTATTATTAGAATGTGGCTTGTCAATTTTCTTGGTTTTCATCATTATAGTTTGATTATTCCGATAGTAAAGTTCAATTTTGGTCTCTAACATCTGCAATTTTTAACGGGTATTGTCCTTAAATTTCAAAACCCCGGATTTGGTCCTCTACGTTCGTCAATTTCCAACAGATATCATTTACTTTTTGTTTTTTGGTTGTATTCTTGCTTCAATGATCATATAATGCTAGCACATTGACATATTACTTTGGTTGAGTTGAATACTTAATTGATGTGGGATTGTTTAGTTATTTCATCCATTATATTAACTACAAGGGTTGTGGTGTACTGGTTAAGACCCTGGGGGGTGTGGTGGAATATCTCATCTGTCCAGATTCGAATCCAGACGTACACGACAATTGTGGTCACTGAGGTTTAATCAGGGGTTGATGTCTTACAGTCATAATTTGCCAAGGGATTAGTCTAAACATAGCCTAAGACACCCTTCCCAAAAAAAATGTTGAATAAAAAGATGGACTAATTCCATTATAGAAATGAAAGCGGAAAGAGGAATAAAATATGGTATAAAAATGAAAGTAAATGGATGGGTCAAATCCGTTATAAAAAATTAAGAATGAAAGTAAATGGAAGGGGAATGATTAATGGACGAAACTACCTGTCACTGACAGCACTCTAGTTGAAGGTGTTGTTATGAGGAAACATATTCGTTATAAAAATGAAACGATAAGTATGTTTTTTGTTAAAGATTATTTTTAGGGTCCTGTTAAGTTATGTAAACCACATGAACCAAATTTGAATTTAACTATTTTTTTCTTTATAAACAAATATGACACCACATCAAAAAAACATTATGTAAACATTAGAAAGTTAGAGTAAATTATGTTTTTGATCTCTGTGGTTTATTAAAAGTTATGATTTTTGTCCTTATAGTTTAGAAATTACGGTTTTCATCCCTATGGTATGTAATTTATTGTTATTTTCGTTCTTAGGATCTACAATTTATTGTTGTTTCGAGCCTTATGATTTACAATTCTTTACTATTTTAGTCTTTTATACTTAAAACTTAAAAGTAGGAATTAATCATGAGAAGAAAATAACAATAAATTACAAACTACAGGGACAAAAATAGCAATTTTAAAACCATGGGAATGAAAATCAAAATTATTAACAAACCATAGGAACGAAAATCATAATTTACTCTAATTTCTAATATAAATCTTTCCTACATAGCCAAAAAAAAATGTTGATATGACGTTAGCAATTACTTAAATATTTTAGATACGTCAAACTTTTTCAAAAAACTTTTCATATTGGGTGGGATAATTGCACTTATATCTACTAGTTTCTCACACACGTCAACGTCAAAATTTTAGCGTTAATAACCCAAATTAAAAAATTAATTACCACATGTTATCTATACTATATTATAAATATGGCATAAAAAACTCTTAAAAACAAGTCTTAAAGCTTAATGTAAACTATTTAATGTTAATTACTTAAAAAACAACCATTAAATTTGTATGTACTACACTTAATGTTATTTATTAATTTTCAATCATTATCTCTAACCATTTGTAACTCTCCTAAAATCATTTCCCACTTTAACTCGCCTAAAATAACTCTCAGCATAATTAAATATAGAATAAAAATCAAATTTTAAATATAAAAATATAATTAAAAAAATCTAACAGAATATTTTATAAAAAAATTATATTATTAAACCAAAATAAATTACATTTGTTTGGGTAAAAAATCCCAACGGTCTATAGTCGTACGACCGTCGATAGTCGACGCTCTTCCTTCGGGACGACCTCGACTAGGCAACCCAAAAACCCGCCTGGCAAGTTCTGTCGTACGACCTGATTACTGTTACTAATTTGCAACATACTTTATATTTTGTTTAATGCAGGATTTCAAGGACGTTTATGATGAGAGATCATAACGGAAGACGTTATCAATAACAACGGATATAACGGATGCTATCATCAATATCAAACGGTTACTTTATTAAAGATATGCATTCAAGACTTGCTAACGGACAATTGGAGTATAAATATGAAGATTGAACTTCACATTCGGGCATCTGATTCTGAAACCTTACAAGCTCACAAGTTACGCTCTCCAGTTAACTCAGTTTATCTCGAAATTCATAAAGCCTACTACTGTTTGTCACGCGACGCACGACTGAAGTCTAAGAACACACGATGCACGACCAATTTTACTTTATTGTATTATTTTACATTACATTTCATTTGTAACACTTGTTAACAAGGACGACGTCCCTGATTGACGTCCATAGTGCACGACGACTCACACTCGTCCGCGGTTTTTACCCATTTTAGGGGTTTTCCGCGTCACCAATTCTCTCGTCTCATTTATTTTAATCTTATTATTGTTATACGATTATCAAAGTTACTTTATTTGGTTGGATTAAGCTCCACATTCACCTTAAATTTCCCTTGGGAGATTTTTGGCATAAACAGTTTGGCGCCCACCGTGGGGCCCCATCCAAAGAAAATCTTCGATAATCTTACGACGTACTAACGTTTTCCTTCGAGTGTTCTCTTTTTTCAGTTATTCAGGATAATGGCATTCCAAGGAACTCAAGATCATGTTGTGGCCCAAATGAACATGGAGCTGACTGTTGCTCGTGCTCGTATTGACGCTGTTGGGTCATCTGAAGATTTGAAGATGACCTCCTGATCTTCCATCTTATATCATCTTACTTAGAATATGTTTGAGGTTCTTTTAGCAGCTTGGTTTATATACAAATGTTCGGTGAAGTCGAAGATCAGCCGAAGAAGACAAAGAAGGAGAATATCTCTCAAAGCGGATTGAAGATAGACTCCTCAACCCAAAGCCAAGTATGCCTACTTGATCAACACCATTGGCCAGGATGGTGCCGATCTCAGTCTTAGGAGCCGAAGACCTCTCAGTCTTCAGGAGCCGAAGACCTCTCAGTCTTTAGGAGCCGAAGACCTCTTCGGCCGAAGACTTCTTCGGAAGCCGAAGATTTCTCAATCTTCGGAAGCCGAAGACTTCTCAATCTTCAGGAGCCGAAGACTTCTTAATCTTCAAGGCCTGAAGATTTCTTTCAAACACATTATACTTTTCTGACAAAGTATATTTGTGATATCTTGCTTTGATGTGGACCTCATCCCAAGATCAGAAAAAGTAAGTTTGTCTCTTACACTCTTTTAAGGAAAGGTCCACACCATCCTCTGCAGGTCAACACTTCAAGCCAAAACACCTCAAGATAAAAGGTACATCACGTACCTTGCTGAAGACCTGTATCCATCCTTTGCTCAACAGGTGTCCCATGCATTTAATGCATGGGGCTCTATAAATATGAAGGATGGCTCAACATGCAAGAAAAAACCAACTCTACTACCTTCAAGTTCTCTAAGTGCCTGGCAACTTTCTCTCTACGAAGATCTTATTGTTTTCTAAGTGTTTTACAATTGTTCTTCATTCTCTATGTGTAAGATTGTTTGAACATATCTCATATGTTCTCTTCCGCAACAATCAAAGTTTTCTATGTGTAATTCTTGATTTCAAATCAATAAGAATTAAATTAAGTGAAAAACTGTGTGTATTGTATTCAACCCCCCTTCTACAATACTTTGCTTGTTTACTTACTGCTATTTGGGACCAACAAGTGGTATCAGAGCTATTATTTAACCCTTCTCTCTCATCAACCCACACCAAACTAAATCCCCCTTACCTATTATTTTTATTTGGCCGAAGCCCCCTCCCTCGCCAACCCTTTTCTTGCTCCCAAACCGAAACTCCCTTACCCCACATCACCCTCCAATCGACTCCACCTCTTTTGTCCCCACCGAAAATCTCTAACCCTCTTTTTTTTTTCTTCTATTCTTCCTCCGGTCCTTATTCCCTCCCTCCATCCTTTGGCTCCTCTACCACCAAGCACACCACACCCAAACTCCCCTTCCCTAGCCGAACACCACCCCCACCTCCCTCCCTCCCTTCTCAACCGAACACCCCTTTCACCCTCCCTTGGCCGAACCCCTTTCCCCCTCTCCCATCGAATCTCTAACCCCTCTCCCTCTTTCGGTTTTTCTCTCTCTCTAACCCCCCTTCGGTTGCTCTCTCTCTCTCAAACACCTTTTGTTTAAAATTTCTTTTTGTCGGCTGCAGATTTTTTTTCGAAAAAAAAAAAATAACAAAATAATAATAATAATTTATTTTCAAAACAAGTTGTTTTTAACAAAAAAAAATCAACTTTTAAATAAATTTTTACTCCACCGTTTTGGGTTATAAAAAAAAAAAAAACCAAAAAAAAAAAAAAACAACGGATGCACATGAACTTTTCAAACAATTTTTTTTCCTTTTCTATTTTCGCCTCCCCCTCTCTCTTCGGTCTTTCCCTCTTCTTTCTTCGGCTTCTCCACCAAGCCGAAAACTCCCCACACTTTATCTTTATTTTTCGGGCTTCTCTCCCCACCGAAATCAATAGACCCTAACCGAAATTTCTTCCACTTCCCACAAATTTCACTCCATGAACCCCCCCTTAATTTGTTTTGTCTTTTTCCTAACTTATTCTATCCCTCTTCACTTTTCTTTTTATCCCCTTTTCCTCCCCTTGCCTTCGGCTACCTCCCCTTCCCCTCCCCCCTCCACTTCCCCTTCGGCTTCCCCCTCTCCCCTTACCTACCGAAACTACCCGCTCCCCACTCCCTCTTTCGGCCCCCCACCCCACCGAAAAATCTCTCTCTCCTTCGGTTCCCTCTCTCTCGGCGCCTCTCCTCTCTTCGGCCCACACCCCACCGAAGCCCTTCCCTCCTTCGGCCCACACCCCACCGAAGCCCTTCCCTCCTTCGGCCCTCTCCCCACCGAAGCCACCGAAGCCCTTCCATCCTTCGGCCCTCTCCCCACCGACCCCACCCCCTCCCCTCTTCCCTTTGTCTTCGGCCTCCCTCAAGCCACCGAACCCCTTACCCATTCTCTCTACTACCCAACCGAACCCCACCCCACCGAAATCCCAAAACACCCCCTTATGCCTCCCACCGAATACTCCCCCCCCCCCCTTCGGCTCCTTTGTCGCCGAACACCACCACACCACCCAATTTTTTTCGGCTCTCTCTCTCCCCCCTTATACCTCCGAAAATCCCATCCCCCTTTCCCCAACCACCGAACCATCCCCCCCCCTCATCCTCCAATTTTTTTCTTCCCTAATTTTTTTTCTTCCCTTCTTCCATTTCGATGGGTTTGGATTTATTAAAAAAAAAAAAATTCATTTTCTTTCTAGTCGTTAGATTCAAAAAAAAAATTTAATTAATTTTTTTCTTTTCCTCTCCCCTCTTTCGGTCTCTCTCTCTCTCTCTCTCTTTCGGTACCTCTCTCTTTCTTTCTTCTCTTCTCTTCTTTTTCGGTTTCTCTCTCTCTCTTTTCTTCTTTTTCGGTTTCTTCCCATTTTTTTTTGTCTTTTTCCTTGGTCTTCTCTATCCTCTTCCCTTTCTTTCTTCCTCTCCTTCTATCTTTTTTTTCTTTCATGTTAAAAAAAAAAACAAAAAAAAAGAGCCCAAAAAAAAAAAAAAAAAAAACAAAAAACAAAAAAAATGGGCCACTGAATTTATGAGTTCTTCGTGTAATGTACTTTTTCTGAGTGTCAGTACCATTTTTTTTCTACGTGTTGGTGTCATCATCAAATAGGGGGAGAAAAATTGTTTGGTCTCTAATTGATTTGGTGATGACTCTTCGACCAACACTTAGAAAGTCATGAAGACCCTTTGAACAATGTCTCTCTCTACACCGATCGCCCTCTACTGTCAGGTATGTTCTCCTTCATAAACTCTCCCGATCTACAATGGGGTGATACTAAGGACACTCCGGTGTCCAAAGGTCCCTCAACTGTAGTGGACCCTTCTTCCCCCTCCTTAGTGACGCCGGCTAGCAATAAATCCTCTACTGTTACTGGCACCGCCGCACTTGCCCAAATGGCCATACCACCGAAAGAACCTTCGGCGGTTACCCAGGTCACACCCCATATCTCAAAGCGGCAGCACTCTACCTCTTCCCCTCCCTCTCATCTCAAGAGGCTAAGGAAGGTTTCAAGGGCTAAGCCACCTACTCCACCTACCGATTCTCTACAATCAGCAGGTGTTGAAATTCTCCCATCTGGGCCCGGGGACTCTGCTAAACCCAAAGCCATCTCCTTTGTATCTTCACAAAAGGATACAATTGTAAAACTGGGGACCCTTATTATTCCCTCATCAACCTTTTCCTTGGTTGATAAGGATGACTTGGACTCCTCCCCAATCCAAGGTGCCTCTTCTCCACCTCACAGCCTATCACCCAGGATTCTCAGTCCTGATGCTTCTGCACGATCCAAGGATGAATCTGCCCTTCCAGGAGCAGGTTCGGAGGATCCCGAAGATCTTCTGACTTCTTAGTTAAGAGGGAGTATGAGTTGAGGGGGAGCATCTTACCACTAAAGCTTAAACTCTGCTGAAACTAATTTTGCAATGGACTATGTGATCAAAGCCACCTGACATTAGTTGAGGGGGAGTATGAATTGAGGGGGAGCATCCAACCACTCAAATTCAAACAATCCCGGCTACTGTCTTCTTCTGTATCTTTGTATATATTTTTTTTCTTTCTCATTCTTTATTCATTGTATTCATTTATTCGTATGTATAGCTATACTTTTCATTCTCTTGTAAATGTTAGATATACAAAAAAAAAAATGGTCTATGTGAAAAGAACCCAAAAAGAGTAAAGATGGGTCAAAATGAATTTATTCAGTACACTCTTTGTTCTATTCTTTAGTATGGATGTCATCCTCAAATAGGGGGAGATTGTTGGGTCATCTGAAGATTTGAAGATGACCTCCTGATCTTCCATCTTATATCATCTTACTTAGAATATGTTTGAGGTTCTTTTAGCAGCTTGGTTTATATACAAATGTTCGGTGAAGTCGAAGATCAGCCGAAGAAGACAAAGAAGGAGAATATCTCTCAAAGCGGATTGAAGATAGACTCCTCAGCCCAAAGCCAAGTATGCCTACTTGATCAACACCATTGGCCAGGATGGTGCCGATCTCAGTCTTAGGAGCCGAAGACCTCTCAGTCTTCAGGAGTCGAAGACCTCTCAGTCTTTAGGAGCCGAAGACCTCTTCGGCCGAAGACTTCTTCGGAAGCCGAAGATTTCTCAATCTTCGGAAGCCGAAGACTTCTCAATCTTCAGGAGCCGAAGACTTCTTAATCTTCAAGGCCTGAAGATTTCTTTCAAACACATTATACTTTTCTGACAAAGTATATTTGTGATATCTTGCTTTGATGTGGACCTCATCCCAAGATCAGAAAAAGTAAGTTTGTCTCTTACACTCTTTTAAGGAAAGGTCCACACCATCCTCTGCAGGTCAACACTTCAAGCCAAAACACCTCAAGATAAAAGGTACATCACGTACCTTGCTGAAGACCTGTATCCATCCTTTGCTCAACAGGTGTCCCATGCATTTAATGCATGGGGCTCTATAAATATGAAGGATGGCTCAACATGCAAGAAAAAACCAACTCTACTACCTTCAAGTTCTCTAAGTGCCTGGCAACTTTCTCTCTACGAAGATCTTATTGTTTTCTAAGTGTTTTACAATTGTTCTTCATTCTCTATGTGTAAGATTGTTTGAACATATCTCATATGTTCTCTTCCGCAACAATCAAAGTTTTCTATGTGTAATTCTTGATTTCAAATCAATAAGAATTAAATTAAGTGAAAAACTGTGTGTATTGTATTCAACCCCCCTTCTACAATACTTTGCTTGTTTACTTACTGCTATTTGGGACCAACAGACGCCCTAACAGCTCAGGCTTGACAAGCAGCTGAAACCATCGAGCATCTAAGAAATCAGAATGGAAATAATGTGATCGGGACTACGAATGCTTTTGCTGGTGCTTGGAAAGTACCCCCTCCATTGACTAATTATCCTCGTCCACCACCAATTAATCCCGCGAACTTCGTAATCCGAACCATGCCTATGGCCTCCATGCCATTCAATGGATATGCCTCTGATTCCTCACATCATATTAGTTTCAACGGATCGGGCTATGTTCCATTGGGTGTCCCAAGTAATGTCCAAATAGATCTCGTTGCACAGCGATTGAAGCTCCTAGAAGAACAGAATGAACGTGTCTTGTTGATGTTAGCCAAATTGTCGGGGGCAGCAGTTCCAGTTGATGTCGAGCCCCGTACAGGATTTCAGGCGTCGTCGTTCGCTGATGAGATCGCTTTGGTGGACGTCCCAAAGAAGTACAGCATCCCAACTTTCACTCCAAAATATTCAGGAGTCACTGATCCAACAGAACATGTCGCCCAATACAAACAACTTATGTGGACTGTCTCGATACCGTATCAGTTCCAAGAAGTCTGTATATGCAAACGTTTTGGGGCAACCTTGACCGGAGCAGCTTTACAATGGTTGATTAATCTTAAACCTAAAACCATCGGGTCTTTCGCAGAGTTGGTGAATCAATTTACTAAAAAATTCGCTAGCAGCCGAAAAATGGAAAAACAGACGAGTGACCTTTACTATATCGTATAGAAAAATGGAGAGTCCATCCGAGACTATTTTAACCGTTTTAATGCGGAGATGATTCGTATCCGAGATTGCGACGTAAAAACAGCTATAGAAGCATACAAACGAGGTCTGGACGATAGTTCAGGGCTGTATCTTGACCTTACGAAATATCCTCCAGAAACTTTTGAAGACGTACGAGCGAGGACGCTCGCTCATATGAGGGTCGAAGATGACTTCGCCTTCAGAAATAAACACTCGAGCGACAAGAAAAGCCTAGGTGTGAAAAAGCCAGACTTCAAACCGAAGTCGACCAGTCGATCAGAGCCTGGTAGACAGATTTCAAATGTCAGATTTGAAAAGAAAGGGCCGACGACTTCCAAATCTGTCCAGTATCCTAAGGTATCATCTTATGGTTTCACTGGATCAGCCAAGGACGTCGTCACGTCCCTGAAACAGCTCCAACAAAACGTTCGATGGCCAAAGAAAAGCGACAAAGACAGTGATAAGAAAGACAAGACAAAATGGTGCGATTTCCACAGTGACTTTGATCATATAACGGATGATTGCATCGCCTTGAAGAAAGAACTGTCCTGGCTTAATTAGAAAGGTTATTTACAAGAATTGACGGGAAAAAAGGATGTGCGTCCCACATCCCCAGATCATGCCAAGGTGATTAATTGTATCACCCGAGGCTCTGATGTCTGTGGGACCACATATTCAGCTGCTAAGAGACATGCTAGTCGCGGTCCCGACGACCGACCAATTCCAAATGAGGCAAGACCCAAGGAGGACGCAGAATTAGAAGCTTTGCCCTTGACGTTCGACCAAGCAGATCTCGACGATGTACATCAGAAACATCATGACGGACTAATTATCCAATTAAGCATTGGAAATTGTCTGACTAAGAGGATACTCGTCGACGGAGGTAGTTCAGCTAACATTATCTTTTTTGATGCAGTGAAAGCAATGGGAATCGACAAATCCGAGATTACACGACGTTCGACTACGCTCGTTGGATTTAATGGAGGAGCGACAAGTACCATGGGGGAAATCACACTACCAGTATATGCTAAAGGAATCAACAGACAGACGAAGTTCAACGTCGTCGACTGTTCATCAGCTTATAACGTCATCCTTGGGCGACCATGGATCCACGATATGAAAGTTGTACCTTCGACGTATCATCAAACCTTGAAATTCCCCACGTAATGGGGGGTACAGGAGATCAAAGGCGAAAGAAAAGTTGCTAGGGAATGTTACAAAGTCTCTTTGAAGCCCCCGAAGCAGACAGTATAGCAATTACAGAACCAGGACGTTCCTGGGACCGACGACGATTATCGCTTGGAAGTTGTCGTACTAAACCAGGATAAGCCTGATCAGATGGTCTACATAGGTTCGACACTCGATCCATCCTTCAAAAAACGACTAATTTCTTTTTTGCAGGACCACTATGATTGCTTCGCATGGACGCATGAAGATATGGTAGGCATCGATCCGAGTATTATTTCTCATAAACTCAACGTCGATCCATCATTCAAACCCGTTCAACAGAAAAGACGAAAATTTGCTCCTGAGAGAAATAAAGTTATCAACGACGAAGTTGATAATTTGCTTAAAACAGGAAAAATACGAGAAGTCAAGTATCCAGATTGGCTCGCCAACGTTGTTGTCATCCAAAAGAAAAATGGTAAATGGAGAGTGTGCATTGATTTCACAGACCTTAACAAGGCCTATCCAAAAGATCCATTTCCATTGCCACACATCGATTCTATGGTCGACGCTACAGTTGGACACGAATTACTCACTTTCATGGACGCATATTCTGGATATAACCAGATATTGATGCATTCCGACAATCAGGAAAAAACGGCTTTCATGACAGATAAAGGTATTTATTGTTACAAGGTAATGCCTTTTAGTCTTAAGAATGCAGGTTCGACGTATCAACGGCTAGTAAATATGATGTTTAAAAAGCATTTGGGCGACACTATGGAGGTATACATCGACGACATGCTCGTCAAATCGAAACATACAGACGATCATATAGGACATTTGAAGCAATCGTTCGACATTTTGCGTGAATACAAAATGAAGTTGAATCCGACAAAATGTTCTTTTGGAGTTCGAGCTGGCAAATTTCTCGGTTATATGGTTACACGACGAGGAATCGAAGCTAATCCAGACCAAATTAAAGCAATTATCGAGCTAAAATCACATAGAAATTTTAAAGAAGTCCAACGTCTAACAGAACGTGTAGCAGCGTTGAACAGGTTCATCTTTCGGTCGTCCGACAGATGTCACCTATTCTACAACGTCCTGCGAAAAAAATAAAGGATTCGAGTGGACTGATAAGCACGAGGAGGCGTTGCAACAACTCAAGAAATACATGACATCACCTCCCTTCCTCTCTAAACCTGAGAAAGGTGAAGCTCTTCAACTCTACCTGGCCGTCAGCATTAATTCGGTAAGTGCAGTCCTTATACGAGAAATCGATGGACGGCAATTGCCAATCTACTATGTAAGTAAAACTCTACTAGATGCTGAAACCAGGTACTCGTCTATAGAAAAACTCTTGCTTTCGTTAGTCATGGCCGCTAAGAAGTTACGGCATTATTTTGAATCACATCCTATAACGGTGGTAACTAACTTTCCATTAAAGTCTGTGTTAAGAAAACCTGAACTAACAGGACGGTTAGCTAAATGGAGCATCTACCTCAGCAATTATGATCTGGATTTCAAGCCCAAAACGGCGATCAAATCACAGGTCTTGGTAGATTTTGTTACAAATTTCAGTCCAGAACTAGAAGAAGCGACGACGTCCAACGAGTTAGTTGTGGCGACTTTGCACGACACTACTTGGACGCTCGACGTCGATGGTTCGTTGAACATACGAGGAACAGGCCTGGGTGTCGTCCTGTAGTCCCTACAAGGGGGAAAATAGTGTATTCCATACGGTGCGACTTCAAAGCAACAAATAATGAGGCAGAATACGAAGCACTGATTGCAGGAATGAAAATTGCTCATGACTTGGGGGTAACATGTCTACATGTCCGGAGCGACTCGTCCTTAGTTGTTAACCAAGTTAATGGAGAATTTGCAGCAAAAGACTCAAGGATGATTGCTTATTATAAAATAGTAAAGGAAGAAGCAAAGAAGTTCAGTCGCTTCATAGTCGAACAGGTACCAAGAGATCAGAACACTCAAGCTGACGCATTAGCCAACTTAGGATCAGCACTTAGTCAAACAACATTCGACAATATCCCAATAGTCCACCTTGCAACACCAACAATCAAAGACGACGTTAATGATCTGGTCGCACCAATTGAGGAAGAAAGCTCCTGGTCGGACGACATTAAAAATTATATAGAGAACGATCAATTTCCTGATGACAGAATGGAAGCAAGAAATGTCAGGTTTAAAGCATCAAGGTACGTCATGATCAGAGGACAATTATATCGAAGATCTTCGACTGGTTTGAATCTACGATGTATTACCAACAAGACGCAAGTCCAGAAAATCCTACAAGATATTCACGATGGTGAATGTGGAAATCATTCAGGAAGTCGCAGTCTAGCCAACAGGATATCGCGACAAGGTTACTATTGGCCGACATTAAGGCAGGATGCGATCAGGTATGTATAGTCGTGCGACGCATGTCAGCGACACGCAGGTATGTCTCATAAACCATCTGAACTATTGCACTCGACATTGATTCCATGGCCCTTTATGAAGTGGGGAATGGACATTGTTGGGAAATTACCACCTGCCCCAGGGCAAAAGGTATTTCTTCTAGTTTTAACAGATTATTTCTCTAAATGGATAGAAGCAGCGGCTTTCTCCCAGGTTCGGGATAAAGAATTCGTTTATTTTATCCAAACTAACATTATTTGCAGGTTCGGAATTCCTTCCGAAATAACGTGCGACAATGGGACGCAATTTATAAGTGGTCGGACACGAAGATTCTGTGAAGAAAGAAACATCAAGTTGGTAACATCTACACCTCGATATCCATAGTCGAATGGACTAGCCGAGTCAAGCAATAAAACTATTATCAATTCAATCAAGAAAAGACTCAAAGCTGCCAAAGGAAAATGGGTGGAAGAATTACCTTCCGTTCTATGGGCTAATCGTACGACGCCACGTACGTCCACAGGACAAACCCCCTTTTCATTAGTCTATGGATGTGAAGTTGTGTTACCTATTGAGGTACGACTACCGACTTCAAGGCATACGTCCGTTGAGCATAACTTGGTCGACTTAAGTTATGACCTCAACGCTTTAAAAGAGCTTAGAGAAGTTGCGCACATTCGCATGGCGGCACAGAAACAAGTGGTCGAGCGACATTTCAACAAAAATGTTCAAATCAAAGTTTTCCAAGAAGGTGACTACGTTCTACGTCGAGTATTTCAAAATACTCAAGAGGTCAATGCAGGTAAGCTTTCCACTAAGTGGGAAGGTCCTTATCAAATCTCTAGTGTCGTGGGTAAAGGAGCTTATAAAATCCAAACCCTCGACGGTCGAGATATCCCACGAAGCTGGAATGCAGCTCATTTAAAGAGGTATTTTTTTTAAAACTTCATATTTATTTCCTTCGATTATTTCTTAAGAAAGATTACTGACTTAAGCATCGGATAGTCGTTGGTCAAACCAACGACCACCAAACTAATGTTGTTTTTCGCAGGAACGCACGACTTATTTAAAAACTTTGTGTCGAGTAATACTAATGCGATCGCACGTATATGATCGATCGTAATTAATGACAAAGGTTAATTTCTACATTCAATGTTCAATACTTAGAATCGAAAATCATTATTACAAACTGCTTTTGGTTGATCGAAGATTTCAGTGGATTACTTTATAAATGGTGATGTGATTGGATGTCTGATATAGTGTAGTTATCTATTTACGTAAAGTTACTCGACGTACGATAAATTATAAAAACAAGTAATAAGCGTCGACGAACAAAAAGAACTTTTTTCATTAAATGTTCAAAAAAAAGGACGACCACAGACGGCCGACCCTTAATGTTAAGTTCAAAGAACAAAAAAGTCAAGTAGGAGGAACGTCAGGTTGTCCCTAGGCGACGATGGTCTCCTCTGCTGCCACCTCTCCCACACCATCGCTCTCCTCCAAGTCGTCATCTTCGTCAAGGTCCCTTTCGGCACCTACAGTATCAAGGTAGGTCTTGAGTTCATCAGCGGTCGACGTCATGGGATTTTTTTCCATTTAGGTGACGTCTCATCAAGGTGGCTCGGTCCGTGAGACGAGAGAAAGTCTCTATTTGTTTGTTCTCTTCCTCCAGATCCTTGACGTCGTCCTCCAACTCTTCGACCCTCTTCTTGAGAGTCGCGATTTCATTGGCAGAAGTAGCAACAGCAGTGGCGGCCTGGATCTTCTCGATCTCCAATTTAGTCGAAGACGCCTCAAGCTCAAAGAGATGGTCCCTGAGCTTGACCTTCTCACGATCCGAAATCTCTAGCAGACTCCGGGCATCGATGAGTTCGGCCTTGAGGTTTTCGACCTTTGCTTTTTCAGCCTCGACCGCCTCTAGGGTGACTTTTTCCTTTTCAATAGCCTCGTCGGCCCTTTTCTTGACATCAGGAAAAGACGCCCTAAGACCTTCTGTCTGAGCATAGAAGCTCAGATAAGCCTGGAAAGCCTACAAGACAGAAAGAAAAAGTTAAGAATAAGATAAATGGGAAACAAGGAAAAAAGAAAATAAGTAAAGATTTACCATGAAAGAGAGACCAGCAGCGTGTGCCCCCGTGTCCTCGACCCGGGACTCCTTGTACCGATCATAAAAGGTCGGGAGGAGGAATTTTGCTAGGTGTGGAAAAATGACGTCTCTCTCAAGGACGTCATTAGCCATAAAGTCAAAGGGGAGAGTGGCTTTGAATATCGTCTCTCCCACTTTTTCCTTACTCTTATCCTCACTCTTAGAGGAAGAAGAAGGTGCGGCAAAGGGCTTATCAACGCCCGACACCCCCGACATTGGGGCGTCCTTCGTCGTCTTGGTCGAGCCTCCAAGCTCGACCCCAGCAACGGTTCCCTTCGGTAATGTCGTCCCTGCAAGGGACGACAGAGCAGCGTCGCCCATCTTCTTGGGCGAGAGTCGAGGTTTTCCTCGGACCCGTCTCACATCTGCCCCCGCAGAAGAAGCCGATCTCTTCCTCGATTTTTCCCTCCCCTGGCGGGCAAGCTCTAGCTGTTCGGCTCGTTTGAGGGCAGACGGCTTCATAGGTGCATCTCCTGGATAAGACAAGTAAGTTAGAGAAGAAGGGACGTACAATTCAAAAATATTGTCGAACGACGTACCAGTCATTTCTTCTTCTCTTTCTTCTTCTCCTTCCTTCCTCTCTTCCTCACGACAATGACCTTCAACAAATGTCGATTCTTTTACGAAGACAGCCTCTTCCTCTTCGTCATTCGGCCTGGCAGAAAATGAGCGATCGGCGATACTTCTCTCTAAGATCCTCTGAATCTTGTCGTGAGAATCGTGATTTGGCTTCACTTTAGTGAAGTCAATGACTATCAAACAGAAAAAGAAAAACATTAGAATAAACATTATAAAAAGTAGACAAACGCACGACAAAGCAGAAAAACCTACCTGACTCATTCCATCCGGACGACAACCATTGGCTGTCCTCGTCGCTCACAGATGCCACTTGGATGAAAACGTATTGGCGTTTCCAACCACGGTCGTTCACCGCGGTATTGTGCACCAGTACGTTATCCCCCTTTGTTCGAGGGAATAAGCTATATCTGTGATAATTATCCACTCGAACACTATAAGCAGTTAGGAGGTCGTTCAAATTAAACGGAGCCCCCCAATCGGCCGTAAGACGTTCGACCACCTAGACAATCCGCCAGAATTGAGGCATTAACTGCCCAGGCGTCAAGTCGAACGCATCTAAAAATAACCTGACCAAAGGACTAAATGGCCAGGAAAACCCTATCTTAAAGGGATACTCATATAGAACACAATATCCCTTCGGAACTTCATCCGGCCTTAAATCTTCCGGCGATACCAAGTTAACTCCATCTGGAATCTTGGCTAAATTTCTGAAATAGTCTATGTTTTCTTCTTCCCTATATATACTTACAGGCTCACTCGACATCTGGAAATCAGGGATGTTAAGAGTCGCACGCCAATAACTAAAAATATCCCAAGATTTCCTAGGCTTCCTGGCTATGGACTTCTTATGCATAAATAGACACAGAGGGAAGAACGGAAAATCGTACCTTAAATAGCGTTCTAAACCTCGAACTTAGAATGGAAGGGATCTTGGTTGCTCGGAAAGTATATCTCGCCAGAAGTATGAAATCTCTAAAGGGGTAAAACGTAAAAAAGGAAAAGATTAAGGATAATCCCTATTTATACTAAAAATCGGAAATCAAATCGTTAGGAAATCGAATCGCCAGAAATCGACGGTCAATAAGATTGACACGTGTCGTTCGTGTCAGACAACCACTCGAGTACACTCTACGAGAGCATGACACATGTCCTTCATTAAATGTCAAATTACTTTTATTAGCTGTCAAACTGCTTATTTTGTTAGAAGTGACGTCATCATTTAGTTGGAAACGAACCGATTCGGTTTTATACAAATTACTCGCGTTCTTTTTTGACATGTGTCTTGATTTTAAATTTAAATTTCAAAAATATTGCCGCTTGAATTTTAAATTTGGGGGCAAACTGTTTGGGTAAAAAATCCCAACGGTCTATAGTCGTACGACCGTCGATAGTGGACGCTCTTCCTTCGGGACAACCTCGACTAGGCAACCCAAAAACCCGTCTGGCAAGTTCTGTCGTACGACCTGATTACTGTTACTAATTTGCAACATACTTTATATTTTGTTTAATGCAGGATTTCAAGGACGTTTATGATGAGAGATCATAACGGAAGACGTTACCAATAACAACGGATATAACGGATGCTATCATCAATATCAAACGGTTACTTTATTAAAGATATGCATTCAAGACTTGCTAACGGACAATTGGAGTATAAATATGAAGATTGAACTTCACATTCGGGCATCTGATTCTGAAACCTTACAAGCTCACAAGTTACGCTCTCCAGTTAACTCAGTTTATCTCGAAATTCATAAAGCCTACTACTGTTTGTCACGCGACGCACGACTGAAGTCTAAGAACACACGACGCACGACCAACTTTACTTTATTGTATTATTTTACATTACATTTCATTTGTAACACTTGTTAACAAGGACGACGTCCCTGATTGACGTCCATAGTGCACGACGACTCACACTCGTCCGCGGTTTTTACCCATTTTAGGGGTTTTCCGCGTCACCAATTCTCTCGTCTCATTTATTTTAATCTTATTATTGTCATACGATTATCAAAGTTACTTTCTTTGGTTGGATTAAGCTCCACATTCACCTTAAATTTCCCTTGGGAGATTTTTGGCATAAACAACATTATATTATTAAGTCTAAATTAAACAAATTTATATAAAAAAATCATTATCAATCTCTCACAACCAACCAAAATCTTAATATAAATCGACAAAAAATAGAAAATAAAATGAAACGTTAAAATCGTGATGTATCTAGCGGCATTGCACGAGTACACTTCTAGTATTATATAAAAACGATACATCAATGTTTCAAGTAAGGAAAACCTAATAAACTAAAATAATTACAGAAAAAGAGAAAATATGATATACAATTTAAACTAAAAAATGGCTATACCACCTTGTAAAACGTCACCACTGCATCGGTCCTACGACCATTATGGGAAAGAAATTTCGGCGTCCTAGAGGCAGATGGTTGGTGCCCGTATTCGACTACCTGCCATCTAGCATAGTGATTGTGACTTCATTTGCGGTCATAGAATCATGTTTGCTCGAAGACTCTGTTTCAATATCCCTTTTTCCAATAAAAAATCCAGGATATTTCGGTTGCGGCAGTTTAGAAGTTTCATTGTTTAACATTAACACCACCTTTAACATACAAGGCCTATCTTTAGCATGTTCTTGAACACATAACAACCCGATTTGTATGCATCTCAATGCTTCATCTTCCACAAATTTGGGCCGAACTGATTCATCCACTAATTCTAAAGCCTTACCTTTTTTCCATAATGTCCATGTCTGAAAATTATCGTTCAGTTAAAGATACAACGATTTAAAATACAACAATGTAAATGAAAATAACTGTATTAGCAAGCTTTTTCAAAGAAAAAAAATATATATTATACTGAATAAATACTTTTGAATCGTTGTTGGTACTTACATGCCCAAGGAGGTTAAGTTCGCTACTTGTGTATGATGATCCTCTGTTCTTTTGACCACTTACTATCTCGATAACCAAAACCCCGAAACTGAAAACATCTGACTTTGTTGAGAAATGACCATCCATTGCATATTCTGGTGACATGTAGCCACTGTAATAATGTTATTTTGGAATAATAATGGGAAAAAAGAAACTAGTCTAAGAAGGAATGTGATATCATATATATATATACATATAATATATATATATATATATATATATATGTGTGTGTGTGTATATATATAGAGGTGGTTTCAATTGGAAACCATATTAGATTGAAAACTTTGGAAACCGTCAATTTTATTGGTTAAATTAATGAAATTGGTTCATAAAGTTGTTTAATATGATCAAGTTGTTTTATGTAATTCTTTTGTTAATGAAACTGTTTCATATATTTGTGTTTTTTTATGTAGTTTCATCTATTTTTCTCATTCTGATGAAATTGTTTCGTGTATTTTCGCAGTCTGATGAAACTTTTTCATTTTTACATAAAAAACACAAATATATGCAACCATTTCATCAATAAAATAATTATATGAAACAATTTCATCAAATTAAACAATTTCATTAACTTAACCAATGAAATCGAGGGTTTCCACGGTTTTCAAAATTAGAGTGGTTTCCATTTGACAGCTCCCCCATATATATTGCATAGTTTGTACAAATTGTTTGGGTTGCAAAAGAAACGCACCCTATATATATATATATATATATATATATATATATATGCAACCCAGTAAAAAGTTACAACTCGTGCAACCTTCATCTAAACCGTCCATTACATTTGGGTCTCATTGATTCTCTAAATGAATTTACCTGGTTCCATCGAATTTTGTTGAATTTATGCAAAATATGTCAATTCACATAACAGTTCCTGTGATGTATCAGATGAAAGTGGTACATTCATGAAATGAAACAGTATGCATTCCATGACATTTAATGATATATAAATATGTATGTATAAAGGACAACGATATGATACTTACTATGTTCCAACCACTTTCTTTGTTTGTGCTTCCGTTTGATCACTCCCGAAAATCCGTGCCATACCAAAATCTGATATCTTCGGGTTCATTTTCTTATCAAGCAAAATGTTACTTACTTTGAGATCTCGATGAATGATTTTAAACCTAGAATCTTGATGAAGATAGAGAAGCCCTCGAGCAATCCCGCCTATAATATCAACTCGCAGTTGCCAATTGAGGTTCATGCTTTTCTCTTTTGCTATAACAAATGTCAAAAAACGTGTTAGATTTCAACGACAGAGTACAAATGTCAAATAAAAAAGAACCAAAGTTTATAAGAAACTTACAAAAAAGAAACTTATCGAGACTTTTGTTTTCCATGAACTCATAAATTAACAACTTCTCTTCGACTTCAATGCAACAACCTAATAACCGAACAAGATTTCTATGTTGGAGTTTTGCGATTAATCGAACCTCGTTTGTAAGTTCCTCAATCCCTTGATCCGAAACTTTTGAGAGCCTTTTTACAGCTACGACTTCTCCTCCGGGTAACGTACCCTGATTTTATCACCAACAATAATATAATATTCTTTTTCTTGATGTGTATCAGCTGATTTCTAAAATATGTGTATTGTACAATACTTTACCTTATAAACACACCCGAATCCACCTCGCCCGAGTTCATTTGCGTCGGAGAAGTTGTTTGTGGCCATAGCTAATGTTATAAAGTCAAACAACGGTAGGTCGAGTTCATCCATGTCGGTTTTGCCATTGGTTCTTTCTTGTGGGCCTAATATAGATCGTACGAAAAAACACATTAGGCACATATACATCATGGTCACGCTACAACAAAATTGGTTTCATAGGACGCCTAGAATGTTTAAGCTACCTAATATAATAATTTATAGAACTTAAGTTTATAGTACAAAACTATAAAACATCATATTTAAAAGCGTTACAATAGGTTAATAGGACATTTTTAGGCGTTTAAATAAGTTTTTAAGACGCTTTTAAAATAAAATGTCGTATTAGTTATTTTATCAAAAGTGTCGTATTAATTATTTTATCAAAATGTCTTATAAACCCATCTTTTTATAGGATATTTGTGTTTATAAGACAATTTTTCAAATACTATCGTATACAATAGCTAATACGATATTTTATTATAAAAGCATCCTAAAAAACTTGTTGAAATACCTAAAAGCATCATATATATCTATTGTAACATTTTTATATAGATATGACCCTTTTTAGTAGGTCATATAAACTTAATTAAGTCCTATAAATTATTTTGATTATAAAGTTCATACATTTTAAGTATCCTATAAAATCAATTTTGTTGTAGTCTCAATGTGTCATAGTCTATTTTGACTTTCTTTTTAAATAAACATTTATCGCTAAATTCAAAGTTTACAAAAAAAAATCGAAGATTCTTTTTCTTCTCCTCCGTTTTTAAGATTCCGTTAGAGATCTAAAATTATAAGCGAAGGTGCTTGACTTGTAAAGTGAAAATTACCTCTTCTAAGCGCAATGGATTTCTTCAATCGTTGTGTATTCTTCCTTTTCAGGTAAATGAGTACCGAAAGAGTGATTAGCCCTACACATGCACCGACAACGATGGCGACAATCTTGACAACATTTTTTCCTTTTTTAGAATTTTTGGTTGTTGGTGATTGGACTGCAATGAACAAAATCATAGTTACAACTAGTTTGTGTATCTAAAAACTCCTACTACAGTTCATGCCTTTGAAAATGTCTAAGATCGTCATGTCCATTCTTAGTTGATCTGATCTGGTAAGTGAAAACATAATGTTGGCGAGGCCGATACTTGGTCAGATCAGTATTTAGGCAAAATTATGATGATGACCGAGTCAGCAATGGTGAGGAGTATGTAAACAACCTCTAAGTTAAGCATTTATGATCCTGACATTTTATAGGTCTTGAACGAGATGTAAAAAAATGACCCTTAGTAAGTCTGAAAAAATCTTTAATATTTTGTTTTTATCATCAGAAATAACGTTGATATCAAGAAATACTAAAAATTCATATAAAACCAGAGTATTCATAGACACAAAATTAATCAATAACTATTTCTAAATTAATATTATCCACCATTTTATTTTTACATAACATCATCAATTCATTTCACCACCAAAAGCATCCTATGACGTACATGTAATATATTAAATGACATCATTTGGGGTCACAATGTTGATTATTCGAAGTAACACTTTACGTAAATCAATATAAATCAGTTGGGTTTCCATCTCACATCAGGTTAATGTTCTTCATCATTGTTTTATACTTTTAGGGTTAAAACAAACTTTTCTCGAAACCATCATCAATCTTAGAATCAAAAAGATAATAAGTAGTCAATAATGTATGAAAAAACATCGATAGTTTTGAAAATCTTAAATATAGATATAAGTTGAATCATCTTATATGGTTGACATTTTTTTTCTCCAAAAGGTAGGAGTATATTCTAATAAAAAAAATACAATTCATGAGGATAGAATAATCAAAAGAGTTGGTGCAAGACGAATGATGAAGAATATACCAAAGTTTTCTAGGCAAGTGGTTTTAGACTTTGGTATTAGATAAAAAACATAGAGAAACAATAAACAATATTATAAAATAAACCACCAATTAACTTTTTACATATTTTTTTTCCTAATATAATATTAGAGTAAACTACGATTTTCGTCCCTGTGGTTTGATGTTTCTAACGATTTTCGTCCCTAGTTTTTAAAAACTGTTTTTTTCGTCCCTGTGGTTTTCATTTTGCTTCTATTTTCGTCCCTCCATCCAATTCCTTTAAATATCAAGGTTAACTCATCCAAAAAATTTACATATTTGGTCCTTGTAGTATTCCAACTTTTACATTTTTATCTTTAAATTATACAGTTTACATTTTTTTGTACTTTTTACTTTTTCTTTCTTTGTTATATTTCATGAAGACATTTATTTTTCTATTAACTATATTAGATATTTTCAAAATTGTTATAACTTTAATTATAAAAATAATCAAATAATTTCATTAAAATTATTGACAAATACATGACATTGTTTTTTCAATGGTTTAGGTTGAAATCTCGTAAATTTAATATTTTTTTATCTATTGGTTTATTAAAACTTTTTATTCATTTTAAATTACCATTATTGGAAGAAGTTTAATAAAATTCGAGAAATAAGTTAGTTTTATTTTATAACAACCCGATTGTTGTTTTATTAAATGCATTTTACTCCCATTATTCCATATTTTCATTTAAACTTTATTTTTCATTATTTAATCAAATTTGTTTAATATTTAAATTAAACACACACATACATATATATATATATACACACACACGCACGCACAAAGGTTCTAAATAGCGTGAGACTTAAAGTTTGTGTCTGATATCACGTTAACTTTGTGGCACACCATGACCAAATATGTGCTTTTTGTAACATCATATTGAATTTTTCTTATCATTTTATTGCCTTTTTTTGTTTTTAATATATAACCTAATCTGAAATGTTCAGTATCATTAACTCATTGATTAATTATAGAAAACAAAGGTTTATATGTATAACATTATAAACGATATATAAATTTGCCGCCACAAGTCATGTCTCACGCTATTTAGAACCTTGATATATATATATATATATATATAGTCGTATTCAAACGAGAACAATACTTGTTTAAAATAACACGAGAACTAACAAATTATTAGTGATTTTACATTAACGCACAAAAAAGGATTTTGGTCGTGACTTCAGGTCCGCGTGACTTTTTTGCACGTTAATGTAAAATCACTAATGAATTTACTAGTTTTCGTTTTATTTTAAATAGTTATTGTTCTCATTTGATCATCTCTCCCTCTCTCTCTCTCTCTATATATATATATATATATATATTTGTACGTATGAGTATTTAATTTTGATTAATTAATAAAAAATAAATTTTAAATGAAAATATGGAATAATGAGAGTAAAGTGCAATTAATAAAATCAACAGCCGGTTGTTATAACACAAAACTAATTTTTTCTCGAATTTTATAAACTTCTTCCAATAACGGTAATTTAAAATGAATTAAAAGTTTTAATAATCCAATAGATAAAAAATATTAATTTTACGAGATTTCAACCTAACATTTGGAAAAAAAAAATGTCATGTAATTGTCAATAATTTTAATAATTATTTGATTATTTTAATAATTAAAGTTATAATTATTTTGAAAATATATAATATAGTTAATAGAAAAATAAATGTATTCATGAAATATAATAAAGAAAGAAGAGTAAAAAGTAAAAAGTAAAAAATGTAAACTATGTAATTTAAGGATAAAAATGTAAAAGTTGGAATACTACAAGGAATACAAGGACCAAATATATTTAAAGGAATTGGATGGAGGGACGAAAATGGAAGCAAAATGGAAACCATAGGGATGAAAAAAACAGTTTTAAAAGACCAGGGACGAAAATCGTTAAAAACATTAAACCACAGGGACGAAAATCGTAGTTTACTCATAATATAATAAATGGTTGGTCCCTTAATATAGTACAAAACTCTTTTCGGGTCCTATCGATACTAAAAAAATTTGTGTCTGTTTTATTTACTAAATTTTTTTTTTGCTACTAATATATACGACTGTTACGTAACGTACCTAGATCAGAAGCTGCAACTCGGACATAAAGATCTTGTCCACCACCTTCATCGATATTTTCGCTACCACTTTCGGACTCGACATACTGCCTCGTGTCCGTAAGATCCACCGCCCAAATCGCGCAACCCGACCCGCCACGAGTAACGTTCATATTAGCATAAGCTCTACACGAACAATCCCGTTTGCAACTCTCACGACACATGCTCAAATTCATCGTTTTATCAACGAATGCCTTCGATGCCTCGGGCAATTTCATGTTCTTCAATTGAAGAAACACGTCCGACCCGCAATCTAATTTGGAGCTCTGAACACACCCGCCTGACACGTCTTGTAGCTCAAACCAAGCTCGTTCGTCTCTGGGCCGTAATCCGTCCAAACACCTGCACACCGGAAAACGGTTTGCGTCACAAATGCCGAACGTTCCGCAATGCCGGAAGTTATCACATTCGTCCCGAGGGAAAAACCAGTATAAAATCCAAGTCTTCGTTGTTTCGGCCCAGTTGTATCTATGAATGTGGCCCGAAGAATTTATAATCAGTCTCGAATGCATAGAAGCGTTTAGCATCGTGTATGAATAATAAACGTCATCGTACGTCATCTGAAACTCGAACTGCATTTGCATTATGCTCACCCCCTTCATCTCCGGTATCCCGCTAAACCTCCTCCCGTTAAACGGCCCGCTCCGGGAAATCTTCCTTTCCTTATTCCATATGATAATCTCCGGGAAACCGGTGATACTCATTTCTAACGAATAGTCGCCGGAAGCCGGATCGTTGGTGGTCTTCCACGACTTGATAAACCGATTGATCCCGCGGCTCAACCCGAGTTTCATCCCGGGTAATAGAGTATCCGTCGGGTAATCAAAGCTCTGCCAGATGTAATTCTCGGGGTCGTCGTCGTTTTCGCAACGAACGACGAAGTTACCGGAGTCGAGAAGTTGCGCCACCGTGTCGACCCCCGCGGTCGACCGGTTGGACGACCAGACTACGGTTTCGGCTCGATCTACGAGGCTTATGTTGTCGTCGTCGTCGATCGTTAGTTTCGCAAACGACGACGTAACGGGGGCGTCTCGATTTGCTAACCAAACGTACGTTCTCGGTTGGATTTGGCGGTACCAAATCCCGAGGTACAGATTATCGTTGCGTAAATCAAAGAAACCCAACTCAAAAACTTCACCAGATGAGACTAGGGTTTGATTGATGGTGAGTGGTTGTGTGGGTGTGATGATATCATTGGCTAGAGAGAGAAAAGGGATGTAGAGAGAGAAAATGAAGATGATGATGACGTCACCATGGCTATGTAAGGTTTTCATTCTCAAATGTTCACTAAGCACAAACAAAAAATGAAAGATGAAGGTGCATTCTTTTATACTAGAGTAAATTACGTTTTTAGTCCCTTTAGTTTGTTAAAAATTACTACTTCGGTCCGTGTTGTTTCAAAGTTATAACTTTTACCCTTATGGTTTCTAATTCTTGTTATTTATGTCCTTGAGCCTAACTCCAACTTTTAACGGATTTGTTTAACAACCATTACAAATCAATTGCAAAAAGAATTACGAATCAACTTGAAATAGAGGACCAAGGGAAAACCTCAAAGAAATAGAAAACTAAGGAACACTCTGGTAGCCTTTAATCTGAATGGTATGCATTTGTGCATACAAGTAAGTTAAGTTGTTTTTCTGGTTTTTATGCACGTGTGCATGTTACAAATTATATGTATGCATAAGTGTATACTTGTGTAGATGAAGGGCTACCGGGGTGTTCCTCAGTTTTCTGTTTTTTTAGGATTTCCCCTGAACCTAACCATATTATAGTAATATATAAAGTAGTAAATGTAACCACTTGGGTTGTGGCGTACTGGTAAAGCCTTTGGGGGATGTAGTGGAAAATCTCATCTACCTAAGGTTCAAATCCAGGCGCTGTCAAAGCCATTGTGGCCATGGAGGTTCTCCTGCGATGACTCCAGGCCATTCGTGGTCGCCCGAGGATTAGTCGGTGCACATAAGTTGACCCGAAAACCCACGGTTACAAAAAAAAAATAGTAAATGAATGTTGTAATGGTGACTATTTTTAAAAGTGTAAATGAATTGTAGGTGTATAGATAGTGATTATAAAAGCTGATATTACACAATTAAAAGTATAAATGAATCGCATGTATGTGGATGGTCTACGTATAAGGTGTAAAATAAAGCAAAGAATTGTCATAAGGACAAAAACAACTATAAGTTATAAAATATAAAGACGAAAAGAACAAGAACGATGAATTATAAATTTTAGAGATAAAAAATCATTATTTGAAAAAATATGTAAAATAATAAATTTCAACAAACTACAAGGACTAAAAACGTAATTTATTTGTTATACTATCTAAATGGTGAATAAAACCATCGACTTAAAGAAAAAATTTAATACAATTTTCACGTCGGATCTAATAAGTACTTAGAATTTATCGTTTATTTATAATAATATTTATGTAGTTTATTAAATTATATATTAATATAAAAAAATATATTTTAATTAAATAACAAAAAAAATTGAATTTAAAATCATTTATTATGTTCTGTTGTAACGTAAAGTAAATCAGTTAAATTAAATTAAATATTATATTTTGATTTATAAATTATTTTTATAATTTAATAAAATAATAATTAAATGTTTGTATATAAGAATATAAGATCGTTAAAAGTATGCATTAAGCTACAAATTTCACGATTTATAACTTAATAAATAAAAAATAGAAATAAATGATAAACTATATATTGTTTTATAACTGAAATTATATTTTACAAATTCATACTCCTTTTATAAACAGATATGAGATGATAAAAAAAAATGTAACATCGATATTGATATAAGATTAACAATGATAAATTACCTTAATTTCTTATATAAAAATGTATCATAATATCACTTTTTATCTACGTATCACTTTAAAATTTTCTTTAAAAAACATCGTAGTAAATGGTCTATTATTAATTATTTGTAAATTTTCTTCAAGAATTTCGCTATCAATCGGTCCAAAAACCATAAAAATTTTCTATCATCTCATGACCGCAATCGTGGTCATGAAGAAACCCTTTTGATACGTACGATGACTAAGATTTGAATTTCAGTATCAGTAAGTTCAAAATATAAGATATATATGAAACTTGATCGTCATTGCTTTTTTCGTGTTTTTTGGAACAAATAGTCCCCTTCTTAGAAGGAAGTACGAATTTCTGGCAAATTCTTTGTTAATTTTAGATTTAAAACAAAAAACTAAAATCAAAGTCTTTTAAAAACATTTTGTTTAGTTTGACGTAATGTTTACGAGAGATTAGGATTTCGTAGAAAGATTTGGATTTTGGAAGGATTTATAATCTTTGGTGTGTTTGTTTTATATGATTTGGAATGATATTTCTTTACATATAATTTATAAAAACAAATTATAAATAATTAAACTGTCATTTATTATTTGATGAGTAAATTACATTGTGGGTCCATGTGGTTTACTCAAAATCTGGATATGGTTCCTATTTTAAAATTAGTACGCCAAGGATTTCTGTGGTTTGCATTTCGTTGCACTCTGGGTCCCTGTGGTTTGTATTTCGTTGCACTCTGGGTCCATAACCAAAGGGACCCAGAGTGCAACGAAATGCAAACCACATGGATCCCTGGTGTACTTATTTCAAACCACAGGGACCAGAGAGCAACTAAATG
This sequence comes from Arctium minus, assembly GCA_954870635.1. NCBI lineage: Eukaryota > Viridiplantae > Streptophyta > Magnoliopsida > Asterales > Asteraceae > Arctium > Arctium minus. Next base: position 73,761,337 of record OX941094.1, on the reverse strand, counting down.
CAAACCACAGGGATTCTGGTGTACTTATTTCAAAATAGGGACCATATCCAGATTTTGAGTAAACCACATGGACCAGAGTGTAATTTACTCTTATTTGATTATTAAGAAATAATGTTATGAAATCATTATTACAAAAGAATCTTATGAAATTCCTTACCAACTACCTCATGGATTTCACAATCCAATGTTTGTAGAAAAAGTTAACCGAAAAATGAGCTAAATAACGATCCTTTTTTCGGTTAATCGAACTGTTTAACCCAAAAATCTAATAATCCGAAACCGTTTAATCCAAATCTCATTCGGTTTCGGTTTTTTTACACCATAAAAACCATGGTGCAAATACGCACATATATTGTACTAAAACTATTGTTGTTAAATATCGATAACACACTGATAACTAAAATCCAAATAAATAATCAAAACATTTAACATGCATAATTAAACATACACCGGTTGCATATCCCCCGTGGGAACAAGTCCATGAAACTCACGTGGATTATCGAGTGTTTGAAGAACAAGCTGATTGTGCGAGATATCAGCGAGCACCTACACAATGAAACATTGGTACTAAATGTCCTTTGTTACTCCTAACCAATGATGATAACTTATGTGAACAGATAAATGTCCATTCTGGTCGAAAAATTGTGTTGTAAGGTCCGACATGTAGATTGTCCATCGTATCAGGCTCCAGGTCGACAAAAACGACCCTCGAGGTGTATCGTCTATCGGTTCATTGCAAACAACCTCCCAAAACGTTGCACCTCTTGAGTTATTAGACAAACTTTGTATACTTAGAGGGTGTAGTCTGTAAATATTTCTCTTATAAATACTCTTGTATTCTACCAATTACAATCATAATATACAAGACATCTTTACCAAGTCTATCTTGGTATCAGAGCCACCGCTCCAAAAACCCTAATAGCCGTCGCTCCAAAAAAAAACCCGGCGTGAACAGTGCTCCAGCGTACACAGTATATCCGGCGTGAACAGTACTTTCCGGCGTGAACAATACTTTCCGCGTGAACAGAACTTTCGGCGATCCTAATGGCAGCCCCTCTCGTAGCCTTTTCTTCTACCGAGAAAACTACCCACAACTCTCACAAGTTTGGTTTCACGTTGTCCGCTACAAATTATGGTTATTGGAAGGCTATGATCCAACCGTTTCTCATTACAAACGGTTTATTTGGATACGTTGATGGTACAATCCCATGCCCTATGCCGCTGATCACATCATCTGGAAAAGAAAAAGAAGCCGCTACTTCTACCTCTACGCCAAACCCTAGGCACGCGATTTGGATATCCTATGACACCCACGTCCGTATGCTACTCATGTCAACCATCTCAGAGGCATCTTTTCAACATGTTCAAGGTACGACTTCTCGTGTTCAAGGTACGACTTCTCGTGATCTCTGGTTGGCTCTTGAACGTGCTTACGCACCTCATAGCTCTTCAAGAGAGTTCACGTTGAAAACTCAGTTGTTAAAAATACAAATGAAGGGTGACGAGACCTCTTCAGCCTATCTTGCTAGGGCCCAAGAGTATGCCACTGCTCTTGCTAATATCGGACAGCCTATGTCAGAAAAAGACATTGTTATGCTAGTGGTTGCAGGTCTTCGGGATGAATATAACGGAGTCAAACAAAGTCTCCTTGCAAGACAATTCACGGCTGTGTTTTCAGAACTTCCTGGACTTCTGGCCGATCATGAGTTTTTGATACGGAAACCGGTTCCAGACGTTACCCCAGTTCAAGCATTCAGGGCTGCTACAGCAGCCGGTTCCTCTCTCCAAACTGATACAGTTCAAGCCTTGCAACAACTTGTTTCACGCCTTGGCTTCCAACTACAACCGGTTTCCAATATATCATCCACACCGACTTCTCAGGCCTTTTACACAAACCGATCTGGTCCCTCTAATAGAAGTCGTGGTCGCGGTCGTGGAGGTCGTAGTAACAACTTTAATCGAAACTGATCAGGAGGAGGAAATCGCAATCCAGGTCAGTTTAATTGGGCTTCTAACCAAAACACAGTTTATGGCACATGTAACAGGTGTGGAATTGGACATGTTCCATCACAATGCCCGAACCGCGACCCATCTACCTTTCGGACGAGACAACCGACCGCCAATTACGCTGATTATCTCTCACAAGCGTCCACCTCTTGGCTTCCGGACACAGGTTCAAACAACCATGTTGCACCGGATATGACGGGTTTTGATTCTGCCAAATCCTACTACGGGGATGACAGTCTGCATGTTGGTAACGGTAAGGCCCTTCCTATCCTACATATTGGTTCCTCACGCCTTTATTCACCAAACAAAACCTTTTACCTAAACAATGTTCTTCACGTCCCTGGAATCAAGAAACAGCTTTTGTCTGTCCAAAAATTCTGTCACGATAATCATGTCTATTTTGAATTTCACTCTGCTTTTTTTGTTGTTAAGGACAAGTCAACACACACTACCCTCCTCATGGGTCCAAGTGACGGTGGACTCTACTCAATCAACCTTCCAACAAATCAACCCCTTCCAAAAGTTGCTTTCTCAACAGCCCGAGCCACCACAACCACCTGGCACCAAAGACTCGGACATCCACATTCCCAGCTGTTTCAGACTATGCTTTCCAAATATTGTTTACCTATTTCCAATAAGACTTTTGATTTTCATTGTAATTCCTGTTTGATTGGGAAATCTTCCGAACTCAATTTATTGTCTTCTGATTATAAAAGCTCTCATGTTCTAGATTTAATCTTTTGTGATGTTTGGGGTCCCGCACCGGTAACCTCGTTTGATGGTCATAACTACTTTCTCTTATGTGTTGATCATTTTTCCAAATTCATGTGGTTATTTCCTTTAAAACGAAAATCGGTTGTGTTTGATGTGTTTAAATGTTTTGTCACCATGGTTGAACGTCAATTCTCCACCACAATTAAAACAGTCCAAACCGATTGGGGGGGTGAATTTCGAAATTTATCACAATTCTTCTCCTCTATTGGCATTATTCACCGTCTCTCTTGCCCTCACACGAGCGAACAAAATGGGGTTGTCGAGAGACGTCATCGTCATGTTGTCGAAACCGGACTCACTCTCATGGCTCAATCTCATGTCCCAAACCGTTTTTGGCACTTTGCCTTTGAAACCGCGGTTTATCTTATAAACCGAATGCCGTCACGAACAAACTCAACCATTTCTCCCTTTGAACATCTCTTTAAACACAAACCCGACTTCTCGTTTCTTCGAGTCTTTGGATGCCAATGTTACCCTCATCTTCGCCCATATAATCACCACAAGATGGATCTATGATCCACTTCTTGTATTTTTCTTGGCTATAGCACCGCACATCATGGATATCGATGTTTTGACCCCGACACCGAACGCATTTACATTGCCTGTCACGTTCGGTTCTATGAAAACTCTTTCCCTTTTTCTACACCTCCTACCACAACCTCCACATTCTCTCCCAACAACCCCTATATCTCCTCCTATCCTACGTCCATACCTGCCACACAAACAACCACACCTACTCCTACAACTTCCTCACCAAACTCCTCTTCTCAACCAAACATCCCTCTACATACTACTCCTCCACAACCGACCAGCCCCTTACCAACTCACACCTACTCCCGTCGCACCCCCACCGACACTCATACCACCACAACTCCTGCCTTTGACAAGTACACCACCACTCCAGCAGCCCCTACCTCTCCAATCCCTCCTCCAACACCTACCCATCCAATACCAGACCAACAACCACAACCCCCACCTCGACCACCATCCCTCCTTCCCAGCCCTCAAGACCAGCCCATCTTCGGAAAATCCAAAAAAGACAAAACCATACGACCCATCAGCCTTTCACACATCCACCAATACCTCATTCCAAGAACCAACCACCTTTGTCGTTGCCAACAAAGATCAGAACTGGCGTAAAGCTATGACGGATGAATACTCGGCTTTAATCCTAAATGGCACTTGGAGGCTTGTTCCTCGTGTTCCCAAAGCCAATGTGATCGCTTGCAAATGGGTTTATAAAATCAAGAGAGATCAGCATGGGGCGATTCAGCGCTATAAAGCGCGTCTTGTTGCAAAAGGTTTTAACTAGCAACCGGACATTGACTATACAGAAACCTTCAGTCCAGTGGTAAATTCCACCACTATTCGAGTTGTTCTTTCACTCGCGGTTACCAACCAATGGTCTCTCAAACAGCTTGATATACAAAATGCCTTTTTACATGGTGATCTGAAGGAAACTGTGTATCTGCAACAACCCCAAGGTTTCGTTGATCCGCGCAAACCGGATCATGTGTGTCTGCTTCACAAGTCTGTATACGGTCTCAAACAGGCACCGAGAGCTTGGTTTCAACGACTTTCTTCGGCTCTGATCTCTCTTGGTTTTCGGGATTCCAAAACGGATCCTTCATTATTTATTTACTCGGCTCATGGTACACTTATGTATATGCTTGTGTATGTCGATGACATTATTTTGACAGGAAACAACAATAAAGCCATCGACCACATCGCTCATAGCCTGAGCAAGTCATTTGCAGTCCAAGACATGGGGCCCTTATCATACTTCTTGGGCATTGAGGTTGCACGCCGAGACTCTGATCTCATTCTCTCTCAACGGAAATACATAAACGATTTGTTAGCTCGAGCAAACCTCTCACAATCAAAACCCGTTCCGTCGCCGTGTACCACCAGCGCAAACTTGTCTCTTGGTGATAGCGCTCATTTTGATGATCCGGTGAAATATAGACAGATGGTGGGTGCCTTGCAGTATGTTACGCTATCGAGGCCTGACATTACCTTTGCAGTCAACAAAGTATGTCAATTTATGCACTCACCCACTGTGAATCATTGGTCTGCAGTCAAACGTATCTTACGATACCTTCACGGTACGACGAGCCATGGTCTCTTAATCTCTCGTTCATCGTCCTCCGTGTTGCATGCTTACACTGATGCTGCGTTCAACTCCTTGAGTGCCTTTTCTGATGCAGATTGGACTGGCTGCCCAGATGACCATCGATCACGGGCGGATATGCAATATATCTTGGATCTAATCTTGTTTCGTGGGCTGCTAGAAAACAAAAGACTGTATCTCGGTCATCCACATAATCGGAATACAAGGCATTAGCAGATACGGTGGCTGAATTAACTTGGCTTGAAACCTTGTTACGAGAACTTCGCGTTCCAATGAAATCGGTTCCAACTCTATGGTGTGATAACTTGGGAGCCACATATCTGTCTGCGAATCCTGTCTTTCACGCGCGAACAAAGCACGTAGAAGTTGATTTTCACTTCGTTCGAGAAAAAGTTGCGCAAGGAAAATTGTCGGTTCAATTCATTTCAACACATGATCAAATAGCCGACGTCTTCACAAAGCCATTGTCATCTGAGCGTTTTCTTTTTTTGAAGTCCAAGCTAAGAGTCGATTCCCGGCCTTAGCTTGAGGGGGAATATTAGACAAACTTTGTATACTTAGAGGGTGTAGTCTGTAAATATTTCTCCTATAAATACTCTTGTATTCTACCAATTACAATCATAATATACAAGACATCTTTACCAAGTCTATCTTGAGTTTGCAAAATTTCTCTCATTTTCTTGAAAAATAATTTGTTTTTACAAGAAAAGATTTAAAATTGAAGAAATTGGTTTGAGAGGCACAATGGAGATAGGGGTTTTTGTAGGATAAGAAAGGGCTGATGCTATAGCTTATATGCACCCTTACTTATATCAGAATCATATCAAATTATATATTAAAAATTGTAAAAAAAAAGTCTTGATAGTGATGTATGTGAGAAGTAAATTATTAGGTAGGGATCTACTAAACTTAGCCCACCCTAAGAAACGAAGGATGTTTCCTCACAAAAACTTTGACTTTCTTTTTCTTGAAAATCAAAAAAGTAATAATAATTGAGGAAAAAAAAATACTAAGATGCTATATTATGTAATACTAATAAAAAGTTAATTACAGACAAAGGAAAATATGATGTACAATTTATACTACAAAAAGGGCATACGTCATTTTCTGGAACGTCACCATCACACGATACGGGTTGTTAGTGCCGAGATTCGAACCCCAATCCTGACTTCTAGGATTCTCACTTATGGTAGCTAACCTTGTTTCGATTACCTACCATCTAGCATCGTGATTGTGACTTCATTTATCGTCATCGAATCATCTTGTTTGCTCGAAGACTCGTCTTCGATTTTTCTTTTTCCAATAAAAAATCCAGGGTATTTCGGTTGCGACAGTTGAGAAGTTTCACTGTTCAACATCAACAATATCTTTGACATACAAGGCCTATCTTCTTTCTGTTCTTGAACACATAACAGTCCTATCTGTATGCATCTGAGGGCTTCATCTTCCAAAAATTTGGCCCGAACGGATTCATCGACTAGTTCTAACGCCTTGCCTTCTTTCCATAATGTCCATGTCTGAAAAATTATCGTTTAGGTTAAAAAAATTACGACTTAAAAATACAAAGGTATAAATGCAATTAATTAGGAAAATATTTTGAAAATCTTATATACCATGGTACTTACATGTCCAAGGAGGTTAAGTTCGCTACTTGTGTACGACGATCCTCTGTTCTTTTGCCCACTTACTATCTCGAGAACCAAAACCCCAAAACTAAAAACGTCTGATTTTGTTGAGAAATTACCATCCATTGCGTATTCTGGTGACATGTAACCACTGTAATATTTTTTTCAGAAAAATACCGAGAAAAGAAAATTGTGTTTAGGAATGCATAAAGTATCATAATTATAGAATGCATAAAGAACAACAATATCGAACTTACTATGTTCCAACCACTTTCTTTGTTTTTGCTTCGACTTGATCGCTCCCAAAAATCCGCGCCATACCAAAATCAGATATCTTCGGGTTCATTTTCTCATCAAGCAAAATGTTACTTGCTTTGAGATCTCGATGAATGATTTTAAACCTTGAATCTTGATGAAGATAGAGAAGCCCTCGAGCAATCCCACGTATAATATCGAGTCGCAGTTGCCAATTGAGCTCCGTGCTTCTCTCTTTCTCTGTATCGAATTTCGAAAAACGCGTTAAACTTCAACGACAAAAATCCAAGTGTCGAATAGAAAAAGTTTATGAAAAATTTACCAAAAAGAAACGTATCGAGACTTTTGTTTTCCATGAACTCGTAAATTAACAACTTCTCTTCGACTTCAATGCAACAACCTAATAGCCGAACGAGGTTTCTATGTTGGAGTTTTGCGATTAATCGAACCTCGTTTGTAAGTTCCTCAATCCCTTGATCTGAAACTCTTGAGAGTCTTTTTATAGCTACGACTTCTCCTCCAGGTAACTTACCCTGATATCATCATCACCGACAATAACGTCAGTCTTTTTTAAACGTCTCTATAATATGACATTTTAAAAATAGTTGTATAGTACGATATTTTACCTTGTAAACACATCCAAACCCACCTTCACCAAGTTTATTTGCATCCGAGAAGTTATTTGTGGCCATAGCCAATGTCGTAAAATCAAACAAGGGTAGGTCGAGTTCATCCATCGTGGTTTCACCATCGGTTCTTTCTTTGGAACCTAATAATGATCATAAAAAATATATTACACACACATATATAGGGGCAGGTTCTTTTATGAATCTTAAATATTTTAGGAACCTAAGAACCACCTATTTTGTGAGTATTCATGATGAATTATTCATCATGAATATCTGTCACGACATTCATCATGAATATTTTATAGCGTTATTCATCATGAATACTCACATGGTTAATGAGTTCATATAATATTTAAGGTTCCTAAATAAACCTCCCTCTGTATATGTTATATATATCATGGACATACTGTTTTCACTAAACTAGTCACCCATTTTATCCCTAAATTCAAAAATTATATAGATTTTTTTTGCTGAAAAAATCTCTTTTTTTCTCAATTTTGAAGATTATAAAGTAAGGTGTTTGACTTGCAAAGTCAAAATTACCTATTCTACATGCAATGGATTTCGTCAACCGTCGCCTATTCTTCCTCTTCAAGTAAAGGAGTATCGATAGAGTGATTAGCCCTACACAAGTACCGGCAGTAATGGCGACAATCTTTACAACATGGTTGCTGTTGCCGGAGCCATTTTTAGAACTTCTTGTCGTCGTCGGTGATTCTTCTGCAATGAACAAAATCATAGTTACAACTTTTAATACATTTGGTATAAAAGTCCAAATCAAAAACTAAACCAAATCAACCAAACCAAACAAACTCACAAATCTCGTTTTCCATTTTCTATAAATATGGTACAAGTTGTCATAACTCATAAATTCTCCTACTTAAATTCTTGACGTCCTTGTCAATTCTACGTAGCATCTTTCTTATTCATCAATCATGTGTGATTAATCTAAAATGTTACAAAACACCCCCTCAACGACTCATTATCATTAGCTTATTGTGGTACCAAAAATAAGCTAATAAGTTGTTATTTAAAGATGTTTGGGATATAAAATAACCAAAAAAGTCATGAGCACTTTTCAAATAAGTTGATAAGTTAGAACAAAATGACTTATGAAAAAGTGTTTATATCCGGACCACTATATAAGCACTTTGATTTTTTCTTCATCCAAACACTAGAAAATGTTTATCGTAATAAGCCAAAAAGCACCTCAAATAAGCAATCCTAGCGTACCTAGATCAGAATCAGAAGCGGCAACTCTGACATAAAGATCTTGTCCACCACCTTCCGATTCAGCATACTCCCTCATATCCAAAAGCTCCCCAACCCAAATCACACAACCCGACCCGCCCGAAGTCACATCCATATTCGCATACCCCGTACACGAACAATTCCGTCTACACCTCTCACCACACTCACTCAAATTCATCCTCCGATCAACAAACGCCGTCGAACCCTCCGGCAATCTCATATTCTTCAACGCCAAAAACCCATCCGACCCGCACTCCAACCCGGAGCTCCGAATACAACCACCCGACCCGTCCTGTAGATCCAACCAACCACGTTCATCTCTCGGCCGGAATCCCTTCAAACACTTACACACCGGAAAAATATTCGTATCGCAAACGCCGAAACCACCACACCTTTCGCCGTAGTTATCGCATACATCCCGCGGAAAATTCCAGTATAAACTCCAGATTCCGGCGACCGGCGACCAGATCGATCTCTGAAGGTTGCCGGAGGAATTCATCGTTAATCGAGAATAAACAGATCTGTTCAACATCCCAAACGAATAGTAAATATCGCCGGAGGTTTCGTGGAAATCGAAGTGCATAATACTTGCGCCTTTCATCTCCGGTATACCGTTAAATCGTTTTCCGTTCCACGATCCGCTACGTGAGATCTTCGTTTCCTTGTGCCAGATGATGAACTCCGGTAAACCGTCGATGTTCATCTTGAATGAGTACTCGCCGGAGGATGGATCGTTGTTTGATTTCCACGATCTGAGAAACCGATTGATTCCGGTTGTACGGTTCCATCCGAGTTTCATTCCAGGTAATAGAGTATCCGTCGGGTAATCGAAGCTCTGCCAGATGTAATTCTCCGGATTTTCATCGTTTTCGCGACGAACGACGAAGTTACCGGAGTCGAGAAGCTGCGCCACCGTGTGATTCGCCGTTACGGAAGTGTTGGATGACCAGATCGATGTTTCGGATGGATCTAGTATATCTATGTTGCCGTTTTCGGTGATTGTTAGCTTCGCGAATGATGAATTGATCGGTGCGTCTCGATTTGCTAACCAGACGATCGTTCTCGGTTGAATTTGATGGTACCAAATGCCGAGATATGATTTATTGTTGCCGAAATCGAAGAAACCTAACTCGAAAGCTTCACCAGATGAAATTAGGGTTTGATTCATGGCGAGTGATTGTGTTGGAGTGATGATATCAGTAGCTAGAGAGAGAAACGGGACGTAGAGAGAGAAAATGAAGAAGAATACGATGATGATGATGATTCCGCCATTGATATGGAGGGTTTTCATGCTCGAATTTCATAAACACGTACAGAAATACAGATTTTTGTTCGGTTTATCGAATTTTGTGGTTACTGATTTGGGGTTGTTGGGGGTTTTGTTGTTGATTTCGGTTTTGGTGTTCGATTTTTGCTTCTCATTTTCGAAGAATTCGGTGGTTGAAAGGATGATGAACAAAATGGAAATTAAGTTGCATGCTTTACCATCTTCAATGGGGAATTACGACATTTTTGAATATCAATTATTAGATTTTTGTTTCTAGAAAAATCGTTATCAATCGTTCTAGAAATCATGAAAAAGTGTCGTCTGATGACCGCAATGGGTTTTACATGAAAGAACCGTGAGGGCATCCGCAATGGTCGAAAAGACTTAGACCTATTTCTCATGTCATCAAAAAGTCATCTTCAAATTAATGCTCCAATCATCAAGTCTTTTAAAAGCTTTTTTTTGCATTTTTAATTCATTTTTAATATATATACATAAACTATCCTCATCTATTTAATGTTTTATAAAGCTCATTCCATTATTTGTCGTTATTTAAAGCACAAATACGTGAGAATGAGATGATGATATAAGAATAGGATATGAGTGTGCACAAATAATGTATTTTGTTAATAATAATAATAATATTTTATATATTTAATAAATGAATTATTATTGAATGAAAGTGTAAAATTAAAAATGTAAATCTATGATTGTTGAGGGATCAAATATAAACATTCTATAAATCCTCAAACACTTGACATCCACCAAATCATTGGATGTCAAGCTATTATTCAAATTTTTGCTCCAATAGTGAAATTTGGCATCAATCTTCATCAAGTCATTCATCAAGCTATTAAATTTACCATTAGAGATGCTCTGATTTGACTAAAATTTAAGCGGGAAAGTTGATCCAAATAAGCTAGATAAGCTAGCTTTTCAAAACGCTATTATGAGTAGCTAGCTTATAAGCTAGTTTATGGTCATCCAAACATGTACCAAAAAATAGCTAGTTTTTTTTTACCAAACTATGAATAAAAAATTGGGTCTTCTATTCATTCATTTCTCAGTTTTACCAAAATGTCACTACCTCCATAAGTGACAACTCCGTAATTTACGGAGGCGTGAAAAGTAAAAAAAGATTTCTGAAAATGTTTTATAAGTGCAGGAGCCAGATCTGTGAACAAATTTATGTAGAAAAAAGTTACAGATTTGATCTCTGAACTTGTGGATCATGTTTAGTAACTTTTTTTCTACATTTTCACGTCTCCGCAAATATTTGCAGAGTTGCCACTTGCAAAGGTGGTGATATTATGGTAAAATGAGGAGATGAATGGTTATGGGACCAATTATGAAGAGAGAAATAGTTATTTGGATCAATTTCCCAATTTAAACCAATTTTCTTAGTTTGAATGATTAAGTTTTTGAATTTCTTTTAATGAATAAACCATTAAACTTTTCTCATTTTTTAATGGTTAAGTTTCTGAACATTTTTTCCGAATAAATAAATGATCGAGCTTTTAGAAGTTGATTACCTACATATTTTTTAACCTAAAAAGACTACATGTAACTGGTTAGGAAAATTTTAAAGTGAAAAAAACTAAACCAGTATTATCGTTTCCAAACCTTACGTTATTCAAACCCTTGCACCCAGCGACATCGGTCTCCCTCCCCACCTCTCGCCGTTGCATTGTCGTTCGCTCTCCATACCGTCAATAGCCGTTGTTGGCCTCTACCGTCGATATCCCTCTTTTTTATTTTGTTTTTTGTCTTTTGATTCTCCCTCTTTTATAACAATTTAATGGAGTATCTATACTGCTATACATAGATAAAAATAAGGGATAATCGAAAAACAAAAAAAAACGATCAAAAAGAGGAGATCGATGGTATGGGCCAACAACGCTAATGGGTTGTGCAACGATAGAGAAAGGATGATGATGAGGCGCCAAGAGGAAGTGATTGCGTTAAGTGTGAAGGGTTTGAATGACATAGGGTTTGGAACAATAAAACTGATTTAATTTTTTTTTTCTACTTTAAAACCTTTCTAGCTGGTTACAGACTTACAGGTAACTTTTTTGGATTAAAATTATGTAAGCCAAATTCTAAACTTCAATGATTAACTTATTCAAAAAAAATAAATACTGAGGAACTTAATCATTCAAAACAAGAAAATTCAATAGTTTATTCATTAAAACAAATTCAAGGACCTAAATATCCAAAGTAAGAAAGTTATTTTTTTTTTACTTTTCCCGTATTGGTAGATTTAGACATCAGAATAAACATTAGAACTGAAAAGTGATCGTTGTTGCTTCTTTTTATGTCTTTCGGAATAGATGGAGCCCACTCATATGAACAAGTATCACCATTCTTTCTTCTCTTTTTATCCATTTATGTGATCGGTTTAAATATGGATGGATTTTTTGTACGAATTCTACAATAAAAAGGTATGATACCACCTTCCAGAGTGTCCACATCAGTTCTATGACTATCATAGGAGACGTAAATTATGTATCCCACAAACTGGTGGACGTTTGAAGTTGAATTACATACCACTCACTCATTCTACAAAGATGTCCACTTTTTTACTCGCTATGCTAAAGACAGTTTGAATGTAAACCCATTTCCAATAATTTTGATGGTTTTTCATTTGGATTTGAAATTTTGATTTCGGCTTGTAATTTTATCTATACTATATTATAAAACACGGATAAAAAATTCTTCAATACAAATTATTAGGCACAAGGTACCATCATTTTATGCAATATTTTAAAAATCTCTTAATTTACAAGTATCAAAGCACAAGATACATATTACTACTGCAGATTTCTAACACCCACAAATTTGGTATGTGCAGGACCTTCCTTTTATGCAGATCTTTCCATGTATCATTATTAATTAATATATTATATTACTATAAATTTGTTTTAATTATATTATTAAATATGTAATTGGTTATTTTTTCTAGATGTCATTAAAATATAAGATAATCATTGAATTCTATAAAAATGCTTAATTTTTTTTATATAAAAAATTATATTATTAAGCCTAAATTAAACAAATTTATAAAAAAATATTATCACTTTTCTCAAAACCATCCAAAATCGTATTGTAAATCAATAAAAAAAAATTAAAACATTAAAATCGTGATGTATCTCACTGCATTGCTCGAGTACGCTTCCAGTGGTTTTTGATTTGGATTTGAAGAAAATGTTTTTTTTTGGAATGATTTGTTGTTTATTTGAAGAGGTTTTCTTAATCTATTGGTTTTATTTCCTAAAATTATAAGTAATAACATTTATCAGGAAGGAATTTCACTGTTCATGAACAGTAATTTACGTATTTGGTCCTTCAGGTTTTTAGTCAATCACAGATTTGGTCCAAGAGCTTTAATTTTTTTTTTCTATGTTTGTAGAGTTACAGATTTGGTCCCTATAGTTTCATTTTCCTCTTGGATTTAGTCCCCATAATTTGTTGATTCCAAAATAGACTTTCGATTTTGCATTTGCGTAACGTTTTGGTCCTCGAAACTAAAAGTTGTTAGCTCCTGACCGTTAAGTAAATGACATTTCGATCATTTATAACTTTTTCATTTTCTAATTTAAATAAATAAAAGTTATATTATAAAAATTATTTTTATTATATAAGCATAAAATAAAGATCTCATTTATCAGGAAGGAATTTCACTGTTCATGAACAGTAATTTACGTATTAGGTCCTTCAGGTTTTTAGTCAATTACAGATTTGGTCCTTGAGCTTTAATTTTTTTTCTATGTTTGTAGAGTTACAGATTTGGTCTCTATAGTTTTATTTTCCTCTTGGATTTAGTCCCCATAATTTGTTGATTCCAAAATAGACTTTCGATTTTGCATTTTCCGTTTTGGTCCTCGAAACTAAAAGTTGTTAGCTCCTGACCGTTAAGTAAATGACATTTCGATCATTTATAACTTTTTCATTTTCTAATTTAAATAAATAAAAGTTATATTATAAAAATTATTTTTATTATATAAGCATAAAATAAAGATCTCTTAACATGCATCGCATCTCAATGACTGTGTCTTCTCCGACCCAAAACCTATGTAAAATTTGTTTAATTCATATTTTTATTATAATTTAATTTAGTCCCCATAATTTGTTGATTCCAAAATAGACTTTCGATTTTGCATTTGCGTAACGTTTTGGTTCTCGAAACTAAAAGTTGTTAGCTCCTGACCGTTGAGTAAATGACATTTCGATCATTTATAACTTTTTCATTTTCTAATTTAAATAAATAAAAGTTATATTATAAAAATTATTTTTATTATATAAGCATAAAATAAAGATCCCTTAACATGCATCGCATCTCAATGACTGTGTCTTCTCCAACCCAAAACCTATGTAAAATTTGTTTAATTCATATTTTTATTATAATTTAATTTAGATTTAATAACAATGTAACTTTTTTTAAGTTTAATGATGTAATGTACCATTTGTCAATTTATTTTCGCTTCCTATCATACACACACATCATCCTCATAGGGCATTTTATAAATTATAGTGATGCTGCTAACAGACACAAAATGTTTTGTTCTCATAATTGGCGATGCTCAAATTTATGGTCTTAATATTTCTTTCCATCCGCAGCAACCCGCGGGCATTAATCCCACCTCGTTCCTAATGATGAAGAGGTTGAAGAAGTAAGAAACAAATTGACCAAAATACCTTTGAAAAAATTATCACCAAAATAAGTGTATATTTAAAACTGGTTATATTGGTTGTTTACTAAACACCTATCCGGTAAGTGCTTACCGGTGAAAAGTTACATTATTATTTAACTTATCAGGTAAGATTCTAGTTAATGTGGAACAACATCATGTACACTAATTAATCTGGTAAGCGCTAACCGAGTAAGAGTCGTCACCTTACTTACCGGGTAAGACTCTCAGTCTTTGTCATGAATCTTATCGGGTAAGATTCTACGTCCTTGCCATGTACATCCGATGAAGTAATTGATATGACAAACACTTACCAGGTAAGTGTTTGGTAAACGGCCCCTGAATGCGATCATCTGACTTATCATATGTTAATAAAATTGAATGATACTTATAATAAATTTTACCGGATAACATTATCAGTTGTCAAAATGGATAGTGGTAGCCGTATTTTACCTGGTAAGCGTTTATCAGGTAAAAGTATTCTTTCTCACTTATCGGGAAAGATTCTCGATCCTTGCTATGTCTCTTACTGAGTAAGAGTCTCGGTCTTTGTCATGCTTACCGATAAGATAAGTGACGTACTGACGTCTAATAAACATTAACCCAGTAAAAATTTGATAAACGATCCTTTACACATAGTAGTTTGTTCTGGAAGGCTAGAATATGAATGCCAAATATTATTTTACTCTAAAATTTTCAACATAGGAGACAATTATGACTTTTAACAACCATTTGATCAAACTTTTCAACCCATTCCAATAGTCTTGAAATATAAATTATTTGTTTCTTAAATAAAATAGAAACGTATTCCCGCAATGCAGCGAGATACATCACGATTTTAATGTTTCATTTTATTTTTTTGTTTTTTTGTCGATTTACAGTACGATTTTGAATGATTTTGAGAAAATGATAATGTTTTTTTTTATAAATTTGTTTAATTTAGGCTTAATAATATAATGTTTTTTATATAAAAAAAATTAAGTATTTTGTTAGAATTCAATGATTATTTTATATATTTTAATGACATCTAGAAAAAATAACCAATTACATATTTAATAATATAATTAAAACAAATTTATAATAATATAATATATTAATGAAATGGTGATACATATAAATGTCTGCATAAAAGGAATGTTCTGTACATACCAATTTGGTGGGTGCTAGAAGCCTTCAATAGTAATATGTATCTTGTGCTTTGATACTTGTAAATTAAGAGATTTTTAAAATTTTGCATAAAATGATGGTACCTTGTGCCTAATAATTTGTATTTAATAGTTTTTTATCCATGCTTTATAATATAGTATATAGATATAAATATACAATATTTATTTTTTAAATAAAAATAAATTATATTAAAATAAAGGAAAAAATTTCAAATTTTGAACTTTACTATTTTCAATGATTAACTTCCAAACTTTTTTTAATAAATAAAATAATGAACTTTCTCATTTTAAAATGATAAAGTCGTTGGACAATATTTTTTGAATAAATAAACCATTGAACTTTTAAAAATTGGTTATGTACATTATTTTAACCAAAAAAATCTACTTGTAATCGGCTAGGAAGGTTTAAAGTTAAAAAAAAAAACTAAATCAATTTTACCATTCCCAAACCCTACACCATTCAAACCTCTCGCATCCGACGCCATCGCCATTTTTCGCTGCCCCATCTTCATCCATTCTCTATCACTGCATGCTGCCAGCAGTATGTTGACCCTACCATCAATCTACCTCGTTTTGATCTTTCTATATATATTCCATTAAATTGTTGTAAAAGAGAAAACATCGACAGACAAAAGAGCAGATAAAAAAAAGAGATGGGCGGTATGGAGATTGACAACGATGGGGCAACGATAGGTGGCAAGGGGAGTGATGCCGTTGGGTGTGTGGGGTCAAAATTGTGTATGTTTGAGAACGATAAAACTGATTTAGTTTTTTTAGAACCTTCTTAGCCAGTTACAAATAGCCTTTTTGGATTAAAAAGATGTAAGTTACCAATTTGGGTAGACAAAATATTTTTGTTTGGGAGAGTTATTTCATAAATTGATGGAACATGTTTACTTGGGATTAGCAAGTTTGGGAAAAAAACTTGACTTTCTGCATAAAACTTATTCATAGAAACTTAATGAATAAATCACTTTCTATATCATTAACCAATACTAAACAGTCACGTATAGTTGACCAAATAAGCTGAGTCTCATTAAGCTGCTAACACAAATGCCCTAAAAGTTGGAGAATCTGCCGAAACAGATATTTTATCCAAAATACACAAAATATATATATTAAAAAATCTGTTGGAGATGCACTACTAAAGTTATGGTATTTTGGCGTTTATGATGGTTTAAAAAGTAAACTATTTTGTTTCTTAGGTTGTAAGAGGTGTGATTTGCTAATTGTAAATAATTGAAGGACTATTTTGACTAGTTTCAAACATTTTATATTAGGGAGTGAACTTGGTAAAAACTCATATTTCAGGGGAGGTATATTGATTTATCAGCAAACTGGTCATCAACTATAAATGGCTTTCGTCAAGTGACGTGTTTTGCATTTGCACGGGAAACGCCATTAATGGAGGCATTGAGCCAATGTTGATGCTCAATTTCAATTGAATGAGGTGAAATTTTACAGTTATTATGTAGATCACGATCTAATGGTAAATTTATACACAAATCTTGTTATGCTATGCCGTTCCTTATATTTGTTTACAAATAATTAATGTTAGGGTTTATAATTGAGTTACGATTTACGGGAATAGATTTGATCGAGAAATAATCTGGAATGCTTCTGTAATATCCCGTAATTTAGGCGACATTATTATAGAAATAAATGTTTTGATTTAAAATTGGAAGTCTTATATAATTAGAGGGGCTAGTTTGTCAATAAAGGAAACTTGAAAGATTTTTGGATAACCATCATAACTTTATGATTGTAGTAGTAGTTTCCTATCAATTGGGATTGTTTATTTAATGCCTATCATATCGTGGAGATAATTACAAAAGTAGAGGGAGTAATTTTGTCAAAAAAAAAAAAACTTAAATTGTGTGATAACTTCATACATAAAAATCGGCCAAGTAGTTTCATAGTCAAAATATGATTCTAAACTTTGTTATCCTATTGTGAGTCACTTAATTTGTGGAGGAAAAAGAAAACGAGAATTATTATGAAGCATTTGGAGTTCCAAGCATCAATCTTTAGGTTTGAGGGCGGGATCGTGTTTGATGTTTGATCGTGAAATATTTCCGTTCATTGAAAGACATTTAAGAGATCTACGATTGGTTAAGGTACGGATTCCTTATTTTCCCTCATTAATCTGCGTTTATTTGAGTCGTTATATAAGTGTACGGCTTCTTCATGTTCCCAACTTTTGTGTTCATTCGATCCGTTGTTTATATGTTAATTCCGTTTACGTTTATTTGATTCGTTACATATATATATATATGATTTATTTTCTTTAGTTTCGACTCTTTTCTTTCGATTTGGACAATGTGTAATTTCTTCCATCAAGTCGGTTTCTTTTCCGTCCAATTAGTTGATCGTTTAGTTCTCTATTGGTTTTGCATAAGATAAATCGTGGTTTGAATATGTTAAAAACGTCAAACTCAATTTATAAATCTGCTGAATGTCCTTTTTGAAATTTCATGTTATTTGTAAAAATCATAATAAATCGTTCGTTTATCGGATTAAGGCATACGATATGTTTTTGAAAAGCTGGAGATGTCGTCTACGATTTACTCTCACACGAGCAAACTGTAATTTTTATGCTAAGATGTCTAAAATCTGGGTTTTTCAAAACTGGTATCGTTTTAGGCCAGAACAGCGCGACTGTTTTCGGAAATTCGTATAAAATCTATTTTAAATCCGATTCAGTCCATTCTTGATTCGTTGGAATCCTAAGACGCATATTCAAAACTTTTGTTTAAATATAGGTTTCTAAAACCTCTTTGAAGTATGAGAAAATATTGGATTTGTAAACGTGTAAAGTGCTGAAATTAGTACGACACGATTTCGAAAAGTTGTGAGTGTGAAATTCCTGGTCTATGTTCAGGTTTGATTCGCCATACGTTTTTGGTTTCAACTATTTTGTAAAGGTTCTTACATGAAGTTAGGTCAACGGTCTACTAAACTCGTCCCATTTAATTTTCTTTTCGATTTATAAGTCTTTTAGTTTTAGAATGTTCGAAAAATAAAGCTTTTAAGTGGAGCCGTCAATATTTTTGTACATTCAAATCCCCTTTTTATTCGTTTTGTAATTAGTATTATTTGATATTCATTTAGTGTGATCACATGTGTTGTGACATACTTTTGAAGTTTATACGTTAAGGTGTACCGAGCTACTAACCACCTATGGGGGTACCATAGGCACGTCATTGTGGCACCGACGGCGTGACACCATCCGTGGCGGTGTGATCAGTTCACGGCGTCTCCTTTCGATTTATTTGTGTGCTCTGATGAGAGCTGGCCATGGTGTGATTGGTGATTTTGTTCAGGAGGCGTATGGATCGGCCCTAGCATATGTTATTTGTTGTAGGGTGAGTGTCGGTGTAGTGCCCAACATCGTATCTCACATTAGTACGTGTGGGTCTGCAGTCCAGCGTACGGGCCTGTGTGGCCATATGTCTGACACTTGTCACGTCGGTTGATATGTAAGTGTATGCGATCATTTGTTCGAGTTCGGTATACAATCTCATTTTATGATTTTGGATTTAAACTTTACAAATTCGCAATGTATGTAGTGATTAGTTTTTGTTCTGAGTTAACGATTTCGATCTTCGACATGATACTTTTGTGATACAAGAATTTGGATATGTTCATGTTGTTATGGCTTGTTTAAGCAAATTAAAATTATGTTTTTGGGTTAACTTCTTTTAGATCCGTTTCATTGTCTTGTGGATATTTCGACTTGTTATTTTTAAAATTGGATGTGGTATGTGTTAGAAATTCGATTTTGCTTCAAAAGTACGTTCATGGTCCAAAATTAGAATTCTTGTTAAGTTCAACGTTTGGTTCGATTATTTGTTTTGTTATCCTTGTATTTGTGCACTGAGCGTTTGGCTCAGCCGCATTTCTTTTTTCTTCGCGGCAGGTATCTGAAGGGAATCTAAAGAGTTTAAGGGATTCAGAGTTTCATCTTATATAAGAGGTTTGTTGATAAGAAGTTTTAGGTTTTATTAATGTTTTGATGTAAGTATTGAAAGAGAGAAAGTGTATATTATTTTTTTATGGTGCTTATTTTAGTTAAGGTTTCTGTATACTCTTGTTAGCAACAGTTTGTTTTAAGTGGATCGTAAAGCCCTTTTCCATCTCGGGAAGGGGGTGTTACAGCTTCTCATTTTGCTTAGAGATACAAATTTATTGTTAATTGTATTGAAATTATGCTTTTACGATGTTTATTACGTAGATCACATTTCATGCTAGAATTATACACAAATCTCGTAGTGTTATGTAGTTCTGTGTTATTGCTTGCATAAATTATTGTTAGGGGTTATAATTGCGTTCGTATTTACGGGATTAGATGTCATTCATGTTGATCGAGAACTAATCTGGAAGGTTCCTCGTTTTACATGGAGAATCAAATCTATTGCTAATTTTATTGAAGTTATGCTTGTTATACCGTATATTAGGTTCTTATAGCTCCTATCGAATCAACCGCTGATTGTTCCCAAAAGCTCAAAAAATTTCTAAGGTTGCACACTTATCACTTATTTGAAGCGAGATTTTAATAAACTGAATTTGGTTCATCTTGTAATTTTGGGGCCAAAATTTGGAGTTATTCTGAAATTTATTTGAACCAGGGAAATATGAAAAATCAGGCAATGAGCTATTTCTGTAGGGTACTACTAGTTTAGTTCACCATTATTTACTGTGTCATCATGAGTAATTTGCAAAAATAGGTTACACTAGTTTGGTTCACTCTTATTAACAGTGTAATCATGACACATCATCCTTTCTGCATGGGTAAATGCAAGGATACAACATAATAGCTGAGAAATATCCAACTAGATTAAGTATTTCGTTTGTTGAGCAAATTCTGTTGCAACTGATTAGTACAACATATTTGAATTCTGCACAAGTAATCAGATTTCTACGAGCATTAAAGAATATGGAAAAAGAACGAGTATACTCTTTGATTTCCAGGAGCAAATTGGAAAACAGGTCTGTTGTAAAGTAAGGTTTGTTGTGACCAATCTTGTCATCTTCACTAACTTATTGTGGTTGTTTGTTTTCTATTAGGAGTTTGAGGGTTGAAATGGTATATTGCTGGAAGTTGAAGTGTAGCAGAGCAAATAAGTAAACGTTAGAGGGACTTCTCAGCAATTATGAGAATATATAAACAATTCTTCTCGGCAATCAAGACTGATACAATTCATTTTCTAAAATTTCCAGATTTACTTTTCTTCTCTCTCTAGTTTTCTTCTCTCTCTAGTTTTCTTCTCTTTACTTTTAGGTTTGAATAACATCATCTTCAAACCTCTTGAAGATAAATAGCTAGGTTTAAACTTTGTAATACTTTAATATTGTAATATGTTGTTATCATAGAATTTGTACATGGTATCAGAGCTGTGGAATGTGTTCATCCTCTCTGAGATGATCTCTATCAACAACAGGTATGATACCCTTACCCTTTGAAATGTTTTTAATCTGTTCATCTTTTTCAGATTAATAACAACGATTTTTCTTTGTTATTAATCTGACTCATGATTCCTTTTGTGTTCTACTTAAGGATGATGCCTTCGTTTTTTTGAAAATTTGGATCTATTTTTTTTTGAAACTTGGATCAGATCTGTTATAGATTTCGGTTCAAGTTTTTCTGTTTTCTTTTGAAGATCTTCATCGTTTTTATTCATCTTGGATCAGATCTGTCATAGATCTTGGTTCGAGTTTTTCCTTTTTTCCAGATCTATTGTAACTTGGATCAGATCCGTTGTAGATCTCGGCTCGAATTTTGTTTTTCGTTTAACGATCTTCATCATCTTCTATCAACTTGAATCAGATCTGTTGTAGATCTCGGTTCGAGCTTTGTTTTGCTCGAGTTTTATTTTGCTTGAGTTTTTTTTTCTTTTAGATCTTGGTTCGAGTTTTACCTTCAGATCTATTGTAACTTGGATCAGATCTGTTGTAGATCTTGGTTCGAGTTTTGTTGTTCTCTTTGAAGATCTTCATTGTTCTTCTTCATCTTGCATCAGATCTGTCATAGATCTTGGTTCAAGTGTTTTTTCTTTCCTTTTTCATCTTAGACCACATCTGTTATAGGTCTCGGTCTGAGCTGTGTTGCGATCATTCAAGGTTGTGCAAAATATGTTTCGCCTTTGAAGTTTGTTTACTTTGTCAAGACCTGATAGCTTTCTTGTTCTCGTTTTTTTTTTCGGTTAAGCATAATTCCTGTTTTTTTTAGTTTTGATTCCTTGTTATCTGCTGTACTAGATCTCTCGTTCAAGAGACGTCACTCGTGTGACGTGATTCCAGATCTGTTTCTCTTAATCGTATCCTATCAGAATCACTAATTTTTTTTATATCTGTTGTAAACCTTAGATCTGGTCCTCTGTGACCTTATCTGTATTTTTTTTTCTTTCTCTTGATCTTTTCTCGTAAGGTTCCAAGTATCCTTGGAGCTCCCCTTGTTTCGAGTTTTGTTCAGGTGTGTTCATAACCTGTGGCTTGGATATTTGTCTTAATCTGGAATTGTGGATCCATTTTTTGGACTCTAGAATATGCTCATCTTTCATTCCGCTGTGCTGTTGATAAAGGACTACGCTGTAAGTGTGTTTCTCTCTATTCAATCTTGGTGTTGCATCTCTGTAAGTACAATATTCTCTATTCTCGTGTGCTATTTCCATTTTGGACATCTAAGCAGTTGGCTTGACCTACCACCTTTTGTTGGTCCCGAAGGTGCTTAACAAGTTTGTAGAAGGGGGGGGGGGTTGAATACAAACACAGAAATTAAGGTTTAATAAATTGTTTATTGATAAATCAAATACAATTTACAAGTTTGTTGCGGAATAAGATTAAGACAGACTCAATCTAAACAAACTTAAGAAACACTAAGATGATTGCACAAGAAATTCAGAGAATGGGGGATTAAGAGAGATAGAAAACAAGGGTTTCTATATGGAGTTCAAGGATTGAGCACCCTCTCAGATGGAGGGGTGAACTTCCTATTTATACCCTATGCATTAAATGCATGGTAGGGCACTTTACACGTGGCGTTCAGTGATTGGCTTTGGGAGTCTGACTTTGGGAGACATGCTTTCGGCCGTATCATGAACAGTGTAGTTGATAGAGTTGTTGTACGATTTGTGGCAGAGACGTGTCCGTTCTGACACATCGTACTGGTTGTGCAAGGTAAGACAAAAGGAAACTTGAGGCATAAGCTTTGTGATCGATTGATCGCTGAGTATCTCTTCTTCCAGAGATAAAGAGGTTCAGCTATCGCTGAAGCTTTTCCTCATGTTCCTTCGCGTATATGTAGAGTTGTCTTTGCTTCACTGATATCCGCATCAGGTCACTAGTAGACTTCTCTTTGTTCAGCGGCTTCGTCTTCGATTCAGCTATGAACATATGTTGACGCGAGACTTGTCTTCAGGGATTACGTTGGCTGTTTACTTCAGAAACTATCAGTGATAACTGAACATACTCAGTCTGATCACTGATAGTGAAACACTAATACATAGAAATGTTTATGAGAGATACTATCAGCGATAACTGAACAGACTCAGTCTGATCGCTGATGGTGAAACACTAATACATATTAAAACGTAATTTTCACTAAGTATAGAAGAGGGTCGTTATCAAATCACTGAGAGAGTTTGGATCAACAATCTCCCCCTATTTGATAATGACAAAGTAACTAAAGAAAATTACTTTATGATTCAAAATATAGGAATAAAAAGGACTCATAGCATGCATGTCCCAATTACTATTTTGAGGGATCTTTTACAGTACTGATAGGGTTAAGTACATCACTGCAATTTTCATTTAATTCAGGGATAGAATTACAAGATGAAAATCATAAGTACAAGTGAATAACTAACTACTGTAAGTATAACTAATAGATTACAGAAAAGGAAACTAATCTATCAGCTATTAAAAGAAGACTTAGGAGGATTGATCATATACTCAGGTATTTCTTCTCCTTTCTGTCTTCGTTTCAAAGATTCTTGGCTGATAATTTCTTTGATTTTCTCAGCAGCAGGGGAGAAGTCACACCATAAGCATAAGAGATCCTTGAGATGATTCAGAGGACAGATAGGAATCTCAGAGACTCTTTGAAATCTGAGTTCCTCATCATCATCTCTGAAGAACACTCCATAAGGATCGTCAATTACTTGACCACCTTGGAAAGGACCACCAGGAGGCAGAGATAGATCCAGAACTGAAAGATCGGGAGGAGGACCAAACAGTGCATCTCTTGAAAATTTGATAGAAGTTTCATTTCTGATGATGGCGATGTCTTCAGAGGAGGAGGACCCAATTCTTCTCTTGAGTTTCAAAGATTTGGGAGGAAGAGGAGATGGCAGCTTTAGTACAGAAGCGACTCTATTTATGAGGGCTTCAAGAAGTCCTTCAACGTAGCCTCTGTATGTAGATTTGGATTTCTTCAGCGCATCCCAGAACTCTAACCATTCCGTAAATCCGAAGCTCTCAAGTTTGGATACGTACATAGCTTTTTGGGTTCCATCCTCTCTGGTAATCTCCATGGTCACTGAGAGTTGATCCTTCTTCTTGCGACCAGAGATAGTCACGACTGATATCGGAAGAAGATCAGAACGATAATCCATCTTCTGTTTGCACCATTCGATAGACCTATCGTTGATCTCTTGTTCTTTGGAGCGTTCCTCTTCAATTTCTTTCAGCAGTGCAGCTTGAACTTCCACAGGCTTGCTTTTCAGCTTTTTGTCCTTGACTAGAGAAGATTGAATCTTTAAAGCGAGTTGGGCATCTTGTATGCATTCAGCGATCAGCTTCTCAGCTTTGGCAGATTCTTCTCTTTCGGCTTCAGTAAGAAAGTCGAGCTCTGTGGATGTTTGAAGAGGGATTTTCAGCCGTTGACTTTCTAGTTGAGCTATCATTTCAACTCTTTTCTTCACCACTTCCTCTGACCAATGAGATGGTTGAGAGGGCCTTCCTGGATGGACCAGGGAATATTCTTCTTCTTCTTCTTCTTCATCAATCTCAGTGATAGAGATTGAGATTATTTCTTCAGCGATAGTAGCTGGAATTATTTGTAGTTCAGAACCCTTAAGCAGGGGTGAGAACTGTCTGGATAGAAAATGAAGGAAAGAAGGGATAAGTGTATATTTTTAGAAAAAGAGAGATAAAGGCTAGAAGGAAATAGGGGTTTGGAAAGAGTAGGAGAGTGGTACAATTGAAAGACATACCTGAGAAGGATGCTCCCCCTCAGATTGTGATCCAGTCCTCAAGCATTCTTCAGCGATTGGTTGCTTGTCTTTGCTTTGCGAAGGAGTGCTTGAAGATGTATCACCTCTCACCCCTGCTTTGACAACCTCCTGCGAAGTTGTCCCTGATGCGACGTTCGGCTTAGAGAACCACATAGATTGGTCTTCTTCATCGTCGTCGTCGTCATCGGAGGGCTGATCCTTTTCTTGATCATCAAGATCTAGATCATCTTCCTCTTCATCGTCTTCTTCCTCATCATCTTCAAAGAGAATAGAGTGAATAGATGAGGATTCTTTTACCTTCTCCCCCTCAGATTGAGAGGGAGGTTTCTTTGGAGTCTTAGCTTCCCCAGCAGCAGCGATAGATGTTTCTACAGCTTTCTCCCCCACTTTGTCATTATCAGCGGTAGGGGGTTGCTCAGCTGCCGGAGTTGCTGTTGAAGCTTTTAGCACTTGGACGTCAGCCTCCAGACGCTTGACCCGGTCTTCAACCGCAGGGATGTCGCACGTGGCATCATGGATGAATTCCACAGCGATGTTGAGGTTGGTCCGATCATCTTCAGTGAAGGAGGGAGGCAGCGCTGGAGCTGGTGCATTCACCTTTTGTAGAATTTGCTGAAGAAGGGACGTGCAGAGGTCAACCTTTGAAGAGAGACCCCGAACTTCAGCGGTAAGAGACTCAAATCGCCCCTGAAAGAGTTGAGAGGACTCTTTGAGTTGGACGACTTGTTCTTCAACTGCTGAAAGTTGTGAGTTCTCAGCTTTAGATGAGCAGGTCGCGGTCAACTTCTTCAGCTCCTCACCAGCCTGATTGACGGCGCTGGTGGTGTCGTTGATGGTGTTAGTGAGGGCGTCCACCTTCTCTCCCAGACTGTTGACATGCGTGTCAACAGACGCCAAACTAGGACCTGAAAATAATGTTAGTTCAGATACGGGCTTATTTGGAGAGGTGGGGAAAGAAGTGTTTAATCCTATAGGTGTACCTGACGTATCAAACATTTTGTAGAACTGCATAGATTCCTCAAAAGTTTGATGTTCAGGTCCTATAGGGAAAGAAGAGGTAGCGGGTTCAGAGACCAAATGAGTAGAAAAGGGAAGAGTTTTGGGGATAGAAGTAGGGATGGGGTTAATCTCAGCGAATGAGATAGTAGGTGGGGTCACTGATGATGTGACAGCGAGCGAGATCGCTGACACGGCAATATGAGTGACTGCTGAAGTTGTGGAGGAAAGACCCACAAATGCATCTAAGGTAGCTTGTTGAGAAGCTCCCTCAGGTATAGTACTAGAGGGTGTACTTTCCTTAGTCTTTTTGGCCTTTTTGGAAGGACCAATCAGACTAGCTGATGGTCGTTTAGAAGTAGTGGTAGTGACAGGGATAGCAGACGAAGGAACCGTTTGCGTGGTCACTGAAGATGAAGAAGAGTGGAGAGAGAGACGAGAGCGAACGAGAGAGATACTTACCTCGTCAGCAATTGGCTTTACCTCCAGTGATCGTTGACCAACCCTGGAAAAAGTGCCATCATCTTTGGTGGGATAGGTGTTGGGATAGAGGAACTTGATGTATGTACATATGAAACGTACGTACGAGATCTTGGGATCTCGTTCAGGCTTCTCTAATCTTGACCTCAGGTCTTCAAAGATTGCTGTGGCGTAGTCAAAGTTTTGACCAGCGATAACGGAGTAGGCCATCTGCAGTTGTGTTTTGCTGGCTTGATCCAGCGAACCACTCTTCCCGCTCATGCACTGAATTATGTGCGA
Organism: Arctium minus; assembly: GCA_954870635.1. NCBI lineage: Eukaryota > Viridiplantae > Streptophyta > Magnoliopsida > Asterales > Asteraceae > Arctium > Arctium minus. The sequence continues at coordinate 73,734,556 of OX941094.1, read as the reverse complement.
GAAGATAAAGTTCAGTTGTGATGGCATCTGAGCTTTGAGGATCTTGGTGAGCTTCTTGTTGGGAATAGAAGATCTCAGTTTGTTTTCCCAACAATAGCCCATTGCATCCAGGAATGATATCAGCTCATCATCAGTGGGGAGTGCGTCGAACCCACTCTTTGGTTTGTCAGGGAATCTTAAAGATTTCCTGAGGCTAAGAGCGGTCATGCTCCCTGGCCCCAAGTCCGTGCTGAAAGAGATAGCAGGGACTCGTTCACCTTTCTTGTTGGTGAGTTCAGTTGCATCAGCAGTGAACCAGAACTGCTGGAGTAGAGTCTTGGAAGGCTTAGGATCCACAGTGATCGCGTAAGCTATACATGACTGCTTGAGGAATTCAGCAGCTTCCACCAGATGTGGGTATTTGTCAGCTTTGAACTCGAGTCTTGACAAATGATTACATTTAGTAATCTCAACTTCAGTGAGAGCGAATCGTACATGCTTGGAAGCAACGATTGAAGACTGTGTCATTTCTGTTATGGAAAGAAGCATAATAGAAGAAATGATTTAGATTAAAAATAATATGATTACCAGTTGCCATAGAAGAAGGGAAACTGGAAAAATATCAATTTATTTTTAGGAATAGAAAAATAGTGTTCTGGGTAGAAAGAATGAAGAACACTTTAAAAACCAAAAGGTTTTTATTTAAAAAAAACATAAAATCAGAAAGAATGATCTTTAGTTTTTAAAAAACATTTTATAAAATCCATAGAAAACGAGTAGGATTTTAAAAAGAATAAAAAGCATACGAACAATGCACATAAACATGAAATAAACCTGTTTATTTTGAAGAAGAAGAGATGCAGGTTCAATATTCTGGGTTTACTTGCTTGAGTGTTCTTGAGAGAGAAAATGTTTCTTGTGTTTACAGTTTTGAAAGCGTAAACCGTATAAAGGAGAGAAGAATTCCTTTTATACGAAGAGAGAGAAGAGAGAGAGAAGGAATGAAGCGGGAAAAGAAAGGATCATCATGACATTGACACGTTCCACGAAGTTGATTGGATAGAAGAGCAACGGACGAACGTGTCAGAAAAGGCATGTCGTGGATTGTCGGTTCAAATGACGTCATAGAAGAGAGAGACTGTACATTTGTCCGTTTTGAAATTATCACTGAAGAAAAGTCAGCAATAGATTTTCCTTTTTAAAAGTATCCCTGATTGTAAAGATAGGGATAGATTTTCCTTTTAAAGGATTACTGACTAGAAATATCAGTGATTAATGTATTTTTCAAAAAAGCTTTTAATCATTTGAAGAAAATTCAGTGATTAAAGTTTATATTTTGAAGAAAAACATCTTTGAGGGAAAGGAGAGAACATACCTGAGAGTCAGAATGTTTATCAGAGAGAATGATGAGAGGGGAACTTTTGATTACTGACACAATACATGAACGCTGAAGAATTATTCTTCGAGGTTCAGCATTCCAAGCTCACTGATGAGAAAGTTGAACCTTGTCTCATCAAGAGGTTTGGTGAATAAATCAGCAAGCTGAAAGTCAGTAGGGATAAAGTGAAGATCAATATCACCATTCATCACATGATCTCTGATAAAGTGATATCTGATCTCAATGTGTTTCGTTTTTGAATGTAGCACTGGATTATTTGCTATAGCGATAGCACTAGTGCTGTCGCAATAGATAGGAATCTTTGACAGCTGAAGGTCATAATCTAATAGTTGATTTCTCATCCACAAGATTTGAGAACAACAGCTTCCAGCCGCTACGTATTCAGCTTCAGCTGTGGAAGTGGACACAGAATTTTGCTTCTTGCTTGTCCAGCTCACCAGCTTTCCTCCCAGGAGTTGACATCCACCAGTGGTACTCTTTCTGTCAAGTTTACAGTCTGCAAAATCACTATCAGAATAACCAGTTAGATCGAACCCTGAGTCTTTGGGATACCAAAGACCGAGGTTAGGAGTTCCTTTCAGATATCTGAAAATTCGCTTTACAACGATCAGATGGGATTCCTTGGGTTCAGATTGATAGCGTGCACATAAACAAGTAGAGTACATAATGTCAGGTCGGCTCGCTGTTAGATACAACAGGGAGCCTATCATTCCTCTATAGGCAGTGACATTAACAGGTTTACCAGAAGGATCTTTGTTAAGTGTCAGAGGTGGTGCCATAGGAGTTTTCATCGCTGACGTTTGTGTGAGATCAAACTTTTTCAGCATATCTTTAAACATACTTACCTTGGCAGATAAATGTACCTTTGTCAGATTGTTTAATCTGAAGACCAAGAAAATATGTCAGTTCACCCATCATACTCATTTTATATTATTTCTTCATTCTTTCAGCGAAGCGAGTACACATAGATGGGTTAGTAGAACCAAATATTATGTCATCGACATATATTTGTACAAGAATTATATGACCTTTTATCTTTCTGAAAAATAACGTATTATCAATCTTGCCACGTTCAAAATTTTCAGAGATAAGAAAAGATGAGAGAGTGTCATACCAAGCACGAGGGGCTTGTTTTAGACCATAGAGAGCCTTATCCAATTTATAAACATAATTTGGATGCTTAGGGTCATAGAACCCTGGTGGTTGTTCTACATAGACTTCTTCATTCAACTTTCCATTCAGAAATGCTGATTTTACGTCCATTTGATAAACGATGAAGTCTTTATAGACTGCATAAGCTAAGAATAGTCGAATTGCTTCGATCCTGGCCACAGGGGCAAAGGTTTCATCATAGTCTATGCCTTCCTCTTGTCTGTATCCCTGAGCAACAAGTAGAGCCTTGTTGCGGGTTACAGTTCCATGTTCATCTAACTTGTTTCTAAACGCCCATTTGGTGCCTATTACAGTTTTATCAGATGGTCTAGGAACGAGATTCCAAACTTTGTTTCGAGAGAACTCAGTCAGCTCTTCTTGCATAGCGCTGACCCAGTTTGAATCTCTGAAGGCATCATCAGTCTTCTTTGGTTCTATTAAAGAGAGAAAATTTACAAAGAGACAGATATTACCTGAGCTTCGTCGTGTCTGAATACCTGCTTCAAGATCACCAAGAATTTGATCTATTGGGTGATCTTTGGTCCATCGCTGAGCAGGAGCATGATTGCTTAACTCAGAGGTTGGATCAACAATTGGAATGTTTACTGATGAGGACATTTGAGGTTCATCAGCGATTAACTGTTGAGTAGATTCACTAGAAAGGTTTTCAGACGAAGGCAGATTTGATGGTAGTAATGTGTTTAGAGGTTCTGCTGAGACCCATGAGGTGGATTCAGCGGTAGGATGTATAATGTTCGGATCATCATCAGCGGTTGGAGGATCAGAATGTTGATGGTTTGGGAAGAAAGGTTCTGTTTCTCTGTAGTGAGAAAGCATCCAAACATTTAACTCTTCATTGTCAGCGATTGGTTTAGAGTTCACTGAGCGAGTTTCATCAAAAGTGACGTGAATTGTTTCTTCTACGGTTTGTCTTCTCTTGTTGAAAACTCTGTAGGCTTTGGAGATGGAGGAATATCCTAGAAATATTCCATCATCTGCTTTTGGGTCGAACTTTCCAAGTTGATCTCTGTTGTTTAAGATAAAGCACTGACAACCAAAGATATGAAGAAAGCTGATAGAAGGCTTCCTTCCAAGAAAAAGTTCATAAGCTGTCTTCCCAAATCGCTTTATTATCAGCGATCTGTTTTGAGTAAAACATGCAATGTTTACAGCTTCTGCCTAAAATTGAGTAGGGAGATGAGAATCGCTGAGCATTGATCTAGAAGCTTCTATGATCATTCTGTTTCTTCTTTCAGCGACTCCGTTTTGCTGAGGTGTTCTTACTGAAGAGAAGTTGTGAGAGATTCCCTTGTTCTCAAAGAAATTGTTCAGGGAACTATTTTTGAATTCAGTTCCATGATCACTTCTTATTGAACGAACAGTAAGATTGTTCAGCACTTCCATCTTTTTGACAAAAGATATTAGTTCTTCTGGAGTATCACTCTTACAGCGAAGAAAGATAACCCAGGTGTAGCGAGAATATTCATCTACAATGACAAGCGTATATTTCTTTCCAGCTATTGATTGGATGTTGACAGGGCCAAATAGATCCATATGCAAGAGCTGAAGAGGACTTGTCACTGAGGAAACTTGTTTCGACTTGAAACTAGCTTTTGTTTGTTTTCCTTTTTCACATGCTGAGCAGAGAGATTCTTTAGCATATGAGTGCTGAGGAAGACCAGAAACCAGTTCCTTAGATGAGAGAGAATTCAGGGTTTTGAAGTTTAGATGAGAGAGCCTTTTATGCCATAGCCAGTTGACATCAGAAGAGGCCTTAGAGAGAAAACATAAGTTCTCAGTGATAGTAGAGTCCATATCTATTACATAGACATTTTCTCTTCGATAACCACTGAGAGCAAGTTTTCCTTTTTCATCTACCACTGAACATGCTTTCTTAGAAAAGCTAACTTCATAGTCTTTGTCACATAGCTGAATGATGCTTAGAAGGTTGTGCTTCAGTCCATCTACATAAGCGACTATTCGAAAGGTAGTTGTCCCATTGCTGAGGACACCAAACCCTCGGGTAAATCCTTTTCCATTTCCACCAAAGGTCACAGAGGGACCTTTCTCTTCCTTGTATTCAGTGAGCAGGTCTCTTTGTCCAGTCATATGACGAGAACATCCACTATCGAGATACCAGATGCCCTTTGATCCCTGTATACATAAAGAAGATTAAGCGTTGTTTGGTACCCACTTTTCAATGGGTCCTTCAGAGTTAGTGGATAAGGAAGATTCAGCAGTCTTCACAGCTGATGAAGATTCAGCTTCAGTGGTAATCTTCACTTTGGTTAATTTCTTAACCTTAGTGGTATATTTCACTTTGGTTGATTTTTCAACTTTGGTGACTTTCTTTGCCTTAGAGGCATTTTTCTTCACTTTAGCTGTTTTATCAGCTTTGGTGGTATTTGGACATTTACTTGCAATATGATCAGTAAAACCACAGTGATAACATTTTCTGTATTTGAAAATGGTTTTAGGATCAGTAGAAGGTTTTGCAAGTTTAAGATGAGCAGGACCAGCTCCAAGAATGCCTTTAGCACGAGATCTGGGAGGAATTTTTATTTCTTCAGGTCTCACGAGCTTTAGATCAACCTTCAGCTTTGGAGGACAGATATCAAAGATTTCTGTCACTGAGCTAGAAGGTTTATCCACTGAAGGTTTGGAAGGAACTTTCAGTTTGGTTTTCTTGGAAGCCTTCTGAGGAGGGAGAATAGACTTTCCTTTATCTGCAGGCTTAGATCTTGCAGATATCTCCTCAGGGATGGGATTTGAAGAAGAACAGGGATAAAATTGATTATAAGAAGTGTCAAAGAAAGATGTGACAAAAGTTCCAAACTTAAGCGAGGAACTTTCTTCTTTAGGATCATCCTGTGGTGTCCAAAAACCAAGACCAGTTCTATCACTTTCAGGAGTTTGAGCATTTATTATCTCAGAGATCTTTGTTGATGATTTGCACCATTTTTCAACATGAGCCTTTTCTGCTTTTAGAGCAGCGATGGCTTGTTCGCGTTCAATGCTGATGATTTCATTTATAATGACTTGATCTTTCAACTTTTCTTCTAAAAGATTTAGTTCACTGATCTTTTCATGACATTTCTCTAGCTCTTGTGTTAAATAAACATTTTTATTTTCAGCTTGAGTTTTGTCGTTTAGAGCATTATAAAGGTCAATCGTCAGCACATCAACAGCGCGACTTCTCTCAGCTTCAGGCAGAGAGGGATTTGTAGAGATAGATACCTGAGATGATATGTAGCTCATAGAAGGTTCAGATGGTTCTTCTACTTCTTCTTTAATCTCAGCCATGAGGCAAAGATTAGCGACTTCTTCTTCATCAGAAGATGATTCTTCTGATTCAGCCTAGTCATGTTCTTCAGCGATGAGACCTTTACCTTTTCGCTAATAGCTTTTCAGTTTTTGATATTTGTTCTTCAGCTTATGGTATTTGTCATCACTGGATCTTCTTGAGGTAGAAGGTTTGAAGACCTTTTTCGACCTGCACTCACTAGCAAAATGTCCAATTTTTTCGCAGTTATAGCAAGTGGCTGTAGCCTTATCAACCGGAGTTGATTTTGGCTTTTCAGTAAGAGAGAGAGGTTTACTTCTTCGGAAGTTACTCTTTCTTGCAAATCTCTTAAAAGAGTTTGTCAAGAGTGCTAAGGACTCATTAAACTCTGAAAGATCAGGGTCTGATAAATCCTCAGATTCAGAATCTAACTCAGTGATGGTGAGAGTAGATCGCTGAGATGGAATTATCTCTGACGAGACTAAAGCAACAGGAGTGCTTTTGGAGTCTTTAGAATCTTTTACAAGATTCTTCTTCAGGAGATTAGATTGCTCATAGTTGAGCAATATTCCATACAGAGTGCTTAGAGAGAGTATGTAAGTCTTTTGTCAGCTTAAGACATATTGAATAACTGTCCCAGCTTTCAGGAAGACTTTCCAAGAATTTTGTTAGGACCTCAGAATTAGAATAGGTCATTCCAACAGTTCTTAGGTCAATGATCAGGCAGTTAAACCGCTGATGAACGTCAGAAAGAGATTCATTCTTACCAGCTATAAAACTTTCATACTGTCTTACCAAGTTAATCTTTCGAGTCTCTTGGATTTCAGTGGTGCCCTCATATTGAACACATATGGTTTCCCACATTTCTTTAGAAGTTTTTAGATGCATGATGGAATGGAAAACTTCATCAGGCAGAGCCATTGATATAATGGTCTTTGCTCTTGCATCTATGCCTACCTTCTTTTTATCTTCATCACTCCACTATCTTATTTCCTTAACGACATATCGTTCAGGGACAGCTTCAGTGGTGGCAGTAGCGGGAACCGCAGCTATAATTCTAACAGGTTCATAGGGTCCGTTTTCTATATATTCAGGTATAGTAGGATCCGCACCTTCAAGAAATAGCATCATTCGATTTTTCCATAGAGAAAAGTTATCTCTGCTAAATCGAGGAGGTTTAGAAAGTGAACCATTATCATAGTAGTTTGTGTTTGTGTTTAGTGCCATTTTAGAATAGCAAGGAAGAGTATACAGCAAGATCTTGTTTATTAGATTAAACAAACTGCTCTGATACCACTTGTTGGTCCCGAAGGTGCTTAACAAGTTTGTAGAAGGGGGGGGGGGGGTTGAATACAAACACAGAAATTAAGGTTTAATAAATTGTTTATTGATAAATCAAATACAATTTACAAGTTTGTTGCGGAATAAGATTAAGACAGACTCAATCTAAACAAACTTAAGAAACACTAAGATGATTGCACAAGAAATTCAGAGAATGGGGGATTAAGAGAGATAGAAAACAAGGGTTTCTATATTGAGTTCAAGGATTGAGCACCCTCTCAGATGGAGGGGTGAACTTCCTATTTATACCCTATGCATTAAATGCATGGCAGGGCACTTTACACGTGGCGTTCAGTGATTGGCTTTGGGAGTCTGACTTTGGGAGACATGCTTTCGGCCGTATCATGAACAATGTAGTTGACAGAGTTGTTGTACGATTTGTGGCAGAGACGTGTCCGTTCTGACACATCGTACTGGTTGTGCAAGGTAAGACAAAAGGAAACTTGAGGCATAAGCTTTGTGATCGATTGATCGCTGAGTATCTCTTCTTCCAGAGATAAAGAGGTTCAGCTATCGTTGAAGCTTTTCCTCATGTTCCTTCGCGTATATGTAGAGTTGTCTTTGCTTCACTGATATCCGCATCAGGTCACTAGTAGACTTCTCTTTGTTCAGCGGCTTCGTCTTCGATTCAGCTATGAACATATGTTGACGCGAGACTTGTCTTCAGGGATTACGTTGGCTGTTTACTTCAGAAACTATCAGTGATAACTGAACATACTTAGTCTGATCACTGATAGTGAAACACTAATACATAGAAATGTTTATGAGAGATACTATCAGCGATAACTGAACAGACTCAGTCTGATCGCTGATGGTGAAACACTAATACATATTAAAACGTAATTTTCACTAAGTATAGAAGAGGGTCGTTATCAAATCACTGAGAGAGTTTGGATCAACACCTTTTGAGTGGCAAGGAATCCTGTCTTTAAGCTGTTTAGGCTTTGTCCGTGTGTGTGTGTGTTTTGTTATTTTTTTTTCTTTCCTTGCTTTCCCTCTGATTGCTCACTATGACTCGAGCAGAGTCTTCCAAGGATCCAAAACAGCGATCTTTGATTGCTAAGCTGGACTTTGGGGATCCGTTATATCTCCATCCTAGTGACACTTCAGGTGCTTCTATCTTAACTATGAAACTTACTGGTACCGATAATTACAAGGTTTGGTCGTGCGCTATGGTGCTTGCTTTAGAAACTAAGAATAAGCTTGGTTTTATTGATGGTTCTGTTATTCGTTCTGTGGACAATGATGTTCTTGGAAGACAGTGGGATAGGTGTAATTCTGTGGTGTTGTCCTGGATTCTTAATTCTATATTTGATGATCTGTTTGTTAGTCAAGTTTTCTCTAGAGTGGCCTCTGAAGTGTGGGCTGAATTAAAAGAAACTTATGATAAAATTGATGGTTCGGTCACTTTTAATTTGCATCAAAAAATCAATTCTCTCACACAAAATGGTGCATCTGTTTCTGACTATTATCATAAACTAAATGCTTTATGGAAGCAGTTTGATGCTTTAGTCAAACTGCCTTCTTGCACCTGCAATGCTGCTCATGATTTCTCGAAACATAATCAATTGTTAAAGCTAATGCAATTTTTGATGGGACTGGATGATACTTATTTTCATATACGCAACAATACTTTAACAACAGATCCACTCCCTACTGTTAAAACAACTTTTTCTTTAGTATCTAGAGAAGAGTCACACCGAGGTGTGACTCGATCCTCTGATTCTAAAACCCAAAGTACTGCTTTCTTTGGTAAGACTAATAATGATAATAAAAAAAGGGTAGGAAAATCTCCTCTCATTTGTAAGCATTGTGGTGTAACTGGGCATACTATTGAAAGGTGCTACAAACTTATTGGATTTCCGAAGGATTTTCAATTCACCAAATCCAAAACTGGTCAATCTTTTAAGCCCTCCTCAAATAATGCCTGTTCCACGGATACTTCTGGGTGTGGTCAGAAAACGATAACTACTCTTTCAGAGGATCAAATAAACAAACTGCTTTCTCTTCTTGATCAAAAACAGCCAGAGAACATCTCTGTCAATATGGCAGGTATGTTTCCTGTTAATATGTCTAATTTCAACTCTACTTTTTCTCACTCTGGTTGGATAATTGACTCGGGTGCAAACCAACACATGACCTGTTCTACCTCACAACTTGAAAATGTGCTCGATATTTCTGATTTAAATCTTAAAGTCACTCAACCTAATGGAGATGAAGCTCAAATAAACCAGATAGGAAATTTCAGACTTAATAACAAAGTTATGTTGTTTGATGTTCTTGTTATCCCTGATTTTCATGTCAATTTGCTATCTGTTCATAAAATTGCTAGAGATAGCAAAATTTTTGTTGGGTTTGATGAGTATAGATGTTACCTTATTCAGGGTTCTCTTCCCAAGAGAATTGTGGGGACTGGTAGCGAACAAGGAGGTTTATACTTCTTTGATCAGGTGTTTAAGGGTGAGTCCTTTGGTACTCATGAGTGTGGTGATACTTCAAATAAGTCTAATATGTCTATTGTGTGCTATGTGTCTAGTCAATTGTGGCATAGTAGGCTGGGTCATCCAGCTGACCAAGTTTTTGGGGTTTTAAAGGAAACCCTTGGTCTTGGTAATGACCATATATCTTCTTCTCCCTGTGACACTTGTCATAAGGCAAAGCAAACGAGAGAGAAGTTTAGTCTGAGAACTAATATCTCTAAAGTGCTTGGAGAATTAGTTCATTTAGACTTGTGGGGACCTTATCGTGTCCCAAGTAAAGAGGGATATAGGTTCTTTTTAACTATTGTTGATGACTACTCTAGATCTGTTTGGGTATACTTGTTGAAAAACAAAGATGAAGTCTTTGACAACATTGTTGCTTTTCACAGTTTGCTGTTTACTCAATTTGGCAAATGTGTGAAAACTTTCAGAAGCGATAATGGTACTGAGTTCGTTAATAATAAATTAGGTGAGTTTTTTAAATCAAAAGGAATCTTTCATCAAACATCTTGCGTCTATACTCCCCAACAAAATGGGGTAGTTGAGCGCAAGCATAGACATTTGTTAAATGTTGCTAGAGCTTTAATGTTTCAAGGAAATGTTCCATTAAATATGTGGAGTGAGTGCATCTTAACTGCTACTTATCTCATTAATCGTACTCCTTCTGTATTAAATGGAAAGTGTCCATATGAGCTTGTTTTTGGTTTTGCACCTGTTTTGTCTCATCTTAGAAATTTTGGATGTTTGTGTTTTGCTGTTAAGCCCAATATTTCTGATAAGTTTTCTTTACGATCTGAAAAGTGTGTTCTTCTTGGATATTCGAATTCAAAAAAGGGTTATAGACTTTATAGTCTTGATTCAAAACAGATTATTATTTCTAGAGATGTAAAGTTTTATGAAAATATTTTTCCATTCAAAATGAGTGCAAACCAACCAAGTGTTGAATCTAGTGACATAAATTCTTTGAATTTCTTTGATTCTGTCATATTTCAAACTAATGATCTAACTTCGGAAATACCCAATGATGAGATTAGAGTGAATCCTCAAAATGAAAATATTTCTTGTCCCTTTAATAATAGTGGTAACCGTGACCATTTAGGTAGCCATACTAGAACTGCTGGTGGTACTAATATCTCTTGTGAGATTACCAGAGCTGTTGGATCAATTGATCCTGGTAGTACTGAGGCTGCCAGTGGTTCGAGTGCTGCCGGATCAATTGATCCTGGTAGTACTGAGGCTGCTAGTGGTTCGCGTGCTACCGAATTTCACAGATTAAATGTTCAACATTCAACTGATGATCATTTGAGGTCTCCTCCTGAGGGTAATATGTTTGAACAATCTACTCATACTGATTCTTCTATTCGTAAGTCGAGTCGTACGTCTAATCTTCCTCGTCGGTTTGATGACTATGTTGTAGAGGGGAAGGTTTAGGCATGGAAATGGGGCGGGGATGGGGTGGGGACCTCAATCCCCATCCCCGTCCCCGATCCTCATCTCTATCCCCGTCCCTATCCCCATCCCCGCCGGGGAATATGATCACATCCCCATCCCCATCCCCAACGGGGAACGGGGATCCCCAACGGGGAAACGGGGATTTTTTTTTTCGGTTTATATAAACTATTTTGAATCAAATATGTGAGACGCAACACGTATTTAAATTTCACAAATTTCCAAAAACCTAAAATCAAAAGGAATTTAATTTTATACAAAAAATCACATCATATGATACTTAATTAGCTAAAACCAATATAAATCCAGTTTAATTAAAAAAAAAAACCTTAACGTCACACGTCCAAAACATATCGAGTAATATCCAAAACACATCGACTAATTGTATATTGACTTGACATCCAAAAGATTACATACTAACATCCACAAAATGACAATTTTAGATTATAAACCTAGTTAGAAAATAAAATATTATGAATTACCGATTTAGTTGAAATAAATAATATATTTAATTTATTAGTTAATATATAACGGGTACGGGGATGGGCGGGGCGGGGAGTACGATACCCGTCCCCATCCCCATCCCCAGTTTGAGACAAACGGGGATCCCCATCCCCGTCCCCATCCCCGGCTTAGCGGGGAATCCCCGTCCCCGATCGGGGCGGGTGAACCGGGTTCCCCAACGGGGCGGGGACCATTTCCATGCCTAGGAAGGTTAAGTATGGTCTAGAAAAGGTTGTGAATTATAGTCGTCTTAGTCAAAATAATTTCTGTTTTGTTTCAACCTTGAATAAATCTATTGAACCTGAAAGTTTTTTTGAAGCTAGTAAAGACCAAAATTGGGTCAATGCCATGAATGATGAAATGGAGGCTCTTTATAGAAATGGCACTTGGATTTTAATTGAGTTACCTCCTGGCAGGAAACCAATAGGCTGTCGTTGGATTTATAAGATTAAATATAAATCCACGGGAGAAATTGAAAGGTATAAGGCACGTCTAGTAGCTAAAGGTTATAGTCAACGTGAACACCTAGATTATGAAGAAACTTTTTCACCTGTTGTAAAAATGGTAACTGTTAGGTGTGTGATAGCTATAGCGACTCAAAATCATTGGCCATTGTGTCAGTTAGATGTAAACAATGCTTTTCTTTATGGCGATTTAGTTGAAGATGTTTATATGAGTTTACCTCCTGGATATTTTTCGCCTAATGACAAACGTGTTTGTAAACTTGTTAAGTCTCTTTATGGTCTAAAGCAAGCACCACGTCAGTGGTACGAAAAGTTATCTAATTGTCTTCTTGATCATGGGTTTTGTCAAAGTACTAGCGATTATTCTTTGTTTACAAAATGTTCTGGTGATATTTTTCTTATTCTTCTTGTATATGTTGATGACATAGTTCTTACTGGTAATAGTAATTCTGAAATTCAACAAGTTAAAGATCATTTGCAAGCAAATTTCAAAATCAAAGATCTTGGTTTATTAAAATTCTTTTTAGGTATAGAAGTTTTGGAAACTGATAAGGGAGTTTGCATGTCACAAAGAAAATATTGTCTTGAATTACTTAACGATTTTGGATATTTGGGTTGCAAACCTATTAACACTCCAATGGACATGAATTTGATAGTTACAGATTCTTTTGGGTCTGAGTTAAAGGATCCTCCTCTAAAAGATTTTACTCGGTATCAAAAGTTAATTGGTAGACTTATTTACTTATTAGCTACTAGACCTGATATAGCTTTTGCAGTTCATGCACTCTCCGCGTCAGTCTCACTTGAAACGGGCTCTTCGGGTTTTAAGGTATCTGAAAGCTTCTCCTGGTAAGGGTGTCAGCTTCTCTTCATGTTCTACTCCTGATTTTAAACTTTCAGCCTTTGTTGATGCAGACTGGGGTAAATGTTTATCAACAAGGCGATCTGTTACTGGATATTGTATTTTTTTGGGTAATTGTATGGTGTCGTGGAGGAGTAAGAAACAGTCCACTGTTTCCCGCTCCTCAGCAGAGTCCGAGTATAGAGCTATGACTTCTGCTCTATGTGAAATAATATGGATTCTTAGTATTTTAGCAGATTTAAAATTAGAAAACTTGCTTCCTGTGAATTTAAACTGTGACAATAAATCTGCAATACAAATCGCTAACAATCCTGTGTTTCATGAAAGGACTAAACACATTGAGATTGATATACATCAAATAAGAAATAAAATTGCGACTGGAATGTTAAAAACTGTAAAAGTTTTGTCTAATGAAAATCCAGCAGACATTTTTACTAAATCTCTTGGTTTTAGTCAACATAAGTATCTCATGTCTAAATTAAATATGGAAGATATTTTTCAGTGTCAAGATTGAGGGAGGGTGTTGTAAAGTAAGGTTTGTTGTGACCAATCTTGTCATCTTCACTAACTTATTGTGGTTGTTTGTTTTCTATTAGGAGTTTGAGGGTTGAAATGGTATATTGCTGGAAGTTGAAGTGTAGCCGAGCAAATAAGTAAACGTTAGAGGGACTTCTCAGCAATTATGAGAATATATAAACAATTCTTCTCGGCAATCAAGACTGATACAATTCATTTTCTAAAATTTCCAGATTTACTTTTCTTCTCTCTCTAGTTTTCTTCTCTTTACTTGAATAACATCATCTTCAAACCTCTTGAAGATAAATAGCTAGGTTTAAACTTTGTAATACTTTAATATTGTAATATGTTGTTATCATAGAATTTGTACAGGGTCCTTTCCTTTTTGCTCCTTTTACATGATTACCTGGTGTATTGTTTTGCGACTTTAATTGGCATGCGATATTTCCCAGCTACTTCCTCTTTGTTCTCTTGCTTTTGTTTTGGATATGGCATGCTTACTTGTCGTATCACACACTGGTATTTGAGCACAGATCAAGTTTGCAAATGCAATTGATTGCTCTCTTTTATTGAATGAGCACCGAGGCTCTGATACAAACTTACAAGAATGTTAAAATAAACTGATTTACCTATCCTGAATGGATTATATACAACAATATTGAATCAAACTAGTACGACTGAATCAAACACCAACTTTCCTTAGACTTCAGGTACTTGATTCCTACTTGAACCAAGACCAAGTCTACTGTAACAGGTTCCACCAACAAACCTCCTCCTAAACTAAGATAACCTGTCTTTAGTTTATCTTTGGAACCTTGCACCTGCCAAGCATGCTACACAGCTTCTCATACAAATCAAGTTTAAGGGACTTGTCATGATATCTATTATCTGCTACCTAACAAGAGCGCTGCAATAGACCAATTCTATTACTCCTTTATTTGTAAGCTCTTGCAGAAAGTGAATTCTCACATCAATGTGCTTGCTGGTGGACATATTGTCACAATATATAATAGTACTTCCTTCCTGCACCAAGCCGACATTTTCCAAAACTCTTCTCCGCCAAATGAAAGGCATGCACCTGCTGCTGCTACAAACTCTGCCTCAGTAGTGGATAAAGTCACAATGGCCACCTTTTTGATGACCAAGATATCACTGCATTACTCAGAAAGCAAACATACCCTGAAGTACTTCTAGTGTCTTGATCTCCAGCATAATTAGAATCTGAATACGCTGTTAGTGTCTTGCTGCCATTCCTCTTATAAAGAATTCCAAATCCTAGATTACCTTTGATAAACCAAACCAAACTGATCTAGTAAATCTCACACGGAGTGGGATCTGGGAGTATAAGATGGCTACCCCAAGGAGTAGAGATGTTGTTTCCGTGAAAACCCCTGATTTTCAAAAAAGTGAGATTACAAATACAAGAAAAGAAAATTTGAAGCGTTGTTGAAAAGCTTGAGACAAACTTGTGAAAGGAATACATTCAAGACAAGAAGAGCAAATTGCACATTGAACAACAATAAAAAGATTAAAACAAGTAGAGGCATTAAAAGCAAAAGGGGAAAGTAAGAAACAACAAAACAACCTAACAATACCAAAGGGTCATTGGCCCAACGATACCTGGGTTACCGGTAAAGCCCACAATCCCAGGGGGTCAAGGGTTCAAACCTCACCAAAGATGAGAAGTATCCTTGAATATTTACCGTATATAAATATTATATACTATAAAAAACCTAACAAGAACATGTGCCAGAAGATCTCCTCCTGATAAAACTAGCACATAAGTTACACCTGACAACCTCAAAACTCCCCCTACCTATCCTAAGACTTTGATACCAACCATACCTTTGATGTATCTTAAAACTCTTTTCACTGTTACCATGTGTTGTTCACTAGGTTGCTCCATGTATCTGCTACTTAGACTAATAACAAACATAAGATCTTGTAGCTGCAAGGTACACCAAGTACCCTATCAATAGTTTGTATAAACTTGCATCCACTCAACTACTTTGATCATCTCTCACAAGCTTTCATCCAGGAACTGTTGGATTTATCACAGAATTGCAGTCTTCCATCTTGAAGCTTTCGAAGATCACTCGAGCATACTTTCTCTGGCTTATGCTTATTCCTGCTTCATCTTTGATGACTGTTGTGCCAAAAAAGTACCACATCTTGCCAAACCAAACCACTAAATCCCACACAGGTAGGGTGTGGGGGTTAGGATGCACACAGACCTTTCCTCTACCCAAGCGGTAGAGAGACTTTTTCGTGAAAGACCCCTGACTTGTAAAACAAAAAAATGGAAACAAGAGAGCAAGCTACAAGTGTTATGAATAGATGTTGTCTGTATCATACGTTTATGACTCAAAGATACGTTTATAACCACTTGGGTTGTGGCGTACTGGTAAAGCCTTTGGGGGATGTAGTGGAAAATCTCATCTACCCAGGGTTCAAATTCAGGCGCTGCCAAAGCCCTTGTGGCCATGGAGGTTCACCTGCGATGACTCCAGGCCATTCGTGGTCGCCCGGGGATTAGTTGGTGCGCGTAAGCTGGCCCGGAAACCCACGGTTACCAAAAAAAAAAGATACAATGTTATAAATACAATTCCAAAGAATCCTCCCTACTTATTATCGCCCTTCCGTCATGGATATAGTGATTGCATTTATAGAACACATGTTTTTGAAGTCCTGTCCAACGCTGGTGCCAGACGGCCTCTGTAAAGTAAATAATGGTTCTTTTGGCTCTGGAAGATCAGTATCACTGCATAGCATAGAAACTGCTTCTGCCATCGTTGGCCTATCTTAGCCAGGTCCTGAACACAAAGAAGTCCTATGTGTATGCATCTCAAACCCTGTGAAAGACACGATGCATCAGCCAATGCTTGATCCATCAATTCTATTCCTCTGCCTTCGTTCCATGATTTCCATGCCTGAAATTTGTAGGCCTTCTTTTGTATGAAACCAGTAAAAGCTTGCATGTAAATGGAATGAAGTTATGTGGTATGGTTTTCTGAGTGGAATTTTATACTTACGTGTCCGAGAGGATAGATTTGTTCATGATGTATAAATTCGGTATTTCTTTTGCCACTGATAATCTCCAACAACATCACTCCATAACTAAATACATCTGATTTCTCTGAGAATACTCCTCTCATGGCATATTCAGGAGACATATAGCCACTGCATTTCATCATAAAAGCTTATAGTCAAATTATTTTCAAGAATAATAACAATTTGTCATATTGAGGAAAAGATGATATATAGGTGGTCACAATTCTACAGAGGAAATAAACAATTCTCACTATGTTCCAACAATCCGGCGAGTATTCGCCAGCTCTTGTGGCATTTGAAAAGTCCGTGCCAATCCAAAGTCTGATATCTTCGGATTCATATTCTCATCCACTAGAATATTGCTACACTTCAAATCTCTGTGTATGATCCTTAAACAAGAATCACGATGGAGATAAATAAGCCCACGACCAATGCCCTGAATAATGTTGAAACGCGTTGCCCAATCAAGTTGCATTTGTTTCTTTGGATCTGGGAATCAAGAAACTAAAAGTGTGAGAAAGGTCAATAATCAGAATTCAGAAACTAAATGATCTATAGCCAAGAAGTAATAACATATGATCCTTGATGCTAGATTGTTTTGTTTTATTATCAAATGACCTATAAACTGTTGAATAAGGCATGTGAATGTCATTATATGATAACAGAAATATCCATAAAGGTTCTGAACTGTAAGCAGCCCCTAAACATTATTTTCTAAAGAATCTATTTCAGCCAATAGTATAAGTTATGTTCCTACTATCGCTTATCATCAATATGCTTTCAAACCATAATTGAGAGTTTCCTATATCCTAATATGTTGACAAGTTACAAGAGAAAGAAGTCAAGTCAAACTTACCAAAAAGAAAAGTGTCCAAGCTTTTGTTGGTCATGTACTCATAAATCAATAATCTCTCTTCCCCTTCAATGCAGCAACCTAAAAGTTTAACAAGATTCCTGTGTTGGAGCTTGGAAATCAACATGATTTCATTCTTAAACTCTTCAATTCCTTGCCCAGAGTCCCCGGACAGCCTTTTCACTGCTATTTGCTGTCCATGATCTAGCGTTCCCTATTTTAAATTAATGTGTTACGTAATTAATGGTGGCTCTGTTTTGATTGCTTGGAATACTCATAACAGAAACCAAGTTTGTGAATGAAAGTGCACTAGTACCTTATAAACTGCGCCAAACCCTCCTTCACCAAGTTTGTTTCTGTAGCTGAAGTTGTCAGTGGAAGCTATTATTTGTTTGAACTCATATATAGGCAATTCGATAGACTCCTGTGTAAGAACCTCTTCTTGTAGTTGTAGTGTGTCCCTTGAATCAATTTCGTCCTCTGAATTGAAGAGTTTTAACTTGGTTTTCCTTCCTACAGAGAGAATTGTTAACACATAAGGATCATTTATCCATGTTAAGATAGGGGTTCATTTGAGAACTGTAAATACTTCGTGAACCTGAAAACCATCTGTTCATGATAAAAATCGTGATAGATATTCATGATGAACATCATGAATAATGAAAACACATGATATTCAAGAATATTTTAGGGTTATTCATCATAAATAATTCTTGAAATAATTATTTTTCAGGTTCTCAAAACATTCATGGTTTATAAATGAACTTCCCCTGCTAAGATAATTGACGTATCTAAACATGGCTCGTTAAAGGAAAAATGGTTTTATTGACAAAGAACATCGTTTGGGGTCTACTGTATACTAAGAACATCTACCATTTCAGCAAGCTTCTTTCTTTCCTCACTTGATGTGTCTTTGAATGATATAAGATATATTTTTCTTACCTTTCTTATATGTTGTCCATCTGTACAAACAAAACATGAAGCTACCTAAGAGCATTACACCACCTATAGTTGTGAGACTGATGAGAAGTGCTGCTCCTTTTGTTTCTTCGCCTATAAAATTGTGTTAGGCCAAACCAATCCAAACAAACCCTATTTAGAACTCAACAAGATTTGCTTTTACCTGATTCCACATAGGCAAGTCGCAAGAAAAGATTCTCCCCACCAAATGAGAACTGCTTGATATCCATGAGGTCTTCTGTCCAAATCATACAGTTAATGCCTTCCACATAGGCATATGCCTTACAAGAGCAGTTACCCAAGCACAAGTGCTGGCATTCATTGGTATTGATGTATGGAAAATACTGATGATGATCTGGGAGCTTGATCCCTCTTAGTATCCTGAACTTATCTGGTTTAGTCTTTCCAGAAGCTAAACTACTTGTGTTCTTATCACACAAAAGTTCACTTCGCCTCACACAACCCCTTGTCCAATTGCTTTTGCTCCATTCATCCTTCGACTGTGGTACAAACCCTCTCAAGCATTCACAAGTAGCAGACTTGTTCGTACAAATTGCAAAAGCACCACAAAATCCATAAACATCACAAGGATTCTGTGGTGCTCCCCAATTAATATCCATGTTATAATCATCATCCCAGTAATTCAACTGTAACACACCATCAGGTTTTAAATAAAGCCATCGGATGTAAGATGAGTTATACCTGTTGATGGTGAGATAGGCTCCTCCTTGTGGGTTCTCTGGCATGAGACTTATGACATTCGAGTACCCATAGTCCTGCTCTGGTATACCTATGAACTTCCCTCCATCCCAGGTCCCACCTCTCCAGTACGGCTTTGAACCGTGCCAGATGAAAGCTTGTGGTGGCTGCTCTGCTGAAAGTCCAAGTACAAACTCTCCAGGTGTTGGATCATCATCACTTTTCCATGATGTCAATAAATTTTTTCCTTGTGTTTTCCCCTTTGTCCCAAGCTTCATGCCTGGTAATAGACTGTTACTTGGATAATCAAAACTCTCCCACAATATCGATCCTGAGATGGTATCATTAAGAGCTAAATCTCCCGAGTCTGTAAGCTTTGCGATTGTTTCGTTGGACTGGACCCTTACATTTGTTGACCAGACAACATTATTCTCCCTATCTTGGATTCTCAGGTTCCCATCGTTGCCAATAGTTAGGCTAGAACTGGTGTCAGAAACCAAGAGCGGATTTTCTCTGTTTGCGACCCATATAACTTTCCTTGCAGGCACATTTTTGTACCATATACCAATATATCGCTTACTGGAATTACCTGGATTGAAGAAGCCTAGCTCAAAAACTTGATTGGCAGAGACAAGAGTCTGTTCCAAGGAGATCCGACTATCTTTAGTCAATGTGTCAGTTGCCCTGCAGTATTGTAATGAAATAATCAGGATATACAAGCATGCCATGCCTAAGCAGTTTGCAGCTGCTCTTCCAGTAGCCATGCCCATTGGTTTCTATAGACCCTTCTGCAGATTGTCATTAGAATTTGGAAAATTCACATTCTCTGGATCTCTTAGCTTCTTTCAATCTTGAATGATATTCAAATTTCAACGTATGACCAAGTCATTCCTCTAGTATAATTTGGAAAATGAACTTTGTTCCCTTGATATACACTTGGACTTTTCTGATCAATTTCTGAGTACCTACAAACAGTGATATCATCTATTTTTAAAGAACTCAAAGCTAACACCATGATAGCTATAGTTTCTCTTCTTTAATGTCTAGCACAATATATAAAAATCATTTTGGCTGTGCTAAGGGTTAGTAATGCAGTTAATTATAGATAAACTAAAACCACAAAGTCAACATGATGAAAGTGAAAGTCTGTGAGGCTTTGTTAAGGAATTGAGGATTGATCACAACATTAGGTTTCTTACTAAGTTTTAGTTGACCAAGAAGTGCCTCAACTTCCTTGAAATTGTAATTAGGAACCAATTAATCTAGGGTTTAACCACATACTCGTTTCTTACAAGACTTAGATGAATAGAATCAGATGGCTTGAGTTTATGTCTAAACTTCGGAATTTTTCATTCCAAATCGTACTTCATTTACTAGAAAAAACATTTCGTTGACCCTGTCCCTGCTACAATTTTTAATTTTTAGGTCAAAAGCTTAGTCATATTTTGAGATATCATATGGTGCAAGACACTACATTCAGTATTAATGTATTTATTTATGCACAGGTTGCACATCTTCTGCTGTCTCCTGTTGGATCTGATAGCAGATGGGAATTAATTCAATAGTAACGAAGATGATGAACAACAATTGAAGTCAAATGTTGGCGCCCATGAGCAGTGCACAGTACTGAAGGCTGGTACTTACCGATGAGGTAATGGTCTTATTTTTAAAGCTTAAAACTATCATTTTCTTAATCTAGAACTACATCTAGTGAAACATATGTACATGAAATTGTGAATTTCTAGTATCATAGCATAACTTTGTTTGCATTGTATCTCATCATACATTCATACAATAACAAAAAAGATTTATCTACCAACAACTATCGACATTGTTATATCATTGGCGCATTCATAATTAGTTCTATCCTAAAGACTTGCATGTGTTGAATTCCCCATCTATTAGACAAACTTTGTATACTTAGAGGGTGTAGTCTGTAAATATTTCTCCTATAAATACTCTTGTATTCTACCAATTACAATCATAATATACAAGACATCTTTACCAAGTCTATCTTGGTATCAGAGCCACCGCTCCCAAAACCCTAATAGTCGCCGCTCCGAAGAAAAAAAAAACCCGGCGTGAACAGTGCTCCAGCGTGAACAGTACTTTCCGGCGTGAACAGTACTTTCGGTGATCCTAATGACAACCCCTCTCGTAGCCTTTTCTTCTACCGAGAAAACTACCCACAACTCTCACAAGTTTGGTTTCACGTTGTCCCCTACAAATTATGGTTATTGGAAGGCTATGATCCAACCGTTTCTCATTACAAACGGTTTATTTGGATACATTGATGGCACAATCCCATGCCCTATGCCGCTGATCGCATCATCTGGAAAAGAAGGAGAAGCCGCTACTTCTACCTCTACGCCAAACCCTAGTCACGCGATTTGGATATCCAATGACGCCCACGTCCGTATGCTACTCATGTCAACCATCTCGGAGGCATCTTTTCAACATGTTCAAGGTACGACTTCTCGTGATCTCTGGTTGGATCTTGAACGTGCTTACGCACCGCATACCTCTTCAAGAGAGTTCACGTTGAAAACTCAGTTGTTAAAAATACAAATGAAGGGTGACGAGACCTCTTCAACCTATCTTGCTAGGGCACAGGAGTATGCCACTGCTCTTGCTAATATCGGACAACCTATGTCAGAAAAAGACATTGTTATGCTAGTGGTTGCAGGTCTTCGGGATGAATATAACGGAGTCAAACAAAGTCTCCTTGCAAAACAATTCACGGCTGTGTTTTCAGAACTTCCTGGACTTCTGGCCGATCATGAGTTTTTGATACGGAAACCGGTTCCAGACGTTACCCCGGTTCAAGCGTTCACGGCTGCTACAGCAGCCGGTTCCTCTCTCCAAACTGATACAGTTCAAGCCTTGCAACAACTTGTTTCACGCCTTGGCTTCCAACTACAGCCGGTTTCCAATACATAATCCACACCGACTTCTTAAGCCTTTTACACAAACCGATCTGGTCCCTCTAATAGCAGTCGTGGTCGCGGTCGTGGAGGTCGTAGTAACAACTTTAATCGCAACCGATCAGGAGGAGGAAATCGCAATCCAGGTCAGTTTAATTGGGCTTCTAACCAAAACACAATTTATGGCACATGTAACATGTGTGGAATTGGACATGTTCCATCACAATGCCCAAACCGCGACCCATCTACCTTTCGAACGAGACAACCGACCGTCAATTACGCTGATTATCGCTCACAAGCGTCCACCTCTTGGCTTCCGGACACAGGTTCAAACAACCATGTTGCACCGGATATGACGGGTTTTGATTCTGCCAAATCCTACTACGGGGATGACAGTCTGCATGTTGGTAACGGTAAGGCCCTTCCTATCCTACATATTGGTTCCTCACGCCTTTATTCACCAAACAAAACCTTTTACCTAAACAATGTTCTTCACGTCCCTGAAATCAAGAAACACCTTTTGTCTGTCCAAAAATTCTGTCACGATAATCATGTCTATTTTGAATTTCACTCTGCTTTTTTTGCTATTAAGGAAAAGTCAACACACACTACCCTCCTCATGGGTCCAAGTGACGGTGGACTCTACTCAATCAACCTTCCAACAAATAAACCCCTTCCAAAAGTTGCTTTCTCAACAACCCGAGCCACCACAACCACCTGGCACCAAAGACTCAGACATCCACATTCCCAGCTATTTCAGACTATGCTTTCCAAATATTGTTTACCTATTTCAAATAAGACTTTTGATTTTCATTGTAATTCCTGTTTGATTGGGAAATCTTCCAAACTCAATTTATTGTCTTCTGATTATAAAAGTTCTCATGTTCTAGATTTAATCTTTTGTGATGTTTGGGGTCCCGCACCGGTAACCTCGTTTGATGGTCATAACTACTTTCTATTATGTGTTGATCATTTTTCCAAATTCATGTGGTTATTTCCTTTAAAACGAAAATCAGATGTGTTTAAATGTTTTGTCACCATGGTTGAACGGCAATTCTCCACCACAATTAAAACAGTCCAAACCGATTGGGGGGGGGGGTGAATTTCGAAATTTATCACAATTCTTTTCCTCTATTGGCATTATTCACCGTCTCTCTTGCCCTCACACCAGCGAACAAAATGGGGTTGTCGAGAGACATCATCGTCATGTTGTCGAAACCGGACTCACTCTCATGGCTCAATCTCATGTCCCAAACCGTTTTTGGCACTTTGCCTTTGAAACCGCGGTTTATCTTATAAACCGAATGCCGTCACGAACAAACTCAACCATTTCTCCCTTTGAACATCTCTTTAAACACAAACCCGACTTCTCGTTTCTTCGAGTCTTTGGATGTCAATGTTACCCTCATCTTCGCCCATATAATCACCACAAGATGGATCTACGATCCACTTCTTGTATTTTTCTTGGCTATAGCACCGCACATCATGGATATCGATGTTTTGACCCCGACACCGAACGCATTTACATTGCCCGTCACGTTCGGTTCAACGAAAACTCTTTCCCTTTTTCTACACCTCCTACCACAACCTCCACATTCTCTCCCAACAACCCCTATATCTCCTCCTATCCTACGTCCATACCAGCCACACAAACAACCACACCTACTCCTACAACTTCTTCACCAAACTCCTCTTCTCAACCAAACATCCCTCTACA
This sequence comes from Arctium minus, assembly GCA_954870635.1. NCBI lineage: Eukaryota > Viridiplantae > Streptophyta > Magnoliopsida > Asterales > Asteraceae > Arctium > Arctium minus. The sequence continues at coordinate 73,710,923 of OX941094.1, read as the reverse complement.
TACTACTCCTCCACAACCGACCAGCCCCTTATCAACTCACACCTACTCCCGTCGCACCCCCACCGACCCTCATACGACTACAACTCCTGCCTTTGACAAGTACACCACCACTCCAGCAGACCCTACCCCTCCAATCCCTCCTCCAACACCTACCCATCCAATACCGGACCAACAACCACAACCCCCCACCTCGACCACCATCCCTCCTTCCCAGCCCTCAAGACCAGCCCATCTTCGGCAAAATCCAAAAAAGACAAAACCATACGACCCATCAGCCTTTCACACATCCACCAATACCTCATTCCAAGAACCAACAACCTTTGTCGTTGCCAACAAAGATCAGAACTGGCGTAAAGCTATGGCGGATGAATACTCGACTTTAATCCGAAATGGCACTTGGACGCTTGTTCCTCGTGTTCCCAAAGCCAATGTGATCGCTTGCAAATGGGTTTATAAAATCAAGAGAGATCAGCATGGGGCGATTCAGCGCTATAAAGCGCGTCTTGTTGCAAAAGGTTTTAACCAGCAACCGGACATTGACTATACAGAAACCTTCAGTCCAGTGGTAAAGTCCACCACTATTCGAGTTGTTCTTTCACTCGCGGTTACCAACCAATGGTCTCTCATACAGCTTGATGTCCAAAATGCCTTTTTACATGGTGATCTGAAGGAAACTGTGTATCTGCAACAACCCCAAGGTTTCGTTAATCCGTGCAAACCGGATCATGTGTGTCTGCTTCACAAGTCTCTATACGGTCTCAAACAGGCACCGAGAGCTTGGTTTCAACGACTTTCTTCGGCTCTGATCTCTCTTGGTTTTCGGGGTTCCAAAACGGATCCTTCATTATTTATTTACTCGGCTCATGGTACACTTATGTATATGCTTGTGTATGTCGATGACATTATTTTGACAGGAAACAACAACAAATCCATCGACCACATTGTTCATAGCCTGAGCAAGTCATTTGCAGTCCAAGACATGGGGCCCTTATCATACTTCTTGGGCATTGAGGTTGCACGCCGAGACTCTGATCTCATTCTCTCTCAACGGAAATACATAAACGAGTTGTTAGCTCGAGCAAACCTCTCACAATCAAAACCCGTTCCGTCGTCGTATACCACCAGCGCAAACTTGTATCTTGGTGATAGCGCTCCTTTTGATGATCCGGTGAAATATAGACAGGTGGTGAGTGCCTTGCAGTATGTTACGCTATCGAGGCCTGACATTACCTTTGCAGTCAACAAAGTATGTCAATTTATGCACTCACCCACTGTGAATCATTGGTCTGCGGTCAAACTGATAGTTGCAATAATCGTCTAAAATTGGGATTTAAAAACCCTTTCATTTGTATCATTTTATTCCAAAAATGGGCCATTTAAGCCTTTCTTTTTATTATTTGATTTAGGCCCAAAAGTCAAGAAAAAGGAAAGGAAGAAGCCCAAATATTGAGGCCATCTCTCTCTTTGAAAAAACATCGAGCACATCAGACTTGAAGGAAGAGTCGATCGAGAGGCAGAGGCAGGCAGGGGCGGCTTCTCACGCGGCCAAACCCTGCGCCTCAAGCCGCGAGGGCCGAAATCGTGGGTTGTTGGACCTTTTCTCGAGCGGTTTCCAATGGGGATGCATAAAATCAATGGGAACTGCTATTTGAGAAGGAATCGCACGATTGGGAAGAAATTAGAAGAAGGAAGCAGATTTCTTAAAGGGAAAACAACAACAACTCATCCAATTTCTATTTGATTTAGGTAATTTCATATTGTTGCAATTGTAGCTTAGGTTTTTCTTTTTGTTTCAATCATTTGTTTGCTTTGATTATGATGGGTTGATACCTTGAGATTCCATTGTAAACATTTGGGACAAACTTATTTGCTTGAATTCTACTTTTAATGTCAATTTCATTTGGGTTTTCAATTAATCTGATCAGTTGATTGAATTTCTTATGAATGCTTGTTAATCAAAACCTAGATACGTAATCGTCTAGGGATTTTGATAAAGTAACGAATGAAATCGTTTGGTCTCAATAAGGTTTTCAATTCGATTTCATGAATTCTTGCAATCGAAGCTCTAATAAGCCGAGCTTGTGTGCTTATTGCTTCGGGTTGGTGATTTTTCTAACTCGTTAATGCTAATCACGCCTAGGAACTTAAGAGCTTATTTAATTTCTTATTCGTGATTAAGATCCGGTTGAAGAGCTTGTTTTAACCGGTGTGAATCTAAGGAAAAATCGAAGTTATCAGAGCTTATTGATAACTATAGCCAACTTGGGTTCGTACTTTGTGTTTACGTTTTTGGAATCAATGACAGGTGTTACCATCTTAATCGAAGTTAAACTAATGTTGGATTTTCTTTTTATCGCGTCTGTTTAGTTTTTAATCGCATGTTTAGTTTAGTTAATCAAATCCAAACCCCCCCCCCCTTTGTATTGAAAGTATAGAAGTTGAATAGTAGTCACAACCAATCCCTGTGGATTCGACCCGACTTAACACTATTACAATCTTTATTGTGATTTGGGACAGTTGGAAATTATAAATACTTATTATTTGACGGTCTCGACACCCGTCAAATTTTTGGCGCCGTTGCCGGGGATTGGTTTCGGTGATTGTTATTTAACTTTTGTACTTTGTTTTTCTTTATTTAATTTTTGTCTTATAGTTTTGGTGTTTATCTGATTTAATAGTGTACGTAACGCCAACAATTTTTAAGTGTTTTTGCATCTTTCATGGCGGTGTATCCATATAATTATGGTTCACGATATACCACCAACACACGGGACCCGAACGAGGTAAATATCTCTTCCCTTGAGACTCAACTTTCAGATTTAACATCTCTAGTGATACAGTTGGTTTGTAAAGAACCGCAACGGGTGAGAAGATGTGGGGCGTACACTACCAATGCTTTTCCAACCAACCGGTACCCCACATCACAATATCACACCGAGCAAGCTTACTCCTATGGGGGAATTTCAAGCCAAAACGGTCCGTCCGAATCATACTCATACACACTAGGATGGCAACCCCGTCCATACTTAAACGAGTATGACTATAACCAGTACAACCCTTCTTATCCTAGTTATGCATCAACACCACCGGCAACACAAAGCTATTATGGGGATTCAGGTATGTCTCTTGAGGAAATTGTTAAATCACTGGCTCTTAGTACATTGGAATTTCAACAGGAGACAAGGGCAAACCTTCAGAACTTGGAGAACCAAATTAGCCGGAACGAGTCTTCAATATGTCGGTTGGAAGCTCAATTGGAAGAAAAGCTGAGATCAATGAATAAGAAGAGGCCAGAAATCTCCTTAGAGGAAGAGGAAGAGGATGAAGAAGAAGAAGAAGAAGAAGACACAAACCTATCTAATTCACAAGATGTCGACAAAAAGGGAGAAGATGTGAATATTTTGGAACCAGTGGTGGTACCCCCTCGGCCCCTCCTTTTCCTACACCGTTGGTTGATCTAATAAAGGAGGAGGAATTTATAGACACCGGGAGATCCTTCACTATACTAGAAACACCGAAGGTAGACGATGAGAAGGGGATCCCGGATGACGATTCCTTTGCGAAGCAGAAGCGTCTTATTACATTAGAGGGCAAAGGACCCACGCTTGAAATCCTGACAGATTTCAAGGCATCCCAACATCGCGTGAAAATGCATGTATGGGGTATTGACTTGTTAGATACGGGATAGTGTTGGAAGTGTCTAGCCAAAGACGTTAAAGAAAGGCGTTGATTGGGAGGCAACCCAATTTTATTGCTTTATTTCCTTTCTAGTTTATTTTTATGCATTTTTAGTCGTCTTTTGTGTTGATGAGTTTTGTTTCCAGGTTTGACCTTAATTGAATTCGGATTCTACCCCCCACCCACCCGCGTGCAAAGAGGCTCTCACCACAAGCTTGGATCATATATTGGGCACGCGTCATCAAATCAGGGGAGATTTCTTGTTCCCTTTGTGCTTTATTGTTTTTAGACTATGCCAAAAACATGCATATATTAAGGACAATATATGATTTAAGTGTGGGGATGGAATAAGTGTGGGGATATTGCTTGATTAAGGGCTAAATTTTTCGAATTTTGACTTGTTTTTGGGCTACTATTACGTAAATTGCATGAGTTGACAAGTTTTTTTTTATTTCTAATGTCATAGCATGAATGATTGTGTGGTTTGCTTGTGTAGTCATGATTAACACGTTCGAGATAAACTTTGTGAGTCTTGCTAATTTTATAGACTAAAAATGCACCTGTGAGCTTTTGAGTCATGATTGAACATTGTATTCAATCTTATTTCATTTCTGTGTGCATTGCATCTTCCATGTCTATGTCATTCTAGAACTTGTATTTTGGCTCCTCGAGATTGCTTTTAGGTAATGCTAGTGTGAAAATGAAAAAGGTCATCTTTGTTGCTATTTTAATCTGTTTAGCCTAAAAGCCAACCCTTACGTATGTATTCCGTTTTGATCACCCCTTTGAGCCTAATTACCATTTTTTTGTCATTACACCACAACTTAACCCATAGCCAAACACTTCACTTACCAGACTTTGGGAATGAGACTTTATGCTTTTAATTAGACTCCCTTAAATTGTAGTCCCTCTACATGATTCAAAATGCCGATATAATGATCGGTAGAGGTTTGAAAAAATGAAAAAAAAATGAAAAAAAAAAGAGTATAAAAGAAGAAAAAGTATGAAAAGAAAGAAAAAAAAGAAAAAAAATGAATAAGTGGAGACCAAACTCAAGAAGAATAGAATTGTCTCCATAGAATGCTTAGCAAAATAAGAGCTCGAAAGTTGAGAAATTTTATGATTTCTTTGTTGTGCAATGTGTGGGAGTAGACAAATTGATTCATGGTTTCTTTTCCGAAGTCCAAAACTTAGTCACTTAACCAAAAATTTTCCCACCTTGACCCTTAGCCAAGTTACAACCCCTATTTAAAGTCCTTTTGATTCATACTTAGTGTTTACCGTTAGCAATGGAGAATTGAAACTTCATGCAAGCCTATGGTAGTGCATTTTCATGTGATTGATGCTTTGAGTGAAAACACCTACACTTTTGCGCGAATGAGCGATTAGAATAGGTTTATATCTTTTGTGAGGTGTTTGTGGAATTAGCATGTATTCATCTTTGATTTGTCTTGAGTGTTGACTATGGTTATACCGGTTAAGCTACACTTTCATGCAATGTTATGTCTATTTTCTCCATTCTTAAAAGTCGACTTGTGAGATTTACTTCGTGCTAAAACCTTAGTGATTGCCCGAGGACGGTCAAAGTTTTAAGTGTGGGGATATTTTGATAGTTGCAATAATCGTCTAAAATTGGGATTTAAAAATCCTTTCATTTGTATCATTTTATTCCAAAAATGGGCCACTTAAGCCTTTCTTTTTATTATTTGATTTAGGCCCAAAAAGGAAGAAGCCCAAATATTGAGGCCATCTCTCTCTTTGAAAAAACATCGAGCACATCAGACTTGAAGGAAGAGTCGATCGAGAGGCAGAGGCAGGCAGGGGCGGCTTCTCACGCGGCCAAACCCGGCGCCTCAAGCCGCGAGGGCCGAAATCGTGGGTTGTTTGACCTTTTCTCGAGCGGTTTCCAATGGGGATGCATAAAATCAATGGGAACTGCTATTTGAGGAGGAATCGCACGATTGGGAAGAAATTAGAAGAAGGAAGCAGATTTCTTAAAGGGAAAACAACAACAACTCATCCAATTTCTATTTGATTTAGGTAATTTCATATTGTTGCAATTGTAGCTTAGGTTTTTCTTTTTGTTTCAATCATTTGTTTGCTTTGATTATGATGGGTTGATACCTTGAGATTCCATTGTAAACATTTGGGACAAACTTATTTGCTTGAATTCTACTTTTAATGTCAATTTCATTTGGGTTTTCAATTAATCTGATCAGTTGATTGAATTTCTTATGAATGCTCGTTAATCAAAACCTAGATACGTAATCGTCTAGGGATTTTGATAAAGTAACGAATGAAATCGTTTGGTCTCAATAAGGTTTTCAATTCGATTTCATGAATTCTTGCAATCGAAGCTCTAATAAGCCGAGCTTGTGTGCTTATTGCTTCGGGTTGGTGATTTTTCTAACTCGTTAATGCTAATCACGCCTAGGAACTTAAGAGCTTATTTAATTTCTTATTCGTGATTAAGATCCGGTTGAAGAGCTTGTTTTAACCGGTGTGAATCTAAGGAAAAATCGAAGTTATCAGAGCTTATTGATAACTATAGCCAACTTGGGTTCGTACTTTGTGTTTACGTTTTTGGAATCAATGATAGGTGTTACCGTCTTAATCGAAGTTAAACTAATGTTGGATTTTCTTTTTATCGCGTCTGTTTAGTTTTTAATCGCATGTTTAGTTTAGTTAATCAAATCCAACCCCCCCCCCCCCCCCTTTGTATTGAAAGTATAGAAGTTGAATAGTAGTCACAACCAATCCCTGTGGATTCGACCCGACTTACCACTATTACAATCTTTATTGTGATTTGGGACAGTTGGAAATTATAAATACTTATTATTTGACGGTCTCGACACCCGTCACAAACGTATCTTACGATACCTTCACGGTACGGCGAGCCATGGCCTCTTAATCTCTCGTTCATCGTCCTCTGTGTTGCATGCTTACACTGATGCCGCGTTCAACTCCTTGAGTGCCTTTTCTGATGCGGATTGGGCTGGCTGCCCAGATGACCGTCGATCCACGGGCGGATATGCGATATATCTTGGATCTAATCTTGTTTCGTGGGCTGCTAGAAAACAAAAGACTGTATCTCGGTCATCCACAGAATCGGAATACAAGGCATTAGCAGATACGGTGGCTGAATTAACTTGGCTTGAAACCTTGTTACGAGAACTTCGCGTTCCAATGAAATCGGTTCCAACTCTATGGTGTGATAACTTGGGAGCCACATATCTGTCTGCGAATCCTGTCTTTCACGTGCGAACAAAGCACGTAGAAGTTGATTTTCACTTCTTTCGAGAAAAAGTTGCGCAAGGAAAACTGTCGGTTCAATTCATTTCAACACATGATCAAATAGCCGACGTCTTCACAAAGCCATTGTCATCTAAGCGTTTTCTTTTTTTGAAGTCCAAGCTAAGAGTCGATTCCCGGCCTTAGCTTGAGGGGGAATATTAGACAAACTTTGTATACTTAGAGGGTGTAGTCTGTAAATATTTCTCCTATAAATACTCTTGTATTCTACCAATTACAATCATAATATACAAGACATCTTTACCAAGTCTATCTCTATCAAAGTAGGAGTTGTATTGCAGTTAGAGATTGTCATCTAGGTTGTTAGGCACAGTTTAATAGTTGGTTCCAATACCCTAAGGTACAACAATGTCACAAATACAATACAAATATTGCAGAGGTGGTGAATACAGTTCTTAAAGTTTAACAAATTTATTTATTTAACTTTCAGTACAAAGAGTTATATCAACTAGTTACGGAAACTGAACTCTTAAATCAAACTAAGGGTGTACAAGTCTAAGCTAGGCTCCCTTTAAAACTGACAAAATGATATATGAAGTGATTGGGCTTAAGCTTATAAGAGATCTTTCAGATATTAGAGATGCGCTAGGCTATAGCATCAGCTTGCCAATAGATCTTTGGAATGTCTCTTCTGCCCAACGTGTTGCGAACCATGTTAAGGACAGTTTTGTTCCTCCTCTTAGCCAACCATTCTGGTGTGGTGTATATGCAGCAGTAAGTTGTCTTTGGATCCATGGTTTTCACAAAACTCTTTGAACTCCCTAGTATTGTACTCACTCATTACACCTTCATTTCCACCATGAAAGATGTTACATCATACTCTCCATCTGTTAAAGCTAATACATGTGAAAAAACAAACCAAACAAACCCATTAAATCCCAAACGGGTAAGGTTTGGCGGTAGGATGTACGCACACGTTTTCTCTACCCAAGGGGTAGAGAGACCGTTTCCATGAAGACCCCGACTTGTAAAACAGAAAAAAAGGAAAGAAGAGAGCAATCTACAGGTAAGAGTGCTATGAATAAATGTTAATGACTCAAAGATACAATTGCAGAATGTTATGATTACAATTCCAAATTACCCTCCCTACTCATTATCGCCCTTCAGTCACGGATATAGTGATTGCATCTATAGAACACATGTTTTTGAAGTCATGTCCAATGCTGGTGCCCCTTTGTAAAATAAATAATGGTTCTTTTGGCTCTGGAAGATCAGTATCACTGCATAGTATAGAAACTGCTTCGGCCATCGTTGGCCTATCCTTAGCCAGGTCCTGAACACAAAGAAGTCCCATGTGTATGCATCTCAAACCCTGTGATAGAAACGGTGACTCAGCCAATGCTTGATCCATCAATTCTATTCCTCTGCGTTCCTTCCATGACTTCCATGCCTGAAATTTGTATGCCTTCTTTTGTATGAGACCATCAAACGCGTGCATGTAAATGGGATGAAGTTATGTGGTATGGTTTTCTGAATGGAATTTTATACTTACGTGTCCAAGAGGATGTTCATGATGTAGAAATTCTGTATTTCTTTTGCCACTAATAATCTCCAACAGCATTACTCCATAACTAAATACATCTGATTTCTCTGAGATTACTCCTCTCATGGCATATTCAGGAGACATATAGCCACTGTATTTCATCATAAAAGCTTATAGTCAAAAAAAATTAAAGAATAATAAAAATTTGTCATCATGTTGAGGACAATGTATATTGAATAACTTGTCCACTTACTACAATTATACCTGTGCTGAAGCTTGGGAGAAGGATATTTGTGAGTACAAGAATACAAATTTACATTTTCAGAATATGATGCACTCAACAAAACTAGGTTCCTAGTATAAGTTCACATTTCAACGTGACTTCCATTTTAAGTTTTGGTACTTTGTTATTATGAGTTCTAGAGTGGGATTAATACATCTTCAGTGGGTTGAAACGATAATAAATAGATAGTCAAAATTCTACAAAGGAAATAATTCTCACTATGTTCCAACAATCCGGCGAGTATTTGCCAACTCTTGTGTCATTTGAAAAGTCCGTGCCAATCCAAAGTCTGATATCTTGGGATTCATTTTCTCATCTAGTAGAATATTGCTACACTTCAAATCTCTGTGTATGATCCTTAAACAAGAATCACGATGGAGATAAATAAGCCCACGACCGATGCCCAGAATAATGTTGAAACGAGTTGCCCAATCAAGTTGCATTCGTTTCTTTGGATCTGGGAATCAAGAAATTAAAAGTGTCAGAAAGGTCAATAATCAGAAAATGATCTATAGCCCAGAAGTAGTACATGTGATCCTTATGCTAGATGGTTTTTATTTTATGTCTAATGACCTCCAAAACATGTGTCTAAGCATTCTTTCTAGAGAACCTATTTCAATCAACAGTACAAGTTATTTTCCTACTATCGCTTACATCAATATGCTTTCAAACTATAATAGAGACTTTCCTACATCTGAATATGTTGACAAGTTACAAGAGAAAAAAGTCAAGTCAAACTTACTAAAGAGAAAAGTGTCCAAGCTTTTGTTTGTCATGTACTCATAAATCAATAATCTCTCTTCCCCTTCAATGCAGCAACCTAAAAGTTTAACAAGATTCCTGTGTTGGAGCTTGGAAATCAACATGATTTCATTTTTAAACTCTTCAATTCCTTGCCCAGAGTCCCCGGACAGCCTTTTCACTGCTATTTGCTGTCCATGATCTAGTGTTCCCTATTTTAAATTAACATGTTACGTAGTTAGTGTTGGCTCTGTCTTGATTGCTTGTAATATTCATAACAGAAACAAGTTTGTGAATACAAGTGCATTAGTACCTTATAAACTGCACCAAACCCTCCTTCACCAAGTTTGTTTCTGTAGCTGAAGTTGTCAGTGGAAGCTATTATTTGTTTGAACTCATATATTGGCAATTCATGAGACTCCTGTCTAAGAACCTCTTCTTGTAGTGTGTCCCTCGGAACAATTGCATTCTCCGATTTCAAGAGATTTAACTTGCGTTTCCTTCCTACAGAGAGAATTTTCAACACATATGGATCATTTATCCATATGTATTTTCTATATTTATAAGATATATTTTCTTACCTTTCCACCTGTACACACAAAACATGAAGCCACCTAAGAGGAGTACACCACCTATGGTTGTGAGACTGATGAGAAGTTTTGCTCCTTTTGTTTCTTCTCCTATAAAATTGCGTTAGGCTAAACAAAACCAAACCAAACGTACCCAGTTTACACCTCAACAAGAATTCGCGTTTACCTGATTCCACATAAGAAAGACGCAAGAAAAGATTCTCCCCACCATCTGAAAACTGCTCGATATCCATGAGGTCTTCTGTCCAAATCATACAATAAATGCCTTCCACATAGGCATATGCCTTACAAGAGCAGTTGCCCAAGCACAAGCGCTGGCATTCATTGGTATCGATGTATGGAAAATACTGATGATGATCTGGAAGCTTGATCCCTCTTAGCATCCTGAACTTATCTGGTTTAGTCTTTCCAGAAGCTAAACTGCTTCCGTTCTTCTCACACAAAAGTTCACTTCTCCTCACACAGCCCCTTGTCCAATTGCTTTTGCTCCATTCATCCTTCGACTGTGGTACAAACCCTCTCAAGCAGTCACAAGTAGGAGACTTGTTCATACAAACTGCAAAAGCACCACAAACTCCATAAACATCACAAGGATTCTCTGGTGCTCTCCAAGTAAAGTCCCACATGTTATAATCATCATCCCAGTAATTCAAGTGTAACACACCATCAGATCTTAAATAAAGCCATCGGATGTTATATGAATTATAATTGTTGATGGCGAGATAGGCTCCTCCTTGTGGGTTCTCCGGCATGAGACTAATATGACTCGAGTACCCAGACTCCTGCTCTGGTATACCTATGAACTTCCCTCCATCCCAGGGCCCACTTCTCCAGTACGGCTTTGAACCGCGCCAGATGAAAGCTTGTGGTGGCTGTTCTGCTGAAAGTCCAAGTACAAAATCTCCAACTGTTGGATCATCTTTACTTTTCCATGATGTCAATAAATGTTTGCCTTGTGTTTTCCCCTTTGCTCCAAGCTTCATGCCTGGTAATAAACTGTTACTCGGATAATCAAAACTCTCCCACAATATCGATCCTGAGATGGTATCATTAAGAGCTAAATCACCCGTGTCTGTAAGCTTTGCAATTGATTCATTGAACTGGACTCTTACGTTCGTTGACCAAATGACGTTATCCTCCCCATCTTGGATTCTCAGGTTCCCATCGTTGCCAATACTTAAGCTAGAACTGATGTCAGAAACCGAGAGCGGATTTTCTCTGTTTGCCACCCATATAACTTCCCTTGCAGAAATGTTTTTATACCATATACCAAGATATCGCTTAGTCGAATTACCTGGATTGAAGAAGCCCAGCTCAAAGACTTGATTGGCAGAGATGAGAGTTTGTTCTAAGGAGATCCTACTCTCTTTAGTCAATGTGTCAGTTGCCCTGCAGTGTTGTAATGAAATAATCAGGATATACAAGCATGCCATACCCATACCCATACCCATTGGTTTCTATAGACTCTTTCTGCAGATTAAGTCATTAGAATTTGGAAAATTCACATTTTATGGATCTCTCAGCTTCTTTCATTCTTGCATGATGTTCAAATTTCTATCTATGACCAAGTCTTCCCTTTGTAGCATAATTTGGAAAATGATATTTGTTCCCTTCGTGCTCCTTTCTTAATGTGATGATATACACTTTGACTTTTTCGATCAATTTCTGAGTACCGACAAGTAGTGATATCATCTCCTTTTTTTTAAACAACCCGCCCGCGACCAACACTTTGATAGCTATAGTTTCTCTAGTTTAAATTTCTACCATAATTTATAAAAAGGATTTTTGCTGTGCCAAGGGTTAGTAATGCAATTCATTATAGATATGTCAAGATCACATAAAGTCAACTTGATGAAAGTATAAGCATGTAAGTCTATATTAGGGAATTGAAAGAATCATCCAGGGGAGGGCCCACTATGGTGCATACACGCCACCGCTTCGTTCCTCCGTCGTAGTGTAAAAATTTTTAGGGTTGTGAAAGGTACCACCGTATTATTTTGTTGGGTGCAACCGTATATTCCTTGAAACTACAATAATAACACAAGTCTCTCTTGGTGGAGTTGATTTGCACGGTTTTTTGACCTTCCAGGTGCAAGTTCGAATCCCATTTGTATCATTTCTTAGCTTTTAGTAATTTTAGGTTTAGTATGTTTCTGAAAAAAAAAATGGGATAGAAGACTCGAACATAGGTACCTCACATATAAAAAGCAAGGAACTAACCAACAGACCAACGATGATATTGTAAAAAATATCCATAGCTTCATTTTTTATACTCAAATGGTGTCACCATTAGATTGATCAAAACAACATTAGGTTTCTTACAAAGTTTTTCGTTGACCAAGAAGTGGCTCAACTCCTTTTAATTTCTAATTAGGAACCAGTTAATCAAGGGTTTGACTAAGTACTCGTTTCTTACAAGACTTAAACAAATAGAATCATGTGGCTTGTAGTTTTAAGTAACTTCTGAATCTCGTGTTCAATAGTCATCCTCCATTTACTATTAAAAAATGTTTTGTTGACCCTCTCCCTGTTAACAATATTTAATTTTAAGATCAAAATCTAGGGACAGTTTACCAAACGCTTACCACATTATCTTACTGGATGAACATGCAATAACCGAGAATCTTACCCGGTAAGAGCGATGGCAAGGACCGAGAGTCTTACCCAGTAAGTGAGGGTAACGACGCTTACCGTAACTGGGTAAATTGTTGCATAGATCCCGTTTTGATGGACTAAAATCTTATTTGGTAAGGTAAGTGACAGTGTTGAATCTTACCTTAGTTATGGTACAAGACACTAAGGTGGCATTTGTTTTTTAAGAAGTCTAAAGTCTTATTTCACTTCTGATTAATAAGAGGTGGTGTTGAAGTCTAAAATCTAAATCAATAAGACTGTTTGTTTTTAACGTTTGGAGGTGTCTTGAGAGAAAGGTGAGCATATGAAATGAGGCGACGATAATTGGTTTTAAGAAGTTAGGTCACCACTTCTTATTTCAGATGTACTTAAGAGTTAAGAGGTTTTGAAAATTGGAAAAAAGAAAATCTGAATGTAAAAAGGTATGGCCGATTCAGATTGCATATCTTCTGTGGTGCTCTGTTGCATTCGATAGCAGATGAGAATCGATTCAATGATAACGAAGATGATGAACAATGGTTGAAGCCAAATGTTGGCAGCGACGGTTCACAAAGAATGCGATTACAGGGAAGAGATATACCTACTGGTATTTACCCAAGTCTCTTTTTACAAACCCAATAATTCGTACAAACTTACAAACCAATTTTCATGTGTCAACACGTGTGAATGTTTATATAATGTTGTTTTATACGTGAAACGTTCCGGACTTCTTTTCCACACACAAAACAGTCATATGAATGTTTCATATATGAAACAATATTGTATAGATATTGCACTTTCACACGTGTTGTTTCATATGTAAAACAACATATGAAAACTGGTTTGTAAGTATGTACAATTTATTGGGTTTGCAAAATGATTATGCATCTACACAACCCACCCTAAACTATGAATAACTACAGAAGTAAACTATAACGTAATCTAAAATGCCGCATTGACACGAGCTTATATTCATCGTATGCCCCGATCAAACAAAGATTTCGATCCATGATTCCACAAGCGCATGAGCAATGTCACATTACTGGCCGGTACTTACCGTTGTGGTAATGATCTTCTATTCAAAGAGGTAAACTATCATTTTCTTAATGTAGAACTACCTTTAGTAAAACATATGTACATGAAATTGTGAATTTTAAGTATCATAGCATAGCCTTTGTTTGCAGGATATTCACAGCATTCACTAGCAAAAGGGTTTTATCTACCACCAATTATAGACATTGTTAGATCATTGGCAGTTTGGCACACTCATCATTAGTTCTATTCTAAAAACTTGCATATGTTGAGTTCCCCATCAAAGTAAGTGCATGTTTGTTAACAACTTAGGGGTTGTTTGTTTACCTGTTAATGGTTCCATTAAGAGGCAACATCTGAATCGCTAAGAGATAATCATGTTTGGCAAAAAAAAAAATTTGCCTCTTAATGGTTCCAAAACCCTCTGAAAGATTTTGTATCTTGGGCCTCCCTTAACCATTAAGCGCCCTGATTTCATTTTGAACAATTACCAAACAATCATATTTCATTTTGCATTATATCATAAGAGCCTCTTAATCATTCTGCACCAAACATTCAGCAACTGCCAAACAACCCCTAAATGAGCTTAATATCATAGCTTATTCGATTAGTCATATATGACCTTTTGGTAGTAACTTAATAATATAGAAAGTGCCTTATTCAGTAAGCTTCTTTTTTTTTTGGGGGGGGGGGGGGGGGGCATCCATCTATGAAAAACCCCTTCTGGTCCATAAAGTCCATACAGATATTTTAATCCACACAAACAGTTTTATCCATAGAAAACCATCCAAACAACCCCTTTGAGTTGTTTAGGCATAGGTAAAGTTACACTTTCACTCTTATCTCTTGTTCATATTTGTATTCTATATATACCCTCTCCAGATTGTTCTATACTCTGGGGTAGAGGACAGATCTTTGTACATCTCACTCTCCCCACGCCCTGCATTCACGTAGGATATATTGGGATCGTTTGGTTTTGTTTTGTAGACATATACTAGTACTTTCCTCTCAATAATAATACAAGCATTCTTCTCTTTACAGTACCATGTGTCTCATGATGGAAACTTGGGTATCCATGATCCAGGGCATGTCTTATGTTAGCACCAAAACATCAAATTTGGTGTAAACGTGTAAAAATTAATTCTCCAACTGGCTATTTATTAAACACTTATTGCTTATTACTGTGTAAGTGGTGCTGATCTGGCAAAAATAATGTTATTTACCAAACGTTTACCCGATAGGTGCTTACTAGGTCATTTGCTTTACCGGATGAACATGACAAGGGCCGAGAATCTTACCCTATAAGAACGATGATAAGGATGGAGAGTCTTACCTAACAAGTGAGGAATGACAACTCTTACCTGGTAAACGATTACTTGGTAAATTGTTGTATACGATATTGTTTTGGTGGACTACAATCTTACTCAATAAGATAAGTTAAAAATGTTGACTCTTCTCATTAAGCGTTGACCGGGTAAACATTTGGGTAAACGGCCCCTTGGAGTAAAAAGAATTTGGTCTTACAATTTGGTTTGAAGGATTCCATGGATTTGAAAACCCGGGATTTCGTTGAAATCCAATCCTATAAACATAGGATTTTGAAATCTCATGGGGTTGGTCGGTATTTTACAAGATTTCGTAGGATATCTATGTAATAATGGTTTAAAATATGTTAAAAAACAATTGTTTTGTAAAAATCAATTAATAATAAGGTAATTTAATTATTTTTATGATTATTTATAAAAAAATATAATTTTTTTATAAATAACAGAATTCAATTCCTATCAAATACTACAAACCAAACACACAAAGATATCAAAATCTTCCAAATCGAAACCAAACCTCTCCAATTTCAAATCCTTCCATGAAAACCAAATCCCTCAAAATCAATCCATCAAACCAAACGCTCCCCTTAAGAGTATAACGTCAATGACTCAATAAGCAATATTTAATGCTTAATAAGTTTTTTTTTTAACTTTACCAAATGTTTTATAATATAGTACAAGGTCCAAGGTTAAATAGAAATCTGCTAAATGTTACAAACCATGAAAATCAGTTTCATAAATGAAACAACACATGTGAAAACCTGTGAAAATCAACCAGAATCATCCAATGAGTTTGATGTTAAACTATATTTCATATTGTTTTGCATGTTATATTCTTGTGTGAGTATGCGTGTATGTTTCATTATAAACCTGTTTTTTTAGTTTTTTCACACATAAAACATTCATGAACGTTTTATCTATGAAAAGTGACATATCCAAGAATTTTTGGTAGTGGTATCAAAAAATAATTATCGTAATATAAACTATTTAAAAATTAACTATAAAATTATTACACGGACTCTGTTTTTGGCTAATTTGAGTCCATTAAATATACATTAGGTAAAGTCATTAAGAAAATGGTACACTAGTTTATGGTTTCATCCCAAGAAACTTATGGTTTCATATGTAACGGACCTTAAAAAATTACACTAGACACCTAGAATTTTGTGGTTTCACAGGCAACCCTCAAGGGTGGATCAACCCCTGTCTAGCTCAGTGGTAAGGTAACATCCTTAGGGGGGGTCAGTGGATGGTATCCCTGACTACCCGGGTTCGAACCCCGAGGTGAGCATGTGGCGATATCCAGATCATGGGTCTGCCACTTAGTGGTACCCTTAATTGGGCCGGGTCGTGGTCGATAGGGATTAGTCGGGTGGCCACCCTTAAGTGGGAGCCCGGATACCCCGGAAACATGTGTGTCATCTGCCGTTCAAAAAAACAAACATTGTATTAAACACTGCATGTTCACATCATCGCGTTTTATTATTTCATCTATGAAACAACACATAAATTAGTTCTCTCAATTTCCAACTTTTAGACATTTTCTATATAATTTGTGTCCCATATATTATAAATAAATTGTGTTATTTGGATGACAAGATGTAGATGTGTAGACCATATCAATAAAAACAAACCTTTGATTATATATAACGAGGCTTCAACACATAAACAACAGTTTTAAAACACTAAAATAGCAGAAGAACCCGTTTACAACTACAAACCAACCTCTTTCATTCATTCAACATATCCCGAACACGAAGAAAACACCCGACATTAAAACACTTCTTTCCGTTCGCGCTACTTCCTCATCTTTTCTTCTCGATATATCAAACCATTCACATTTCCACATCTTTAAGATGCCTTTGCCGGATCTGCATTACCTTCCAACACAAATCCATTAGTAATTCTATATCGAGATGCACAAAAAAGACCAAGCCCGAAGCCTAGTCCATGTCAGGCTCAAAAGCCCGACCAAGTTGGAATTTTGGGGGCAAACCCGACTTGAAGAAGCCTGAAAAAGACCGGTTAAGCCCAAAAAAGCCCGATCGGGCCCTTTTTCATCCCAGAAGGCGAGGCCTTTTTTTCTCACTAAAAACAAGCTTGGAGGGCCCGAGCCCATGCCCGAAAAAGCCCGAGCCTTGTGCATCTTTAATTCTAGATGTACACAATAAAAAAGGCATACAGTTTTAGAAATGTGTAACTATTACAATTTTGAATCAACTAAATGACAATTTTACCCTTAATAACATAAACTAAGAACAAAATTGGAAAGTAGACACTTATTTTGAGACAAAGAGAGTTTGTGGTTTCTATTTATAGACAACTTCAGTGTATGGTAGTCATTTTGTCTTTCCATAGCACTTCTGTAAGTATGCACAAGTAGATATTAAATTGTGACCAACTAAATTACATCAAAGGGATGGATGTGCAAACACAAGGATTTGCATACACTGGAGTTTCAAATAATTATAGTCCAACTTATTCTTGTCAAACTCGTAAGCCGGAAAAAGAAATTTAATCGATTTACATTTTACGCCATCACCGTAGATCTCCGATGAATTCCATGAACTCTAGTTCGCCTTCCGGCATAGGAGTGTTTTACAGGCCAGGTTTAGTACAAACTAGTATGCATTACACACCAAAATTTGGGTGCGTTTAGTACACAAACAAGATTGGATGGGCGAGAATAAGATAGACGGTTGAAAGAATTGTGTAAGGTTTTAGGGTTCGTTTAGTACACAAACAAGATTGGATGGGCGAGAGTAAGATAGACGGTTGAAAGAATTGTGTAAGGTTTTAGGGTTCTAATTTGACATGGGTAGTTTGGTGATTTACCAATCTTGTCCTCTCTCTATTTTCATGGGACAAAAAAATGCATTTTTGTCCTATTTGGTCATGTTCTGTAACGTGGGACAACAAGTTTTTGTCCTGTCCTATCCTAGGAACACCAAGTGGATGCAAGAATCTAGCTAAGCAGAAATATCCTTAATTTAGTTCTTGTTGTTGAAATAGCACGATAGTATTGGACAGTACCAAAACTGATTGTCCCACGTTTGGCACGACATTAGACCGACACAGTGCAAGACCTGGCATTTCTTCTGTCCCACCAAAATAGGTGGAATAAAAATGCAACAAGATTCATAAATTACTAAATTACCCCATGTTAAGTTAATACCCTAAGACCTTCCGGCTTCGGCAGTTCTTTCACCCGCCTATCTCACTCTCACCCATCCAATCTTGTCCAAGTCGTGTACCAGACGCACCCATTCCTAACCTCACAATCACACTCCAAGATTCTCAAATTATACCTTTATCTTGCATTAATAAACAAAATTCATTCTTCTTGTTTGCAATCTCCCTCATATTTGCATGTTAAAATGTTCACTTAGAGGTTGTTTTTGTTTACCCAAACGCTTACCCATAAGTGCTTACTATTAAGTAGTCAACACTCTCACTTACGTTACTGGGTAAGATTCTAGTCCATCAAAATGGCATGGTAAATGCTAACCGCGTAAGACTTAAGAATCGTCACTCTCACTTACTCACTTACCGGGTAAGACTCTCGGTCCTATAAGTAAGATAAAGTTGCCTTCTTCTCTAGCTCCTATAACCAAGATAAAGCTGCCTTCTTTTTAACTGTAGTTTACTGTGATGGCATATAAACAATTGAGATGTAGTGCAACTCCCTCGTATTATGACACTTAATTGAGATTAAAATTAGCCTACAACAGGTTCAAGTTCTAATAATGTGTATTGATGTGAGATTCTTAGGGGTTGTTTGGTTCATGGAATTGGAATGGTTAATTCCATTGACCAAATTCCAAGTCTATGTTTGGTTCACGGAATGAAAGCAATTGAATCCTTCCAATTCTACCTATCAATCAAGCGCGTGGTCAAATTCCATCAAATTGCATTCCAATTCTTTCAAAGTCAAATTCCATGTTGTGAACCAAACGCCCCCTTAGAGTCATCTCAGTTCAAATCTAGGATTGTTTTAAGATTACGTTTACCTTATCTTCTTCGTCAAAACAATCTATAATTCTTTGGTTAATTGTATATGGATCAACAAGAGTCGAAAAAGTTTGAAAGTATAGTGTATGTATTCAATCCCCTTCTACAAACCTTTCTGTTCAACCATTGTTATCTCTTTCGAGACCAACAAGCGGAGACCAGCTTAAACCCCACCGCTAGCCTCAACCGCTATAAAAAATGTGGTTCTTAAGAGGCATATTCCGAATTGAACCAATCGGAGTTGCCGGTAATCATACATTTTGCTCAAATTAAGCTTAAAATTCAATAAATTCAATCTAGTATAGAATCAAATTGAGCTTAAAATTCAATCTAACATAGAATCAAAGGCAAGTAAAACCCTAGATTCATCAGAAGAGCAAAAGTAAACCCTAACCTGCTTGTTTATCTGATGCATCATGAAACTCCGGTTCCTCCTCCGGCACCGGAAGCAGCTCGCTGCAGCCATTCTTATCGCTCATCCGAAGCGGCGATCCGACACGGATTCCAGCATCCTTCTCCCCCGGAAACCTCACAACCACCACAGGACACACACAGTGATGCACACAGTAATCACTCACACTCCCAAGCCTCTGACCTTTCGAGGTCCTTCTAGAAGCACCAAAACCTCTGCTCCCCATGATCACAGCACTCAACCCTAACCTCTCAACCTCCAAACACAATCGCTCCTTCATATCATGATCCTTCACGATGTGGATCTTGAAATTGATCTGAGCATCCACCAACGGCTTCGCGAGATCGTTCGCTTTCGTCGTCGTGAACGCGTCGAAATCGTCTTCTAGCTTCTGCTGCGATTCCTCGTCGGTTGCGGAATCGTTGTCGGCGGCGTCGACGACGCCCCAATCTGCGCCGTAGAGGACGGAGGTAGGACGGACGTGGAGGAGGATCACGGCGTCTCCGGGACGGAGGTAGTTCTGGACCGCCCAATTCACGGCGTATGCACTCTCGTCGCTTAGATCTACTGCTATGGCGACTTTCCGGTGAGTTCCCGGAGTTAGAGTGCCGGATTTTGGAAACCGAGGGGATGCCGGTTGGACGATGATCGCCGGCGGAGGGTTTTCTGGTGACGCCATGACCAGTTGTTTGAGAAGATGTAATTGAAATAAGTACAGGGGTGGTTTTTGTAATATTGTGATAGTTGAGGGGAGGAGAGTGGAAGTTTCTTTCGGCGTATTTCAGTCTTTGTAGCTGCTATGGAGGGTTTTTTTTAGAGTGTAGAAGGTTGAAGAAGAAAGAGGAGGAATGATTCTCTGTGGACGGTTGTTGATAAGCTTACGGTGGGGGTGAGTCTACTATTGGATAATTGTTTTAAATCCAAAATAAAAGTCAATTTATATTTTTTTTAATTTGACATATAGTGCTTCGACTAATTTCAAGGGCTTCGAAAAACAATCAAGAAAATCTTTAGGCATTGCAAGTACGGGTGTGCATCGGGCAGTCGAGACGGTTCGGGTGGGAAAACTAAAACCCGATCGAATTTTGGATATGGAAATCAAGACCCGAATTTTAGGTTTCGGATTTCGGATTGTTTCGGGTTAGGGTTGGTCGGGTTTCGGGTTGATGTCAGTCGGGTTCGGGTATTATATAATGCAAAAATTATATATAAATTCAATCGATTTTGAGGATGAATTCAATCGATTGAAAGATTGATGAAATCAATAGTAAGTTTAAAATTTAGAAAATATTTCAACAAAATAGAAATTTTCAATAGATAATTAGATAAATAAATATATTTATATAATATTTAAAATATATATGTATATTATTTTGGGTTTTCGGACGGATCGGGTGGTCAAAGATCAAACCCAATCCGAACCCAAATATCCCCCCAAAAGTCGGGTTTCGGATTATCGGATTTCGGGGTATTCGGGTTTTACAAAAACACCTTATTTTCGGTTCAGGTTCAGATTTCGGACTATTCGGGTTTTACACACCCCTAGTTGCAGGATTCGAACTGTTGACCTCTGAGGTAGGCATGACAACGAGGTGGGGATGAGGCGGGGAATGCAATCCCTGACCCTGTTTTCACTATCTCATCCCCCCCCGGGCGTTCCCCGGTGGGTACGGGGAATCAAATCCCCTCCCTGAATTTTGTTTTGGATGTATCCGTGGTCTACCCCCGATTTATCCTTGGTTCAAAAAATAGTCAAAATTGGTTGAAAATACAATATATTCTATAACATGTAACACCCTTAAATCTGGAAATAACAGCTAATTTAAAATTTTCTAAATACACCAATAAATGATTCATACTCAATCATAATTTAAGATTTAATCTCAACACACACAATTTATTCTCTACATACAGTCTATAGCAAGGACGGGTGCTACTAAAACCCAATAATAGTCACTATCTCCAAACTGCGGAAGACTTCACCAAATACTTACACTTGTGAAAAACTAAGCACGTCTCTTCATAGTACTGCTAGAACCAAACCCCCATCTGGAACTTGATGCACATGCCGACAAATAAAAAGGTTAGACTTAACGCCTAGTGAACTCAAGAGTTTTCAACATATATAAATTAATCGTTTAAAAAGGAAAGAATACAATTGAAATCATAATCTTTCAAAATGATATGCTTCAAATGTGAAAACGACTCGTTTTCCAATAATATGCATTTTAGACGAATGAGGCACCATAATAAACGTTTTCCAAACCAAATTGTTTTAAGGACTAAGACCTAAAATAACAACGTTCCCTCGTAAATTAATTTCAACACAGAACTCACTCAAAAGGAGAATAGAAAGCGGACTCCCAATTTACGAAACGTGGATAAAACTTTATATCCCGAAACACCCAAAACACGGGTGGGATATAATACTCAACCCAAAAATCATGGATAAGATCCATATATACAAAACGTCACTGAAACTTGGATAATAAAACTCAATACCCAAAAACAACACCTTTCGGTGACGGGGGATACCCGAATTCCATCGAAAGTGGCGGACACACAAAGTTATGCTACTTATCAATGTTCTCGAGCTTCACATAGAGCCATGGATCCCCGTATACGGCTCCCAACCGAGCTACCACCGCAAGATACTCAAATGACCCTAGTGTCTACTCGACCTCTAAATGAGTGTCACCACAAAAGCCACAAGTCTCCGTATACGGCTCTCCAAGAGCACCACCGCAAGACTTAGCTCCGTATACGGCTCTCCAAGAGCACCACCGTAAGCTTACATAACAACATGACTTGGGGGCCACTCACTAGACTTCAAACGCGGACACTAAATTCCACGATGAGTAACCAGACTGGATAACAAACGGACATCGAGTTCAACCACCCACGATATATACCTCGAGCCCTTCAATAAAGGTTACGTGGTTATCGAGTTCAACCACCCACGATCTATACCTCGAGCTCCCGCTAGCCATAAACAATATCCAGTCCCAAAACAGGGATAAAAGTCCCCAACTAAACCAACTGACTGACTCATATGCCTATGGATCCAATGCATTACAGTCTAAAACGTTACATGACTCAAACGAATGAACTAACATATTCAAAACATGTAACTCTCAAATAAGGTGCAACTAAGTACACCATACGCCCAAGGCTCCTTAACGAGCTACCAAAACTGAACAAATGTTTCCAAGGACTCAACCGAGTACAAATCAAGCCCCAAAATGCTTAATAGACGTTTGACTAAAACACGAGAGCCAATAGGGTTACATAAACCAAATTACATCTTTCCCAAAACCTTTGTTTCTCAAATCACCATTGGCCTTTGGCCCCAAAACCCAAAAAGATTATTATTACTGGAATGTTCCCAAGGTCGGGAATGATCCAACCTAAAAGACTCACACACTCTTACTTTTAAAATGTCCCATTACATGAATAATGCATAAAACCCAACAAACACTAAAAATGCATTTTGATCAATATCCTTTTATGAAATAAATCATTAAAACACATTCATCTATGACACATTTAACAAAATGCCCAAAAATCCCGAATGTGGGTGTTTTACAAAGTTTATAAAGTTAAATATTTCAAATAATCAAATATTACCAAATAACTCAACAGTTGATAATTTCATGTAAAACACATAAACACTTTAAAATGGACATTTTGGCATGTACAATGTTTTCACAAATCAACTTGAACTCACCTTGCTAGATTTAGGCTAAATCGAGTTATAAAAAACCCGGACAAATGTCCTCAATACTCTTTTACGTCAACACCGAGCTAAAACGCCCAAAATCCATTTGACCAACCATTAACGGTTTCCCAAATAATAAAATGTCTTTAAACAATGTTTATGAAGACACATACCTCAAAGACATGATTAACCCAAAACTCAACACATATTTGGGACCAAAGATTTTCCAAAGGGTTTTATGAATGCAAATACCCCAAAATGCCTAAAACACGAAATAGGCATTATTTGTACGAAAATAACCAATGATGCATAAGTCATGAAATGGACTCTATTTGTATATAATCACTATGAATATGTAAAACATGCTATTTGCTTGTTAAAACATTGAAAACCCAAATATGAGCATTTTATGGAATTAAACAACCCAAGTTTACCGAATATGAAAACTTATCAAAATACTCACACTTTGACAAATACCAAGTAAAACACATTTTTACCTCAAAATACACATTTTGACATGTACACCGTTTTAACAAATCAACTTGAACTCACCTTTGTTGATCCAAGCTCTCTCAGTGATTTGATAACGACCCTCTTTTATACTTAGTGAAAATTACGTTTTAATATGTATTAGTGTTTCACCATCAGCAATCAAACTGAGTCTGTTCAGTTATCGCTGATAGTCTTTCTTGTAAACATTTCTATGTATGTGTTTCACTATCAGCGATCAGACTGAGTGTGTTCAGTTATCCCTGATAGTTTCTGATATAAACAGCTAACGTAATCCCTGAAGACAAGCCTCACGTCAACAGATGTTCATAGCTGAATCGAAGATGAAGCTGCTGAACTAAGAGAAGTCTACTAGTGACCTGATGCGGATATCAGTGAAGAAAAGACAACTCTACTTATACGCGAAGGAACATGAGGAAAAGCTTCAGCGATCACTGAACTCTTGATGTCTCTGAAGAAAGAGATATCCAGCTATCAAATGATCACTTAGCTTATGCCTCAAGTTTCCTGTTGTCTTACCTTGCACAAACCAGTACGATGTGTCAAATATAGAAAATGTTATCACTGTGGTTTTACTGACCATATTGCAAGAAAATGTCCAACTACCACTAAAGCTGATAAATCAGCTAAAGTGAAGATGAATGCCTCCAAGGCTAAAAATGTCACTAAAGCTGAAAAGTCAACCAAGGTGAAGAATACCACGAAGGTTAAGAAATTAACCAAGGTGAAGGTTATCACTGAAGCTGAATCTTCATCCGCTGTGAAGATTACTAAACCTTCCATCTCCACTAATCCAAAATGACCCATTGAAAAGTGGGTACCAAACAAAGCTTAATCTTCCTCATGTGTGTAGGGATCAAAGGGCATCTGGTACCTTGATAGTGGATGCTCTCGTCATATGACTGGACAAAAAGACTTGCTCACTGAATACAAGGAAGAGAAAGGTCCCTCTATAACTTTTGGTGGAAATGGAAAAGGCTATACCCGAGGGTTTGGTGTCCTCAACAATGGGACAACTACATTTAGAAGAGTCGCTTATGTAGATGGACTGAAGCATAACCTTCTGAGCATCAGTCAGCTATGTGACAAAGACTACGAAGTTCACTTTTCTAAGAAAGCATGTTCAGTGGTGAATGAGAAAGGAAAACTTGCTCTCAGTGGTTATCGCAGAGAAAATGTCTATGTAATAGATATGGACTCTACTACCACTGAAAACTTATGTTTTCTCTCTAAAGCCTCTTCTGATGTAAACTGGCTATGGCACAAAAGGCTTTCTCATCTAAATTTCAAAACCCTGAATTCTCTTTCTTCTAAGGAATTGGTTTCTGGTCTTCCTCATCACTCATATGCTAAAGAATCTCTCTGCTCAGCATGTGAAACAAACAAAAGCTAGTTTCAAGTCAAAACAAGTCTCCTCAGTGACAAGTCCTCTTCAGCTCTTGCATATGGATCTGTTTGGCCCTGTCAACATCCAATCAATAGCTGGAAAGAAATATACACTTGTCATTGTAGATGAATACTCTCGCTATACCTGGGTTATCTTTCTTCGTTGCAAGAGTGATACTCCAGAAGAACTAATATCTTTTGTTAAAAAGATGGAAGTGCTGAATAATCTTACTGTTCGCTCTATAAGAAGTGATCATGAAACTGAATTTAAAAACCGTTCTCTGAACAATTTCTTTGAGAACAAGGGAATTTCTCATAATTTCTCCTCAGTAAGAACACCTCAGCAAAACGGAGTCGCTGAAAGAATAAACATAACGATCATTGAAGCTGCTAGATCAATGCTCAGCGATTCTCACCTCCCTACTCAATTTTGGGCGGAAGCTGTAAACACTGCATGTTTTACTCAAAACAGATCGCTGATAGTAAAGCGATTTGAAAAGACAACTTATGAACTCTTTCATGGAAGAAAACCATCTATCAGTTTTCTTCATATCTTTGGTTGTCAGTGCTTTATCTTAAACAACAAAGATCAGCTTGGAAAGTTCGACCCAAAAGCTGATGATGGAATATTTCTAGGATATTCCTCCATCTCCAAAGCCTACATAGTTTTCAACAAGCGAAGACAATCTGTGGAAGAAACAATTCATGTCACTTTTGATGAAACTCGCTCAGCGAACTCCAAACCAATCGCTGACAATGAAGAGTTAAATGCTTGGATGTTCTCTCACTACAAAGAAACTGAACCCTTCTTTTCAAACCATCAACACACAGATCCACCTACTGTTGATGATGATCCAAACATCATACATCCTAATGCTGAATCCAACTCATGGGTTTCAGTTGAACCTCTTAACACACTGCTACCATCAGATCTACCTTCGTCTGAAAACCTCTCTGATAACAATAGTCTGTCCACTACACAATAGTTAATTGCTGATGAACCTCAAACGTCCTCATCAGTAAACATCCCAATTGTTGATCCAACCTCTGAGTTAAGCGATCATGCTCCTACTCAGCGATGGACCAGAGATCACCCAATAGATCAAATTCTTGGTGATCCCGATGCAGGTATTCAGACACGACGAAGTTCAGGTAATATCTGTCTCTTTGTCAACTTTATCTCTTTAATAGAACCAAAGAAAGTTGATGATGCCCTCAGAGATCCAAACTGGGTCAGCGCTATGCAAGAAGAGCTGACTGAGTTTACTCGTAACAAAGTTTGGAATCTTGTTCCTAGACCATCTGACAAAACTGTAATAGGCACCAAATGGGTGTTTAGAAACAAATTAGATGAACATGGAACTGTAACCCGCAACAAGGCTCGACTTGTTGCTCAAGGATACAGACAAGAGGAAGGTATAGACTATGATGAAACCTTTGCCCATGTGGCTAGGCTCGAAGCAATTCGACTATTCTTAGCCTATGCAGTCTATAAAGACTTCATTGTTTATCAAATGGATGTAAAATCAGCGTTCCTAAACGGAAAGCTGAATGAAGAAGTCTATGTAGAACAACCTCCAGGGTTCTATGACCCTAAGCATCCACATTATGTTTATAAATTGGATAAGGCTCTCTATGGTCTCAAACAAGCCCCTCGTGTTTGGTATGACACACTCTCATATTTTCTTATCTCTGAAAAATTTGAACGTGGCAAAATTGATAATACATTGTTTTTCAGAAAGATAAAATGTCATATTATTCTTGTACAAATATATGTCGATGACATCATATTTGGTTCTACTAACCCATCCCTGTGTACTCGCTTCGCTGAAAGAATGAAGAAAGAATACAAAATGAGTATGATGGGTGAGCTGACATATTTTCTAAGTCTTCATATTAAACAATCTGACAAAGGTACTTTTATCAGCCAAGGTAAATATGTTAAAGATATGATGAAGAAGTTTGATCTTACACAAACTTCAGCGATGAAAACTCCTATGGCACCTCCCCTGACACTTAACAAAGATCAATCTGGAAAACCTGTTAATGTCACTGCCTATAGAGGAATGATAGGCTCCCTGTTGTATCTTACAACGAGCCGACCTGACATCATGTACTCTACTTGTTTATGTGCACCCTATCAATCTGAACCCAAGGAATCCCATCTGATCGCTGTTAAGCGAATTTTCAGATATCTGAAAGGAACTCCTAATCTCGGTCTTTGGTATCCCAAAGACTCAGGGTTCGATCTAACTGGTTATTCTGATAATGATTTTGCAGGTTGTAAACTAGATAGAAAGAGCACCACTGGTGGATGTCAACTCCTTGGAGGAAAGCTGGTAAGCTGGACAAGCAAAAAGCAAAATTCAGTGTCCACTTCCACAGCTGAAGCTGAGTACGTAGCCGCTGGAAGTTGTTGTTCTCAGATCTTATGGATGAGAAATCAACTATTAGACTATGACCTTCAGCTATCAAAGATTCCAATCTATTGCGACAACACTAGTGCTATCGCTATAGCAAATAATCCAGTGCTACATTCAAAGACTAAACACATAGAGATCAGATATCATTTTATCAGAGATCATGTGATGAATGGTGATATTGAACTTCATTTCATCCCTACTGACTATCAGCTTGCTAATTTATTCACCAAACCTCTTGATGAGACAAGGTTTAACTTTCTCATCAGTGAGCTTGGAATGCTGAATCTCGAAGAATAATTCTTCAGCGTTCATGCATTGTGTCAGTAATCATAAGTTCCCCGTTTATCATTTTCTCTGATAAACATTTTGACTCTCAGATATGTTCTCTCCATCCCTACAACTGAATCTTCATTCAGTTAAGATGTTTTTTTTTTCAAAATACAAACTTTAATCACTGAACTTTCTTCAAATGTTTAAAAGCTTTTTGAAAAATAAATTTATCACTGATAATTCTAGTATGTGATCCTTCTTAAAAGAAAATCAATCCCTAACTTTACCATCAGGGATACTTTCAAAAAGGAAAATCTATCGCTGACTTTTCTTCAGCGATAATTTCAAAACGGACAAATGAACAGTCTCTATCTCTCTTATGACGTCATTTGAATCGACAATCCACGACATGCCTTTTTCTGACACGTTCGTCCATTGCCCTTCTATCCAATCAACTTCGTAGGACGTGTCCATGTCATGATGAACATTTGTTTTCCCGCCTATCAATCTCTCTCTCTCCTACTCTCAAACGTATAAAAAGAATGTTTTTACATTCTTATCGTTTTACGCTTTCTGGAAATTCTTTCAAAGCAAGAAAACTCTCTCACAACATTCTAGCATTCTCAATCATTTGCATCGTCTTCTTCAAAGATCAACAGGTTATTCTTGATCTTCTTCTTATTCTTGTTCTAAATCTTTTTATATAATACTCCATTTATGGGCTGCCATTATGGGTTTATAAGATTTTCTCACATAAAATCATTTTTATTTTGATTTTATTCATTCAAAACCATTTTATTTTGATTATCTTTATTCAAAATCTTTGGTTTTTCTTCTTGTTCTTATATCTTTTTCTAAGATCAACTTTTAATCTTCAAATATGTTGGTTTTTCTATGTTTCTTTCCTCAAATAGAAACTGGTAAAACCTTCTTTATTTTTAGACTAAAACCTTTCTTCTACTCTTCTATCTGTTCATATTCAGAATGGCTCAATCTGCACTTGTCGCCTCCAAGAACGTCAAGTTCGCCATAACTGACTCTGAGATTCCGAAAAACAACCATCTCGCACGACTAGATTTTGATGGTGTCAAATATCCACATCTGGTGGATGCTGCAAAGTTTCTAAAGCAATCATGCATTGCCTACGCCGTCACTATAGATCCCACGCCTTCAAAAACCCTTCTCCAGCAATGCTGGTTCACCGCTGAAGAAATCTCCGTCACCAACAAAAAGGGTGGTCCGGTTCATGCCATTTCCTTCAGTACTAATCTTGGACCAGGGATGATGACTGCTTTAGGGCAAAGAAAAGCTCTGCGATTTCCTGACAAACCCAGGAATGGATTCGATGCCTTGCCCACTGATGTTGAACTCATCCAATTCCTGGATGTTATGGAATACTGTTGGGAGCCCAAGCCAAGGACAACAATTCCCAACAAGAAGCTGACTCTCGTAAAGAAGGTGAACATGCCTTCTCAGTTTAACTACATCTTCTCTCACTTTATTCAGTGTATGAGTGGGAATAGTGGTTCACTGGACCAGGCCAGCAAGATTCAGGTCCAAATGGCCTACTCCGTGATCGCTGGAAGGAATTTTGACTTCGCCACAGCTATCTTTGACGATCTGCGGTCAAAGATAGAGAAGACAGAGAGGGATCCCAAGATCCCCTATGTACGCTTCATTTGTGCGTACCTGAAGTTCCTCTACCCTGCTACTTACCCCACTACTTCTGATGGCACTTTTGCCAAAGTAGGCCAGCGCTCCTTGGAGGTCAAGGCACTCCCCAACGAGGTAAGTATTTCTGAACTCCGCTCCCGACTCTCTCTCCACACTTCTTCGTCTTCAGCGGCCACGCAGGGGGTTCCTTCTCCTGCTATCCCTGTCGCTACCCCTTCCAAACGACCATCAACTGGCTCCTTTGGTCCTTCAAAAAAGGCCAAGGTAACCAAGGAGAAAGGTACCTCTAGCTCGAGACCTAAGGATGTTTCTCAACAAACCTCCTTGGATGCCTTCGTGGGTCTCTCCTCCACATCCTCAGCGATACCCACATCAACCGTGCCAGTGACTACGGTCGCTGTCACATCAACAGTGACACCACCCATCATCTCAACTCCTCAAGATCCTGAGGTAACCACTGAGGTAACTACCCCTATCCCTACTTCTATCCCCAACTCTCATCCTTCTATTTCTTTGGTCTCTGACCCATCATCTATTTTTTCGCAGCCACAGCTTGGACCCATAGGACCTGAACATCAAACTTTTGAGGAATCTATGCAATTCTACAAATTGTTTGATAATTCAGGTACTTCTATAACCTTAAACACTACTCCCAACTCACCATATAAGCCTGTTTCTCAAAAACTAACTTTTATTTCAGGTCCTAATTTGGCGACTGTTGACACCAATGTCAACAGTTTGAGTACAAAGGTGGAGTCTCTAACTGCCTCTCTCAACAACACCACCAACGCTGTTAATTCAGCTGGTGAAGAGCTGAAGACATTGACAGCTACGTGTTCAACGAAAGCTGAATCCTCTCAAATTTTCGCTCTTCAAGCCGCGATTGACCAAGTGCAGGAGGATTCCAAACGGCAGTTTGATGTCTTGTCTGCCAAGGTTGATTCCTGTGAAGTTCTACTTCAGCAAATCCTGACTCACCTGAAGGCACCAGCTCCAATTCCTTCTCCTTCATTTACAGAGAGCGATTGCACCTCTCTGAACATAGCTGTGGAGTTTATTCATCAAGCTACGTCAGATATCCCTGTACTTGAAGGCCGTCTGGGCAGTTTGGAGGCTGAAGTTCAGAAGTTGGCCGCTGCACACACTTCATCTCCTTCCAAAGATCTCTCCCTCCGTGATAATGACAAAGAGGGGGAGAAAGCAGCTGAAGAAAATACGGAGTTAGAAGCTGCTGCTGAGGTCCAACAGAAAGAAAATCCCTCTCATGTTGAGGGGGAGATAACTGCTGAGAAAGCCCCTCCTACCATCGATGAGTTAATCGATGAAGAAGAAGAAGAAGAAGAAGAAGAAGAGGACGATGAAGATGAAGATGAAGCCCTTGATCTTGAAGATCAAGAGGAAGATCCTCATCAAGATGATGATGATGACGATGAATAAGATCAATCTCTATGGTGTTCTTCAGCCGTCACGTCATCAGCGATAGCTTCGAAAGAAGTTATCAAAGTAGGGGGGAGTCATGAGACATCTTCAGGAACCCCTTCCCAAAGCAAAGGTGCAACTGCTGAGGGAAGCCTGAAGATGACCTCACTATTTGAGGAGAATCCTTCTCAGGTATGCCTTACCCTCGTTCCCTTATCCTTCTATAAAAATCCCACCCCTGTTTCTTTCTAGCCTTTATCTCTCTACTTCCCTGAAAATAAACTAATCTTCTTTTTCATTTTCTGACCAGACAGTTCTCTCCCCTGCTTAAGGGAAAAAAGCTACAAATAATCCCAACCTCTGAAGCTGATGACCAAATAATCCCAATCTCTAAAGAGATTGATGAAGAGGATGAAGAAGAAGAGTCCCTGCAACATCCACGGAGGCCCTCTAGACCACTTCATTGGTCAGAGGAAGAGATGAAGAAAAGAACAGAGATGATCTCTCATCTGGAGAGTCAACGACTGAAGATCCCCTCTCAATCAACAGATCTAGAGTTCCTGATTGAAGCTGAAATTGAAGAATCCGTCAGGGCTGAGAAGCTGATTGCTGATTGTCAAAGAGATGCCTCTCTGTCTCTCAAAATACAGTCTTCTCAAGTCAAAGACAAGAAGCTGAAAAAGAAACCAGTTGAAGTCCAGGCTGCTCTTTTGAAAGAGATTGAAGAGGAGCGCTCAAAAGAACAAAGGGTCAGCGATAGCTCAATCGAATGGTGTAAAAGCAAAATCGACTATCGCTCTGACCCAATGAAGATCATAGCTGTTACTATCTCTGGGAAAAAGAAGAAGGATCGAGTTTCTGTCACTATGGAGATTACCAGAGAGGATGGAAGCTGCAAGGCCATGTTTGTGTCAAAGCTGGAAACCTTCGGTTATATGGAATGGCTAGAGTTCAAAGAAGCGCTGAAGAAATCCAAATCAACCAGCAGAGGCTATGTCGAAGGCATCTTGGAAGCCCTCATCAACAGAGTCTCCATTGTGTTGAAAGTACCATCTGCTCTTCCTTCCAAACCAAGGCAATTCAAAAGGAAGCCTGTCTCCTCCTCGTCTGAGAATGTCGCAGTGATAAAAAATGAAACCTCCATCAAATTTTCAAGAGAAGCTCTGTTCGGTCCTCCTTCTGATCTTTCAGTTCTAGATCTATCTCTGCCTCCTGGTGGACCATATGTTGCGGGACAAGTACTTGAAGAACCTTTTGGAATCTTCTTCAGAGATAACGAGGAACAACTCAGATTTCAAAGAGTCTCTGAAATCCCTATCTGTCCCCTTGGTCTTCTCAAGGATCTCATGTGCTTATGGTGTGATCTCTCTCCTGCTGCTGAGCAAATCAAAGCGATCATTAACCAAGAATATTTAGAGCGAAGGCAAAAAGGAGAAGAAATACCTGAGTATTTGATCAATCCTCCTAAATCCTCTTTAGATAGCTAATAGATTAGTTTTCTTTCTTGTAATCTATTTAGTAAATCTTATAGTAGTTAGTACACCACTTGTACTTGTAATTTTCATACCTTGTAATTCTTTTCTTGGATTAATGAAAATTTTCAGTGATGTACTTAACTCCATCAGTACTGTAAAAGATCCCTCAAAATAGTAATTGGGACGTGTATGTTATGAGTCCTGATTATTCCTTATTTTGAACTTTAAAAGTAATTTTCTTCAGTTACTTTGTCATTATCAAATAGGGGGAGATTGTTGATCCAAGATCTCTCAGTGATTTGATAACGACCCTCTTTTATACTTAGTGAAAATTACGTTTTAATATGTATTAGTGTTTCACCATCAGCAATCAAACTGAGTCTGTTCAGTTATCGCTGATAGTCTTTCTTGTAAACATTTTTATGTATGTGTTTCACTATCAGCGATCAGACTGAGTCTGTTCAGTTATCGCTGATAGTTTCTGATATAAACAGCTAACGTAATCCCTGACGACAAGTCTCACGTCAACAGATGTTCATAGCTGAATCGAAGATGAAGCTTCTGAACAAAGAGAAGTCTACTAGTGACCTGATGCGGATATCAGTGAAGAAAAGACAACTCTACTTATACGCGAAGGAACATGAGGAAAAGCTTCAGCGATCGCTGAACTCTTGATGTCTCTGAAGAAAGAGATATTCAGTTATCAAATGATCACTTAGCTTATGCCTCAAGTTTCCTGTTGTCTTACCTTGAACAAACCAGTACGATGTGACAGAACGGACATATCTCTGTGTTTTTTATACTTCTAAAACCCCCTTTCTCTATATTCTTGTGCAACCATCTTAGTGTTTCTTAAGTTTGTTTAGATTGAGTCTGTCTTAATCTTATTCCGCAACAAACTTGTAAATTGTGTTTGATTTATCAATAAACAATTTATTAAACTTTAAATTTCTGTGTTTGTATTCAACCCCCCCTTCTACAAACTTGTTAAGCACCTCCGGGACCAACAACCTTGCTAGATTTAGGCCAAATCTAGATTTCACCCAACGAGCTCTTTTAAAGGCCGCTTGAATCCTCAAGACGAGAACTTCCAAAACCTAGATCCATACATACCGAACCATAAATATCCATAAACAACCACATAGAAACATTCCCCAACATTATATACCAAGATCCTTAAACGAGATCAAAACCCTAATTTCTCCAAAACTAACAAATCTGAGATTTGATAAACCAAACACTAGGAAACCATCAATGGAGCATTTATAACCTTAAATCAAAGAAGCTTACCACTGGAGATGACGAGACCTTCAGAGAACACCCAATCCAACTCTTCAACCCGAGCTCCCCAAACATCGAACTTGCATACTCCTTTATGAAGAATCCACCATGGATGCTTCCCAAACTGAGATTAAAACTCTCAAAATCGCCAAGTGGAGAGGAGAGAAATAGAGATGGTGGCTAATGAGAGAAAACCCTAGAACTTTGGGTTTAAAATCGATCAGTTGACTCCCGCGGCCTTGGTCGCGACCTTGAAGTCGCGGGCCAAGCCGCGCGTGCTACAAAGCTACGCACCACAGTGGGTTACGCGGGTTTAGCCGCGGCTTTGAGGCCGCGGGCTAAGCCGCGCGTGTCACTGGAGTCTCTTCCCACTTCTCATGCTAAACCGCTCACCGACCTCTTCGCTCGGTCGATCGCTGACTGATTTCCTTAGCTGGTAATAAACCGATCTTTAGGGAAATTACGGTTGTTACAACTATGCCCAGTGGCAATGTCGCCGGGGCAATCTCGCTGAGCCACACCCTCCCGCTGTACAGGCCAAGCGATTGTGACAGGGCGATTGTGCCACTGTCACAATCGCGAGTCACTCTCGCGCCAAGCCTTTCTCGCCCCAAAATTCTTCGTTTCGACGTTTATGATCCCAAGCTTAAGGGTCTAGGATTATCGAGGGATTCTAGGCTGAAATTTAGGTTCGAAACACCACTAACCCCGAAGATGGTACGCGACATGCCAATCAATCTTATCTGAATTTTCCGGGTGTTACATAACACATACTAAGAATTCTAATTTTAATTACGAGGACGAGGTGGATTGGGGAATACATTACTCGCCCAGGTACCTTTTTATAGGGAATCCCTGGCCCCAAACGGGGATAGTGAAGCGAGTTCTCCAACGGGGCGGGGCAAATCACCATGCCTACATTGAAGAGAATTCCAAAAAAAACCTGAAGACTTATTGTCGGTTGAGCTAACCCTATAAGATTAATAATAATGAAAATTGGTTCTTATTTAATGTAATAATTAAATAGATGGACATTTCAAATCATGAGAGAAATTAAATATTGAAAATAAAAGATATTTATTTAAGGGATTGTTTTGTTGGTTTTTCATTAACCTGTATGGATAAAATTGATTGTCTGGATTAATCTATTTATATAAATTGAGATATCTTATTGTTTATTTGTTATACCGAATGAAAGGTATGAATATCATAAATGACTATTTTATTCTTCATTGTATATTAAGCACTAATTTTTATGCACGGATAATATGCTAGAAAAATATTAATTTTAACCTAAAACTTGTCATCCACTCATCCTATGTTGCTATAAATTTTTGAATTACTCTAAAAAATATATCGGCTTGCTTGTTTATCGAAGCAATAAGCAAAATATCTTTTTTGGAAATCTTGAAAAGTTTACTACAAATCTATATGAGATGACCACACTTTTCATTCTTCAAATTATAACTGAAAACAGGTCTTTCAAAACCTCATTAAAAAATGGGAATTTTCAGATCTTTAAACGTGTTCGGTGTTTGAATAATTTCGTTATGATTCAGAAAATTTGTGATTGTAAAATTCATAACAAATTGATTTGGTGTACAGGTACAATTTTCTTTTTATTAAAATGTATACTTCACATTCTTGTTTATTTCGGTGATAACAAATCGGACTCGACATTATATTATGTTATAATATTTCTTTGACTGTTATTGTAATCATGCGCATATGCACATATCATATATGGATCAAAAAAGTTGAAAAGTCGTTTGTGTGTTGTTAAAGCGTAAAAAACTACATTGGTAAGTGTGTCACGGAAACGAAAATTGGTAGTATGTGCTAAATGTATGTCACGGAAGTTGTCTCGGTAAGTATATCGCTCCAAATCTTAAAAAATTATTTATTGCAAAATGTGTCACGAAGAATTTAACGGCAAATCAAATCAGAACCAAGGATCAAAATGTAAGAATTTGATATTGGGGCGATTTTACTCTATATTAGAATGTAAGAAGTTTTGAAATGTAACAAGTCGTATTAAAAACAATAGTTGAAATGAATTGGTTTTGTGAACCTAGAATTGAGTATAGAAGTCATAAAATAAATTAAAGTCAAATTATTAGATTTATACAATCAGTATAAACTTCAAACATGATAGATTTTTAGAGTCTGATAAAATGGAACAAAAATGAAAACTTGGATTAAATCGATCTTGATATACAGTATTATGATAATACACTCTTTCTTAGCATATTCGACTTGGAAAGAAATATAAATGTTAAGTAAAAGTCATACAAGTTAGAACCAAAATTGTACCTGTATTCATTAATAATAACAAAAAACATACGTGTAATATTGATGATAAAATTACAAATCATTTATAGATTTGGGATTGACCCAAGTCAGCCTACCCTATTTTTTGTTTAACATGCCTAATATAACAGATTCAAGCCCTTTTTCGAGACTGATAAATTGTCTTTACCTGCCCAATAAACGGGTTGGTCTTACCCACGGGCTAATGGGAATAATTTGGTTTTTACGGTTTTAAGAAAACAAAACTTATATCACTAAACTTACAAGTTATGTAAAATAATGCAGAGAATATAATAATATTTTCAACTTAACATAAGGTGTAGAAATATAAAACAAATGTACATAACTTAAGAAAAATTAGTTTCAGAAAGTACAAAACATGAGCATCTTCTATTACAGAATTTATCAAATTTTGGAGTGCAATTCTTCAATAACCAAATATTTCACGATCTAAAAACTAATAAATAATAAGATAAATGAAATAAGTAGGAATTAAGAGACGGAATGAGGAAAATGATATTTAACTGGAGATTGGTTGTAATTATGTTTTTAGATTCTTATCAAATAATCATCGTATTTAAGTGAAAATTGGGTATTGTTCATAATTTTTAATTTTATTTATAAATTTTAATTAATAACAAAAAAGTTTAATCATAAAGGATTAACGGGTATGTTTAAAAAAATCTGTATCGTCCATGCCTTTCTATTTCTTATCGTAGCCGAAAGCTTACACCTGTTAATGATAGAGGCGGAGAAAAAAGGATTATTCGAAAGCATCAAAGTGGGACTCAAAGATGTCCCAATCTCGCACCTTCAATATGCGGATGATGCCATCTTTTTCGGTACGTGGAGTCTAACCAATCTTAAAAACCTTCTAAAAATTCTCAAGTGTTTTCATTTGATGTTGGGATTGAAAATCAATGTTAGCAAAAGTAAAATATATGGGTTGGGGGTGCCGGAGGAAGAAGTTCAAAGTTGGGCAAGAAGTTTAGGTTGCGGTACTGGATCCTTACCGTTCACATACTTAGGACTCCCGGTAGATGCATCAATGAGGCGTTTGGAAAATTGGGAACCGGCAATTGAGAAAGTGAAAAAAAGACTAGCATCGTGGAAAACAAAGGTGATATCATATGGTGGTCGATTGACTTTGGTTAAGTCGGTATTGGGAAGTCTTCCATTGTATTTCTTTTCGTTGTATCGAGCTCCGAGTGGAGTGTAAAAAGAGATGGAAAGGTTGAGGTGTAGATTCTTTTTTTTTTGGGGGGGGGGGGGTCGGTGAGAGCGAAAGGAAAGGGTTGGTGTGGGTAAGGTGGGAGAATTCGTTAGTGAGTTTCAATAAAGGGGGTCTAAATATTGGTAGTTTAAAATCGGCAAATTGGGCTCTTTTAGGTAAATGGTGGTGGCGTTTTTGAAACGAAAAAAATTCATTTTGGATAAAAAATAATTAAAAGTATATATGGGGAGGGGGGGCTAGTTGGTAATCAATGTTTCGATGTTGGTGCAAGTACGGTATGGAGCAAAATAGCTCGGACCGGAGTGGATCTAGACAACAACGACGTGGCGTTCACAACATCATTCCGAAAGAACATTGGAGACGGGAAGAACACAAACTTCTGGAAAGAAAGATGGATGGGTGCAAGGACGCTACAAGAAGAATTCGCAAGACTGTATCGTTTGGAGTTGGATCAAGATGCAAAGATCGCGGAAAAAGGAAAGTGGTCGGGAGCGTCGTGGAATTGGGAATGGAATTGGAGAAGACCACCGAGAGGGGGAGGGAAATCGGAGAGCTGGAGACCCTTACCCGAAGACTAGAAGAAACTCAACTTGTGAGAGATCGAAAAGATAATATGGTATGGTCACTTGACGAAACTAATGGCTTTACGGTCAAGAAGCTAAGAGAGATTATGGAAGAGGGAGGATTAACGTCCAACACATCGACGGAACCTACGAAGTGGATGAAAATAATCCCAAAAAAGGTATGTGTTTTCATTTGGAGAGTTATGAGAGAACGAATACCATGTTGAACGGTTTTGGACCGAATGGGAATCGATTTACTCTCGGTCTTGTGCCCAAGATGTGATGATTCGTTCGAAACGATAGATCATGCTTTAGTAGAATGTCCGGAGGTTAAACCCTTATGGATCTCAATCGGTAGATGGTGGAGTAAAAACTTGGAAGCAATAAGCTCGGTTCGCGAAATACTCCAAGAAGGAGCGATCTCGGTAAATAACAACTCTACTGAATCGCTTTGGAATGGAGTGGTTTGGGCTGTCCTATATTTGATTTGGGAGCATAGAAATAGGGTGGTCTTTCGAGAAGATAAAAGGAAACTCCTGGACCAAATGTATGAATTTCAAACGATCATATTGGAGTGGATCAAAAGGCGAAAAAAGAATGGGTTGATAGATGGTGCAAGGTGGTTCTCGAGCCCGACGTCAATACCTTAACACCTAACTGCATCGATGGAATTTCAGGGAGTCGTGAAGCTGTTGTTGGCTGAAGACGTTGGAGACGGAGCTAGTTTGATCCTCGCAAATTGACTCTCATGAGCTCTACCGACTTGTGTACCGTTTTGTTCCGTTAATATCTTAATCGCTTTCGTTGTTGTTGTCCCTTGTTACGATTGTTGTTTGCGACGATCGGATTTTACCGTGACTGCACTGTTTTGTATGGTTGGGTTGTGCCCTGTGTTTTCAATAAATGATGCCTTTCAAAAATATCTTAACAACTCAATCCGAAGTCGTTTATTTTTTCGAAAATATTTGTTCAACCCTGTTTTTTAACAATTAGACAAATTAGATTTAGTGGGTTGTATTGTTTATAAACAACTCTAATATAAGATATATGTTGTAAAATGTAAATAAATAAATATATATATATATATATCCATTAAAAAAAGCATGTTTTCAATAATGGATTTAAATAATTATTGGTTAAATTTTTATAATTATATGTGATAAGAAATTAAGAATCTTGAGTGGTCAGAAACATTTAAAAAAAAAAGGTTTAAGGAATTAAACATAAATACTCATACTTTACCTTTGTTTGTGGATAATGTTTTTTTGGGGTTTCCAACTTTTTTATTTTACAAATTTAATCAAATTTCCACCAAGTTATTCCAACTCCATTCAATTGTATTTGATTAAATGTTTTAATTAACTTCAATTTCTAATTTGTTTATCTAAATTTGAAAATTATAAAGTTCTAAACTTTGTAAAAAAAATTGTTTGAAATAATATAAACTAATTTGCTTGTTATTTTTAAGACAAAAACTGAAAACCAATTTTATCTGCATTACCCTAAATAAAAACTTATGTGTGTGTCGGATCGTTGTATGGGGACGAAAATAGAAGTGTTATAAGGATGGTTGAGTTGAAGTAAAAAAAATTATAAATCTTTAAAATCTCTACTTTAATAAGTCGTTGGAGACGTTATCAAACTCCAAGCAACTGGTAATAAGGATTAGACATTTGAGAATTCTCTTCAACGAGTCCTGTAAGGCTATTGAGAATTTTTCTGACTGTTCTCCAGAACTCCTGAAATTAGTCAAAAGACGTATAAGCTGGTCCAAACATCCACGGTAAAAAAAAAAAAAAAAAACTTTCCCATATTATATTTTGGAACAAATAATGGTGTGTATAGCGACTTATTTGCCCTTTTCATTTGGGCCAAAGATTGGGTATCATTACTTTTAATTTCAACCACAATTCATAATTTTATTTATTAATATATAAAGGTTTTTTTTAAGTAATTTGCATTTGTGATTCTAGAGTTGGGTTTCAATGAGAAGTTGAGGTTAACATGAAAAGTGTGAGAAATGATTATCATCCGTTAGATGAAAAATAGATGCACCATGATGTATCATATCAATTCCCTTCTAAGCCGTAATTTATAGGAGGACATTTACTTAAAAGTGATCAACAATTCAGATCCACTTCTCACGTTTTTTACGTTAACATGAGCTTCTCAGACAATCTTAAATCAAGTATTCATGGATTAAAAAAGTCATAATATAATTATAATGGTTTGTAAAAAAAATTATACAACTAATCATTGAAAACTGCTTTAAAATGTTTAGTTTAACATATTTTAATATTTTGTTTTGCATTTTCAAATTAAAAAATTATTTTATTATTTATTAATATTTTCTGGTTGATGGAATCTATCATCATTTGCAATATTCATGGTAGGTTTATTTTGAATGCTAATTATTCATGATGGAAGATGCTCCATTCCATCTCAACTTGGGTGGCCTTTTGCCATTATTTAAAATTTATTATTTAAGAATATTTTTAACAATAGAAAATATATATATATATATATATATATATATTATTTTACTTTAATATAGTTTCTATATCATTGTTAAAAAATAAAGAGAATACCAAGTTTGAAATTTTGTTTTCTAAACATTAATGTTTATTTTTATTTTTTCTCATAAGTAACATTGAATTAAAAAACCAAAGGGTCTTTGGCCTAGCGGTATCGGAGTCTCTGACTTCCTAAAAGATCAGGGGTTCAAACCTCACTAAAGATGAGGAAGATGTGTGAGTTTATTTGTTGCATTTGCCAAATATGAATATTATATACTTCAAAAAAACATTGAATTAAAAAAATCAATATATCAGATTTTTTTTACTCTAACAAATATTTAAAAAAAAGGTAAAAGTTTATCAGTTTTTGTTATTTTCATTAATTATATATTACAAGTTTGTTGAAATATTAAATACATTAAATATTTAATGATACAATATAGAATTTTAAAATGAAAAATAGTATTAAAATTAATTTTTGGGAAAAGTTCCCAAAAAAATTCAATGAAATGTTCATTTTAAATGATCAATTATCTAAATGAATTTTTAATGAAAAACCATTAATTTTTCTCATTTTAAATGATTAAGTTACTGAACATTTTTTTTTAATAAACAAATCATTGAAAATTTTAAAATCGGTTACTTACATTCTTCTAAAAAAAACTACTTGTAATCGACTGTGAAGGTTTTTAAACAAAAAAGAAACCCAAATCAATTTTACCATTTTCAAACTCTACACCATTAACCACTTGGGTTGTGGCGCATTGGTTAAGCCTTAGGGAGATGTAGTGGAAAATCTCATCTACCCCAGGTTCAAATCCAGGCGTTGTCAAAGCCCTTGTGGCCATGGAGGTTCACCTGTAATGATTCCAAGCCATTCGTGGTTCCCCGGGGGATTCGTCGGTGCACATAAGCTGGCCCGGAAACCCACGGTTACAAAAAAAACCCTACACCATTCTAAACCCACGCAAACACCATTATCACTCCCCCTCCCACTCCTTGTCGCCCAATTGTTGTTTGTTTTCCAAATCTCTTATCACGTTGTTGGCTCCTACCATCGATCATATGTTTCTTATCTTTTGATCCCCCCTCTTTTGATAGATCAAAAATATATAAAAAAACAAGAAGATCAATGGCAAGGGCCAACAACGTGATAGGTGATATAAATAACGGACAACGATGGGGCAACGGAGAGTGGTGAGGGGCAGTGATACCATTGTTTGCGAGGGGTTTGAGTAACATATAACTTGGGAATGATAAAACTGATTTAGGTTTCTTTTTACTTTTAAACCTTCCTAGTGGTTACAAGTAGTTATTCTTTTTTTATCAAAAGAAGGTAAGTAACCGTTTTTTTTATTTGTTCAAAAAAACGTCTATGAATTTAATCATTCAAAACGAGAAAGTTCAATGGTTTTTTCATTTAAAAAATTGTTTAAAAACTTAATTATTCAAAACAAGAAAATTCAATGTTTTTTTCATTCAAAAAATAGTTCAAAAACTTAATTATTCAAAACAAGAAAGTTCAATTGTTTTTTCATTTAAAAAACAGTTCAAAAACTTAATCATTCAAAAATGAGGGCGAATTATTGTGTGAAAAGTTGAGTTAACGTGAGAAGTAGATCTGAACCCTCGATCACTTATAATCTCAAACCCTCCAACGAATCGTACTTCATAAGGGAATTGATCTGGTGCATCTTATTTCAATGCATCTCATCCCCCATTAATGAATCACCATTCACAAGAGAATTGATCTGATGCATCTCATCATAATGTGCATCCAATGACTAATAACCATTTCTCACGTTAACCCACTAAGGGGTTGTTTGTTTATCATTAAAATGCAACATCTGAATCGCTAAGAGGTGAACCTTGTTTGGCAAAAAAATAGTCTGCCTCTTAATGGTTCTAAAACCCTCTGAATGATTTTGTATCATGGGCCACCCTTAACCATTCAACATCCTGATCTGAGGGTTGTTTGTTTACCTCTTAATGGTTCCATTAAGAGGCAACATCTGAATCGTTAAAAAGTAAATCTTGTTTGGCAAAAAAAAAGGTTGCTTCTTAATGGTTCCAAAATCCTCTTAATGATTTTGTATCTTAACCCTCCCTTAACCATTAAGAGCCCTAATTTCATTATGAACAATTAACAAATAATCATATTTCATTTTACACTATACCATAAAAATCTCTTAATCATTTAGACTACTTAATCATTCTGCACTAAACCATTCAGTAACTGCCAAACAACTCATTCTAAACAATTACCAAACAACCATATCTCATTTACACTGTATCATAAGAACAATCATTCTGCACCAAATTATCCAGCAACTGTCAAACAATCTCTAACTTCTAACCCAACCATCAAAATGAAATAGTTTTCTTTATCCGCTATTTGTTTTTCTTAGAATTTTCAAAAAATAGTCAAAATCAAGAAAAGGTAAATTTTGGGTGGGTCAACGACATGGGTCCAAGAACCCTAGCCCCAACATTTATAAACCTGAAAATGGAAGGAGAAGAAGGATAACCACCATCTACGTGTCACCAGCTGTATCAATCATTATCACCCAAATCACCCCTAAAAACACCCAAATCAATTCAATTCTCACAATAATCAAACACAAACAATCCAATTATCCACTCAATCTCTCTCTCTCCCTCCCAAAATTTGTATATACAAATGCGTTTTTAGCTTCGCAATTACAAAAATCTTTGAAGATTTGTATATACAAAGTAGAGAAATTGAATTGATAGAAGAGAGAGAGGGAGAGAGAGATTGATGGCGGATTCCGAGAAGCAGGCGGCGGCGATGGCGGTGATGGTGGTTGAGGAGGAGAAAGAGAGATTGATGGAAGGGGTGAGGGTGGTGGATTTTGATATGTTGTGTTCGGCGGTGGCGATGAAGACGAATCAAGGGAAATGGATGAAATTAGAAGAAGAGTATGAAGAAGATGAGGGAGAATTTGGGGGAGGTGTTCTTAGGATGTGGGAAGGTGAACTTCTTGATTGTTTTGATGATCGTCGTTTGCTTCTTCAATCCTCATTGTACGTTTCTTTCTCTGTATGAAAAGCTAAACATTTTGCAACAAGTCATGATATCATATACTGTATTAATCACATATATATATATATATATATATATATATATATATATATATATATATAGTGTTTGGTTTATTTGAGAAATGGTAAATATACGAGAAATAGAGAAGTAATCCTAGCCATGGTCAAGATCGGATTTGACTAGTCAAATATTGCGGCTTTGACCGGTCAAAAGTTGCGGCTATCCCAAAAATAGAAGGACAATTTCGTAAATTTTACAAAACACACGGGCTGTATTCATATATGACATGTATAATTCACATATGAACTATATGTTCATATATGAACAAGTGCAATTCACAACTGAACTCTTTTAACTGATTTTTTGTGTATATGAATCAGTTGAACTAACTAACAGATTCATATATGAACCTTTGTGATTCATATATGAATCTGTATGAATCACAAAGATTCATATATGAATCACAAAGATTCATATATGAATCAATTGAACTAATTAACAGATTCATATATGAATCTTTGTGATTTATACAGATTCATATATGAATCTTTGTGATTTATACAGATTCATATATGAATCTTTGTGATTTACAGATTCATATATGAACTCATCCCGTGTATTTTACGAAATTACCCCTCTACCTTCTATAGACCACACAAGGAATTATCCGGTGCTTCGCGAACAAAGTCGCAAATGTTGACCAGATGAATGGCTAAGATCACTTCTCTATTTCTCATATATTTACCATTTCTCAAATGAAATTGACAACAGATAACAAGTTAAGGGTTGTTTGGGATTACTTATTTAAAACAACTTATATTGTTTTTTGTATAAGTGTTTATCAACTTATGTGGTTTTAACTATAAAAGTATTTGGATTAGTTTATGTGGTGCGAAAACCTAATAAGCTAATAAGTTGTTTTTTAGAGGGTTTTTGGGATTGCTTATACATGTAAAATGACCAAAATAGCTTATAAGTTGTTTCAAATAAGTTAATAAGTTAGAATGAAATAACTTAGAGGGTGTTTGGGATTGCTTATTTAAAACAACTTATGCTTTTTTTTTAAAGTGCTTATTAACTTATGTGGTGACAAAAAGGAGTTTTATAAAAAGTGTTTGGATTAGCTTATTGTAGTACCAAAACGTAATAAGCTAATAAGTTGTTATTTAGGGGTGTTTGGGATTGCTTATA
The DNA here is from genome assembly GCA_954870635.1 of Arctium minus. Classification (NCBI taxonomy): domain Eukaryota; kingdom Viridiplantae; phylum Streptophyta; class Magnoliopsida; order Asterales; family Asteraceae; genus Arctium; species Arctium minus. The sequence continues at coordinate 73,666,409 of OX941094.1, read as the reverse complement.
CATGTAAAATAACCAAAAAAGTCATAAGTTGTTTCAAATAAGTAGTTTAAATAAGTTGACAAGTCAGAATGGTTTAACTTATCAAAAACTCCTTATTAGCGGTCTGGAAAAGCTATAAACACTTTTTTTCTCGACCCAATCACTAAAAATAGCTTATTAGCGGTGATATAAAGCTATAAGTCAATAAGTAGTTTAAATAAGCAATCCCAAATACCCTCTTATCAGAAACTCCTTATCACCGATGCCAAACCGGTATAAGCATTTTTCTTTTTTCCCCGTCCAAACACTAAAAACTGCTTGTTATGGGTACCACACCGGAATAAGTTAATAAGTAACTTGAATAAGCAATCTCAAACACCTCCCAAGTCCTAAACACACCCAAAGGAGTATAATCATATATGATACTTAGACTTCTTGCCTTCCAGCAGAATGTTTAACTTCTCGCATTATCTTTCCTCTATATATATATGTGTGTGTGTGAGTTTGCGAGAAAGCGGGAAGTTCCGGCATCATTTATGATTTACAAGTGATAGAAATACTTATATGATTAAACACATGTTGCGTTGACGGACACCTAGCAAAGGTCGTGCTTACCAAGTCCCCCGTGTCCTTTTTTATATTAAGCATTCGTATCACATGTTAATCATATATGATCTTGGAACTTCTCGCATTATCGAAAATTGATCAACTTCTCGTTTAATCCCCCCCCCCCTCTCTCTATATATATTTGCAACTGTTCCGTTGTGATCCAGGATACAAAGGAGAGCACGACCCATGCCCCTATTTGTTCTCATTTATCATAAAATGAAAATGAATTTTTACACCATTTATGAATAATGATACACCACACCTCACACGCCCTCCTTTGGTTCCGATTCACAACAGAACTTAGGTTTGCAATTGAATCTGCCCTGCCCCTATATGTGTGTGTATATATATATGTATGTTAAATGTATAGAATTTGGCTGGGTTTTGTATAAAGTCATTCATATTAAACATTCCTTGTTCTTGAGTTAAATGGAAGAAACCCTTATGAGGAAAATGGTAGCCTAAAAGATTGAGAATTGATTTTGAATTTTTCAAGAACCCCTTTTGAAAAAGATTCAAATATTTGTGTTTGATGGCATCTTTAATGTCTTTATATGAACCTCACAATTTGACTTCTTATAAAAAGTCAAACTGTAGTTTCAATCAAAACAGAGGTTAGTAATGATCAAAATTCCATTAATTTGCTTCAAATATGATGATGAACATTCTTGTTTTAGGGTTTGTGGCTTAAAAGATTGAGAGGGAATGTTGTATTTTAATATTTTTTTCGTTTTTCAAGAAACCCTTTTTGAAAAAGATTCAAAATTTGTATTTAAGGGTGCGATTGGTATGCGGGATAGGACCGTACAATAATTTGTTGTCCCAATTTTGGCACGATAATAACAAATTTGGTAAATTACTAAATTACCCTTGTCAAATTAATACCCTAAAACCTCTGGGAATTCTTTCGCCGGCCTACCTCACTTTTGCCCGTCCAGTCTTGTACAGTCTCGTAAGCATACCGAATGCACCTTTAATGTATGAACATCCCATTTGACTTTTAAAAAGTCAAACTGTAGTTTTTCATTAATTTTGCTTTATGATCATTGAGCAAAACCTATGAATGTTTGAACTTGCAGATGCCCATGGTTTAGATTTGGGGAAAACATGAGACTAGCCGGTCTCGGTTCTTGCTTTCTTCAGGTACACACATCGATAACTTCATTTCTATGATCATTAAACTTGTTTTCCGTCACCAAAACACGCTCACGGTTGATTTCACCATAGATATTGAGTTCGTAGATCACAAATAATCGAGTTTCTAACATGTTCTCGCATTTGGGGATCCGACAGGGATTCATTTATATAATTCTATCCGCCATTGCTCTTTGCAACCTCGTAGCGTTTGCTGTCACGAAGAAGCATTGTTTCTTGTATTTTGGGGTTGCTTTTGTGCTCTCACTCGGAACTTATTTGGGCTTTAACCGATCCAAAATGAGAAACAAGTTCAACATCAAGGTAAAGATTTTGTCTCTTTACTCTTTGTTTATATCTGATATAAAACCAAACCAAACGAGCCCAGTATACCCCAAACAAACTGAAGGTGGGGTAGGGGTTGAGATGTATGCAGACCTAACATCTACCCTCAAGGAGTAAAGCGGTTTCGTATGATTGTTGTCTTTATGGTATTGACTAGAGATGCACAAAAAAGGCCAAACTCGAGGTTTGGCCCGGCCCCGACCCGAAAAAAGCCCGGGCCCAGGCCAAAAGAAATTTAAGGCCTGGTTAAGGCTCGGCCTTAGCCCGAAAAAGTTTGGGCTTTTTTTGCATAATGAAAAGTGGGCTTAGATATATGGCTGCAATGTGTATGTTTCAAGAAAATATGATACAGTTTGACTTTATAGGTCAAACAGGCTATGTTTTGACTTTTAAATTGATACGATCTGCAACTCTTTTTTGAAGTATGGATATTCGTAGTCGAACTTTGTAAGATAATGATACAAACGAGCTGCTGTTTGTATTGAAATTGTGACGAAATCGTTGTGAATTTATATTTGGAAACGGACTTGGTTTGACTCTAAAAAGTCAAAAGTGTTTTGAATCTTGGAGCATGGGTTCATACATTTGTTTTGTTTGTCTCCAGGGTAGTGATAGTTCTTTGGATGATTGTGTATCCCATCTCATTTGCCCCTGTTGCACCTTGGCTCAGGTTCGTCTTCTTCCCGTCTTCGTTTCGTGGGTCCCACTTTTGGACCCGTTAGCATAAACCTGGTTTAGAGAGGCGCAAGGCCCGGACCTTCTAACTTCAAAGCCCGTTTTCATCGAGCAAAAGAAGGCCCGGACTTTTGTAGTCCCGGGCCGGGTTTTGGGGTTTGAAAAGGGTCTGATCGGGCTTTTCCAAGCCGGGCATTTGTGTGCTTTTTTGGGCTTAACCGGGCGGGGCTGCCCCCAAAATTTCGGCTGGTCGGGCTTTGAGGTCAGGCTTGGACCGGGTTTCGGGCTCGCTAGGCATGGAAACCCGTCGGGACGGACTTTGGGCTTGGTTTTTTTGTTTTGTGCATCTCTAGGCCCGAGCTTTTTTCGGGCTCACTGGTTTACATGGGACCTACAAAGGAGGTCATGTTTTGACAACCATGAGCTTATTGAAAATGCCTTGTTTTGGTTAGCCATGAGTTAGTTTTTAAAACGTTTCAATAAGCTTGATGAGTTTTTTTTTTTCCAATCATGTCCCTTATATTTTCTCAATTAATTTTTCATCATGTCATTTTAGGTCATTTTACATCGTCATCTGGTTTTCAGCTAGTTTTACTATCTATGATCTATCTTAGAGAATCTCCAATAGATTCTCCAAAATGGAGAGTCAAAAATAAAAAAAAATCTTTAAAAAAATTACATTCAACTCTATCAACTTGTCCGTTTTTAAGATTACAACATGAGTTATATTATTAAAAATATTCAATACATTTAATAAAATATTCTTTATGTCCCCTAAACATTTAATTTCAAGAATTCTTATCGGTGGGAATAATTAAAAAAAATCATTTTTCTCTTTTAAGTAATCATTTTTAGAGAGTTCTCCAAGTTATGGAGAATCTGTTAGAAATGCTCTTATCACTTATCAGCTAACAAGTAACAACTAGTTTTTCAGCCGGTTTGTCAAACATGGTCTAAATTGAATCTTTGTACATGCTTGTGATAATCTTGAGTAGGAGTCGAGAACATTGGAAATGAACAACATTCAAGACGGGACTTGGCATGGTCGAGGCGACACAATGTGCGTAGGAACATACGTCGAAGGTGTTAAGGCCTTCGAGCTAATCCCGCCCACAATCGTATCAATCGAGTCTCCGAAACCTTGTTTGCCGGCCGAAGGTTCGGAGCCTCTGGTGTCACCACGATAATGGTAAATCGTGTTTTCTTAGGTGAATCGCTCCTAAAACTCGACATGAGAAAAGGGTTGTCCCCCTAAAAGCTTGAAAATCGCACAACAGCGACGAGATGCTGTTGTTGATGTGGATCAAGAATGTCATCGTTGCCCGCCAACTGTTCGATAAAATGCAGCCAAAAAAATTGTTTGAGATGAATGTATATAGTTTGCAAGGATAAATAGGTAAATTTAGTTTGAAAATTAATGGAAAAAAGCCCACATGGGATCCTTGTGTCTTTATTTCTAGTTTAGTTTGTTTTAAATATCCCTACCAAAATAAGTGTTGATACCATATTTGTAACACAATTAACTCAGAGTCACTAATAAACTCCAAACATATATTACAACTTCTAAAACATTCTTTACAACCAAAAATATTATATTTCAAAAAGTGTTTATAAATTTAGAACGTTAACATTTTTAGGCGAGTCTAAAGACTCCAAAAGTTGCATGTTCGATCTCAAATCTCGTCCTTAACAGTCACTTCGAATCTGTCGTGTCAGAAAACAAGAAACACGGTTGAGCACACGGCTAAATGAACAAATTATAATATGAATTCAGAATAACAATAGATAGCATTGATAACAAAGCGGAAGACTTACAATTCAATTTAAATAAGGTCATGGAAACCCAAGAGAGTTCACAATTTCGTTTTAAAATACAATATAAACAAAGTCCGTCAATTCATGTTCGAGTGTTCTTGGGGTGGCCAAACCACAATTATTGGACCGGAGTGTGGGCACACCGCCGAGTCCCTCGTGTATTAAACCATGATCATATGTTTTGTGGATAAATTTTCTAGGATCTATCCATCCGCCCTCGAGCCAACAGAGTTGGCCTAGTCCCAGGGGTCGGGTTCACGAAAGCCACTATTGGGCCTAACTCTGGTGGACCGAGTTCATATGTGGGACGCCATGACTACAAAGCCGTAATAGAAGACATCCCAACTAATGTGTCCATTAATTGGGTAATGTTGAAAACAATGAAAACTAAACATATGTCACTACCTACGTTCATAAAAGGATCAAGTCCCAATATACTTCACAAACTCAAAAATCACTTCAAAAGATGAGAACCAATAGCATAACTTGAAATGAATCACATTTTGTTTCAATAGACTAAACTCAAGTGTTTACAATAAAGATTCAAGAGTTATACGTGCGTGTGTGTATATATATATATATGTGTGTGTCTGTGTGTAAGTACACATTTTGTTGACCATGTTCAAGTGATCAATCATAAGGCGGCGAACCACCTTTAGGAAGTGTCACCTACAACAATTAATTGCCCAAGAGTCAAAGGAAGTGAAATCCATATCTTAACCGAATTTGAGAAGTAACACACGATCAAACGAGACTCATGATAAAGTTTGACTTGCTCGCGTGCCTGAAGAAACCATGAGTTATTACTTGCACGACATATAACTCGCACCCTAATTCTTCTAATAATGTATTTAGGTTCTAAAGGTTTTTTAAACAACTTAACCTTCAAAAGGGACAATCGGATACGAATAGCGAAATAAACTCAACGCATAGTCTAATGCATTTTCGTCCCCTGCACTTACAACTTCTGCCCTTCTTGTTTTGAGCATTTTTCTCTTACCTAGAGGCTAATACAGATAATATTATCTAAATGAAAGTTGTAGTATGGTCTCTTAATAGTCTAAATCGTTTTTGGGATCACTTCATTTGTAGCATCCATCGATTTTATACAGATTAAAACAGATAATCAAATTCTCAAACCTACCATTCATTAATGCACAAAATTTTAGAAATTACAAAGAGATGGAAATTAATTATAGAGTAAAGTTGTCATATAGTTAATTAAAAAAATGTAATAGTTATACATGTTTAAGCCTTTAAGGGTCTATTTGTTAGCAATTTAATGAGCTTAATGGACTCACAATCTATTCAATCAGTTACTCAGTTATACACGACTATTTGGTAGTGGCTTAATTACATAGAAAGTGATTTATTCAGTAAGCTTCTTACGGGAGCTTTATGTAGAAAACCAAGTTTCTTTTTTCCGAACATGTCTCTCACAATCACATTCCATCTATAATAAAAACCTTTCCAAACAAAAAACTTTCTAATCTATATAGTCAGATTAATCCACACATACAGTTTTATCCATACTGTGTATAGTTTTATTGTGGACACTTATTTTGGCACACACAAGGAGTATTCAAAACTAAGGGTCTATTTCGAATTCTACCTTTAATTATAAGATTGAGAAATTTATTACTCTATCCATCTTTAAGAGTAAAATTGTCATTTAGTTGATTAGAAAATATAATAATTACATTTTTAGAACCGTATTCTTTTTTTCATTCTCAACATATATTTTAAGACACAATAGAACTAGGGCCTTTTTTTTTTACCAGATCGTCAAATCGCATAACCCAACCTAACCCGATCAAACCCAATTTAACAAATTGTTAATTGATGGGGTTGAAAATGGGTTAGGCAGAGCCAAACCCATCTATCTGTCGCTAATACATAGAGCGTCAACACTATATAATTTGTATAATTATATACACACTATACACAACACTATGACTGTGTCTAAATCTTAATCGTTTAATCTCCTGCAGGCCCACTATTACCGTTAATAATGAAGTGGTCCTCAAGAACCTATTTAAAATTATTACTTGTATCATTAATCTTGATAACAAAGTATTCCTAAATTTAATTATTGTTTGTTATGAACTATGAAGAACGGTTTGTGAGTGGCTAGTGTTATATGAGAGCAGTTTCGTTTGGTATACGTTCGTTTGGTCAAGGGACCAGATCCAACAGAAAGTGCATATCACACAGGGACCAAATCTATAATAAATGAAGTCTAGGGATCATTTTCGTAAAAATCAGCATACTAGGGACCAAATCCATAATTTACTCTATATATTATATACAGGGTTGGGTTACCATAAGAATAACATTTTTGGTGAGAACAAAACTTAGGGGTCGTTTACCCAAATGTTTACCTGGTAAGTTCTTACCGATAAAACTCAACACACTAACTTACTTTATTGGGTAAGATTGTAATCATCACAATGGTATCGTATACAACAATTTACCACGTAAGCGTTTACCCGGGTAAGGGTTGTCACTCTCACTTACCGAGTAAGACTCTCCATCCTTATCATCGCTCTTACCGGGTAAGATTTTACGCTCTTGTCATGTTCATCCGGTAAGGTAAATTCCCTCGTGAGTGCTTATCGGGTAAGCGTTTAGTAAACGATCCCTTAGGGTTTTTTTTTTTTTTTAAATCTTTTAATGGTTCTTAAGTCTGAATCATTCAGACCTTTTTACACACCACCTCTTATTAATCATAACTAAAATAAGACTTCAGACTTTAGAACTCTTAAAAAACAAACAACACCTTAATCTACATTAATTTACTTCAACAATCTTCATGTACTTATATCTTTCACCTTATGACTAAAATTTTAACAAATTTATACATGTAAAAGTCCGTGAAGATAAACAAAATTAAAGATAAATGTAAGTGAAGGTCTGTATTTTTTGTCGGCTATCAATTAAAGATAGTTATAGAGCTACGTTCTTTAACTGTTAAATTAAAAAATCAACTCATTCAACATTTGTCGCTATTATTTAATAACCCAAATACTTCAAATTTGCATTTTCGTATCTAATTCTCCTTTCTCACGATAATTACCTTTTAATTTGATATTTAAAAAAATATTATTATTTATATTATATATTTAAATATAATAGAAAATATTTATGTAGCCAATATAATTAATATTTGGTAAATCTGTAATTTGAAATTGGTATAAAACTAATATTAACATGTATCAATTGAAAAAAAAATGCTACAAGTTAGGTTAGTACCAAGTATAACTGATTGGTACATGATATAACATCTTACGTACCAATTGTAATTGGTTGATACACGATATTAAAGAAAAAAGTTGGTACCGGTATTAATTCCACTCCAATAATAATTCAAATTTGGAGAAAACTCCCTAAGAGCATCTCCAACAGATTCAGCAAAATTTTCAACTTATAAAATTCTCTAAAATTAAATATAAATATTTAGAATAGATAAATAATATTTTATTAAATGTGTTTAATATTTTAATAATATATTGATATTTAATCTTTCAAATAAATAATTCGATGGAATTAAATGTAAATTATATATATATTTTTATTTATGATTCTTCATATATATACTAGAAGCGTACTCACGCAATGCAGCGAGATGCATTACGATTTTAATGTTTCATTTTATTTTTTGTTTTTTTAGCGATTTACAGTACGATTTTTTTGGATGATTTTGAGAAAGTGATAATGTTTTTTTTATAAATTTGTTTAATTTAGGCTTAATAATATAATGTTTTTTATATAAAAAAATAAGTATTTTGTTAGAATTCAATTATTATCTTATATATTTTAATGATATGTAGACAAAATAATCAATTACATATTTAATAATATAATTAAAACAAATTTATAGTAATATAATATATTAATTAATAGTGATACATGGAAATGTCTGCATAAAAGGAAGACTCTGCACATACAAAATTAGTGGGTGTTTGAAGCCTGCAGTAGTAATATGTATCTTGTGATTTGATACTTGTAAATTAAGAGATTTTTAAAATCTTGCATAAAATGATGGTACCTTATGCCCAATCATGTTTATTTAATAGTTTTTTTATCCGTATTTTATAATACTATAAGCGTATTTGCGCAATGCAGCGAGATACATCACGATTTTAATGTTTCACTTTATTTTTTTGTCGATTTACAGTACGATTTTGGATGGTTTTGAGAAAGTGATAATGCTTTTTTTTTATAAATTTGTTTAATTTAGGCTTAATAATATAATGTTTTTTATATAAAAAAAATATGTATTTTGTTAGAATTCAATGATTATCTTATATATTTTAATGACATCTAGAAAAAATAACCAATTACATATTTAATAATATACTAAAAACAAAATTATAGTAATACTAGAAATGTACCCTTGCAATGCAGCGGGTTTCTGAAATCTAGAACTCGAACCCTCGATCATTATTATAAATATTGATAATAATAAATAATATTGATCAAATTGTCCATTAAATATAAAAAACAAATATTTATATTAATAAATAAGTATCCATTCCATAAATAGATGATGACGTGAGATATTGTATTTGGATAAGTTGTGTCAATGTATTATGAAATTGTAAATTAAGTAATTGACTTTAATTAGTTGTATTTTGTGCTTAAAATGTTGTAATTAAGAGTTTTTTATGTTTCTTTTATAATATAGTATAGATAATATATTAATTAATAGTGATAATGGAAAAGTCTGCATAAAAGGAAGACCCTGTACATACCAAATTGGTGGGTGTTAGAAGTCTGCAGTAGTAATATGTATCTTGTGCTTTGATACATGTAAATTAAGAGATTTTTAAAATCTTATATAAAATGATGGTACCTTGTGTCTAATAATTTGTATTTAAGAGTTTTTTATCCGTGTTTTATAATATAGTATAGATATAGATAAAAACTTAAAAAAATTATTGGAGATACTTTAAATGCTAGTAATTAATCCCGATGTTAATAATTTTGATTTTATGCATATATTTTCATGATTATAAAATAAATATATAAATATTCCTTTCCTTTTCAAAAAATAAATAAATATTCCTTTATTAAGTAATGTTTTAAATGCAAATTTATATATATTAATATAAAAAGTACTATTTACTTCGCAAATAAATTCATGTACTTTACGTAAATCTTCATACTTCTTTTTAAATATGACAACGAAATCCATTAAATCAGAAATCTAAAATTGTTCAACCGTAAACCACTATTATTTAATAAAATAAATGGTAAATTTATGATATGCTACAAAGTCATTAGTTTTTGAAAAGAAAAAAAAATCATATATACATATATAGAGAGAGAGAGAAAAAAGTTCAAATGAAAACTCATTTTTCATTGTGTACGTGAGGACAAATTTCAGCCACTCGATCTCTTTTGATCCAACAACTCACATTGAGTAGAGTTTTTAACTTTAAAATGCTTAGGGGTAAAATTGGAAGAAAATTTAAACACACGCCTACCATATTTGACCTTTTATTTTCTTTTTTAATAAAAAACTTTTTACCCAATTAAAGTTTAAAATAAATTATCTTAAAAATTACTAATATTTTAATCAAACAAATTACATCAAAAAAACGAGAATTTCGTGCTCTTTGATATGACATTCATCTCGATATAGTTTTTTGTCGTTTTAACCGTTTTTTACGTGAAATGTTATATATGTGTTATATTCATTATGAATATTTATGTACGTTCAAGTTTGTACAACGCCTCGACATCGTAAGTATGTAACTCGACATCACCTTCTTCAACACTTTTTCAACGTCTTAAGACATCACGTTTCTTCAGCACCGTAACCCAACACCCATCAAGACGAATCGAGAACCTATCGAGTAATTTTGTTGTGAATCGGGGAACAAAAGAGAGTGCGTCATGTCTCTACATCTTCACATGTATTCATGTGTTATTCATCATGAATAATGTGTAATTCATGATAAATAATACAACATTCAGGGTGAATAATTCACGATTTATGAATTTGTGTATTATTCGTCATGAATGTTGTGTAATTCATCCTGAATATTATATTATTCATCATGAATAATGAATGTACGTTCACATTTGTTATTCATACTGAATGTGGGACATCCGGGGATGTGGAACATATTCATAATGAATTAAACCAAATTTCGGTTATGAATTGGGAAACAAAAGATAGTGAGTCATGTGTTTACACCCTCACGGGTCATTCATATATTATTTATCATGAATAATGTATCATTCAGGATGAATGATAGAACATTCAGGGTGAATAATACACGATTCATGATAAATAATACATGAATCATGGAATCGTGTATTATTCATCCTGAATACTGTATTATTCATCATGAATAGTGAATGAACGTTCACCTTTATTATTCATATTGAATGTGGACACCTGAGTACGTGCATGCATATTCATAATGAATATAACACATATATATAATTTCACGTAAAAAACGGTTAAAACGAAGAAAAAAAACCCTGAATATTGTATTATCCATCCTGCATACGGTATTATTCACCATGAATAGTGAATGAACGTTCATCTTTGTTATTCATATTGAATGTGGACACTCGAAGATGTGCAAACATATTCATAATGAATATAACACGTATATAGAATTTCACGTAAAAAAACGGTTAAAACGAAAAAAAAAACTATATCGAGATGGATGTCATATCGAAGAGCACGAAATTCTCGTTTTTTTGATGTAATTTGTTTGATTAAAATATTAGTAATTTTTAAGATAAATTATTTTAAAGTTTAATGGGGTAAATTTTTTTAATTAAAAATAAAAATAAGAAGTCAAAGAAGGTAGGCGTTGATTCAAAATTACAATTTTGTCCTTAATCACTTCCCAATTAACCTTATTATGTATTAACCATTGATTAGTTTTCTAAGTTTTGATCAATGGTTAAAATTTGTCCCCATGTGCACAATGAAAGATGAGTTTTCATTTGAACTCACCCCTATTGTTTAATTTGCAACCCTTAAAAAGGTTGCAAGATCATGAATCCAACGGTTAAGATGTGGGTTGCAAGGGTTGCAATCTTTTTAAGGGTTCAAAATATCCTTCCACTATATATATATGGTTCATGTTAAAAAGACGTTTCACATTAAAATCTATCTGAACCAAAAGTCTCGATGCTTAGGTATACAAAAAAGAAGCTAATTGATATAAAATTTTAACTTTTTTCTTTTAATCGTAAAGATCAGGTAAATAAGAAGATTTATCAGTAATGTATTTATTCCATTTAAGGGACTATTTGTTTTAAAAAAAACGTCTTAATGACTCTTAAGTCTGAATCGCTCAGACCTTTTTACACACCACATCTTATTAATCATAATTAAAATAAGACTTCCGACTTCCGACCTCTTAAAAAGCAAACGACACATAAATCAATTACAATACTTATTCCGATTTTGGTCAAACAGTTAGATATAGTACAACTTTTCAAAGTCAATTTGAATGATATTAAATGTTATCATGAGTTTCTAACGATAAATAAACTTTATACCTCATCTGCTACAAGACCTTTCAACAGTTAAACTTTATGCCTCACATGTTTTGAGACGGTCCAACGTTAAACGAACTTTATGTCTCACATGTTACAAGCAGGGGGTAGACCTATGAAGCCCTTGAAGGGGTATGTATACCTGCTCAACCAATTTTTGCAAGTAGAATTTTTTTCAATGAAATGTGTACACGCTAAATTTTGAGGGGTGATCCACGATATTAGAAAATACAAGGGACATTAACCAAAAAACCAAAAAATTCTCTCCAAATCAACCAAACAAAACTCTCAGAATTGACCAAAAAAACTAAGAAAGTCCATCGAAATCAACAAAAAAAACTTTAAAAAATCTCTCGAAACGGTGGAATTCACCTGAAAAGTCATTGGGCGAGGACTTTGCAAGCCTATGATCCATATTAAAGGTGCATCTGCTCAGTAAAAATGTTGGGTCCACCACGGATTAAAAGACATACATACATGGACAGGTTCAAATAAAAAACACAAAAAAAACCTAGAAACCAATCATGTCTCATTTCATCTTGTTGAATATTTTATTTAGAAAACAAAAGGGAATAATAGTAAAATCACTTTTACAATTTAATAAATCTATATATTTAAAATTAACAATAGACTTTTTCATTCTTTTAAATCTAAAATTTTGAACTAAACAAATCATATAAAATTGTTACGTTTTATTCTTCATAAATTGACGTTAATATTTTTTTTTCCAATCATTTTTAACTGGGACTTTAAAACTGGTATAACTGGTTATCCATATAGTACAGTTCTTTATTACAATTATGTCCCCATCAAATTAAGGGGTTGTTTGTTTTTTTTCTAAAAACCTCTTAATGGTTCTTAAATCTGAATCATTCAGACCTTTTTTACATACCACATCTTATTAATCATAACTAAATTAAGACTTCAGACTTTAAACATCTTAAAAAACAAACGACGCCTAAAGCCATCTTATTAAGTTTTTAATATTTTTGTCGTTCTCATTTGAATATTATTTTATATAAATATATGTACATATTATTTGTTTGGTAAAGGCCTAGGCCTTCCAAGACCGTTTTAAGTGAACAAAAAAGGCGCAAATTGTTTTAGGCCTAGGCCGAGCCTTGGGGTTAAAAGTGTCGATCGGGTTTTTTTAGGTTTTTTCGGGCTTAACCGGATTTTCCATACTTTTTCAACCTGGGTTTTTCCAGTTGGGACCTACCCCCAAAATTTCAGCGTGACGGGGTTTTTAGGTTGGGCTCGGATCAGGCTTCAGGCTCACTATATCTGAGCTTTTTCGGGCTAGGCATGGGTTTTTTGTACATCTCTATTTGTATCCAATGTCCTTGACTCTGCTGCTCGAGACTATCACAAATATAGAAAGAATTTGGTTTAACAATTAGGGTGCGCTTGGTACACAGTATAGAAAAAGACATGACATAACAAAAAAATGCTCGTCTATTTTTGGTGTGATATTAGACCGAGGCATGACAGAATTGAGTGGGACAAATATCCATTTTCTGTGTTCTAACAAAGTAGGTGGGAAAAAATAAAGCATATGAGACAAGATTGGTAAATTACTGAATTACTCATATAAAAAGTAAAACCCTAAAACATTCCACAATTTTTACAAGCCTATTTCAGTCTCGTATTTTCAATTTAATTTCATTCAATCATGCAGTCCCATCTGCATATCAAACAAACCCATTAAATAGTGGTGCTCAAAAATCCAACTAAACCCACCAATCCGACCAAACCAACCCAACCCAACCCAACCTAACCTGAACCCACTTGATATCTACTGAAGTTGTAAAATCTTTAAACTGTAGGTATTTGGTTGGAGATGGGTTAGGGCTATTTGAATCCAAACCAACCTGATGAACTCAATATATTTCTATACCATCAATTAATATAATTGTTAAGTTATTAATTAATATATGTAATTGTTAGCCTTGATAGAATGTCTCATACACATATCTTTTAATATCTCTTATGTAATTTGTTAGCCTTATTTGGATGCTTTCATTTGATTTACTTCGTTTAAACACAATCGTTTAGCTATATTGTAAACTGATGTACCAAATGTTCAACCAGACCAACCCAACTCGTACGATTTGGGTTGTATTTTTGTTTGAGTTGATTGAGTTGAGTTGTTTAAATACCTTCCACCCGAAACCATACCCTTTAAAACCAAATGAAAACAAAAAAATAAATAGGACCCACCAGACAAAGATTGGAAGAAAACGAACCTAAGCCAAGGTGCAACAAGGGCAAAATGACATTAATGCCCAATCTTTGTCTTGTATTCATCTTCCACCATCACCAATTCACCATCTCAAAGGACAATTTTGTAATTTACTCATTTGACAGCCATAATATTTATAGAAACAACTGTTTTACTCTTTTAAATACAGGTCTAGATTAAATATATTTTATTATCATAACCTACTTTCGAATGAGACATGCTCCTAATTTCGTTTGGTTTCATCTCTTCATTAACACTATTTATGTTGATTTTTGTATTTCAAATTTCATTTATTGCGGGTATTTTCGACAATCTGTTTTTGACCTATTTTATTTTCTCTAGCTGCCCAATTCTTTTTGTTTGAGCATTTAAATGTTTGCAAGTTTTATTCCTTACCTTGCAATTAAAAATCCTTAAACATGACATATATTACCTGCAAACTTTAAATGTTGCTCAAACTCTGAACAAAAGGTCAATTTTTCTGTAACTTGAATTTGGTACAAAACCAGTACCAACCGAAAAAAGTTGGTACAAATTAAGTTAGTACCAAATACAATTGGTTGCTACATGGTGTATGATTATGTGTACCAATCATAATTGGTTGGTACATAGTATTAGGGAAAAAAAACTTGGTACCGTACAAAATCGAACCCTACTTAAATGTTGATCATATATTAATATCGCTATTAAAACATATACACAGTTTCATTGATTGATCGACAAATGTGTAAGGGCTATTTTGGGTGATGCACTTTCAAAACCTTCTTTTTAAACCCTATATATGATATCTCAAACATTTAACTCAAAGTACGTTGAAGAAAATACATTACATTTTCATGCATTCTCAAACGTAAACTGAGTACGTAAATGTTTGAGATGTCATATTTTAGGTATTAAATGAAGGTTTTGAAAGTACGCTTTATTTTCATACAATTTGCCCAATATTTAATTACAATTATACTTATATAGAACATATATATCAACCAAGAATCGTATAATTCGTATCGGGAAAGAACTTTTCGATTGTGAAAACATCTTTCGTGTCGACTCTTGATGTCTCTTAAATCACACCTTTGTTTCCCGCCAAGATCATGTACTTATCTCTTCTCGTTAGATTCGTGCACCGAAACCCTAATGCATCGGCAATTTGTTTCTGAACCTGATTCGCCGTTTCAATACTCAATTCTCGATGCACATTTGCATGTAACAAATTCTCAAGAATCATGACATGATAAATCCCAATTGGGTTCAATAGAAAAAACAAAGGGTCCAAAAACTTTAAACCACTTGCAGTTGTCCCATAGAACATACTAACCTTAGCATCTAGAGCCACAGGCACGATTTCGTCGCTAATTTCCGCGAACAACGGGCTAAACCGAAGCACATAGGGTTCCCTACAAGTAGTCCCTTCGGGGCAAACCACAAGATCGCCTTGGCTAAGTAATGAATCCATCATCTTGGAGTCTTTTTCTTTGTTTCGACTCAAATGGGAAGTTTTTATTGGCGATAAGAACTCCGATAACGGGCTCAGGCTGTAGGTGACGGCCGTCACGGGCTTCATTATCGCCAATGAGATGTAGATTGGATCGAGTAATGTTCTATGGTTGCACACGTATAATGTGCCTCGATCCTTTTTTTCTTTTTTGTGGTTGTTTTCAGTGGTAGAGCGAATATATCGCCTACCTCCCATCCCTGTGAAAGATAGCATAGGGATGGATATGGTGTATGGAAAGGATATCGCGATTATGAGCCTCAGGAGGCTGAGCCCGAACCCGAATGGGACCCACATGATCATTGCTAATGTTCGTGGAAAAGTAGGCAAGAACGCGATCCTTCCGTCGTGGAAAATCAGTGGTTTTGGGTACTTGTCTCTTGGGAGGGATCTCCATCTTCTCTTCTCGGCTTCGGTTACCAAGTATATCTCCTGAGGAACGAAAACCGGCTATGTTAATTATACAGATGCACTACAAGAAAATTGGCTTTATATGGACGTCAAATATGTCTAAATGTCAAATAGACTGTTTTATATGACTTAAGTTTATATGATCAAACAATTGCACATTCTATTTAATGTGTTCACATTAAGTTGGTAGGGCACATTTGCACGTCTTGACAAGTTCTTTAAACAATTTTGAAATGAAGTTTCATATAAGTTTTTATGACATTATTCGGAAAAAACTTATTATAAAAATAAATATCCTATAAAAAAATGTGTTCGTATGACACTTGTCGTAGGTGTCCTATAAAAAAACAAATGAGATGCTTTATTTCAAAATTGTCCAAAAAACATGCCCATATACGTCCTGATATTCTATTATTACACATTTATATACGACGTATAGTTGTTTGTTCCTATAAATTTAAGTTTATAAATCAGTATAGGAAAAACTCAAAAAAAAACAATGAACTTTCCGGATTATTAAGTCATTGAACTTTATTTTTGAATAAATAAATCACTGAATTTTCTCATTTTAAATGATTAAGTCCCTGAACATATTTTTGAATAGATAAACCATTGAACTTTTAAAAATCAATTACTTGCATCATTTTAACTCAAAAGCTACTTGTAACCGGCTACAAATGTCTTAAAGTAAAAAAAGAAATCTAAATTAATTTACCGTTCCCAAACCATACGTCATTCAAACCATGTACCCAACGCCATCACTCTCCCATGGCATAGGGTTTAGAAAAGGTAAAACTGATTTAAACATTTTTTTACTTTAAAACCTTATTAACTGCTTACAAGTGGCTTTTTTTAGTTAAAATTGTATAAGTAACCAATTTCTAGAAGTACAATAATTTATTTATTTATTTTTAAAGTTTATGAACCTAATCATTTGAAATGGGAAAGTTTCTAATTTATTTATTCCAAAACATATTCAAGAACCATAATCATTCAAAACAGAAAAGGTCATTGAATGTTCCTGAATTATCATTTTCTAAAACATTTAGACATTTTAAAATAATAAAAATATAGATAAAGATCACAGAGATTAAACCTTGCAATCAGAGAAAAGTTGGTGATCAAGAATCTTGTTAGAACATCCAAAACCAATGAGATTATTGTCACCTTTCCTCTCTCCAAAAACATCATTCATCAAGAATCTTGATCTTGGTGGCACCTCTTCCATCAACCCCACAAAATACCCACAAACCACCTTCAAATCTCTCCCAAAAACACAATCAACACCCAAATAATCCTTCAAAAACCCTTCAACCATAACCCTAGGCAACTCACTCAACCCTACTTTTCTCCCACATCTCATCACCACCTCAAACCCTTCAAACCCTAAATCCTCCATCAAGAACTTTGGCAAAACAGTCCTACCAATCACAAAGTTCCCTTTTTTAACCCCAAAGAAACATATAAACACCATAATCTTCAACCCCATTTCCTTGCTAACCAAACAAATTAGAGGGTAAAATAGGAACAACACCAAACCTCTCAAAACACCACCACCTTCAAAAGCCACTAGCATGAAGTAAGGAAAGAGTGAAGTTGACCTTAATAACCCTCCTTCCACTTCAAAGACAAGAGTGGTAGTAGTGTTGAGTAGCTCTTCTGTTGTGTGCTTATCTGCCATGGATTCATATCTCCTATACTTGAAGCTCTTGTTCTTCCAATGGTGTCCCTGAGGATAACCTAGTAATTTCAACACAAACTTATACAAGAAGAAGAAGTGTTGTAACATTTTTCTATCCATCTTTTCATATGATTGTCTTGTTAATTGGTGGATGTAATATATATATATATATATAGAGAGAGAGAGAGAGAGATAAAGATATATATAGAGAGGAAAATCATACAAGAAGTTAAACCTTTTGCGAGAATGCGAGAAATGTGATATCATATATGATTACACGGTATGTGGATGTTTTAATCATATATGATTAAACATCTATGTATTGCCAAAATAACATGTGTTTAACTATATATGATTAAGCTTGTGTATCATATATGATATCACACTTCTCACATTTTTGCAAAATGTTTAGCTTTTCGTTTGAACTTGCTCATATATATATATAGGGAGGTTCAAAGGAAAACTGAAAAACACTCGTATTCACTTGTGCATACAAGTAAATTAAGCTATTTTTTTGGTTTTATGCACATGTACATATGCACGGGTGCATGTTACAAATTACTTATATGCATGTGTGCATGTTACAAATTACTTATATGCACAAGTACTGCATATCGTCCAGATAAAGGGTTATCACGGTGTTCCTTAGTTTTTTTTTTTTAAGTTTTTTTCTTAACCTGACCTTATATTTATATATATATATATATATATATATATATATATATTTATAATAATAATAATAATAGTAATAATTTGAGGGTTCATGGTACCCTACATACATGGAGCTGGTTAAGTGTCAAATCAATAACCACAAATCTTGAACATTAAAAAATAAAAACTTTATGACATATGGTTAGGATATTAAAGTATTTATTATTCTATAAATTGAAAGCTAAATAAAATTATTGATATATCAAGAAAGCAAGTTTGAAAATAATGGACAATATGTCATTTTAAACCATTTATTCCTTTAAAAATATAGAGTTTTATTCAAGAAAATGAAAACCATCTTGGAGCAATTAATTGATTAATTGGACCAGGTGGAGATTGTATGAACCACATGAGTTCTAGAGCAATAAATGATGGCATAAAATTCCAAAAATTAAATTCAAATGTCTCACACTATTAACAAATGTAAAGTTTCATTAATTATAAATTGATCATGTTAATCTTATATAAGTACATATATATTTTATCTGATTTAAATATATGTTTATTATTTTGAGATTCTTGTCGTAAATTATTAGTGTTTTATTTTGATTTTGAGATTCTTGTCGTAAATTATTAGTGTTTTATTTTGTGGTTTTTTGAGACAAATTGTTGATATAAATCTTAGTATACGGTGTTCAACTATATGTTTTTGTTTCTACTAGGAGTGTATCATATCAATTGGTAAGACCAAGGGCAAAACATCAATTTCAATTTGAACGATACACTAAAGTTGTAAAGGTCTTCAAGCAGAAACGATCAACTTTGATGGCTTCATGGTTTGAAGTCGTTTTCCTATTAATTAAAAAGAAAATTGATCGATTTTACAAACAAAGTTGGAAAAAAAAATATGAACAAGAATTAAGAACCCTGTTTTGTATCATGTTGTGAATTTCTTTTACAGGTGTGTGTTTGCTGAAATGGTTAGAGTACTAATGGCTAATATTGATCTAGAGGTGGGTTCATAAGAGAACGGTGTCTGTTTAATAAAACACGAGAACGGTCGAGTACATAAAAATCATATATGATTCACGCGACTTTGCCAAGTCGTGGCCAAAGTCGTCCGCATCCAGTTTTTGCCGGTTAATGTAAAATCACATATGATTTTGATTTGTTGGTTTCTTGTTTTTTTAAATAGTTAACATTCTCGTTTGAATCTTCATATATTGATCTAAGTACTATAGATAGGGGATGTGTTTGGCGGAACTGATCCATTGGATGTTGAATTTTGATAATCGGTCAAATCCAATTAATAATGAATAACTAATCTTATCCTATCCAAAAGATGATTGGATTGCATCAATCAGTTTCATTCATTTGATATTATTGTTAGTTTATTTATTTGATCAGATTTGATCCATATGATGTTTTGAACTAATTTCCTAACTGTTTCAACTAATTATTCATATATCTCCCTTAAAACACTACTAATAAAAATATATTCTTATAAATCGAATGACCAACACAATTAATATATAAGCATAAATCACAAGGAAAAAACAAGTCTCATACATCAAAATATAATATGAAATACACACACACACATATATATATATATATATATATATAGAGAGAGAGAGAGAGAGAGAGAGGGAGAGAGAGAGAGAGAGAGAGAGAGTGAAATAAAAATACTAAAAAGGTTGAGAACATAGGAATAAATAATTCATAAAAGAAATTTGGGTTCACATATGCATGTTCGTATGTGAATAATTGATAAAAAGATAGGTAACCAAAGTGTGTTCACATATACATTTTCAAATTGATCTTTTTTCGAGTTCACCAACAATTCATACATGAATCATACATGAATCATTCATTCACACGTTCTCAATCTTTTTGGCTTTCCTATGATCCTATCTGAACTTTCCCTATATATGTATATATATATGGATTAATAATTGAATGATATTTAAATTGAATCAATTCGCTTTATTAGATTTTGAACTATCATCCAACAAAAGAACGATCATGGTTTTAACATTGAAAATTTGGATCCGATCCAATTCAATCCAATTTGGTTGATTGGATCAGATTAATTTTTTTTTCTTCATGCCCCAACAAGCCATTTCTTGATCTCGAAATACCTAAATGCATAATTGGAGATTCACATGTCTTGCATCTAAACAACTTTACTCCGACAATACATCCATGTAATCTACAATTCCTTTGCCGATTCAGTCGAAACTTACCCAAAACCGAAAAGGACAATTAATGCACTCCATATACTAATTTTGTTCCATACCTAACCACTTCCTAAATTTCACTATAGATGCACGATCCAAATGTCTGATATATTGAAGTCAAGGTAAGAATCTAAATTCCTAATAACGTGGTGGGATCAGCCCTATGACGTAAACTTACGTCTAAACGGCCTCAGTTTGTAGGGCTAGGCCATAATCGACATGCCCCGAAATTAGGTCAAATCTCTTTTCTTTTCTTTTTTGAAGGTTGCCCTAGGTTATACCTAGACTAATTCTTTGACAAATTATGACCGTAAGACATCAGCCCTGATTAAACCTCAGTGACCACAATTGTTGTATACACTTGGATTCGAACCCTAGACAAATGAAATATTCCACCACATCTCCCAGAACCTTAAACCACTACGCCACAACCATTATGGTTAGGTCAAGTCTCTTTCCAAAATCATGTAAGTATGTTTTGTTTTCATAACAAAATAGGAGCATAGATTATAAGTAAAAGAATTGATGTAAATAATATGTTTCTCGTCTTCAACTTACAAAGATAGTAAAATAATAATAATTTACATTTAATAAATAAAATAGGTATTAAATTTATTGTGGCACGTGAATTGAACTTGGATTCCTACATATTTTTGAACGGGTGCTACTATTAGCATTATCATTTACACTATTTTATATTATCTTAAATATCATCTCTTATCCACATTATTCACATGTTTTTTTTTAATTATCTATTTTTTAGAATTTTTAGTTCCATACTTCCATATATTTTATTTTATCTTTTCTGTTTTTCTATTTTATTTTATCTTTTTCAATAAATTTAATACCTATTTTATTTAATAAATGTAAATTATTATTATTTTACTTTCTTAGTAAAAAATATTTTTGCTCTATTGCCAATTTTTATCTTTCAAATTAAAAGGGGTAATTTAAGAGACAAAAAATGTAGCATCCATAATCAAATGGAATTTTGGAATATATTTAAAAAAATTAAAAATATTTGATTGATAATAATAATAATAATAAAAATGATAATAACAAGGACGATAACCAAATTAACATACTATTTAACCAAAAAAACAAAAATAAAATACTTTAAAATATTTTTTATATTTAATAGTATGATAATTAAAAAGGCATTAGAAAAAAAAAGTAAAAACAGTGTAATATATATATATATATTAATTCATAATAAGATTGGAATATGCATTAATTCAAATTACATCTTCAATCGTTCTAATATAACCCTTTTAATTGAAAATTTTCGATGTAAATTTTGATTGTAATTGTTTAATCGATTCATATACGGGGTAGTTCATGCTGCAGTGTAATCACATGATCTTGGATCCATCAACATCATCTATGGAAATGCACGCCATATCTTCAATGATCTTGGATGAGAAAATAATAAGTCTTCCAATTTGTTGGTTGAGTTTTTTGCACGACTATAAAAAAAACATAGTCTTCCTGCTGTAAAAATAACATAACAACCTGCATTTTTGTTATACATGTGTTCTTTGTTGTCCAAAATTTGTGGCGTGTATTGTATATAGTTTTGAAAGTAAACGCATTATCAACATTTCCTTGCTTCAATGTTGATAAGATATCTCGTGATTTTATATTATTTACTAACAAATCATTCACTAATCGAACTTCATATTCACATAAGGGTCTTGCATATGGATGACCTTCCATATATAATATAGGTTTTTGATTATGTGTTTTGCATATTACCATAACGTCCAATAATCATCGACCGACAAATATTTCCCTTCCAACTAATCAATCTTTTTGGTGTCAGTATTCCTTGTAGATATTTTCTTACATTTGTATGTGCCACCATGATCACTGGTAACGGAAAACCGTATAGGTCCACAGTGTGGGAACAAGTATACACCGACACTATGATCGCTATAAGTAATAAAGTGGTAAATATACCGAGATCGTATCCACAGGGATTAGACTTCAAAGTTCTGATGTCCTAAGTCGAGAATACACCGATTTCAATTAGAGAATAAGAAAATATTTTTGAGTGAGTTTGGTGCTTTTAATAACAAAAAAATAAATAAGAAACTAAAATGGGTATGGGTGTAAGTTTTCTTTTAGATTTACGTAGTAACAAAATGGTTAGTCACTTTGTAGCACGAAGTCTATAAAAAGCTTGATCTCTCGAAAGTGGATTTTTATAGACCGGTCCTACAAAATGCTCATAAAGTGTCCATTGTTACCGACTCTTAATCTTGCCGATTTAACTAAGTTGATAAAAATCAAGTTCTACCAGTATGGAGATTTATACCAACATCTCTTTGTGATATAAATCTTGACCGACGTTTGAAACTTAGTAAATCATACAAAAACCGTATCTCTATGTGATTATCAAAGACTCTCTCAAATCTTTGTGCATCACTTAAGCTGTATTTCGAATCCACCCCTCTCGAGGTCAAGATCTAATATTAACACTTCAAAGTGATCGACTTATCCGCGTTGAGTTTAAGTCCCGACTCAAGTGACCAAGCTTAAGAGTTAGCAATAATGACAACACTCAAATGTTCCCTACTAGTCTCAAGTTCGACCCACACCCACACCCAAAGAGGTGTTTAGCTCATAATAAAAATAAAAGATATAAAGTAAGAAAAGAAATATTTGTTAACTACTTGTATTAAATAAAGAGAGAAATAAAAATACAAACTTAGACGGAAAGTAAATACCGAAATTAAATGCAAGAAAGTAAAGACTGTAAGTTAAACTACAACTAAAATAATAAAACTATAACTAAAAAATGTAAAGAAACTAGAAGTTCTACATTGTGGAGCTTTGTTGGTGTGTCTTCAATGCTTCTCCAAAGTGTTGTATTTATAGTGGAAATGTTGAGCATCATAGGGTGATGGTTTCCCCAAAAATTGTGTGGACACTATTAACTTAAATTCCAGCAATTTACAGCTAGCAAAAGCTGGAAAACAGTTGTACCAAATAGTGGGCAGACTGTGATACCCACAGTGGGCAGACTGTGCCACTACGGAACAGTGACGTTTTTAACCCAAAAATGATATGTTTAACCATAAAAACATTCTCAACAACTCTAAATAAAAATAAAATAATAAAAGGAAGAAAGACAAACAAATAAAAAGGAAACACAACTAAAATGAAAGAAAAACTCACACAAATGACGTGTAAATAACGCTCAAAATGAGAGTTATCAATCACACTGAAATATAACTCTAGGGATCTTTCCACTCGAGTTATTCACTGATCTATTAGTGACAATAACATAGCCAGGAGAATGTGTGAGTTTATTTGTTGCATTCTTCAAAAAAAAACATAGCCAAGAGTGTGGCCCACATTTCGCACCCAATCTATTAAATTTTGACGAGATTTAATTGTCTGAAAACAATCTTTTTGTGAGAAACTATTAAACTACGCTAATAACCTTGATAAAAATTTAGAAAGAAAATGTATGTTAAAATATTATACCGCGTTAGTGGAAATTTTCGACTTGTCACGGATGAAGGAATCGCTTTTATTCTCTTTTCCATTTTGATCATCGTGAAATGCTTCGTGGGGGGTCGTCACTTGAATCATCAAACAATTCTAAATCTCCTTTCTAACTCGTCATTATTCAAAAAAAATATTCTCTCTTTTGTGTATCAGTGTATGATCAATAAGCTCATCAACCATATACAAAAAAATTATCGGCTACAACACATTATTACTTTTTATTATTGTTATTATTAAATTTATAAATAAAAAAAGGAAAAGATAGAAAATAATAAATTTGTCTAAAGAATAGAAAATTTTAAAATTTAAAACTCAAAACTCAAAACTCAAAAAGGAAAACCAATTTGAGAGTGTAAGGGGCTGTTGACCAAAAAATTTGGATAAGTACCGACTAGAATAAGAGGTCTGACTAGTATAAGAGGTCTGACTCAGGTAAGTGTTGATAGAAAATTGTTGTTTACTAAATATTTTATGTTAAGCGCTGACCAATTAAAAATGTCAATTATACCCTTTATTTAAAGTACAGTTGACATTAAATTATTGCTTAGCAAATATTTAAAATATTTTTAAATTATTAAGTATGAAAATATATCAATACTAACTTAACAAAAAACAAATTTTATATGAAATTGAAACAAAATACTTATTTAAAGCAACAAGAGAACTTTTAACTAAAAATATTAATTTTATAAATGTTTCTCTTTCCTAGAACCTTGAGCCTTGCAAGGCTGCAACCTAGAAACTATGGTTCTCTTCACCCCAAAACAATAATGATAACCATTCTTTCTTCATCTTAGAGCATCTCCAATGCATAAGTTATATATAGTTTTTCACTATTTAAAAAGTCTTTTGAGAAGGGTTATTACCATTGGATAGAATAACTTATTAAAAAGCTTTTGTTCAATGGGTTATAAAACACCAACATGTTATTGGAATAGTAACTATTTTCATTTTACCCCCTTAATTTTTCATTTTATCAACATTTTCAATATAATTTTCATTTTAAACCTTAATACACTTTGATTAATTAATTTAATTCCTTAAATATCTATAATAAAATCAAATTTATTTTATAACAAAATACATTATTAATAATCTTTCTTCAAGACGATCGAAATGACATCAACATCAAATACTTAAAAAATATATAAATCATATAATCTATTCATCATCTTTCATTTTTTTAACAAATTGATTTTTATGTGTCATTATCATTATATTTTTGTATCAGTGAGTTTTAATGTTTATTTTTTTAATAAAATACAAACTTTATTTCCAATAGAAGTAAAATGTCAATTAATTTTTGAATATCACTTTTTGTAATGTTTTTAAATATTTGAATTTTCATGTTATGTAATTTTTGTTTTTGAAAGATATGACGTGAACTTTAAAATGACAAATTAAATTAGGGGCTTTTATAAAACATTTTACATAGGTGAGGTAGATTATGAAAAAATTGATGAAAAAGCTTTTGTAAAAGGTTTTTGCATTGGAGAAAGATTTATAACAATAGGTTTTTGTTAAAAATGTTAATGAAAAGTTGACGTGGCAAAAGAAAAAAGTCTTTTAATAACTTTTGCATTGGGGATGCTCTTAGCTTTTTTCTTAAAAATAGTTCAGGGTTTGCATACCGGGAAAGACCAATCTTCTTCCCAATCTTTGTTCTTTCTGGTGCCAAAACCCAAAAGGAAACCCTAAAATATCTCTGAGTTCGTATCTATTTAGAAAAAATCTATGGTCTACCAAAAACCGATGAACTATCACTTCAACGTTAGCGCATGTTTTTCCCAAATCATCATTTTGAGAAATATTCAGAAGGAAGATATACATAAAGGTGAAACTCCAAAAACCCCAACTGGAACCTCCTTTTTATTTTCTTTGAAGAGATGTTGAAATTTCATATCTGAAGATGGAAGTGCAACATTTCCGTGGATTAGTTCACAGTTTCTAGTCTTTGTTGTTGCCGCACTAGAAGAAATTCTAGCTCAGTTACATCATAAGATATGGGTTGAGGAAAAAGTGGCGGGCTTTGGTGTGGGAAAAGGAGGGGTAAATTAAGGAAAATTCAACACTGATTGTAGTCAGAATGGTTTCAATCTCTTACTCTGGTAAGATGTTCGGTCAGCACTTAGTCATGGTCAGAGGTTATTATTTTCTTGGTAAACAGTTGCTCTCTTACCCAAGTTAGAGCCTCTTACCGAATAAGAGGTGGTAAGAGATTAGTAAACACACCCTAAGGGGGCGTTTGGTTCGCATAATGTTTTTGGATGGAATTGAATATGTCAAAGAAATTTGACTTTGATGGAATTGGAATGGAATGTTGTCAGGTTTGACCACCTGTTTGGTTGACAGAATTGGAATGAAATTTGTTAAATGAATTGGAATTTTTCTGTTTGGTTCACAGATTGTAGCTTCGGAATTGGAATGGAATTTTGGTAAATGACCAAAATACCCTTTTTGATTATTTTAATTTTTTAAACAAAAATTACTTTAATAAAATAGTCATTAAATAGTTTAATTTTTAACAAAAATTGTTTTTTTATTTTAGCACATGAATGATGCCGAGAGAGTGAGGAGGGAGAGGGAGAGAGAGGAGAGGAGAGAGAGAGAGAAAGAGGAGAGAGTGGAGGAGAGAGAGGATAGAGGGAGAGAGAGATAGGAGAGAGAGGGAAGAGAGAGAGGAGAGAGTGGAGGATAGAGGGAGAGAGAGAGGAGAGATAAAGAGAGAGGGAAGATAAAGAGAGATGAGAGAGAGGAGAGAGTGGAGGAGAGAGGGAGAGAGGAGAGATAAAGAGAGAGGGGAGAGAGAGAGGAAAGAGAAAGAGAGAGGAGAGAGAGAGAGGAAAGAGAAAGAGAGAGGAGAGATAAAGAGAGAGGGAAGAGAGAGAGAGGAGAGAGGGAGGAGAGGTGAGAGAGAGGAGAGATAGAGGAGAGAGATAGAGAGAGGAGAGATAAAGAGAGAGGAGAGAGAGATAACGAGAACAGAGAGAGGAGAGAGAGGGAGATAGAGATGAGAGAGATAGTTGGTGTTTGGTGATAATCAATATTAGTAGGGTTTAGTTTGGAGTAAAGGGTAAATTTGGAATTATGAAAATATAAGATTCCATTCCATTGAAATCATTGGGTTTTAGGATGGAATGTTCAAATCCTTCATTTGTGGAATTTGGTGGAATTCACACATTCCTTCCATAGAAAAGAATGAACCAAAGGGAATTGAATTTGGTCACAGGAATTGGACATTCCAATTCCATCAAAATCTGCGAACCAAACGCCCCCTAAGTCCTAACATTTAGCATTTTAAATTTACATTAAATATTATTAAAAAAAAGATAGTTTAAATAAAACGTGTGCCTTAGCACTTTTAAAATTAAGATCAAATATAATAAATTGAGATAATGCATATAGGATAAATGTGTCATCGTCTAAAGGATATGACGATAGAAATAATGATAGAGATAGAGATAAACATATCAGAGTTAGATTATAATTGAAATATCTCATAGATATCTATTTGTAACTCATCCCTATTTAAAGGGTTTATGATTAATGGGAATTACACATTTTCCTCTCTTTATTATATTGTTCTTCTATATTGTTTTTCCTTTGACACGTTATCAGCACGTACCCTCAATCAACTCACCAATAGATTTTCGATTTTCCAACTTCATCAATCAATCTCCAATAGTTCAACAATTCAAGTAAGCATCTCATATTCTCATATTTATAGATTAACGTGGATTATTGAATTAAGATATCCTCTTTAGTGGGGTTTTATTTGCTTTTGGATTTCAAGTTTACTGCTTTCAACCATATTTTTTTTATTTTTTTTTATTCTTATTTTTTTACTCTTTAGGATTGGTCTAGATTTTTAGTTATAGATTTTTTTTTCATCAAAACCAAGCTTGAATCTTTAAAAGGTAGACGAGAATCGTGATCTTCTTCATATGGAAATAAAATATTACTCGTGTTTTTTAATAAACTATAAAGATATAAGTTTTGATTAAATCCTTTCGATTTAAAATATAATATCTTTAATAAATTGAAATCTTCTACTTTTAAATTATTTAGTTTTGGAATTAGAATAATACATGTTTCTTAAAATTTTAACATTTCATTTGATATGTGAATTAGACTATTAGTTTCGATTTAATCTTATTTGATTGCAGTGATATTATATCTTTTTATAGTTGTTATCTATTTATGTATAATCGATAAATTTAATTTATTATTATTATTATTTACTTATATAAGATGATTTGGACTCGTTTTTAAATGTGTTTACTTAGTTTTATTTAATTGGATCTATTAAATCTATTTTTAGCACACTCCAAATAATGAATTAGACTATTACATATTACAACATTGGTTCCAGTAAATTTAATTGCGTTAGTATAACCTTTTTACTTTGGACATATAGTTCTTTATATATACATCCCCAATTAATTATAATTTTGGCATGTGTAGTTGGATACTTAAATTACATTAATATTATTTTATTTAGATCAATTACCGTTTAATTATGGATATGATATTTATCGTTTTGAACCATTGTAATTATTTATTAACATTTATCAAAATAGATTACAATATTCATATATTTATATGGTTATCCGATTAGTTTATAATATTATTTATTTATTTATTTTTTGTTTATGTTAACATTCAAATGTTTATCTTAATTAATAATTATTACTCCCTCCGTCCCAAAATAAGTGTCCACAATTGACTTGGCACACAGTTTTAGACATGCATAATTATTACCCTTTTTTGGTATCAAATGACATATTTACCCTTATTTAATGTTTCTTTTTCTTCACAACTCTTATGTATTTGTGCATTGATTAAGGGTAAATGTGAGAATTTAGCTATCTACTTTTTGAAAGTGGACACTTATTTTGGGACAAACATAAATAGAAATGTAGACATTTATTTTGGGACGGAGGGAGTATAATTCAAATGTTTATCTTGATTATAAGTTCCTACTCATTAATCTCGATCTTATAAATTATCTTTGGAATTTACATTTTTCAACAAGTCCATAACTTTTGTTAATTTGCCAAAAGTTCCAAAATAGCATGAAAATATTAAATACAAACATTTATCCTGATTGTGAGTTCCTACTCATAATTTTGAACTATAATTAATTTTTGGAAGTTACACTTCCAACCCCATATATTTTGGTCCTTACCAAAAGCTCTAAAAAATACTATTAATGTATTAAAATATTAAAATTAGATTCATATGTCAAACTCATAGTCATTTTGGCCTAATGCCAAGTGCTCTATAATTAACAATGTTATATTTAAATGAAATAAGTCATAAGATATCGACTGGATTTTGTCAAACGGGTGTAAACAGTCCTAAGATTTCTAGGGACTTAAGAAATCCATGTGATTCCCCTACTACCTGGAAATCCAATAGATTGAGTGATTTCTTTTCCGTAAATTGAAATATTGATGAAGTATTATCAATAAAATTAAAGAATACAAAAATCCAATATGGTTATGATAATGAAATTTCATACATAAAACAATTTAACCAAAATCCACTGTCTTAGCAAACAGAAAATCATATATTATTCCTTATATATGTAAATGGTTGAAACAAAACTCAAAAGAATCTGAGTACCAAAAATGAGTATATAAATATACGTTTGAAAGGTACAAAAAAATACCTAAAGTCCATTAACTCCCTATTGACCCTAAAACCAACATCTTGAAAAGGTACAAGCAAATACCCTGATGTTTTGAGACGACATATAAATCATAACTTTCATAGGAATACATTTACTAGAAACCCCCAAAGAACTGTGGGATGTCTCGAAAGGGAAAATCGGGTGTATTCATGAATATGTACTTCCCGAACTAATCGTACAGTGGAATGAAACCCACTTACTCGATTACAAAAAGGTAACTGATTTCAACAAAGAAATGTTATATCCAAAACACGTCTCAATCTCTGTGGCAAGGAACTCACAGAAGATGACATGATTCCTAACATTATTTCCATCTTTCATATAAGTTGGAATGTAACCTTTAGAGATACTTATCAACCTACTGCAAGTGGTTGCGAGACATAACAAAGTTCTTTCGAATAACACCACATATGTTGGGACAAAGAAAATTCCCGATATCAATAATGAAAGCGTTAGAGGTGGAAACAACTCCAAAGGATTGTGAGTTAAAAACAATTTCACACATGTGACATTTATGCACCATGTGGATGAGACTCTAGAAAGGGTCAGGGTCTTGGTAAGAGTCAAGAAAGATTTTTCAACACCTGGAGTAGGGATACAACTACTACCCTATGTGATAATGGACAATCAAATAAGAAATACACTAAAAAGTGCTTCTATAAAAAAGGGAACAAGTTGAAAACGAACTATATCATATTAATTCAATATTGATTAAGCATATGTTTCTTTGAAATTAATTTGAAGTAATTAATTTCTTTGCTAAAGTAAAATTGAATATGTAACCATTATAGATGTAAATAAATACATGTAAATAAATAACAAAACTATCAATATTCTCCGTTCCATGTAGGAATGTATCGAGGAGAACTTGAAATATTTCACACAATCTAAATGGTAGACTAATACTTATTTCATAATTCATCCAACCAAAATACTTAGACGATGGACTGTCATTTTCTTGTTGGTACAAGATTAATAGGAACCTTGTAAAGATATTCGTATCAAATGAAAATTATAATGGAAATGAGGCACGTTGCAATTGTTGACTTCTGCAACATAAGAAGCATCACCGCCATCATAATATGCACTCTCGAATACCTAAAAGTTTTGTATACCCTAATCCTTAGCCAAGACAGAAATGAGACCATCCTAAACTAAGGACACAATACAAAAATATTCCATTGTTACTACGATTACAAGGTGATATTTATGGACATAAACATCCAGAATGCGGACCATTAAAGTACTTTATGGTTCTGGTTTCGACACGATGAATGCATGTCGTATTATTGTCCACATGAAATACTGCACTCCTAGCACTAGTTATACGTTTAAGGGCTCACCACCCTGATTATTTCATCAAGTCTACATGACTTGGAATGCTAGAGAATTTACATCATAAGGATTTGATGTTAATTTCATATGTATTGGGATCAATGTATAGTTTCCTATACCCCATGTATATATAAAATGGTCTCATAGAAATTGTTATCAAAAGAATATGACGATATCTAGGGTGTTAGTAATGCGTACCAATTTACCCACATCTACCTGAGGTTATGCAATTATTATATGAAGTTTTTTTTTGTTTTTAGACCCACTGCTTGCTAACAAGCCTCATGCGTACCAGTTGGTAACTGGATATAAGTCTGATATTTTACATTTACGCATGTTTGGTTCTATAGTATATGTGCCAATTGCGCCCCCACAGCGCATCGAAATGGGTCCTTAAATCCTTAAAGACGATTTGGTATATGTTGGATATGAATCCCCAATAATTATCCGCTATTTAGAATATTTGATTAGTGATCCCTTTACCGCTAGATTTGCGGGTTGTCACTTTCACGAGGCAGTCTTCCCGTCGTTAGGGGGAGATAGGAAAAATGATTTTCCATGGGAACGACATGAAGTGTTATTGAATATTCTCACTCTGTCTCATTTTGATCCCCAAAACTTCACAACGTAATATTGAAGTCAAACGAATCAGACTCGATACCTGATACGTTTAATGTTATTCCAAAAGTAGAAAGATCACATATACGAGCTGCTAATATACTCTCAAGGTTAAAAAGTCCCCAACAGGGGCACAACACCATCGAAAAGTGTGTTGCAATCACACATAGTTGATAGGCGGTTTTACACCCCCCTAATCTAACCGCAAGTGTACGGGTCGAATCAAGTAATATGTACTTGGAAGTACGAGTATCGAACCAAGGGAACTAGGAACTGAGTATCACAATGACTATATTCACTATTAACTGAACGATCCAAAAGGTTGATTTTTTTATGATTAAATAATAACTAAATTAATAAAAATAAACTCTAAAGTAAAAACGAGAATAAAGTTGGAAACTTTTTTCGGAAAGAAAACAGTTGAGGGTTGGAAATCCTATGGTTTTCACTAATGAACAATGTTTTTGAAAACACTTATCAGTTAAACCCTTTAATGAAAATCTAATCTGTAAATTCACCATTGTTCTTTCTCAAGCAACAACGGATTTTATTTTGAAAACACCAGTCTTATCTCTCGATCTTAACACATGAATTCAAAACACATTAAGTTCCAGATTATTATGATACT
This sequence comes from Arctium minus, assembly GCA_954870635.1. NCBI lineage: Eukaryota > Viridiplantae > Streptophyta > Magnoliopsida > Asterales > Asteraceae > Arctium > Arctium minus. The sequence continues at coordinate 73,633,813 of OX941094.1, read as the reverse complement.
AAGGTTTAGTTGGTATATCTCTATCCAATTTCTCACCTTAGGCATATAATTCCAGTTCTTGTTAACAATTAATTCTCTCGAATTGAATTTATAACAAACAAATCAAATGAAAGTTGGCCAAACTCACAAAAGCATTAAAACCCAAATCATATGCTTCATTAGTTAAGAAAAACTGATAAAAATCCCAATCACATGTTCACAATCTTAAACCAAAGTCAAACCAATCCCCAACATCTAAGGATTAGTTTATGTTGGGGGTATCAAACAAGAAAAGAATAGAAGAAGTCATAGATCTAAGAAAAATCTCTCGAATAATCAAAGATTGAAAAACTCCCTTGATTGCGTAATACCCACGAAGATTGGCAAGAATTCGGTGTAGAATCGTGTCTCCAAGATGTTTCCAAGCTTCAATCTTGTGTTCTCCTCTTGCAAAAATCACCCCTAATCGCCTCCTTGCTTCCTCCCGTCGCCCTTTTTCAGACTAGAATGAATAATCCCCTAAAACCCTAAGAGATAGAGCTTTAAAAACGAAATCAGCATGTTGTGGCTACTTTCACCGAGACTTAACTATCGGTGAAAGTCTCAATGAACTCTGATTCTCAAAAGATATGCACTGGTGCTAGTTGTACCGAGACTAAAGTCTCGGTCAAAGTCTCGGCAGACACTTTTCTCCAAAATCAGATTTTGATGCTAGTTACACCGAGACTTAACTATCGGCAAAAGTCTCGGTGAACACTTTTTATCCAAAATTTCCCTTTGATGCCATTTCCGAGCCTTGACCCAAGATTTGACTTGCACGAGCTTTGCTTTGCCCTTAAACTCATCGGGTGTGCCATTCTCATCTATAATTAGCTTCTTTTGGACTCATTTTCTCAATTTACTCCCGAAAGATATATACCTGAAAAACTCACGAATAAATGTGAAAAGACGCTTCGTTTGATTAGAGAAACAAGCATAATTACTCGAAAAGTGGCTCTAAAATAACGCCGAAATTGGCGTTATCAACAACCCCAAACCGAGCGTTGTTTGTCCCCAAGCAAATTAGCGACAAAGATAAAATAAGAAAAGATCAAAAGCAAGCTGATTCTGCAACAGAGGCCAACGGGTATACTTATCATGAAGTTTGAACCATTATTGTGCCAACTAGTAGTGAAAAATAAGAATAAGACAGCAAGAATTCAATCATAGCACGATTAACAACAAACTAAACATTGAAGATTGAACTGAAAACAACGACACCATACTGAACTACAACTACTCAACTACACTTTCAGAGAGGATTTCGCCTCGACCTTACCTCACGGGATGCACTCGATTCACTTTAATCCTAGGTTATCACACATATATTTCATGCAGGTGGATGTTATAGACAAAGAAAATCAAGTAATAACTGCATGATGTATAATTTGAAAAACGCACAGATGAACTCTAGGTGATCTCGGAATGGAATCAAGAAACAAGACAAGGAATATTAGTAAGAGAGTTAATCTACCTTTATCACATTTCCCAGAAGATCATTCAGGTCTTTTAACGGGTTGTAATGGGGCTAGGGGTTGTGGCTAAGAAACGATGGGTAAAATGGAACAAAAGCCCAGATGTGTCAATAATTCGTACGGTACTATGACTTTTCACCTTACTCACCCTTTTTTTTTTTACACTTTTTCCACCATTACACCCTTTGGGTGTATTTCTCTATCATGCTGCTTTTTTTTTTCTTTTTCTTTTTTTTTCGGGTAACTACCCGTTCTTTCTTATTTATTTGTGGGGCACCATTGGCCCTCTTTTAATAGCAGCTCTATAATCTGATTGGTTATGATTTCTTTTTCCCAATCCTTTTTTCTTTTCTTTTCTTTCATTCATTTCTATCTACCATCACCATGACTACTAACCGCTTGTGATTGACACATCTTAGGACAAGGGGAGGCTAGTGTTTAGGCTGGGGTCAAAAGTGGGTTACGAAACGAATATTTAACCAGTAAAAGGCTGCAAAAGGGGTTGGGTGCACACAATTAAAACAAGGGAACGATAGCCAAAAGAATTAAATCATAAAGTTCACACACAATGCCTGAAATCATGTCTTAAGGTCCACACGAATAGGTGACTAAACCCTTACTCAATATCCTGATGGACGTCTTTGCTACTTGATGCAATTTATAGTGAGATCAAGCTATAACTACAATGAAAGAGTAACAGATAAGTGTATAGACTATTTTGCATTATATCTCTCAGAATCGAATCGGTGTTCATTAGGCTCAACATCTCACGGGTGGTATCCACTAATGTCTCCTAATCATGCAATCTCCTAATTGTTGGTCCAGACTATATCATCGTTCTCAGATTCGCAAAACAATATAAATTTTGTGAAACTTGTGCTTTTCATAGAATCTCGTGTCCTCATCCTAAAAGAAAGTTCTAAAATGTTGGCCCAAAACAGTGTAATGCACTTATACAGTAATGAGTATACCTGTGCCTACAACCCCAAACCTTACCAACACATTGTCCCCAATGTGTAGGTTTGGTTTTGATTAAAGACAGTAAAATGTGCAGAATTTAACAAAAGACCGCAGTTCATATCAGATAATGGCATGAGTGCGAGTAGCGACAGAAGTATTAGTTAGGTACAGTTATCCATACGGCTGAAGAGTAACAAGCACGAGGAATCAAAAGGGTCAGAAGTATTAAAAGTCTCACTGAGATGTGCCCGCTTGCCTCTTGCGCGCTTGGCCAGTGAGGTAGGTTCGAACAAAGCCGCGATCTTCCAGACTCTCCTCTATCTGTCGTACGCTCGTCTGCAGTTCTCTATCTTCGTTAGTGCTTCGTCTACTTTGCCCTCTATCCGGTTCATCTGATCACACAATTGGGACCAAGGTGGTGATTCGTGGCTTGTTGAAGCTCGTGAAGGCCGGAAAGTAGACCCCCCCCCCCTCGTGGGATGGCTCGTAGTCTTCATCCTCGTCATCAGATTGTGATTATGCTTCAACCCGGTCTGCCTCATCTAGCTCTACTGGTACACGTACATCTTCCCGCTCCCACACTTCCTTTGTCTCATGCTTCCTTAAGTAAGTGATTTGGTAAGTGTAGGTGCGCTCATCCAAGTCCCGGGGTGGTCGGCTTGATAGTTGAGATTCAATACCTGCCTGAATGCAGAAAGCAGAGATTAGACACGGAAATGGCAAGATACCTGTGCTGGTGTCCGACGCGGCAACGATGATTTCACGGTGGATGATGCGAGCCACATCGATGATCATCGAGCTTTGGATGCAATATAGAATTCTCGCTACAATAGAATTGGCTTCAATTTAAATATCATGACTTCAAATGCACAAACATGATCCAACTGGTTAGAGTATAATCCAATCAAGTTTACACCCATAGCATGTGTGCTTATGTGCAAGAATGTGAGCACCAAAACCTCATTATTCATGAAAACTCCACATTACATCATAACAAGAATTCAAAAACATAACCTACCATCTCATCCATGGAAAGAGGATTAGAACTAGGTGAATAGTAAAATATCACCGTCACTATAATGGTAGACCTTAGCTTGAAGTGAAACTAGGGAAGAACTACCATTCATCAAAATAGAATAGCTAAAGCAATCAAGATGAAAAACTTGACCTCCTTCAAACAATATGCATAAACCATAGTTATTAGAATTAAACCTCAGTATGGTAAACATATATATATATATATATATATATATATATATATATATATATATAAACTCTCTTGAAGATAAACCACATTGATGAACCCTAAATCCTCAGTCTGACTTTTAACCCAAAAAAAAATAAGCACCACCAAGAGCACTAAAATTCAAGAATGAATAAGTGTACCTTAGTCGATTAAGAGGAAAAAGATGGGTGGGAAAACGTCAATTTGGCGCTGACTGCTCCAGAACCGAGGGTGAATGCACGAAATCGAGAGGGTTCGCAGATGTCGATGGAAGGGATCGATTGGAGGCTGTGGTCGATCGCAGATAGGGACAATCGATGGGAGGGTGCTGTGATTTGGTGAGAATGAAGGAGAAATTGATTGGTGGAAGGGTTGTGGAGTTGTTGTCGATCGCAGATAGAGAGGTGGGGAGAGTGAGGGTTTGATCGAGAATTGAGATATGAAGAGGAGTGTGCGATTGACAGGGGGTTAACCAAACAGCCCACGATGCTAGTTGTACCGAGACTAAAGTCTCGGTTTAACTTGCAACGGTCCTTTTTTTGTGCAGAATAAAACAGCCCCCAATGCTAGTTGGACCGAGACTAAAGTCTCGGTATAACTAGTGATAACCTCATTATCGTGCAAAACAAATCAGCACTCGGTATAACTATCGACCATCCCTTTTAGCGTGAAAAACAAAACAGCCCCCAATGCTAGTTGGACTGAGACTTAAGTTTCGTTTAAACTAACGATACTCCCATTAAACACGACAGCAGCGACTAACGGTACAAGCACCGAGACTACAGTCTCGGTGTAACTCTCGTTGGTTAAAAAGTCCAAAATTTTAGCCCCACCGGTACTTTCACCGAGAGTTTACTATCAAGTAACTCTCGAAGATCAAAATTCTAACACATTTCCAGAACTCACCGGTACTTTCACCGAGAGTTAACTATCGAGCAAACTTTCGGAGACCAAAATTTCCACGAAATTTTCAGTGGTTACCGGAATTTGTCCCAAGACTTTAACTAGCGATCTGAACTCATTAAGGCCAAAATACTAACTTGAATAAAGCTACCATAACTCCTCAAGGCCACAACTTACCATTGAAACTGTGCTAATCGCTAGGAATCATTCAAAACTCGGATTTTTGACAAGAGACCACAACGACACGAGACTGAAACAAAAAGAACAACTAAAACATAAAAGAAAAACTAAAACTTCAAAACTTAACGAAAACAAACCTGGTGGGTTGCCTCCCACCTAGCGCCTTATTTAGGGTCGTGGCACGACCTCTTTGCGGCGATTACTCGGTTGGATCTTGTAGAAACGTGGTGTCCGCTACCACCGTTTCTCCTCCGTAATATGGCTTCACACGCTGACCATTCACTTTAAACGTTGTTCCGTCTTTTCCTTGTAGTTCAATTGTACCATATGGAAACACCTTCTTAACCGTGAATGGACCCGACCACTTGGATTTCAGCTTCCCTGGAAATAAACGCAACCGTGAGTTAAACAATAACACTTTCATATCCGGAACAATTACCTTTTGATGGAGGCGCCTGTCATGAAATCTTTTCGTACGCTCCTTGTAAATGGTGGCATTTTCGAAAGCATCTTGTCTGATCTCTTCTAGCTCATTTAATTGCAAGAACCGACGTTGACCAGCGTCCTTCAAGTTCATATTGAGATGTTTAATTGCCCAATATGCCTTATGCTCTAGCTCAACTGGTAGATGGCACGACTTTCCAAATACAAGTCGATATGGAGTAGTTCCAAGAGGAGTCTTATATGCTGTCCGATACGCCCAGAGTGCGTCGTCTAGCTTAGATGACCAATCTTTACGTGAAGCGCTAACGGTCTTCTCGAGTATCTGCTTGAGTTCTCTATTAGATACCTCAGCTAAATCGTTAGCCTGTGGATGATATGGTGTGGTCACTTTATGCTTGACAGAGTATTTCTTCAACACCGCATCTAAGTAGCGGTTGCAGAAATGGCTCCCACCGTCACTAATCAACGCTCGCGGAACCCCAAATCGAGAGAAGATGTTCTTCTGTAAGAATTTAATCACCACTTTAGAATCATTAGTAGGAGTTGCGATCGTTTCGACCCACTTGGAGACGTAATCCACGACCACTAAAATATACTCATTACGGCCTGAATTCGGGAATGGGCCCATGAAGTCGATCCCCCAGACATCGAAAAGCTCGACTTACATGAAGATTCTCATGGGCATTTCATCTCTTTTAGTCATGTTTCCCACTCGCTGACAGCGATCACATTGAGATATGAACTCTCTTGTCTCCTTAAACATTGACGGCCAAAAGAAACCTGATTGAAGAATTTTTGCGACTGTTCGGTCCGTGCTGAAGTGGCCGCCACATTCTAAAGTATGACAGTGATTAATGATGTCGGCTTTCTCTTCATTTAGAACACATCTGCGGATCATGCCATTGGCACATAACTTGTAGAGATATGGATCGTCCCAATAGTATCCTTTGGCATCTGAAAAGAACTTCTTCTTCTGATGGGAATTCATATTGTAAGGAACAACCGCTCCTACCAAGTAGTTCACTAAATCCGCATACCAAGGCTCTGAATGATTGACCTTCAGTAACTGCTCATCCGGAAACGAATCATTAATGATAGATTCGTCTTTTATTCCATTGTCCTCGAGTCTAGAAAGGTGATCGGCTATCGTATTCTCCGAGCCTTTTTTATCCAGGATCTCCAAATCAAATTCTTGGAGTAACAATACCCAACGAATAAGTCTGGGCTTCGCATATTTCTTGGTCATCAAATATTTAAGTGCAGAGTGGTCTGTATAAACTACAACCTTTGCATCTACCAGGTAAGATCTGAACTTTTCACATGCATAAACAACAGCCAGAAGCTCTTTCTCAGTAGTAGCATAGTTGATTTGAGCTTCATCCAGTGTAGTATAGTAGATGACATGTAATCTTTTATCTTTCTTTTGGCCCAACACGGCACCAACGGCGGTGTCACTTGCATCGCACATCAAGACAAACGGAAGGTTCCAGTCGGGTGCTGTCAGGATTGGTGCTCAAGTGAGCTCCTTTTTTAACCTGTCAAAGGCAGAAATACACTCATCAGAAAATTCAAATTTGGCATCCTTAAGTAATAAAGAACATAAAGGCTTAGTAATCTTAGAAAAATCTTTAATAAAGCGCCGGTAAAATCCAGCGTGTCCCAAGAAGCTCCGAACGCCCTTTACTGAGTTCGGGTACGGTAGATTTTCTATGACTGCAACTTTGGCTTTATCCACTTCAATGCCCTCTTTTGAGACTTTGTCGCCGAGCACAATCCCTTCGGTCACCATGAAGTGACACTTTTCCCAATTCAGTACTAAACTCGTTTCCTTGCATCTTTGGAGAACAACTTCCAAATGAGCCAAGCAAGTGTCGAAGGATGGTCCAAATACCGAGAAGTCGTCCATGAAGATCTCTATCGTCCTTTCAACCATATCTGAGAAGATTGCTATCATGCATCGCTGGAAAGTAGCTGGAGCGTTGCACAACCCAAACGGCATCCTTCGGTAAGCAAATGTGCCAAAAGGACACGTGAATGTCGTCTTGTCTTGATCTTCCGAGGCGATGGGTATTTGATTATACCCTGAATATCCGTCTAGGAAGCACTAATATTCGTGTCCAGCCAACCGTTCCAACATCTGATCAATAAATGGAAGAGGAAAGTGATCTTTCTTTGTAGCGTCGTTTAACTTCCGATAATCGATACAAACTCTCCATCCAGTGACTGTCCTTGATGGGATAAGTTCATTGTTATTATTACGGACAACTGTAATACCTCCTTTCTTTGGCACTACTTGCACCGGACTAACCCATGGACTATCCGGAACCGGATAGATGATTCCAGCATCAAGGAGTTTAAGTATTTCCTTACGAACAACCTCTTTCATGTTTGGATTGAGACGGCGTTGGTGTTGAACCGCTGGACGGTGCCCTTCTTCAAGATTGATTCGGTGAGTACAAAAAGTAGGGCTTAATCCCTTGAGGTCGGCAATAGTCCACCCAATGGCTGCTTGATGCTCTCTAAGGACCCTTAGTAGTTTCTCTTTTTTTTCAGCACTCAAATGAGAAGATATGATCACCGGTAAAGTCTCGTGATCCCCCAAATATGCATATTCAAGATGTTCTGGAAGCTGCTTGAGTTCTAGCTTTGGTGGGACTTGTGATGAAGGTTGAGATTTTGGGATAGGTGCTCCCAAATTCTCAATCTGTGGTATGCGCTGTCGTTTGAATGCAGGTAATGCATTTACTTGCTTCACCTCTTCACTTTCAGAATCTGTCTCAATACCGGTCAGTACTTTCATTAGCTGATCATCTGATACTTGTTGACTATAGGTATCTCTGAGAAGAGAATCAATAGTATCTACTCGATAACATTCATTAGATTCCATGCTATGCTTTGTTGCCCGGAACACATTGAATACAGCCTCTTCTTCACCTACTCTCAGTGTCAACTTACCACCTCTTACATCAATCAGAGCTCCTCCGGTGGCTAAAAATGGTCGGCCCAAGATAAGTGGAATCTCTTTGTCCTCGTCCATGTCCAATACCACAAAGTCCACTGGAAAATAGAACTTGTCGACTTTAATCAACACGTCTTCAATCACTCCATACGGGTACTTGATCGATCTGTCAGCAAGTTGGAGTGTGATGGTAGTTGGCTGCACTTCTCCTAATCCAAGCTTCCTGAAAATAGACAACGGCATTAGGTTAATACTCGCACCTAAATCACATAAAGCTTTGCTAAATTCAGAAGTCCCTATATGAACGAGAATAGTAAAACTCCCTGGATCCTTTAGTTTAGGGGGAAGCTTGTGCTGGATGATGGCACTGCACTCTTCAGTAAGTGCAACTGTGGCCTGCTCTTCTATCTTCCTTTTGTTGGAAAGGATGTCTTTTAAGAACTTCACATAGGATGGCATCTGTGCCAAGGCATCTGCAAAAGGGATATTAATATGTAACTTTTTAAACACTTCTAGAAATTTAGCAAAATTTAAATCATCCTTGTGAGCTTTCAGGCGGTTAGGATATGGAACTTTAGGGATAGTAGGCTTGATTGGCTGCTTCACGGTAGTGCTTTCTTGCTCTTTTTCTTTATCCTTAACTTCTGGCCTATCCATCTCTATCTCTTCATCCACCTCACTCTCTTCCCCTTCAACTGGATCCATCTTAGTACCTTTGCCTTCAGAGTTATCTGCAACTTGTTCTCGGGTCGGATCTCCGATCAATTTCTTACCACTTCTCAAATGGATAACCTTGCAATCCTCTCTTGGTTTCCGTTCTGTCTGACTCGGGAATTGACCTTGATTGCGAGATTGTAAAGCTTCAGCTATTTGGCCCATCTGTCTTTCTAAGATCTGGATGGAAGCAGTATTCTGTTCCGTTGCTGCTTTTACAGTGCCGACAGTGGTAGTCAGATTGCTTACCGAAGAAGTAATTCCATCAACAGTACTGTCCATCTTTGTGATGAACTTCATCAGAACATCTTCTAATCCAGGCTTCTTCTCTCCAGATTGTCCTTCCTCCTGCCTTCTCTGATTATAACCTGGGGGACGATAAACATTATTAGCATAGGAAGAGGAATTAAAATTAGAATTGTTACCATACTGTTGTTGTTGTTGTCCCATAGTCTCTCTCGGTTGATTTTGCGGTTGATTCCATGAGAAATTGGGATGTCTCTTCCACCCTTCATTGTAGGTATTAGAGAATGGATCATTCCGAGGGCGATTATTCCGATTTTGTAGGAATTGAACCTGTTCAGGTTCATGAGAAGCAGGGAACAAATCGGGAATGTCTCCCTCATAGTGATGTGTAGGTTGGATGGAAGCTCCTTTCAGCTGATTGGTGATGGCGGCCACTTGGGCTTTTATCGCCTTTAGTTCATCAGATTCCTGAACATTAGCTACACGTCTGGTATCGGCTCGTGGAGTGGCATAACTGTGTTCAGCCAAGTTTTCAATCAGCTCAACCGCTTCTTCATAGGTCTTGTTCATCAAGGCCCCACCCGCTGCTGCAGTAATATCATTTTTGTACTGCGGGTGAAGTCCACCAAAGAAAGTCTGAATTATAACCCAGTCGTGTAACCCATTATGCGGACACTTTTTTAGCATGTCTTTATATCTTTCCCATGCCTCATAGAGTGTCTCCTGATCCCATTGAGCAAAGTGAGTAATTTCAGCCATGAGTTGGGCTGTCCTACCCGGTGGAAAGAACTTCTGAAGGAATGCTGCAGTCATTTCAGCCCAAGTGGTAATCTGACCGTTGGGTAGGCTCTCTTCCCAAATTTGTGCCCTTCCCTTCAGTGAGAAGTTGAATAACCTCAGTTTAACTGCATTGTATGATACTCCGTTGATCTTAAATGTGTTACAGATCTTTTCGAATGAACGGAGATGTGCATGAGGGTCTTCTGTTGGTGCTCCACCAAACTGTTTTTGTTTCAGCATCTGGATCGTGCCATACTTAATTTCAAAGTTGTTTGCTGCTACTACAGGGGTTTGAATGCCTCTGTTGATCGCTGCCATATTCGGATTGGCAAACGATCTCATTGGCACTCTCACCAGAGGTGGAGGCGGAGGTGGTGGTGGCATCTCTTCATTTAAAGGTCTTTCTTCACCCATTAGTATTCGCCTTCTTACTTTTGATGCTTTTCTTCGATGGCGCACGGTTCGTTCGATTTCTGGGTCTATAGGCTCTAGACTTTTTCCTCGAATACCTCCTGGCATAAACCAATTAGTACCTGCAAAAATCAGAAAAGAAAATTTAGTAACCAGACATCAAACAATAAGGAAAATTGAAATAAAAATAAAAAAAATGTTCAATATAATAATGCCTATAGCTGGTAGTGCTATCAGTGCAAACTAGTTCCCCGGCAACGGCGCCAAAAACTTGATAGGCGGTTTTACACCCCCTAATCTAACCGCAAGTGTACGGGTCGAATCAAGTAATATGTACTTGGAAGTACGAGTATCGAACCAAGGGAACTAGGAACTGAGTATCACAATGACTATATTCACTATTAACTGAACGATCCAAAAGGTTGATTTTTTATGATTAAATAATAACTAAATTAATAAAAATAAACTCTAAAGTAAAAACGAGAATAAAGTTGGAAACTTTTTTCGGAAAGAAAACAGTTGAGGGTTGGAAATCCTATGGTTTTCACTAATGAACAATGTTTTTGAAAACACTTATCAGTTAAACCCTTTAATGAAAATCTAATCTGTAAATTCACCGTTGTTCTTTCTCAAGCAACAACGGATTTTATTTTGAAAACACCAGTCTTATCTCTCGATCTTAACACATGAATTCAAAACACATTAAGTTCCAGATTATTATGATACTAAGGTTTAGTTGGTATATCTCTATCCAATTTCTCACCTTAGGCATATAATTCCAGTTCTTGTTAACAATTAATTCTCTCGAATTGAATTTATAACGAACAAATCAAATGAAAGTTGGTCAAACTCACAAAAACATTAAAACTCAAATCATATGCTTCATTAGTTAAGAAAAACTGATAAAAATCCCAATCACATGTTCACAATCTTAAACCAAAGTCAAACCAACCCCCAACATCTAAGGATTAGTTCATGTTGGGGGTATCAAACAAGAAAATAATAGAAGAAGTCATAGATCTAAGAAAAAATCTCTCGAATAATCAAAGATTGAAAAACTCCCTTGATTGCGTAATACCCACGAAGATTGGCAAGAATTCGGTGTAGAATCGTGTCTCCAAGATGTTTCCAAGCTTCAATCTTGTGTTCTCCTCTTGCAAAAATCGCCCCTAATCGCCTCCTTGCTTCCTCCCGTCGCCCTTTTTCAGATTAGAATGAATAATCCCCCAAAACCCTAAGAGATAGAGCTTTAAAAACGAAATCAGCATGTTGTGGCTACTTTCACCGAGACTTAACTATCGGTGAAAGTCTCAATGAACTCTGATTCTCAAAAGATATGCACTGGTGCTAGTTGTACCGAGACTAAAGCCTCGGTCAAAGTCTCGGCAGACACTTTTCTCCAAAATCAGATTTTGATGCTAGTTACACCGAGACTAAACTATCGGCAAAAGTCTCGGTGAACACTTTTTCTCCAAAATTTCCCTTTGATGCCATTTCCGAGCCTTGACCCAAGATTTGACTTGCACGAGCTTTGCTTTGCCCTTAAACTCATCGGGTGTGCCATTCTCATCTATAATTAGCTTCTTTTGGACTCATTTTCTCAATTTACTCCCGAAAGATATATACCTGAAAAACTCGCGAATAAATGTGAAAAGACGCTTCGTTTGATTGGAGAAACAAGCATAATTACTCGAAAAGTGGCTCTAAAATAACGCCGAAATTGGCGTTATCAATAGTGGAGGTGTGGTTGAGGTCGTAGCTACCAAATGGAAGTGATGGAAGCTACTTGTTCGATAGATACTATTCTAAAGGAAGAGAATAGTGAGGCACATTCATTTATCATCAATACACAAAACTGTCATGAAATTGTCTCTAATTATAATTATGTCCATGAATCATCACTGGAGGACGCTCCAAAGTTAATATTGATTCTAGAGATGAATATTAATCTCAAATGAACTATGAGAGTACATATGAGTCGATGGACAGATCATATATAATCATTGATGATTTATTTCCATATATGATCATGGCTCATAAGATGATCGAGCACGACGACATTAAACCAGGATAAGTTGAATAATATCAACAAAGAGCATATTGGTCTAAATGTAAAGAAACAATCCATAAATAATTATATTCTTTGACAAAGGATCGGGTATTTGGTCAGGTAGTGCTAACCTACCAAGTGTAAAGCCCGTAGGACATAATTGAGTCTTTGTAAGAAAGCGTAACTAGAATAATGAAGTCCTAATATATATGGATCTCTTTTGGCGCAAGGTTTCTCACAACGCCCTGGATTGACCGCGAGGAGACTTATTCTCTCATGATTGATGTTATGACATCCAAATAATTTGTTAGCCTAGTAGTTTCTGAAGGACTGGAACTGCAGCTCATAGATGTGGTTACTGCATATCTCTATGGGGATTAGGGGTGTGCAGAAAGTCAACCGATCCAATAGGAACCGACCGATCCAATAGGAACCGACCGACAATGATTGGATATCCAATTGTAATTGGATCGGATCGGATCGAAAATTTTGACATCCAATTGGATCGGTTCGGTTCTTGGATGATGGTCCATAACCGAACCGAACCGAACCGAATTCACCATCCAATACCAACCGACCGAACCGAACCGATATAAACCGACCAAATACTAATTATTAATATAAAATTATATTGTTTATATATAAATTTATAAAAATTATGGAATATTATTTTATATTTATATATATGAATTGTTGTAGATTGGATTTAAAACATTGGATGGATCTCATCCGATCATCCATCGGATGTCGGATGGATACAATCCGATCATCCATTGGTTGGATCCAATTCGATCCAATGGACATCCAATAAAAATATCCATTGGATGGAACCGAACCGATCCAATCATCCATTGGATTGAAAAATTCCAAGATCCAATGGATGATTGGATCGGTTCGGTTGGAAAAATCCAACATCCAATGGATGATTGGATCGGTTCGGTTGGGCTCACATCCATTGGATGTCAACCGATGAACACCCCTAATGGGGATCTAGATTCAGAGATATAAAAGTGCTTGATGGCATTACATTACCAAAATCAAGTAACTTTAAACCACGAAATGCATTTGCAATAAAATTGAAACGCTCACTTTATAGATTAAAACAATCTATGCGGATGTGGTATAACCGACTAAGTGAATATTTGATTGGGAAATAATATATAAGAACGATGAACTGTGTCCTTGCGTATTTATTTAGAAAAACAAGTTCTAGATGTTCAAACCAGCTTTATATGTCGATGTTATGAACATAATAAGTACTCTTGATGAAATAAGAGAAACCACCAGCTACTTGAAATCTAAATTTGAGATTGAAAATCTTGGGAAAACTTGGTTTTGTCTAGCTATTTGAGCTAGGACACCGAGTTTGTGAAATATTAATTCACCGATCGCATATGTCTAGAAGATAATCAGGCAATTTAATATGGACAAAGTGCATCTGGTTAGCACTCTCATGATCGGTCAAAGTGTTGGACATAAGGAAATATCCATTTCGTCTAAAGGATGGTGACGAAAAAGTGTTGGGAGCTGGAATTCCCTATCTAAGTACAATATGCCCATTATCGTACTTAACACAATACACTTGACTGTATATTGTATTTCTCAGTGAACTTGTTAGCTAGATTTAGCTCAGCGCCAACGCAACATCATTGACATAATATCAAGTTTATCTTTTGGAACCATTGACATGGGCTTATACTTTCCCTGTAGAAATAAAAATGAGATTGATAATGAAAGTTCAATACCTACTTAAAATGTAAGCAGCAAAAGTACTAGCTCTTGTAGAAAAAACACAAAACAATCTCTTGGTTTGTATTTGCTTATATTAGGTATCTACCTGACCCATACAAAGGTTGTTCCCAAACTGGATAAGGAATTACCACAGGGATCACGCCGATTGCTTGAAAGTAAGCTAAACAAACCCTTGTAACTACCTCCTTGAACTAATCCATGGATATTACTCTCCATGAGATAATTAAAGAATGTATATGATTAAGAACTATCATTACACATATTAGAGGAGCTAGTAATTTTGAGTTCAACCATATATGGAAATAATGCATCTTGTATCGAAGAAATGAGCATAAGATACATCAAGGGTGATAATACAAAGCATATTCTGCTTAAGTCTTATACAATCAGTAATAAGAAAACTCTCCTCAAGATTCAATTGAATCAAGTAAGATGTCAGAAGAACATGACACATTTTACCAAATCATTACCTAAAATCATATGTTGGAAAACATGTAAATGCAAATGTTTTCAAACTTCCTTGATTAATGCACGAATCAGGGGGAGTAGTAGACAAAAGGGGGAGTCTACTATATATTTGATATTGGTATGTTGTGCTCTTTCCTTCAACCAAGGTTTTATTTTTCCCATTGGGTTTTGTTCCTTGGTGTAAGGTTTTAGTGAGGCAACTGTTTATATATCATCATGCTTACCTAACTCTCATGATTAATGTACGAATCTAAAAGAAAACTAGACTGAAGGAAAAGTCTATGTATTGCAATGAAACTGGTGCATTGTACTCTTTCCTTCGTTGGACTTTTATTTTTTCCCACTGAGTTTTTATTTTGGCGTAAGGTTTTAACGAGACAACAATTGTGCACCATCACTCCTTTAACTCGACACAAGGGGGAGTG
This sequence comes from Arctium minus, assembly GCA_954870635.1. Lineage (NCBI taxonomy): Eukaryota > Viridiplantae > Streptophyta > Magnoliopsida > Asterales > Asteraceae > Arctium > Arctium minus. The sequence continues at coordinate 73,618,803 of OX941094.1, read as the reverse complement.
TTGTAGAATAAATGTGTCATCGTCTAAAGGATATGACGATAGATATAATGATAGAGATAAATATATCAGAGTTAGATTATAACTGAAATATTTCATAGATATCTATTTGTAACTCATCCCTATTTAAAGGATTTATGATTAATGAGAATTACACATTTTCGACTTGTCACGGATGAAGGAATCGCTTTTATTCTCTTTTCCATTTTGATCATCGTGAAATGCTTCGTGGGGGGTCGTCACTTGAATCATCAAACAATTCTAAATCTCCTTTCTAACTCGTCATTATTCAAAAAAAATATTCTCTCTTTTGTGTATGATCAATAAGCTTATCAACCATATACAAAAAAATTATCGGCTACAACACATTATTACTTTTTATTATTGTTATTATTAAATTTATAAATAAAAAAAAAGGAAAAGATAGAAAATAATAATTTTAAATATATAGAAAATTTTAAAATTTAAAACTCAAAAAGGAAAACCAAATTGAGAGTGTAAGTCCTAACATTTAGCATTTTAAATTTACATTAAATATTATCAAAAAAAAAGATAGTTTAAATAAAACGTGTGCCTTAGCACTTTTAAAATTAAGATCAAATATAATAAATCGAGATAGTGTATATAGAATTTTAGGGAGTTTTAATAACCTAACCCTTTTTGAACGACATACCAAAAGTTGATCATATAATTATCGTTCGTAAACTTTCAAACAAAAATTCGAGATCTTCAACATGAATCCTCATAAGATAACTATTTTACAATTCACAATCAATCAATATATATATATATATATATAGATATAGATATATAAAAGAAAGAAGCAAACCACTCCATGAATTTTGACCTAGTCAAAGTCAACAAAAGAAGAAAAATTAAACCATAAATATATTAGACATGGACCTTTGCAGCCCATTTAGAAATACCCACTTTATTAAGGAGCCCGGCCCATCTTTGTTTCGGATCCGGGTTGCTTCATTTCCTCCCCACCCGGCAAAACCATACCCGGATAACCCGGAACCCCAACATATCTCGGACCATAATAAACGGGCTGGCCCGGCCCACCACCGCCACCTCTACCCGACATCTCGTACGACTCCCCACCCGAAACGGGCCTCATTCCCGAGTACATTTGACCCATATTCGACACCTGAGGGTGCAACATCTGACCCTGAGGCGTCATAAACTGTTGACCATACGGAGCCCGAATCGGAACAGACTGAACCGCAACGTTCTCTTGAGCCATCGAACCTGGTGGCGGCGGCGGCTGCATATAATAAACCGGCATCTCCTGAATCGGGGCCGGCGACGAAGTCCGACGTATATAATACATCGGTTGACCCGTGTAATCCGACTGCTTCAAAATTATCGGATCGTTCCCCTCCGTAAAATGCTCGGTACCCGTTTCTCTCGGCTCGGTAACGACCGGGCTCGGGTTATCGAGTTTGGTCCGAACGGGTCGGAGGTTCGGGACCGGGGGAGCCACCGCGGGCCCCAACGACGACGACGTCGAACAATACGGAGATGATATTCGTGGAGTGGGTGATCCGGGATCCGAAGCCGAGACGTTATCGTTAACGTTTCCGGGCCGGGTTTTGGGTTTCGGGTCATCTGGGTGGTCCAACCCGAATAGGTAATCGGGTACTTCGGATATAATTGAAGAGACTTCGGATCTTCCACGCTCCAAGCTGGCGCCGCCGTTAAGCGCGTCGAGAAACCAGTGTTCACGTTTAACGGAGCCGTCAAGGAGCGAGCTGATACTGGTGGCTCGTGAGAGTGAGGCGTCAGTTGGGAAAAGGAAGAGCCGAAGCCGAGCCGTTTTGTGAGTGTGAGCCAAGCGGTCGTATTCATCCAACATGTTGTCCACGTCTTCATCGCTGGTGACTGTGATCAACGCGTCTAAGTCCTCGTTTGGTAACTGGTACTTTACGCATATATCACTTGTACCTATTAAATATTTCACAAATTAATATTTTATCATAATTTTAACCAATTTTTCATCAATATATTTAGGAAAATTAATAAAAAGTCATTTTTCACTGGTAGTTTGACTTCTTAGTCACTTCTTTCCGAATTTTACCAAAATAGATATAGATCCAGAAAAAACTAAGGGGTTGTTTGTTTATCTCTTAATAGTTCCATTAAGAGGCAACCTCTGAATCGTTAAGAGGTAAATCCTGTTTGACAAAAAAAATGTCTGCCTCTTAATGGTTCCAAAGTCTTCTGAATGATTTTGTATATATCTTGACCGTGTCTAAATCATTCAAAACCCTTATTTCATTCTTAACAATTAGCAAACAACCATATTTCATTTCACACCATATCATAAGAGTCTCTTAATCATTCTGACCACTTAATTATTCTGCACCAAACAATTCAGCAACTGTCAAACAACCCCTAAGTCCGCAGTTACGAGCCTAGCTCAAAAACACCAAAAAATACGAATCTGGTCGATTTTCCTTAAAAAAAATTGCAGACCTCGAGCAAAAATTGCGGATCTAGGTTCGCAATTATGGGTCTGAGTAAAAAAAAATTAAGACAAATCAATCAGATTCGTACTTTTTGGTGTTTTTGAGTTAGGTCCACAATTGCAGACCTACGACTATTTTAGTAAAACTCGAAGAGAAGTAGTTAAGAAGTCAAACCACTACTGAAAAATAGCTATTTTTATTAATTCCCTTATAGTTTATTTTTTGTTTTTTAATTATCATGTCTAACTCCATAGTAAAGTATGGAGTGAAGATATATGCAGATTTGTCATTTACCTTAAATGGCAATTGTTTCCATGGTGTATTTTGTATGCAAATATGATTGGATATGACTGAACATGATAGAATTGAACTGGTGAGAGTGGGGTAAGTGCGTAAAAGGATTGTGGAAAACGACCGGATTTGGTCCCTGTGGATATGACTAAAATACCCTTCATCTAACGAGATTTATTAACGCCCGTTAGAGTGAGAGACAAAATCTGGTCATTTTTGCAAATTATGATGGCCAAACTGTAATTTCAAAAATGCATGGACGAAAAATGTTACTTTCGAGAAACCACATGACCAAATTTGTAGTTTACTCTTTTATAAAACTTTTGAGAGCATTTCCAATAAATTTTCCTAAATTTCTTCAACATGGAGAATCAAAAACTTAAAATACCAAAAAATTAAGTTCAACAAAAACTAGTTAAAATATTTTATACATGTAATAAAATATTATCGAGTAAATTGCAATTTTCATTCTTGTGGTTTGTTAAAAATGGAGGTTTTCGACCATGTGGTTTTGAAATTTCGGTTTTCGCCCCATAGACTAATTACTACTTTTAATTATGTGGGACTAAAATAGAAAATGAATTGTAAATCATAGGAACAAATAAAACAATCAAGTTTAAATCATAGGGACAAAATAATAATTAATTATAAACCATAAGGATGAAAACTGTAATTTCAAAATTATAGGCACGAAAATATAAATTTTCAACAAACTACATGGACGAAAAAACATAATTTATTCAATATTATTTCCCCGTCATAAACATTTAATAGCGGTGTTTCTTATTCGTGAAATCCTGAGAATATTGTTTCTATTTCATGGTAATCACTTTTAGGAGGTTCATCAAAATGTGGAGAATTCCACATACCCTCATTGTTTCTCCATTTTGGAAAAAGTTTTGGAGAATCTATTAAAACAAAAATATTCCCAAAATTTCAATTTTCTCCGTTTTAGCAGCACAATTGTCACATTAGATGTCGATGACAAGTTTTGTTCTATATGTCTTGTCCAATCTCACATACCAAATAGATTCATAAAGACAAATTATAAACTGACAAATTCCAAGACCAATCCAAATTAGTCCAATCGAGTTAGTTTGGCCCGGTTTCAGACCATATGGTTTGATCATGATTCACAATTCGACAAGTTTCGATTTATAATCTTGTTTGCCAAATTGGACTGAACCGGTTCATTAATACGAAATTGTTTGTATTCAAGCTATTAGTTTTTTTTATAAAATATATAAAAATAATCATTGAATTCTAACAAAATACTTATTTTTTTTTATATAAAAAACATTATATTATTAAGCCTAAATTGAACAAATTTATAAAAACATTATCAGTTTATCAAAACCATCCAAAATCGTACTATAAATCGAGAAGAAAAAAAATATAAAAAAAAGAAACATTAAAATCGTGATGTATCTCGCTGCATTGCACGAGTACACTTCTAATATATCTTCAATAACCATAAATATATACATGTATCTCGACTAATCTCGTATATTTATTTATTTATCTTAACATAAAAAATCATAAATTTAATAATATTAATCAAAAAAATCATTTAATTGAATTCTTGAAAAATAGCCATAAAAAATAGGGGTGTTCAAAATTTCGACCAATCCGGTTAATCCGAGGTAACCCGACAAATAGTTGATATAAAATCAGTTTAAACCATATCTATTATGTTGGAATTGGGTTAAGGTAATTTGAACTCAACCCAACCGGAAGAACCTGATGTCTTTCTATGCTATGAATTTAATATGATTGTTTCGTAATTAGCTATATTCAAAACTATATTACAATTTCAACCATAATTTAATTTTTTCTTTCGCATGAACTTCAACTTTTTTTTGAATTTGTTAGCTTTTTTGGTATGTTCTCATTTTTACTTTACTTCGTTCAAACACAAATGTTTAACTAATAAAAAGTAATCAAAAATCTTTAAACGATGGTAACTATCAAGAACACAATTAGATGTAGGGTTTACCGGAAAGTTTGGATAGTTTGTTGAGTAGGGCGGAGAAGGTGGTGTTGTGGCGGAGTACGGTGACGATTCGGGTGTCGCCACCAACATACCGGAGTTGGTTGTCATGAGGACGTGGCAATATCTTCCCGCCAAAACTGCACATGAACCGGACACGTGCCTGTGCGGTGGTGTCATCATATACACGGCTGTCTGTCGGTGGGTGGTGATCGGAGCGTGGCGAAGAAACCACCGAGTCGACGGTGGCGGAGACGTGTTGCTCCGCCGTGTAGTGGGTGGTGGTCATTGCTGTGAGCAAACGCAAGGGTCTGATGTATTATAGATTCCATGTGTATATATATATATATATATATATATATATATATATATATATATATATAAAAGATAAAAAAGACGTGGGCCGTGGGTGGTGGTGTGGGCCCCACCTTACATATAAACATTAAACTATACGGTATGTACATTATAGGTAGGGGTGTAAACGAGTCGAGTTTTTAACGAGTTACTTGAGCTCGAGCTTAATTATTCTCGAGCTCGAGTCGATCTCGAACACAAAATAAAGTTCGTTTAACTTAACGAGTCAAATTTTATAACATCAATGTTCGACTCGGCTTGTTCGAAAACTCGATTAACTTTTTCGAGTCCAATCGAGCCGAGTCATTCGAGTATACCTTTTTTTGAGGCAAACATGCTCATATATTTATTAATTATACAATAAAAATATAAATATTATCGAACTCAAGCCGATAAAAGAGTTAATCGATCGCGAGTTCGAATCCACAAACGAGCATCGATCTCGAGCTCGGTAACTCAAAAAATATTCGAGCTCGAGCCATACTGAAAAAGTTAATCGTGTTTGAGTCGAGCTCGAGCCCCAATATTGATTTTTTCAGCCCGACTCGATTAACCTACTACTCAACTCGACTCAACTCAACTCGGTTCGTTTACACTTATAGGCGAAAGATCGTGTGAGAAGAAGGATTAAGACGGGAATCGTAAGAAGGGGTCTAGACTCTTGATCACTTTTAATCTCAAACCCACCCACGAATCACGCTTGATACTGGAATTGATCTAGTGCATCTTATCTCGATATATTTCATTATAATATGCATGCAATGGAGGAGATCCCTTCTTACACGTTTCACCATAACTTCCCCTAGCTCCGAAACTTAACCCTTATATTATATATTTATATAAAAAAATGTCTTTTATAAATTGAAAATATAAAATTAAGAGTAAACTAATTTGATCCCTGTGGTTTGTTAAAATTAAACCGATGAAATCAATAACGAAAATTAAACCGATTCCCAAATCAAAGCAGTAAATAATAATCAATATTTGAATTTATGTGATGCGCCAATTAGCCTTACAAACAATTAATAGTATTTACGTACATGTTTAAAAAAAGTTTTTTGTTTATAAATAAAATTCGGAATTTATGATTTAATTTTCACTACTTTTAACTTAACACTTAACGAACCAAATTTTTGATTTGTTTAGATCTTAGTTTAAAAAAAAAAGGAATAAATGTGTTTTTATTTTAAATTTGTCATATCGAATCAGATATAAGTATCACTAAAAATCGCTGAATGACTGTGTACTTTAAATATGTCATATCGAATCAGACATAAGTACCACAAAAAAAAACTTTGATGAGTAACTGTGTACAAAAAACAAACATACATATAATTTTTTACCGATTAATAATTACATAATTCAGTATCATCGAGGTCCCATTTGGTGTCCAAGATTAGATTGGATTAGAATGAATTTAGGATTGAAGTTCATTCTAATTTCATGTTTGGTTTTAAATAATTTCTTGATTTGAAATTTTTGGATTTCATTGAAATCCCATAAATATCGGATTTTGAAATACCACAGGGTGGTTAATCTATACTATATTATAAAAGAGACATAAAAAGCTCTTAATTACAACATTTTAAGCACAAAATACAACTAATTAAAGTCAATTACTTAATTTACAATTTCATAATGCTTTGGTACAACTTATATTTTATTATAAAGATGTAATTTATTTTACTTTTAGTTATGATTTGTTTATAAATATAATGATAAATTATTTTGTTATGTTATGTTATTATATTTAAAATTATTGATAATATATTTTAATAAAAAATAAAACAGGTAGTTTATCTCACAATGTTTATCCTGTATTTAATATGTTTATTTGCGGTTAGTTATACAAATAAAAATATGGGACTTTAATAAGTTATAATTATGTTTCATTAACTTGTAATTTTGAATTTTAACTAATATATCTTTACTATATTATAAATCATTTAAGCTAAACTCTTAAAAACTAATTTTTATGCATTATAACTTAAAATCCAAAAGTACAAATTGATTAAACATAAGTATAACTTATAAAAGCTCAATGTTTGAATTCGTGTAACTAACTGCAGATACGCACTTATTTTTATTTTCTAAAATATCTAAAAAATTTAACTATTGATATAATTAACCGACAAATATAAGAAAATTCAAGATAAAACACCCTATTTTTATTTTTTATCGAAGTATGTTATCTTTTTAATTTTAAATATAAAAAAACTTAAATATAGTTATCATTTAAATTAAACATTTTTTGACCCGTAACAAAATACTTTATTATTATTTTTTATAAAAAAACCATAATTAAACTAAACTAAAATATATTTTTGTTTTAAATCTAGGTTTCTCAAAATCGTAAAATAAGATAAAATAAAACTAACAAAAAGTATGAATAATGATCGAGGATTCGAGTTCTAGATTTCAGAAACTCGCTGCATTGCGAGGGTACATTTCTAGTATTTCATAGGATTTGTATGTAATAATATTTTAAATTATGTTAAAAGTACTTCTTTGTAATGATCAATTGAAAAGATAATTAAATTATTATTTTATAATTATTTGTAATTTGTTTTTATAGATTATTTACAATAGACATTATTTAAATATGATTACTCTTAAAAGAAAATAACAACTATAATTTTGCCACCGCAATTTAAAATTATCAAGAAAATATTTACATAGAAAGTTTCATTTAAATTTTAAAATAATATGAACAAAATTAATTCTCATTTTTAATCTTTATCAAGTATAAAAGTAACAACCAACTTGATTTTTTTTAACAGCAAATGGATTTTATTACCCATAAACAGAGATAAACCGACAGTCCATGAGGTTACATATGTAATAAAGATCGGTAGTCTCTCAAAAGCACATCGGAGCCAGTGTCAACCGTTGAACGGAAAACAAATAGAAACAGGGGTTTACGAGATGCAAACAGCCCTGCCGAACCCAACAACCACGAACGAAACTAGTGAATTCGGCCCGAACTGAAGCAGCATTGAAACCTACAGCCCTGCAGTTTTTGATCGCTATGCCGAATGTAGATCACAACAGTTGATGAACACACTGTTCTACGCAAAGCAGGTTGCCATCACGGTTGACGAAGATCACCTCTTCTTTCTTATCCTTTTCGACTCCGCCCCTACTGTTGATACACCTCGAGTTGCTGAAAATTACGATCTCATCTTCGCGCCACAAAGCTCCGTCAATTCCTTTGTCTAATGAAGTATTCTACAAAGTTTAATTTCTTTATCGATAATTTTTAAAGTTTTATGATTAAATTAAAATATATTTTTTTGACATAAAAAATTAATACTTTTTGTTGTGTTTTTTACGGTTAATTCATTTTATAAATATAAGAGTAAACTATAAAATTTTGGTCGTTTGGTTTATCGAAAATAACACTTTTCATTCTTGCAGTTTCGAAATTACAATATAGCCATCATGGTTTGCAAAAACGTCTAGATTTGATCCCTCCCTCCAATTACCGTTAAAAAACTCCGTTAAATCATAAGCATCATTTTATGGATTTCTTTTGTCTTTTACCTAATTAAAAATCACATTGACCAAAAATCATTAAAAAAATTTATTGGGTAAAAGTCAAAAGAATTGATAAAATGATAAAAACGCCCCTCATATTAAAGGAATTTTTAATGATCATTGATGGCCATCTTATAATTTCAAAATTACAGAGACGAAAAGTGTTAGAGCATAAATCATGTCTAGCTCAGTTGGTTTCCCCAAGGACGGTAACATCCCGGGGGGGTGGATGGTATCCCAATCTACCCGGGTTCGATTCAAAGGGGAGTCAATTTGAGGGCATGAGGAGTACCCAGTACTTGGGTCGGTCCAGTCGTTAACTGGGCTGCCCCCCCCCAGCCCATTCTTAGAATGTGGTTGGGCTCTAGGTTCAGCGTAAGCTGGGCCGGGACAGCGGCAGATTAGTGGGTTGCCCGTGGATGCTTGATACCGCCGGGGAGGTGTACGTGTGTTCGTGGTAGTCGTTCGTTGGTTCGATGTCGCTATGCCTTCCAAAAAAAATATATCCAACAGCTACACAAAAGTTTTTATAAAATAGAGTAAATAAATCAAAATCTCTAAAAAAATTGCATCCAACTCCAACAGCTATTCTATTTTACGAACTCTAGTATTAATTATCTTATTAAAATATTAAATTATATTATTAAAATATTCAATTTATTAAATTATATTATTAAAATATTCAATATATGAAAAGTTGGGAGAATAAAATTTTGATTTTTGGGGTAATAATTGATAGGCGGGTTTACACCCCTCTAATCTAACCGCAAATTTACGAGTATCGAACCAAGTAAACTAGGAACTGAATATCACAATGACTATAATCACTATTTACTGGACGATCCAATTGATGAATTGGTGATGATAAAATAATAACTAAATTAATAAAAATAAACTCGAGAGTAAAAGCAAGAACAAATTTGGAAACTTTTTCGGGAAGAAAGCAGTTGAGGGTTGGAAATCCTATGGTTTTCACTAATGAACAATGTTCTTGAAAACAATTATCAGTTAAACCCTTTAATGAAAATCTAATCTGTAAAATCACCGTTGTTCTTTCTCATGCAACAACGGATTTTATTTTGAAAGCACCAGTCTTATCTCTCGATCATAACACATGAATTCAAAACACATTAAGTTCCAGATTATTATGATACTAAGGTTTAGTTGGTATATCTCTATCCAATTTCTCACCTTAGGCATATAATTTCAGTTCTTGTTAACAATTAATTCTCTCGAATTGAATTTATAACGAACAAATCAGATGAAAGTTGGTCAAACTCACAAAAGCATTAAAACCCAAATCATATGCTTCATTAGTTAAGAAAAACTGATAAAAATCCCAATCACATGTTCACAAGCTTAAACCAAAGTCAAACCAACCCCCAACATCTAAAGATTGGTTCATGTTGGGGGTATTAAACAAGAAAATAATAGAATAGTTCATAAATCTAAGAAAAATCTCTCGAAGAATCAAAGATTGAAAAACTCCCTTGATTGCGTAATACCCACGAAGATTGGCAAGAATTCGGTGTAGAATCGTGTCTCCAAGATGTTTCCGAGCTTCAATCTTGTGTTCTCCTCTTGCAAAAATCGCCCCAAGTGTGCCTCCTTCCTTCCTCTCGTCGCCAATTTCATATTAGAATGAATAGTGATTGAAAACCCTAAGAGATAAGGCTTAAAACGATTTCAGCATGTCATTGCTACTTTCACCGATAGTTAACTAGCGGTGAAAGTAGCATTGGGCTCTGTTTCATAAAAATTGCACTGGTGCTAGTTGTACCGAGACTTAAGTCTCGATCAAAGTCTCGGCAGCCACTTTTCTCTAAAATCAGATTTTGATGCTAGTTACACCGAGACTTAACTATCGGTCAAAGTCTCGGTGAACAATTTTTCTCCAAAATCAGGCTTTGATGCTAGTTACACCGAGACTTAACTATCGATCAAAGTCTCGGTGAACACTTTTTCTCCAAAATTTCACTTTGATGCATTTTCCGAGCCTTGACCCAAGATTTGACTTGCACGAGTTTTGCTTTGCCATTAAACTCATCGGGTGTGTCATTCTCGTCTATAATTAGCTTCTTTTGGACCCATTTTCTTAATTTATTCCCGAAAGATAGATACCTGAAAAACTCGCGAATAAATGTGAAAAGACGCTTCATTTGTTTGGAAAAACAAACATAATTACTCGAAAAGTGGCTCTAAAATAACGCCGAAATTGGCGTTATCAATAATTTGTTTTGAAGAAAAACTATCTATTTAGAGATTTCTCTAAATTTAGAGATTTTTAGAATCTCTTCCATTTTTTCTCTATTTTAACATAGAGGATACATAGTTGTTGGAGCAACAAAAATACTAAGAGCATATCCAACAAGTCCTCCAAAATGGATAAAATAGAGATTTTGAAATTTTTTTTGCTCCAACAGCTTCTCCAAATCTTTCTTCAAAATGGAGAAATTGGGAGAGAGAGTATAATTTTCGCCAGATTTAGAGAACTCTCCAAAAATGATTACCATGAGAGATAAATGGTTTTTTATTGTATCCCACCAATAAAAAATCTTGAAAAGAAAAGTGTAGAAGAAAGAAATAATATTTTATTAGATATACATATTATTTTAATAATATAAGTAATGATTTCATTTCCAAAATGGAGAATCTGTTGGAGATTAATGCAATTTTTGTTAGGGATTTTGAACTTTGGTTCTCCATTTTGAAGAAATTTTAGGGAAGCTGTTGGAGATGCTCTAAGGAGTTGTTTACCATATACTCACCCGGTAAGCTCTTAGGACATCTCCAACAGCTATGCTAAAGTTTTTCTAAAATAGAGTAAAAAAAAGTCAAAATCTCTAAAAAAATACATCCAACTCCAACAACTATTCTATTTTGACAGCTCTATTTTAATTATCTTATTAATATATTTAACTTATTTTATTATTTTATTAAAATATTTAATATATGGAAAGTTGTGAGAGGAAAAGTTGGTTTTTTAGGGGTAATAGTTAGTTTTGAGAAAAAACTATCTATTTAGAGATTTCTCTAAATTTAGAGATTTTTACAATCTCTCTCATATTTTCTCTATTTTAACATAGGGGATGACATAACTGTTGGAGCAACAAAAATGTTAAAATCCCATTTTTTTTCCTATTTTAACATAGATGTTGGAGATGCTTTTACCAAGTCACCTACCTTACCGGATAAACATTACAAGTACCGTAAATATTACCTGGTAAGAGCGATGACAAATGCCGATAGTCTTACCCGGTAAGTGAGTGCGACAACTCTTACCGGGTAAGCACTTAGCAGGTAAGTTAATGCATACGATGTCGTTTAAATGAACTAAAATCTTATGCAATAAAATAAATGAAAGTGTTAATTTTACCAATAAGCACTTACCGGGTCAGTATTTAGATAAACGATCCTAATATTCCAATTTTTCTTCATTTAAACATAGTTGTTGGAGATGTTCGTACTTTTGACAAAATTTTGTTATTTAATCTAAATATAAATATATTTGTAAAAAAAAAAAAAAAGTGGAAATCGAGCCGTTGGGAGATGTCGTCAACGCCTTTGATAACCATTAGTTTTTACAAGTTGGCACCGTCCAACCACTGGCGGTGGGTCCCACCAAAATATTGTGGTCATGGATCAAGACTCTGATTTTGTTGTTTTTGTTTGAAATTATCACCTTTTTCTTCACTCCATCGTTCTATCTTGTATGACATAAAATAACACGACACGCTAATCTGACATGTAATAAATGAATTTGGGTAATATATTTTAATCCGTTTAAGTAAATGGGTTGATACAACACGACACAAAAATTAAACGAGTAAGGTTATGTTAAAAAAATTCAACTAAAAAATGACCCGAATAACCTGTTTATATATATATATATATGTATATTATAAGTTTTCTTTTTAATGTTTTGGATTTTTTATGTTTTAGATTTGGTTAGAAGTTTTAAGTTTGAAATATAAAATTTGAATTTTTAATGTTTTCATTTGAATTTTGGATTTATATTTTTTTGTGAATTTTCGATTTTTAGTTTTTAGTTTTATAAATGTTAAACGGGTTAACAGGTTATGCGGTTCGGGTCGGTTTAGACATGTCGGGTTGTGATTGCGATTTTCTGACCCGTTTATTAAACGGGCGGGATTAAGGTTAGACATTCTCAACCCGTTTAACTTTGATCCCGACCCGACACGTTTGCCAGATCTAATCTTGTAGATGCACAAGAGTTGTTTTTTTAAATACTTAGGAGCAGTTAATGTTAACCCGATAAGTGATTATTGGTTTATTTTAAAATTGAGAATATTACTCAGTAAGGGCCTAGAGTCTTACCTCGTAAGTGAGAGTAACAATTCTTACATGGTAAGCGTTTATCGGATAAAATTGTTTCATACGATGTCGTTTTAAAAAACTAAAATCTTACCCGATAAGCTATGTCTTTACCAGGTAAGTTTTGGGTTAACAGTCCCTTATCTAAAGGGTCGTTTACCAAATGTTTATATGGTGGTTAGCTTATCAGGTGAGTATAATAAAAGACCGAGAAGCTTACCCAGTAAGAGGCAAGACAAAGGTCGAGACTTTTACACAGTAAGTGAGGGTGGTGACTCTTACTAGATAAATCTTTACCGGGCGATAGACATTTACCAACAATTCATTTTGATGTCCGAAAATGTTAGCTAATAGAGTAAGAGGGGGTGGTGACTATTGTTGGGTAAACATTTATCAGTAAGCGTTTGGTGTAAAAATAGGTTCGATCGAACTTTTCAAGGCTTGCCACATTTTTTTAAAAAGGTTTGATCGAGCTTTAAGGCCTAACCTAGGAGACTGAGCTTCGGATTTTTTTTGTGCATCTCTACTCGATGGTATTTGAAGAGTGTGTCAACTCATCCATGTCCCCAATTTATCTTTAGTTAAATTTTATCAGAAATCATCATTTTCTTTCATAAACATCAATAATAATAATAATAATCTATACTATATTATAAAACATTTATAAATAAACTTTTAAAAACAATTGTTAAAGTTTAATGTACCGTTATTTAATGATAATTACTTATAATCTTTTAAAAACAACTGTTAAAACTTTATGTACTACATTTAATGTTATTTATTAACTTTCAATCTTTATCTCTAACCACTTTAACTCTCCTAAAATCACTCACCAATTCAACTCCTCTAAAATCACTCCATGCATAACTAAATACATGATAAAAATTAAATTTTAAATATAAAAAATCTAAAATATAATTAAGAAAATCTAACAAAATATTTAATATTTATTTTATAAAAAAATTATATTATTAAACCTAAAGAAGAAAACTCTTAAAAACAAGTTTTTATGCATTAAGTATTGTTTATTGATACACATTATTTAAAATTCAAGATTACAAGTTATGATGCATGAGTACAAATTTCTAAAGTTATATGTTTGAATTCATAATTAACTGATAAACATAATCAAAACAGGATAAACATCTCAATTTAAATATAAATAATTTAAAATATATAAGATAAATCATTGAATTCTAACAAAATACTTAAGTTTTTTATATAAAAAACATTATATTATTAAACTTAAATTAAACAAATTTATAAAAAAAACATTATCACTCTCTCAAAATCTTCCAAAATCATACTGTAAATCGATAAAAAAACACAATAATAAAAGGAAACATTAAAATCGTTATGTATCTCATTGTATTACATGAATACGCTAATAGTAATAATAATAATAATAATAATAATAATTAAAAAAAACAGCTTCTACAAAAAAAAATAAAAAACAACTAATGCTAGTAAACTACAAAAATGTAAATAAAAACAAGTTACGAATGCTATTTAAATAATAATTGATACCTGTTAGCGTAATTTTATATATTTCTTATTTTTCTCAAAAATGATTAAAATTTTGAAAGATTGTTTACGAATTGTCTTGATTTTATTTTCTACAGTTCTTCATAAAAAATCAACGACATTTAGGGGTTGTTTGTTTACTTCTTAATGGTTCCATTAAGAGGCAACATCTGAATCGCTAAGAGGTAAATCTTGTTTGGCAAAAAAAAGGGTTGCCTAGTGGTTCCAAAATCCTCTTAATGATTTTGTATCCTGACCCTCCCTTAACCATTAAGAGCCCTGATTTCATTATGAACAATTAGCAAACAACCATATTTCATTTTACACTATATCATAAAAATCTCTTAATCATTCATATCACTTAATCATTCTGCACTAAACCATTCAGCAACTGCCAAACAACCCCTTAGTTTCATTCACAAGATTTTGTGGTTATTTACTAACATAAGTTGAGTAAACGTTAACTGATTAAGAGTTTGATCTAGATAAGAGGTTCGATCTTACTAACCTAATTTTCGAAAACCCTTATGTAAATCATTTTATTTTATTTATTTATAAACTATTTTTATTATAATTAATTAAAATATTTTAGTGTCGACTTTTAAAACAAATTACTATTTGCTATTTATAGACGAATAACAATAAATATTCTTTAAATTCGTCACTTGATGTGGAATTTAGTGGAAATAGTGTTTTTATAAAGAGAAATGATGATGTGATTATAACTTTATTATTTTTTATATGTTGGACGGCACAAATTTAGCAAAAACATCGTTATCAAAATGATTAGTTTTAGGGTAAACTATAAATTTGGTCACTATAGATTGTTAACAATAACATTTTTCGTCTCTGCAGTTTAGAAATTATAAGATGGTCATCGTGGGTTAGTAAAAATATCTGGATTTAGTTCATCCCGTTAACGATCGCTAAACAATTTCATTAAATAAAGGGTATTTTCGTCATTTTATTGATTTTTTTTGCCTTACGCCTAATCAAAATTCACAGGGACCAAAATCATAAATTTTTTGATTGTGTTAAAGACAAAAAAATTGATAAAATAACGAAAATGTCTCTCACTTAACGGAATCTTTTAACGACGGTTAGAGGAATGGACCAAATCGAACGTTTTTGCAAACCACGATAGCCACCTTGTAATTTTAAAATTGCATAGAAGAAAAGTATTATTTTCGACAAACCACATATATCAGATTTATAGTTCAGTCTTAATTTTGTATAATAAATATAATTAATTTTCAATAATCAATTTTATAATTTTGGTATAACTTAGTATTTAATTATTTTGTGATTGATCAATCTATACTATATTATAAGGCACGAATAAAAAACTCTTAAATACAAATTATTAGGCAGAAGGTATTAACATGTTATGTAAGATTTTAAAAATCTCTTAATTTACAAGTATCAAAGCACAAGATACATATTATTACTGCAGGCTTCCAACACCCATCAATTTGGTATGTACAAAGTCTTTCTTTTATGCAAACATTTTCATGTATATAACTATTAATTAATACTAGAAGCGTACTCACGCAATGCAGCTAGATACATCACGATTTTAATGTTTCATTTTTTTTCTGTTTTTTATCGATTTACATTACGATTTTGGATGGTTGTAAGAGAGTGAACTCAATTACAAACTTAGCTACAAAATATAATGTAATTTATTTTTGTTTAATAATATAATGTTTTTTTATAAAGTATTCTGTTATATTTTTTTAATTATATTTTAGATTTTTTGTATTTAAAATTTGATTTTTATTCTATACTAGTGTTGGGCCCGTGCATTGCACGGGAGGATAAATTTTTTGTTGGAATATTGAACCGAGTTAAAATGAAACGTAATTTCTCTGTTAACAGTTAATGAAATACAATGTGAAAAACGAATGTATTTTCATAAGTGGTTAACTTGCATATATTCTTAATCGTTTGTTGTTATGAGTTTGTGCAATAATATTGGTAATAGTTTTGTATTATATTATTTAAAACTCAAACGACATGTATCACAACATATTTATCTGACTATTGACTTCAATACCTCATAGTATTAATCGATAAAAATAAAGATATGTATATATATCTTATTCCCCTACTTCGAAAAATATGATTGTGGGTTTTGAAAAATATAAACAAATCCTCACTAAATAAAATAAAATATAAAAAAATAGTTTTTCAAAGAAACAAAAATATAGTGGAATATCTTTTGTTCAGTTGCAGGTTCCGCCATTGACACCCGACCGTTCGTCTTCTTCTCGTACTCGGATGATACATAGAGAAGCTATATATATTTATAGTGAATGTAGAGAATATTTTAAAATCTTTTATTTTCATTTTCGATTTTACAATTAAATGTAAATATATTAAAAATATGGAAGAATATTTTTATATCTACATCGTTTCTATTTTATTTTTTTTACACTTGGTTAATTTGGAAAGTATTGCGGAATATTTTTATTTTAAAGAATACGATAATTTATTAGTGTATCTCGTTATTTTTTATTTTTAATTCATATCAACCTTCTTTTTTCTTCTTTTAATGCTCGTAAAAAAAATACGTGTAGATTTTATATTATAAAAAAATACGTGTAGATTTTATATTATAAAAAAATACGGAAGAAAAAAGAGTTTATATTACATCTAGTAAAAAGATTTTATAAAATAAAATATGGAAAAAGATTTTATAAAATAAAATATGGAAAAATCATTATGAGATGTAATATAAAAAAATATGGAAGAAAAAAGATTTTATATTACATATCATTAATATAGATTTAAATGTAAAATCTACATTTAAAATAGATTATGCTAATATAAAATCTATTTTATAAAATCCTCCACCAAAAAAACAAATAGTTATATTAATAAATGAGTATTCATTCCACAAATAGATGATTATGTGAGATATTGTGTTTGGAAAGGTTGTACCAAAGCATTAAGAAATTGTAAATTAAGTAATTGGCTTTAATTAGTTGTAACGTGTGCTTAAAATGTTGTAATTAAGAGTTTTTTATACCGTTTTTATAATATAGTATAAATTTAATTATGATGAGAGTGATTTTAGAAGAGTTAAAGTGAGAAATGATTTTAGGGGAGTTAAATTGGTTAGAGATAATGATTGAAAGTTAATAAATAACATTAAATGTAGTACATATAACTTTAATGGTTGTTTTTTAAGAGATTTTAAGTAATTATCATTAAATAGCGGTACATTAAACTTTAAGACTTGTTTTTAAGAGTTTTTTATGTCTTTTTTATAATATAGTATAGATATTATATTACTATAAATTTGTTTTAATTATATTATAAAATATGTAATTGGTTATTTTTTTCTAGATGTCATTAAAATTAGGGGTGCTCAAAAACCCGATCAACCCGAACCAACCCAACGCGAAATAACTTAAATCGAAGCAACCCGATGTTTAATCGAGTTGTAAAATCTTCAAACCGTATGTATTGGGTTGATATTGGGTTACTTTTATTTGAACCCAACCCAACCCGATGAACCCGATCCTTTTATTTTGTGGATTTAATATGATTATTAAGTGTTTATTAATATGTAAATTAGACAATTACACTATTGCGTACCCTCTTCATTTACATATATTTTCAATCTATTATTCATCTCTATATAACTCTTTGTATATATGTTTAATAAATGTAAACACACACACACACACATATATATATATATATATATATATGTGCAAACTTAAAAATTAACTAAATGTGATATATTTTAGATTTAAGAAATATGGATAAGTTGTACCAAATGGTTGATGATGACACGACCAACCTCAAGGCCAAGAAAGCGAAAGCATCGGGGTTGTAGACATCTAAAACTATTGTTGTTGATTGACATATTATCGTTTGGTTTATACATTTTTATATGTAATATGTAATATTTTTGATGGACTTACATACTCTCATGAATTATCGGTCATTCGGTTGTATTTTAAAAAAATGTTTCCTTTATGTTTATATTTCTAAATTTGATTCTATCTTGTTTAAACACAACCCGACCAATCCGATCAACCCGAACGGTTTGGGTTAGGTTAGGTTGTAAAATTTTCAAACCGCCTATATTGAGTTGAGTTGTTAAAAAGCTTTCAACCGATCAACCCAACCTGTGAGCACCCCTAATTAAAATATATAATATAAGCATTGAATTCTAACAAAATACTTATTTTTTTATATAAAAAACATTATATTATTAAGTAAGGCTGACAACGGGTAGGGTATGGGTAGGGTAAGGTAAGGGTTAATCCGTTATCCAATACATTTAAAATAGCGGGTAACGAAACGGGTAATTATCCATCTCATAAAACCATTATCCGTATCCTACCCTACCCATTAAAAGTAGCTGGTAACGAAACGGGTAATGGATAAATGGTAAAACAAAATTTCATTTTGAACTACAATTGATATTGTTAAACCTCAAACATATAAGTAAAACATAAGTTCATAAATATAGTTATTATTTTATATCTAATTTGTTGTAGTAAACATTTAATTACTCTAAATATAATCATAGTATAATATTTTGAAAACAATTTAAAAAGTGTAAGACTAACACTTTTCGTTGTGATTATTTTATAAATCCATCTTGTTTCTCATTTAATCAACATGAAATCTTTACTCGATAAATATAATAATAAATTAAAGTACACGTTAAAATACGACGACATTATTAAAATAATATTAATAATGAACTTAATATAATTATGTATATATACACTAATATTTATTTTTATATAATTATAGATACATATATATATATATATATATATATATTATATCGTAACGGGTAACGGGTAATGGATAACGAAAAACCGTTTATCCATATCCTACCCACTAAAATTTCGGGTAAACGTGTAATGGATAAGTGGATAAATGGATAAAATTTTCCTTATCCATACCCTTATCCAACGGGTCGAAACATAACGGGTAACGGGTTTACCCTTACCCATTGTCAGTCTTATTATTAAGACTAAATTAAACAAATTTATAAAAAAAATTATCACTTTCTCAAAACCATCCAAAACCGTACTGTAAATCGACAAAAAAACAAAAAATAAAATGAAACATTAAAATCGTGATGTATCTCGCTGCATTGCGCGAATATGTTTCTAGTGGTTTTTATTTGCTTCTATTTTCGTCCTTGTGGTTTGATGTTTATAACGATTTTTGTCCCTGGTCTTTTAAAACTGCTTTTTTAGTCCCTGTGGTTTTTATTTGCTTCCATTTTCGTCCCTCCATCCAATTTTATTAAAATTAAATGTTAATTCATTTAAAAATGGAATAAATAAATTACATATTTGGTCCTTATGGTATATAAATTTTTACATTTTTATCCTAGTTTACATTTTTTTTATTTTTTATTTATTTATTATATTTCATCAAAACATTTATTTTTCTATTAATTATATTGTTTATTTTCATAATTATTATAACTTTAATTATAAAAAGAATCATATAATTTCGTTAAAAATACTGATAAATACATGATATTTTTTTTCAAACTACTAGGTTTAAATCACTTAAAATTAATATTTTATATTTGTTGATTTATTAAAGTTTTTTATTTATTTTAAATTACTATCGAAAAAAGTTTAATAAAATTCGAGAAAAAATAGTATTATTTTATAACAACCGATTGTTTTTTGTTAAATGCAATTTATTCCCACTATTCTAAATTTTCATTTAATCTTTATTTTCTATTAATTAATCAAGTTTGTTTAGTATTTAAATAAAAACATACACACACATAAACACACACGCACACACACACCATTTTAAATTAGATTATATATTAAAAACAAAAAATAAGACAGTAAAAGGATAAGAAGATTTCAATATGGTGTTACAAAAATCATGCAATAAACCATGACATGCCACAAAATTAATGTGACGTCAAACACAAGGCTTAAATCTCATGTTATTTAGAACATTGATGTATATATATATATATGTGTGTGTGTGTGTGTGTGTCTATGTGTGTGTTTATTTTAAATATTAAACAAATTTGATTAATTAATAAAAATAAAGTTTAATGAAAACATGGAATAATGGGAGTAAAGTGAATTTAACAATAAAAAACCGGTTGTTATAAAATAAGACTATTTTTTTCTCGAATTTTATTAAATTTTTTCCAATGGTAATTTAAAATAAATAAAAAACTTTAATAAATCAATAGATATAAAATATTAATTTTAAATGATTTAAACCTAAAGCTTTGAAAAAAACTATCATGTATTTATCAGTA
Source organism: Arctium minus (assembly GCA_954870635.1). NCBI lineage: Eukaryota > Viridiplantae > Streptophyta > Magnoliopsida > Asterales > Asteraceae > Arctium > Arctium minus. Next base: position 73,598,024 of record OX941094.1, on the reverse strand, counting down.
TTTTTAACGAAATTATTTGGTTATTTTTATAATTAAAGTTATAATAATTACGAAAATATACAATATAATTAATAGAAAAATAAATGTTTTGATGAAATACAATAAATAAAGAAAAAGTAAACAAAAAATATAAACTAGGATAAAAATGTAAAACTTTATATACCATAAGGACCAAATATGTAAATTGCTTATTCAATTTTTAAAAGAATTAACATTTAATTTTAAATAAAATTGGATGGAGGGATGAAAATGTAAGTAAATAGAAACCATAGGGACTAAAAAAGCAATTTTGAAAGACCAGGGACGAAAATCGTTATAAACATCAAATCACAGGGACGAAAATCATAGTTTACTCTATATATTTTAATGACATATAGAAAAAATAACCAATTACATATTTAATAATATAATTAAAACAAATTTATAGTAATATAATATATTAATTAATAGTGATACATGGAAAGGTCTGCATAAAAGAAAGACCCTGCACATATCAAATTGGTGGGTGTTAGAAGTCTGCAGTAGTAATATGTATCTTGTGTTTTGATACTTGTAAATTAAGAGATTTTAAAATCTTATATAAAATGATGGTACCTTGTACCTAATAATTTGTATTTAAGAGTTTTTTATCCATGTTTTATAATATAGTATAGATATAGATAATATCATAGTATTATAAGTATTTCACATGAGAGTAGTGATGGCCATCTCGGCCCGGCCCGACCAGTTAACCGAGCCCGAACCGCCTCAAAACCCAGCCCGGCTCGAGACCGGTTCACGACCCGGTTTTTGGCCCGGCTCGGCCCGATTCGTACTTTTCAAACAAAAAAAAGAGACGCTATGTTACCGTTTATATACGTTTTTTTGTATTTTTTATCCTCCCAAACCCTTATAAATATTTGTATTGTAAGTTTGTAACTTAAAATTATATATAAAACGTATTTTTAAAGTGTATTTTAGTGATTTATTATAAATAAAACGTATTTTTAAAGTGTATTTTATTGATCCATTATATAAAGAAATTATTTTAAAAAAATACGAGAAAATCATCGGCCCGATCACGGCCCGGCCCGGTTTGTATATAACCGGTGTATTCCCACCTTAAACGGGCCGAACATTTTTAGGTGAAGCCCGGCCCGAAGCCCGTTGGACCCGGTTTTTGCTTTCACTGTTGAGCCCCGAAGCCCGTTTTGGCCCGAGCCCGATTTTTTGTCATCACTACATGAGAGTATGATGCTAAAATAAAAATGCCACGTGTGTCTTAACATGGTAATGTTTTTTGTTTTGGATTATTCCATAACACACTACAATATTTTTTCTATTAGTACATGTAATTTCTTTTTCGCTAGGTTTTCGGATCAGCTTATATACATCGATTAATTCTTCAGTTGATTATGAATGACCTAAAGTTATGACAAGTAAACTTTGATAGTCACAAGTGCACTGACAACGTCTGGATTCGGCTATTGTAACATTTTGTAATATTTTTAGGAGAATTATATTACTCTCTCTTCACCAAAATAAGTGTCTGGTTTAAAAAAATAGATAATTGAATTCTGAAATATATCCTTAATTAATGCACTAATATTTTAGAGTTGTGAAAATATAGAAATTAAATAAGGGTAAAGTTTTCATTTGATTAACTAACAAATGTAATAATTAATAATATTTAAAATTGTTTGTTATTTTAATAGTGAACATTTATTTCGAGACAGATGGAGTATTTGGTATTTTAACTCTGATGTAACTAATATATATGATTTATACAAAATAGCAAAGTTTAAGTATTTCAACCGACAAATATTATTATTATTTTTTAATTGAATAATATATGTATTAAATCTTTTGAATTAAGTTAACCCAACATAATAATTCAATAAAAAGTAAGATGTTTATCTTCTTTACTAATATTTCTTTTTTAAAGGTATTGAAACTTTAAATGGTAAAGAGGAAATAATTAGGTTTTATTATATCAATAATAATAATTTTAAAAAAAAGTCATATTTATCTCTAAAGTTTGTTAGGGAAACGTCCACGTATATATCTTTCAAAACCTTATATTCAAGTGAGATATATGATATATGCTTGATTTTCGACTTAGGGGGTGTTTGGGATTGCTTATTTAAAACAACTTATGCTTATTTGCAAAAGTGTTTATTAACTTATGGTTATTTGTAAAGTGCTTATTAACTTATAGAAGGAAGAGACAAATATGTAATTTGGTTAAATAAGTTAATAAAGAGTTTCAAATAAGTCAGTTGAGAATGACTTATCAAAAACTGCTTATTAGAGGAGTGGATAAGTCATAAGCAGTTTCTAATCCAAACACTCAAAACAGCTTATTTGTTGTTTGAAAACGCAATAAGTTAATAAGCACCTCAAATAATCAATCCCAAACACCCCCTTAGCTTATTATATATTTACGTTTATTGTTTGCAATTTCTTTTGGTTTTCATCTCTCCCCTAACAGTCGTTAAGTGCCTCCTGCTTGCCTCTCATGTGATGGCATTTTTTATCATTCTATATATAAAAAAAAACGTGACGTGACATTTTTTGGAAAAATTACGCTGCTAAATGCCCTATTCCTCAACAATCAGCATCGAGGTGGAAAATCAAAACCCTAACAAGCTTTACCATGAAGTTGCGTCTTCAGCTAAATCATCGTCCCTCTTTGTGTGAATCCTCCATCTCTTCCTCAACGCTCTCCTCCTTCGTCTGTTTAGTCCACCTTTAAGTAACTTGTTATGATCGTGTTATAGCACGTTATGGTGTTAAGGATTGGCTTCCCTGCCACGTTAACCTTTGTGGCTCCACTCTAAGGCTCGGTTTGTATTATAACGCGTTAAGACACATTACGCCGAGCTATGGCACGTCACAACGCGTTATTTTGTAAGATGCGAGGTTTTTTAGTATATAACTTGAGAAATAAATGATAATTATGTACGAGATGCATGACTTAAATAAACATAAAAACGAAACTTAAAAGTTAAAACCCTAAATAGGTAAAATACTTAGGGGTTGTTTGGTTGGTTTTCCATTAAATTCTGTATGGATAAAGTTGTTTGTGTGGATTAATCTGTCTGTATAGATTTAGAAGGTTTTTATTTGAGAGAGTTTTTTCATAGATAATGAACGTGTTTTTTAATGGGAGAGACTGGTTTGGAAAAAACTTGGCTTTCTGCATAAAGCTCCCCCTTAAAATCTTACTGAATAAGTCACTTTCTATATCATTAAGTCACTACCAAACAGTCATATATAGCTGATTGAATAAGTTGTGAGTCTCATTGAGCTGCTAACAAACAAACCCTTACTCTCATTCCATCTACACAAATAGTCAAACTCTCAAGCACAAATTATTTGAAAATTGAAGAAAATAATAAGTAGAGATTCACAAGATTTAATCCCGATTTTGAACTTTTGATATCAATTTTTGTAAGCCCGATATATTTGGTATTAACGGTTGTTCTTTATTTTTTTCATTTCGTTACTTTATATGAATTTAATTTGTTCTATATTATTATTCAGAATACTAACACACACAAATGTGTGTGTATATATATAAAGGGGTGTTCAAATGCAACCCTTTTTAATGGTGCAACCCCATGCAACTCACCTATCTACCACTAATTTTGTTTTCACTTTTTAATTAAAAAATGTGAAAATAAAATGAGTAGTAGATAGGTGGGTTGCACCATTAAAAATGTTGCATAATAACTCACTCCTATATAAATATAGGGGTGAGTTATTATGCAACCCTTGCAACCCCTTTATCCACCACATATTTTACTTTTAGTTTTTTTCTTTTTTTTAAATTACATAATTTATGTGGTGGATAAAGGGGTTGCATGGGGTTACACATGTATAGGGTTTGCATTTGAACGTTCCTCTATAAATATATATGTTTGTGTGTGTGTCGTTTTAGGAGTTAGGGCACACCTTAATGCCCATAATCATACAATGTCACATCATATAAAACTTTGATTATTTAACAGCAAAAAAAATATCGTTTGAAATAAATTTGTATCTAAAATATATTGTTATTATGTAATTTAACGGTTTAAAATAACTTGAAAATAATCACAAATATTAAATAATTTATATGTAAAAATTTAATTAAAAATATTTTAAAATAATTAATCAATGAGAAGTCGATCAGGGTATATATTATATTCATACATTGGCAAGTAGTAGGGTCATTAACGTCATTTCAAGCTTTCCTGCCCGGTAAGCAAAGGCACTGTTTCAAACATGTTGTGACGTGGCTTGCTACAATAATTTTGATGGGTCCCATCTAGTTTTTGTTTTTTTAATACATTTAAAATAATAAAAGTAAATCACAAAAATCATCCATGCGGTTTGTGGAAATCCTAGTTTTCGTACTTCGACTTCAATAAGCATATCAATAGTTTTGTGGTTTGCATTTTGTTACAGTTCTAACGAATGTTGAGAGCTTTCGTTAGAGCATCTCCAACAGTTATGCTAAACCATAAGCTAAAATAGAAAAAAGAAGAGAGAGAAGATAAAAATCTCTAAATTTGAAGAAATCTCTAAGGGTGCGTTTGGTTTGCGGGAATGGATTGAATTTCAAGTAAAGATTTGGATTTGGAGGGATTTGGATTTGGGGGGATTTGAAATCCCATCTCATTGCAAAGGATTTTCAAATCTATCAACTTAAGGATTTTAAAGAGGTCAAAGGATTTCAAATCCAGTCAACAAATTCCTTTCCTCCAAACCAAATAAAGAATTGGAATGGATTTGAAATCCAAATCCCTCCAAATCCATTCCAATCCCGCAAACCAAACGGACCCTAAAACTCTATTTCTAAGAGAGATAAATAATATTTAAGGGGCGTTTGGTTCATTTTTAGGAATATGAATGAAAATGAAAATGGGAATGAAGTAGAATGAGAATAGGAATGAGCATTGCATTGATGCTGTTTGGTTAAACCAATATAATCAATAAAAAATTATTTTATATAATATTTTTTTTAATACAAATATATGTCGTCCAACACGAAAATAAAAAAATATGTTTCATTAATCATCGAGAGATGAAGGGCGTATAAGAAAATGTGATTGAGCGGGAATAAGATTTTCATTCCCCCAATTTGGTCAGGAATGAAAATTAATGGGTTTGGAGTAATGGCCTCATTATATTATGTCAAACCAAACAACATTTTTCATTCTCATTCACATTCCAAAACCCTGGATACCTCCAACCAAACACCCCATTAATTCTTCCACCAATAGAAGAAATTGAAGGTGTCTGTTTAGGAGAGAGAAATAATATTATATTAAATGTGTTGAATATTTTAATAATATAATTGATGATAGAATTGCTAAAATAGAGTAGCCGTTGGAGTTGAATGTTTTAAAAATCGGTTTTTTGGTTGACCCGGTGTGGTGACCGGGTCACGGTTCAACCGGTCCAACCGGGTGGTTGACCCGGTTTCAAAATTTTTACGTATTTTTCATTTTCTTGCATATATATATATACATAGGGTGCGTTTCTTTTGCAAACCAAACAATTTGTACAAACTATGCAAACCACTATATTAGGAAACAATAGATATATTTATGGATAATGATTATGATTCATTAATAATGATTGTGATATATATGGAAAATGTTAAGTTTATTCATTATAATCATGATTTTAAATTAGGAAATGTTAAGTTTATTCATTATAATCATGATTTTAAATTAGGAAATGTTAAGTTTATTCATTATAATCATGATTTTAAATTAGGAAACATAATAAAATCATATATTCATTAGACTTGATGAACGGCTAAGATTGGTTTGCATAGTTTGTACAAATTGTTTGGTTTGCAAAAGAAACGCACCCTATATATATATATATATATATATATATATATATATAAACGAGAAGCTAAACATTTTGCGAGAAAGCGATAAATGTAGGCGATAAGTGTTTAATCATATATGATTAAACACATGTTATATTGTCAATACATAAACGTTTAATTATACATGATTAAACACACTTACAAGCCGTGTAATCATATATGATTAAACACTTCTCGTCTTCTCGCAAAATGTTTAACTTCTCGCATGATCCTCCCTCTATATATGTATATATATAAAACCAAGAATTTGATGTCCACAAGTTAAAACATTAAAAATACACATAACAAAAAGTTTACATCAATCCAAAAACATTAAAAAAAAAACACATAACAACAAGTTTTATATCAATCCAAAAACATTAAAAAAACACATAACAACAAGTTTTATATCAATCAAAAAACATAAAAAAACACAAATATAAAAAAAATATTTTTTTAACCGGGTCAACCCGGGTTTTTGCCGGTTCAATCATACCGGTTCAACCGGTTTTCTCAAAAACCCGACGGTTCGATCCGGTTCATAAATCCCCAAAAACCCGGTGATAGTTGACCCGGTCTCTCGACCGGTTCCCGGTTCAACCGGTTAAACCGTCCGGGTCGACCCGGGGTTTGAAACATTGATTTTAACTTTTTATACTTTATTTTAGAAAATTATAGCATAGTTGTTGAAGATTTGTCAATTTGTCTTTTTAGTATAACTTTTTATACTATATTTGAGTAGTGTGATATGCCTTTTGCATAAGAAGCATTTAAGTCAATTTATCTTTTTAGTAATTTAAAAAAAAAGTAAAGTGTGAGACCTTAATACATTTAGCCAATAAGTTAAAGTATTTAAAGAATGAAAAAAAAAATACCTAAATTGCCCGCCCCCACGTGACACCCCTCTATCTTCACTCCCCCCTATACGTTGATCCCGACGAACTCTTTTCAAAACTGCCAATAAATCTCTCCCCTCTCTTAAATATGCACCAACTTGAAATGATATGAGGGCAAAATAAGGTAACAAACTATGGGAAAATAAGGAAACAAACTATGTTCCGAGAGCAAGGTTATGTTAAGTCTGAAACCACATTTTGGTTATCTCAGTCAAATGTTTTGCACTTTGCACATAGTGGTGGATAGAGGTGGTGTGATGCAGGGGGTGGATGGACGTAGTCGGTGGCCGAAGAAGAAAAAACTCGCTAAAGATGGAGTCATTGAGGCCCAATTCGTTTGGGGTGCCGGAGAAGAAGCATTCGTTGGGGATGAAGATGCTGGAGATTTAGATGGATGTGTGTGAGTGGGGTGATTTTAGGAGTTATCTAATTTAGCTTATACATATGCAATATATACTTGTACACTAACCATAATTAATCAAACAGATCATGTAAAATGATCGAAATACTCCTCAAGTGATTAGCACGTTAGAACATTTAACAACAACGTCTAACATACGTTAGGGTCAGGGACAAACTACAACGAAATGCAAACCACATTATCACGAGTGTAATTATTGAAGTCGAAGGACGAAATCCAGAGTTCCCTAAACCATATGGACAACTTTTGTAATGTACTCTTTTGATCAAATCAATAATTTGAAAATGTGAAAAATAGTGTATAATTTCTGACATGTGTTCATAAGAAGACATTAATTGACAATCAGATAGGGGTTCATTTAACTAACCCATAAAATATCAGCTTTACTTTTTAATAAACATCATCAGTTATGCAAAACTTATTGTATACGAAAATAGACCAGACATGGACGTTTTAATGTTACATCACTGATATTTTTTGTTACATAATATGTTTGTATGGAAAAAGATTTTTGTTGGTTGATATAAAGCCAAAATAAGATACACAAACATTTATTTCATAATTGTTTTACAAAATGTATATAGAGTATATCATGTTCAAAAGTAGTATATGTAATAATTTCATACAAATGGCTTAATCATTTGAGAACTCCAAAATTTGTGAGATTCGTGAGAACATCTATCTTAAGGTTTTGTTTCACATGGTTTTTAGTATTTAATGTATTGATTAACATATATTTGTTTCACAATGTGTTTGTTTCATATACTCGGTTCACAATGCGAAACTATTTTAAGTGTATTTTTTGTTTCACAAACACGCAAAAAAGGTTCACTCTGTGAACCGAGTACATATGGAAGTAATACATCGTAAAACAAATATATGTTAATCACTACTTTAAGTTTTAGCTACAAATGGAAAAAAAATCATATAAATTAACACATGATGCACTGGTTCTCAAATATTTCATGATTTAGAGAGTTCTCAAGAGAAGGTCCCCATTTTCTACAATATATCTTTTTTAACAACTACTTACCGGAATATGTTTGAAACAATCTTCATGAAATAAGTCTGTTTTTTAGACATTTTTCTAAAAGGTATGTTCGAGTTTCTTATAACCAAATTTATATGCATATAAAATAGGTCACAACAACCAAGAAAACAATGGATAGATCAAACATAGAGGAAATTCACTAATTTGGTTGATTGTAGATGCCTTTGATGTAGAAATTAAATAGGTAAAAACATAAATTGCAGTGTCCTTTAACAGAAATATGTCCCTTCTCACGATGTAGTTCACGGGTTCTATCTTAATAATTAAACTTTCAATTTAAGTCTTACACGAAACACAACTCTCTCAAATTGAGTTAGTATTTTAATGGGAGTACTAAATAGGAAGAAACATGGAAAATCTAGAGGGGAAAATTGATGAATAAACTAGGGAAAATCTTAACATATATACATTTCTACTCAATCAACTGCCAAATTAACTTATTTTCACGGTTGCTAGTAATAAAGATGCACAAGAAAGCTCAAGCTCAAAGCCCGGCCTAAGTATGGCTCTGGCAGGAACCCGATCTAAAAAAAACTCAGGCCAAATGACCTCGAAGCCCGGTCCAGGGCAAGCCTCGAGGCCTGGATTTTAGGGGCTGACTTGGCCTGAAAAAGCTCAATTGTGCCCTATTTCCAACCCCAAAGCCCGACCCGTGCCTTTCGTTTCGCTCAATGAAATACGCTTGGAAGGTCGTGATTCGATCTTTAACTATATATTATACGGAGCCTAAACCATTCATGACTTCTCATGCTTATTAGGCCTTGACCTATTTTGTCAAACAAATAATAACTATATATATAAACTCAATCTTGTATCACTTTCATTCGAATGCGCTCTAATCTTCTACTATTGTGAAAGAAAGAAAAAAATCTTAATCTTCCCAAAACAATTCTCTCTAAAAACCTTATGAGGACATGGATCATGAAGTGTTACAATCATGTTATTGTTCAAAGATCATCCGATAAAAAAATATGCATGATTGTAACTATACAATGTATTAAAAATGTTTGTGGAATGTGATGAACAAGTCATCTTCATAATGTAACAAAAATGTTGAGGCAAGATTCTGTAACACTTGTAAATCTTTGCTTTCATATCATGGATGTGTGTGTAATCGAGGTATGTAAGTCCTCTCCCAGCTGCATACATTACTCTCTAATATGTGGAAAGTCTCCAAGTTTAAGTGTTGAAGTTTTAGGAGTTGGAAACAACTCCAGGGGCTTACGTGGGTTGCTCCGCGCCCTCGGAACTCACTGGAGTCCGTAGGCTAAAGGCACGCGCGGCTTACCCCGCGACTTCGTAGCCGCAGCCCAAGCCGCGGGAAGGGACCTGCAGGCCAAATACGGGATTTTTCCCCCTTTTCTCATTGTTTGCTTTTGGAGACTCTTGAGGACGATTTTTATAAGAGCCAAAGGTAGGGTTTCCTTTTCCCCTCATTGATTGCTACTAAATGCAAGGTCCTTATGCATTTATTGTATTGATTTAGGTTGGTGGTTGTATTTAAGAAGGGGTGTTTCAAGTCCAAGTGTCATCTATCCCTTTCTCTTTCAAGAATCATCTAGGGTTTTGTATAACCCTTACAAAGTGAGTTTTCTACCATGATTCTCATATATATGCTAGAAGTAATTGATTATAACTTGTGTTTATGTTTTCTAACCATCTGATGGGTGTTGTTGCATTTTGACCTAAAAATAAGTTTTGGGAATGTAAGGATTTTAAACCCTAAGTAAAGATGTTGGTAAATATAGTTTTCAGCTAAGACTTATGTCATCTTATATTTTCTACTTATGAGAATACCAACCCTCTCTTCATGGGAATTTGGTGAACCCTAGAAGAGAGTTAGGGTTTGGGGAAGATACAAGTATTGGATTTAGTATTTACAATCTTGATTTAATGAGGAAAATAGATATGGTATTTTGGTTGTGAAGTTTTGTGGTTTAAGCCTACTCTATGTTGGGAGTCAAGTTTTATATGTTGGCAACCTTGTACATTCAATCTTCTTACATACATGATATATATGAGCATTTCATATGCTAGTATGTTTTGGTATTTGGTCTTAGTGCAATGGATCCATAGGCACGGTGTTCCTATGTCCCCGTTTTGGGCATTTGGTTCACCACTTGGCACGAAATAGGCATCGGGTCACCATGATAAGTAAGGTGTGGACCTATACGGTCGGGCAGCGTCTCATGGACAGTAAAGTATAATTCCCTTGTGCTAGAGTTCCCTGTTTTGGAACTTTCAAGAATAGACCTAGAGGGGTTGAATTGATGTTTTCAAGCAATAAACTTAGAGGAGTTGAGCTCATTGTGTGATTAGTGTTATTTGTACCATATTTTAATCAGTAATGGTTTATATGACTTATTGATTTTAGCTCACGTTTATCTCCTCCGTGTGACTCCAAATGGGTTTAGTACTCTTATTCTTATTCGATTTATTCTCACTAGGCTTTAACCTAACACTTGTTCTTTGTTGTCATGTTTGACAGGCTATCATAGCGGTGGGGCACGCCGGGACTGAGGGAACGACCTTGGGGTCGTGAGTGGTCTTTTTGAGGATACATAGTGACCAACATACAAGGATTTTTGGAGTTACACATTTTGGAAGGATAGCGACATCCGACCATAATCTAGTTAACCAACTGTTAGATTAGTAGGTTGTCGTACTATGCTTCAATTATTGGGTTGTAAATGTCTTACTATATTCCCGTTATGGGACGATACACTTGGGTTTCCTATTGTTTTACCATACTTCACAGGGTTAAATTATTCCCTATTTTTGGGTGATGGGTTTTCTCTACTTTCAAACGTTATATTGCCGAATTTTTAAGTTTTATTTCCGTCTAAAATTTAGAGTGTTACATATTCTCTACTATAGGATTTATTTTGTATTGGAGGAAACTTACGAGCAATTTTCATATTCATCATATCCACATAACATATAAAAAAATGTTAAAGATGGATAGATCCGCTATAATAGGAGCAAAATGAAAGATGGTTAATCGATTGTATTTTAACAAAATATGACTGAATGGAATACAACTCCATGGGATATATGACGAAACGAGGAACCATCAACTTATGGAATTTATCGAATCTGACGAAGTTAAGTTTTTTTCATTTTGCAAACCAAACATGCCAACGAAACTATGCCAATAAAATATGGCATTCCGACAAACCAAAAGACACCCTTAGTTTATCTGAACAATATGTTAACCATCTGACTACTATGACGGGTTTTTTCCTCTTAAAAAAAATAATAGATTAATTTCTTGTTCATCATTTATTTCGTTTTATGATTTTTATGACTCTTTCATGATCATCAACTTGGTTTAGTTCAAAATCAATGTTAAAATTTTTTGATAAATCAAAATGTTAAATAATCTAAACTCATTTTTCTTGATAACGTATGTTGAATCAGTCAATGAAGTAGTTATTATTGGAACTACTATATATATAATTTCTAATTAATCAACTGCCAAATTAACTAATTTTCACGGTTTGCTAGTAAGATGCACAAGAAAGTTCAAGCCCGAAGCCTGACCCAAGTTTGTCCCAAATCCGACCTAAAAAAACTCAGGCCTAGTGAACCCGAAGCCGGTCAAAGAAAATCTCAAAGCCTAATCAGGTCAAAATTTTGTGGGCAGGTGTTGCGACATTTCGTGTTTACACCTTTTTTTTAAAATGCAAATAAATAGATTTCGACGCAAGTATACATCTCAATCTACTACCGGTTTGTAACAAATAATAGTGGTACAAAGTACCGAATATCGATCCCACAGGGAAGCGTGGAAAAGTTCTCCTTGAAAGTCGGATATGTAAAAGCGAGTCTCAGATGACGAATTCGAAAACAATATTTTGATTGGGGGTTTTGAGTAACACTACTGAGAAATTTAATTTTAAAAAGAAGCGCAGGGTATAAAGATCCGTTGGGACGAATTTAATAATTAAATAAAAGATAAGATCGCATTCCATTTTTATCTCAGATTCGATATTTTATGTAACTTAAAGAAGCCGTCGTACAACGAACCAGTTGTCAGTTGATCAGTTGTATTTCGACATAAAATATAACTCTGATTTAAATAACTTTGGACAATCATGCGATACGATACACCTTTTGTCCTCTTATCTGCATTGGTCCCAACTTTACTATATACCCCGAACTGAGATGGTTAGCCCATTATCATTTTAAATTCTAATTTTAAAGATTCTAAAAGCAATTAAAGAAATGAGAAAATACGTTAATTGTAAACTATTACTTTTACTTAAAAGAAATCTTAACGACGTACACACGTAACTAAAGTATTTAGACGAACTAGAAAAGTTAAATTACTTAAATTAAAAGACTTCCGAATTAAGAACATAAAATAGAATGCAGAAATTAAGTTACGAAAGGCAAAAGAAAAAATTTAAATTGCAGAAAGTAAAATTCTAAATTGAACGATAGTAAAGTAAAAATGCAGGAATTGATTTGCGTTAAATAAATGACAATAAAGTAAAGCAGGAATTATAAAAGTAAAAATCAACGACGTAAAGAGAGAATTGCATGGAAAATCTTGTTTTAATTTTAGATTTAGTGTTTAATTTACTTTGAGAGTCCTTGACAATTGTTAACGTAATTATCGTAATATGCGGGAAGGTTTTTATAAATTTTGGAAACACGAAACAATTTTAATACTACAACAAACCGTGAACCAAACGAGATTGGGAATCCGAAATGATTTATCGGACTTCCGGTTTGTAATAGAACTAAAATTGTAAGTAGAAACCAAATAAAAACCAAACCAATTGAACCGGACGAGGTGAGTAGAAATTTTGAGAATGTAACGAGGGGTTAAGGTACTAACACTTGAAATAGGAATATTTTGATGTATTAACTTGTACCCAAAAAAAAAAAAGTTTGAATGGTGAGCTAGAGTACCATCAATCTAACAATGAACTCTCGGCTCACAATATCAAACCTCCCAAATACAACAGTGAGTATTCCTACCAAAGTCTACCATGATGAAACCAAAAAGATGAGATGCTTCTACTGATACCATGCATGCCTCTTTATAGGCTAAAAACTACCAAAAGGCCAAAGGCTTTTTAAAACTATGATATGGGCTCATCCAAGCTTTACAAAAATCTCGGCCCACAAGTGTGTTTAAAAGATCCTTTAAATTTAACCCATAATTTGTATCTCTAAGACAATTATTTTCGGCCCATCATCTTTAAAAGTCGGTTTATTATCGATACATACGTCGACCCAGAAATAGAAGTCCATGTTTCTTTTCCGCATCATGAATGAATTTGGACTTCTCACGACCTCGTTCTGAACCTAAAACATATAATTATAAAGAAATAAGATTTTTGTCGTAATTTTCTCATAAAATAGATTTATTAGACCGAAAGCGGAAAATATAAAACTAAACGACAAAACGGTAAAAATAAACTAAAAGACGCAATGGGAAAAAGAAAAGTAGTTCAAAATTGTCAAAAAGAGGACTAAAAATAGGGTAAATAAATTTACCCTATCAGCAGGCCCGACCTTAAATAGTTAAATTGTGCCATTTTTCCAACCCTAAACCCGACCTATACCTTTCGTTCCGCTCAATGAAACGTGCTTGGAAGGCCGTGCCCAAACTTGAAAAAACGTAGGCCATTTGCATCCCTAAATAGTAATATCTAAAATAAAGAAAAAAGAGCCCCAAGGCCTAAGATCCGATCTTTAACTATATATTATACGAAGCCCAAACCATTAAGGACTTCTCATAATTATTGGGCCTTGACCTATTTTGTCAAACAAATAATGATTTTATATATAAACTTAATCATATTTCACTTTCATTCGAAATGTTCTACCAGTGGGAAAGAAATAAAAAAAACTTAATCTTCCCAAAATAGTCCTCTCTAAAAATCTTCCAACGAAGAGGACATGGATCATGATGTGTTCAAAGATCATCCGATAAAAAAATATGCATGATTTATCCTATACAGTTTATTAAAAATGTTTGTGAAATGTGAAAAACAAGTCAGCTCCATAATGTAACAAAAACGTTAAGGCAAGATTCTCTGTTATAGGATTTATTTTGTATTGGGGGAAACTTACGAGCAATTTACATATTCAACATATCCACAAGACATATAAAAAATGTTAAAGATGGATATATCTGTGAAGTAGGAGCAAAATGAAAGATGGGTTAATCGACTATGGTTTATGAGGGTAATTTTTTCTTTTAACAAAATACGACTGAGTGGAATACAACTCCATGGGATATATGACGAAACGAGGAACCATCAACCTGTCGAGTTTGTTGAAACTGGCGAAAGTGAGTTTCTTTTATCTTGCAAACCAAACAGGCCGACGAAACTATGCCCATAAAATACGACATTCCAATTTTTAATATTCCGACAAACCAAGCACACGCTTAGTTTATTTGAACAATATGTTAACCATTCGACTAATATGACGGTTTTTTCCTCTTAAAAAGTTCATAGATTAATTTCTTGTTCATCATTTATTTTTGTTTTATGATTTTGATGACTCTTTCATGATCATCAACTTGGTTTAGTTCAAAATCAATGTTACAACATTTCGGTAAATCAAAATGTTAAATAATCTAAACTCATTTTCTTGATAACAAATATTAAATCAATCAATGAAGTAGCTATTATCGGGACTATTATACAAATCAAAACCAGATGAGCTCAACACATCCCACTAAGACGTGGGGTCTGAGAAATGTTTGATATATCTCATAGAGTAAAGTGGTTTTCGTAAAGGACCTTACTTGCACAAAGTGTTTGCGGACAAGAGTTACTTCAAAAGGTTGCATCAAATCGGAAAAAAAGGAGCAGTGAGAGAGAAATAAACAAAGAAACATAGACATATACAAAAGAAACATAACGTGAAAGACAACAAGCCTACTCCTATTCTACCATTCTCCCACTGCTTAGCATAGTTACATCCTACAGGTCACCCCCTAGTCTGCTTTCCCAATATTGTGTCTCCACGAACTCTTATAGGCCATGTAATCGAAAATGCCTAAGGCTTTCATGTCTATCCTTAATTTTCACCCTTTCCTTCTCATTCTGCTCCTTCTCGCCCCCTCGACAGTGACAATTTCTACTTTCCTCATCGGAGATGTTAAGCGTCTATTGCGAATGTGTTCAAACCACCACAATCGTCCATCCCTCAATTTATACACGATAAACAACTCTTAACTCCACTCATAAGACGTTTATTCAGAATCTTATCAAATATGCTCCAATCATATGTCCATATTAGCATTCTCATTTATGCAACTTCCAACTTCCTTTTACGGGCATTCCTTGACGCCCAACACTCTAACTCATACAACATAGTTGGTCTAATGGCTATCATCCAATTTTCTTTTTAGTCTTCACACGACCTTTTTGTTAAACAACATCACGTTGACAACCCTCAACTCCAATCTTCCGCCATTCCACTCTTGACTTATAATCCCTCTTCAAGATATTATTCTCTAAAATTGCGTCAAACATATGCGGTCTTAGACCGGCTAATAATCGGTCCCCGTGTTTCCAATGATGCCTTCCACTACTCCAACCTCTCATTTTCATTGACGCCCTCCATTCCTCCAACCTCTCGTTTCCAATTATACCCTCCATTGTTCCAACCTCCAAGAATTATTATATAGGTAAGGCATAAAGTGTGTAAAAACACACACACACACATATAAATATATATATATATATATATATAGAGAGAGAGAGAGATGAATGATCATGCAAAAAGTTAAACATTTTAACAGAACACTAAAAATTTCAACATCATATATGATTACACGTATGATACACAAGCTTAATCATTTATGATTAAGCTTATGTTTTGTTGACAATCACATAAAAGCTTAATTATATATGATTAAACAAAACAAAAAAAAGTATAATCATATATGTTATTGATAGGTATCTCGAACACATCTTTCAACAATCAAAGATACCCTTTTGAGTCTCTTGACTTTTGGTCACTTTTCACAATCTCATTCATACACACAACCGCAAGACCGCAACCTCTCCCCCTCACCCCCTCTAATTTCATCTCCCCTTTTCTCCAAAATCCGACCCAAAACCCTTCCCCTCATTCCCCCCCCCCCCCCCCCTCTCTTTCTCGACAAAAATCGCATCTTTTACATTCCTTTCAAAAAACCCAATTCAGAGAGAACCTAAACAAGAGAACCTAAACAATGGCAGAAAACGGTGATGGTGGTGGTTCTTTATCCGACGAACAAAGATGTAAACGGAGCGACGGCAAGAAATGGCGGTGCCGGCGGGCGGTGATGGAAGGCCGTACCCTTTGCGAAGCCCATTTTCTTCAAGGTCGTCACCGTCAACACAAAGAACCCGTTCCCGATGACCTAAAACTCGAGCGTCAAAAACGAACAACACAAAAAACCAAACAAAACCCTACTGAAATTAGGGCAAATGGGAATAATCTGTGTTGTTCGAATTCGCCTCGAAAAAGGGGTAAAAAGAACCCAATTGAAGAAGAAAAAAAGAACCCAAGTGAGAATCTTGAAATAATTCAAAAAGGGGTTTTTTCAGGTGCTTCTTCAAATCAAGAAAGAAAAAGGGGGAAAAGAGGTGGAAAAGAGATGAAATCATGTGTGGATATCTCTGAGGATCTTGATGATGCTTTGAAAAAGATGAAATTGAAGAAAGGGGATATGCAATTGGAGTTAATTAGAGGGTATTTGAATAGACAAATTGAGAAGAAGAAAAAAGGGAAAGAAGATATTGTTAAGGAATTGAAGTATGGAAGATTGGAGATTTCACAATCTTCACCATCAACACCACCACCACCACCACCTATTACAGGAGTTAATAATGGTGGTCTTTTGAATGTTAAAGTTGGGATTCCTGTATCTAATTCTGTGCCCACGAGGTTTTTCAGGTCGAAAAACATCGATCGGCTTCCGGTTGCTACAATGCAGGTTGTTTTTTTGTTGGTTAATTCATTTGGGTTTATTTACATTTGTTGTAATTTTGTGTATTGGTTGTTTGTGTTTCGTGTTTTCGGGTTTTTACTTGGTTTTTATGTTCAAGTTGTTACAATGCAGGTTGTTTTTCATTGCTTAATTCATTTAGTCCCATCTAAATTGTTATAATTTTATTTTGCTTATGTATGTATCATGTTTTCGGCTTTTCACTTGGTTTTTATGATTTTATGTCCAAATTGTTACAATGCTTGTTGTTTTCAGCGAAAACCTCAAAAAAATGAAAAACTAAGGAACACTCGGACAACCCTTCATCTCTGGACGGTATGCACTTGTGCATACAAGTAAATTAAGTTGTTTTTTGGTTTTTATACACTTGTGCATTATGCATTTGTGCATGTTACAAATTACTTCTATCCACAAGTGTATACCATCCAAATGAAGGGCTATCAGGGTGTTCCTCAATTTTCCGTTTTTTTGAGGTTTTCCCTTGAACCTGACCCTATAATTGTATATATATATGTAATGTTTTGTGTAATATGTTAGAATATTTGCTTCTTTATAAGTTATAATCCGAATTCCATGTATTCCATTTTGTTTTCAGAGCTTTAATGTTCTTCCTTGAGTTTAGCTTTTGCCCAATTTGTTATCTTTGTTTTCTTGAATCTAATTTGTTATTAGTTCCTTTTGAATCGTTCTATGTAGATTTTACCGAGTATAAAAGCTAATGTAAAAGCCACAACAAAGAAGTGCCATTGGTGTCGAATGGGTAGCTATCGTGTTCTTGTCAAGTGTTTGACTTGCAAAAAGCAATTCTTTTGTGAAGATTGTATTCGTGAAAGGTTTGTTTTATTCTCTCATCATTCATAATGCTTATTATCATGCGTTTGTTTAATAATATATCATGATTTTAGCTCTCAGAAGAGCAATGTGTGCTAAGTACTCTTTATAAGTTAAATTTATTAACTTGTATTTGATATGAATATTATAATCTGACTACACATGTTTCATTAAAATACCGAACCAAACGACACCAGTGAATCCCACACGGTGTAGAACCTCACACACGCAGTAGGGTCAGGGGAGGGTAGGATGTATGCAAACCGTACCCAATCCCGCATTAGTTATGGTTTTTGATTTTTGGATCCCCTTATAAGTTATAAGCTATGGGCCAAGCATGCTTGATTGTATAATATCGTATCTTTCAAATTTCATATGGTCGCGAATATTGTATCTGAGGTGGGTTCATATGAGAACAACATCTATTTAAGAAAACACAAGAATTACCTAGTACATACAAAATCATATATGATTCACGTACAAAATCATATATGGTTCATGCGACTTGCCTGCATCTGTTTTTTTGGGTTAATGTAAAATCACATATGATTTTGTACATGATTTGCTGTTTTCTTGTTTCCTTAAATAGTTGGCGTTCTCGTTTGAACCTTCCTCTATTTTATCTTATCCCACTTCAATTGTGATTTTGGATTTGGAATCCCTTTGTATGCCCTTGCTATTGGGGAATACAAATCACTTGGTGGACTGGGCGGGGGTATAGTATCCCCTCCCTGTCCACCAATCAACCCCTGACACATCATTACTTTACTGAAGAAAGAGAACAAAAAGATGGATTAAATAAAATAATGATGTGTCAAGGTTTGATTGGTGGGCCAGAGAGGAGACATGGAGTTCAGGGACAAGTGTTTGCATTCTCTTATATCACCAATATTTGCTTACAAATTTTGTTCTTGATAAAAAGCTTAGTTCTTGTGATTGTCAATGTTATAAGCATTTTAAAATCATCTTTAACCACATTTTTTTTGTGAGCATCCCTTTCAAGATCGTAACTTTTTCTTCAATGGTGCTTTACGATGTTTAAATAAAATAAGGACATTAAATCGAATTTGGTTGTTTAAATGGATTTAGGTATCTTGATAAGGCGGACATCAAGAAACAATGCCCTATTTGCCATGGAAGTTGCAGCTGCAGAGTTTGTGTAAGAGGAAGATCTAAAGAAGTCAAAACTAAGGTTTGGGTCAACGGATGCCGATTTAATAAATAACCACATGGGGAAAAAGTTTTACTTTTTAGCCACCTCCAAACCTTTTCTCACAAAATAGCCAAGAAACCGCAAGTCAATGCTGCAAGGCACTTTTTTCCTGCGGGTTATGACATTTTTATGACGCACCCAGATGAAAAGTGGGACCCACTTCAAAAATAAGTCGGGACACCGCAAGGACATGCCGCAGAGAAAGTGTCTTGCGGCTTTGACTTGTAGTTTCTTGTAGGGGTGTAAACGAGCCGAGTCAAGTATCACGTTATTCGAGCTCGGCTCGATAAAATAATATCGAGCTCGATTGACTTTTTCAAAGTCGGGCTCGAGCTTGAATATTTTTTCAATGTTTGAGCTCGAGCTCGATGCTTGTTTATGAGCTCGAATTTGAGATCGATTAACTCGTTTATTTACTTAAGCTCAATAATTTTTATATGTTGATTATATAATTTATAAGAATATAAAAATGTTTGGCTCGAAAAAGTGTATGCCCGAATGGCTCGGCTCGGCTTGAATCAACTCGTGAAGTTTAATCGAGTTTTCGCATGAGTCGAGTCGAACATTGGTGTTATGGAGCTCGACTCGTTAAGTTAATCGAGCTTTAATTTGAGTTTGAGATCAACTCGAGCTCGGGTAGCTCGTTAAAAGCTTGACTCGTTTACACCTAGTTTCTTGGCTATTTTGTGGCTATAATATAATTTTTTTTTTCATGAGGGGTTATTTAAGACGATAACCCCCACTTTTTTGTCGTTTTTACATACTAATAATCACTCTACTTCCGTTCTATTTCAGGATCTCGTTGTTTATAACGGTGAAGAGAAGTTTGATAAAACGCAACAACTTCTTTACATGATCTATTTGCTCCTTCCTTTGCTTGAAGATATAAATCAAGAAAAGATCATCGAGCTAGAAATCGAAGCTAAAATCAAAGGTAGAAAGATCCTTTTTTTTTTGGTTCTTTTTTTGTACGGAAATGATTGAAAATGGGAATCAAATTAATGGTTTTTGATAACTTCAGGAAAAGATCGTAGCGAGGTAGAGATACAGGATGCTACAGGGTCTCAGAAGCAGCAATGTTGGTATGCTTTCGAACGTTTCTTTTCGAAAAACAAATGTAACGATTTTCTTTGTGGGTTGTTCCCAAATTACTCCCTCCGTAACAGAATAAGTGTTCACATTTCTAGTTTAGTTTGTGTCGAAATAAGTGTTTGTTTTTAAAAGTAAATGCCGACTGCGGACTTTCCAATTCCACCCTTAAGATGGTCTCTATTATTAAGGGTAACATTGTCATTTAGTTAATTAAAAAGTCTAATAATTACATCTTTCGAAAATTGTGTGTGCGACACGAGGGAGTATTTGCAACATTCATTTTGTGTGCACACACTCACACTTGTAGCTTGCATTCTTGTTTCTTTTTTGTTTTGTAAGCCGGGGATTTCACGGGAAAAGCCTCTCTACTAGTGGTGTTAACGAGTCGAGTCGAGTTGCAGGTTATTCAAGCTCGGCTTGAAAAAAATAGTAGTCGAGCTCGAATAACTTTCTCACACATCAAAATGCAACAAAGTTTGGTTTTAGTTTCTATTTTGTGTAACAATTTTTTTTCCTCAATTGATGTAATAAAGTTAAAATTTTCCTATTTTCTACCCATTTTGACCGATAACCCGCTATTCTTTTAACATTTAAAGATATGGGTACCCGTTTACAAAAGGGTTACGTTGAAGTGGATGATAAACTTGACATCCACGTCATCAAATGTTACAAGATCAACAGGTTACCGGTCAAAATGGGTGAAAATTAGGAAATTTTGAAACTTCTTTAAATTGATTAAGAAAAAAAAAATCTTTGGTACACTAAATAGGAACCGAGCCAAACTTCGTTGCATTTTGATGCATTTTTCCCTTTTAAAATATTTGATCAACTATTTGACCAACTGCAAAAAGTTGCGATAAATGCGGTTTGGAATCATTATTACACCTTCTTATCTCGTGCAGCAGTTTTTGCAAAGCTTGTATTGTGGATGTTCACCGAAGCTGCGGAAATTGCTCTTATATTCTCTGTTTATCTTGTTGTCGGGAGTTTCGTGATGGACACTTACATGGGGGTCTTAGAAATTTTAAATACACAAAGACGGATAAAAGGAAGTCTTTATGCACGATATTGCGGAATTGGAATACTAACGAAGACGGAAGCATACAATGCCCACCAAAGAATTTAGGCGGTTGTGGGGATGGCGTTCTTGGATTATTTTGTCATCCACCCGTTAATTGGAGTAAAGATCTCGAAGCGAGTGCGAAAGAAATCGTTTTCGCCTCCAAGATTACGCAATTTCTCGAGGTTGATTGTTCGGGTTGTGGACTGTGTGACGAACGGGACCAACGTGAGGGGAAAAACGAGGATGGAATCTTGATTAACAACAAAAGTTTGTATTTTTCGATTCGGGAGGATCTCGGGGACGAAAATCTTCAGCATTTCACGAAGCATTGGGTGAAAGGTCAACCGATTATCGTTCGAGATGTGATCGGGAGTGAATCGGAGTTGAGTTGGGATCCGATTTCGATGTTTTGTATGTATCTTGAACGGAGCGCGAAATCCCGAAACGACAAGGAAGTGAAATTGAGAAATTGCTCGGATTGGTGCGAGGTGCAAATTGGTCGGCAGCAGATTTTTATGGGCGGTAAAACGCACGCAAATGTGTGGCATGAGAAGTTGAAGTTCAAAGTGTGGCTATCTTCCGGATTCTTTCAAGAACACTTTCCGAGTCATTACGCTGCTGCGATACAGGCTTTACCTATTCAACAATACATTAATCCGTTAACGGGCATTCTGAATTTGGCAGCGAACATGCCGCCAGAAGGTCAAAATCCTGACTTGGGTCCTTTTGTTTATATCTCGTATGGTAGAACCGAAGATCTTATGCGCGCTGATTTCTTGACAAAGTTATGTTATCATGCATATGATATGGTACGTATCTAAATAACGCTCTAACGGAATTTCTGCGAACTTTTTTTCTTCGTATTTTAAGGGTACGTTTGGTACGTAGACGGAACTGGACGGACGAGAGCAAAGTAGGCGGGTGAAAGAATTCTTGAAGGTTTTAGGGTTTTAATTCGATATGGGTATTTTAGTAATATACCAATCTTGTCCCATCTTTTTGATTTTTAATCCATGTGCGTTGTAGACGGAACTTGACATGACTGGACATACGAGAGTCAATTAGGCGGGTGAAAGAATTCTTGAAGGATTTAGGGTTTTAATTCGACATGGGTAGTTTAGTAATTTACCAATCTTGTCCCGTCTTCCCGATTTTTGTTCTACGTATTTTGATTTGACATGGGTAGTTTAGTAATTTACCTATCTCGTCTTGTCCCACGTACCAAACACGCCCTAAGAGACCAAAAATGCATTCTTGATCTTTTTTTTTTTGTAACCTTTTCGCTTCAGGTTAATATTCTTGTGCATGCTACGGAGCTTCCGATCTCCGAGAAAAAGCTCAATAAAGTAAAGATCTTGTTGAACAAATACAGTTCACAAGATCAAAACGAGTCTTCGGAGAAGAATAAACCGAAGAACGAAACGAATCAACCATGTGGGAGATCATCGTTTAGTAGCGAAGTAACTCAACAATCGGAGTTGGAGGATAACACAAAAGAAGAACTCACTCAAATACCTAAAGATAACCCGTGTGCGTTCTCTGACGATTCGAGCATCGGCGAGTCGGATGACGAAGATTTAGATTTAGATTTGTGTCACGAAGAGTTCGGAAGTTCGAGTTGTAACGGAGGGAAACCCGTCGATACGTGTGGGGCCGAGTGGGATGTTTTCCGAAGACAAGATGTTCCGAAGCTTGTGGAGTATCTTAGCAAGTATTCTAACGAGCTTAACCAATCTTATAGCTCGCCCAAAAAGGTATTGTTTTTTAATTTTATTTTGGTGGTGTTTGTTTTTTAAGAGGTGCTGAAGTCTGAAGTCTTGTTTCACTTCTGATTGTAGGTCGTTCATCCGATTCTTGATGAGAATTTTTATTTAGATGCTTTTCATAAGAAGTATCTTAAGGATGAATTCGGTAAGTATTATAGCGAAGTTTTCTTTTTTTAAGTCGGTTCTAAAAGATTTATAAAATAGGGTCGAATTTTATTTTCGTCGTGATTGTCTTATTAATATTAGATGTGGAACCATGGACGTTTGAGCAACATATTGGCGAAGCCGTTATCGTTCCGGCTGGTTGCCCCTATCAAGTAAAGAAAGTTAAGGTAGCATTTTATTTGCTAGTGTTTTTCACAAGTCGGGGGTTTTCACAGAAACAACTGCTTTACTCTTTGGGGTAGAGGTTAGGTTTGTGGTTCCCCCCTCCCCCGGGCGAGTGGACCCCACTTCCGGGTGGGACCTACTAGTTTCGTTTGGTTTAACTATTTTTCGAATACCTAAAATAGTTTTGGTAAATAAAGCTTTTGAACCCAAATTAATATTGTAAATTTATTTGTAATATTGGTAAAAAGGCAAATACTTCCTCGGTCCTGAAATAAGTGTCCACTTTTGAAAAATAAGTGCTTATTTTAGTTATGAGATAGAGAACTCCCTCTATTATTAGGGTTAAAACTGTCATTAGTTCATTAAAACTGTAATAATTACATTTTTCTAAAAATGTGTGCATTTTTCATTGTGGAAACTTGTTTTGGGATGGAGGAAGTAGTATTTTAACTAAAAATGTCAACAAAAAAGAAGAAAATATTGCAAAATTATGGAACTTTTTACAAGTTGGGGTTTTTACGAAAACGACCTCTCTACTCCTCGTGTGGGATTTTCTTGATTTGTATGATTTGGTTTATTTCAGAAAGGAAAGTTTTGTGGGTTTCATGAACCGAAAGGAATACTAGAAAACTAGTTTTGTAGGTTTCAAAATTTTCGTTTAACGTCGGACGTGTTTAATTGTTGATTCTAACACATCTTTATGCAGTCGTGTGTTAACGTCGTTCTTGAATTCATTTCACCCGAAAGCGCATCCATGGGAATCAAGTTGAGTGATGAAACCCGTCAACTTCCTGTAAATCACAAAGCGAAAGGAAAGATGCTTGGGGTAAATATTCGAACGATAGTTTTGAGGGTTTTTCTCTTTAATGATGTTGGTTTGCTCCGGAGAACGTCACTAATTATTCCGAACGGTTTTTTCAGGTCAAGAAAATGACTATTCATAGTGTACATGCCGCGGTTGAAGAAATCCGTGCAGTTTCACAAGCAGAGTACGAGTCTCTTCGATTCACAAATCTTAGATTTTTGCTTTTTGAATCCCGACATCAAGTCTTGTATTTGAGTGGTGCGTTTGGTACGTGGGACATGACAGAACAAAAACTTGTTGTCCTGCATTTGATGCAACATTTTGTTGTGACAAAAATGCGTTCTTTTTGGCCCGCCAAAATAGGTGAAACAGGAATCAGGGAGATGGGACATGATTGGTAAATTACTAAACTACCCATGTCAAATCAAAACCTTAAAGCCTTGCACAGTTCTTTCACCCGTCTAGTCATGTCCAGTCCCGTCTTTGTACCAAACGCACCCTTATAGAATAGCACCGAGAATCATCAAAAGGTGATCTCCCATTAGTTTACACGACAATTTCAAATGTACATCTCTTTTTATATCTTTTTATTATCAAGCTTAGCCGGAGGTTTCCCGTCTCAATTTTGGACTTCTTTTTTCAATTTCAGAATCAACGACAAAGTCGGGGAGTAGAGGAAATCAGCTACAAGTGAACTTGACATCCAATCAAATTTCACCATGTCACGGTAAGTAGCGTGTTTGTTAGTGTGAGTTTTAGTAACGGTGTGTTTGGTACGTGAAATAGTACACGACATGACAGAACAAAAACTTGTTGTCCCACGTTTGGTGCACATAGATTGAATGAACATCCAGAAGATTGGATAAGATTGGTAAATTACTAAAATACCCATGTCAAATTGTGTACCATTGGCATGACACAACAAAAACTTGTTCCACATTTGGTGCACAATTAGATTGAACGCAAATCCGGAAGATTGGTAAATTACTAAAATACCCATGTCAAATTAAAGTCCTAAATCCGTTCACAGTTCTTTCACCTGCCTAACTTTCACCTGCCTAATTGAGTCCCGTCTACGTACCAAACACACCCTAAGGAAAAATCCCATTTTAAAAAATATCATTTTAACATCAAGCAATCGAAAATCTACAGATATCGTCAGGGGAAGGAGATGCTCAATGTTCGTGATTTAGTGTTAAATCAACCTATCGTGCCGATGATATGAACATGGTATCAAGAACAAAAACGAATTAGTACATGAACTTTTAAGTTAGATTACCAACTTTGTATGTGGCATTTAATGCTTTATGTTTTATCTGAAAAATATGTTTTTTTGCTTGCAATATTTAGTGATTTTCTAGCAATATGTGGTATATTCCGTAATACTTGCAACGGTTTGTTTTCTAGCAAGGTTTCAATCTTTACCTTTCCCCCATTGTCGTCTTACAAATTGTCGTTGATATAGAATTTGGTCCAAAACGTTTCTCCTATTTTTTGTCGCTGGTAAATGGTTTTTAGACGCTCGATTAATAGTCAAATACTTTTAGTAAATCTTGTGTAGTAAATTGCTGTTTTTCTTTACAAAATGTTGCAAAAGTATTTACTCCCTCCGTCCCAAAATAAGTGTCCACATTTCTATTTATATTTGTCCCAAAATAAGTGTCCACTTTAAAAAAATAGATAGCTAAATTCTCACATTTACCCTTAATTAATGCACAAATACATAAGAGTTGTGAAGAGAGAGAAACATTAAATAAGGTTAAAGATGTCATTTAGTAACAAAAATGTGTAATAATTATGCATGTCTAAAACTGTGTGCCAAGTCAATTGTGGACACTTATTTTGGGACGGAGGGAGTATTATTTTTACAATTTTAAGGACTTGTTTTTTAGTATGGGGTTTTGCTTATGTGGATTAGTATCGGTACAATTTGAGTATTATATGAAAGAAACATTAGATTTCATTCTACAAAGAAATATTGTTGCTATGTAAGTAGTATGCTAACACGATGCATCATCTAGCTATTCCAACGTAAATGTTCTTAGTCATTTAGTTTAGAATATAAGTCGACATTTGCTTGCTTTATTTGTAGCAAATTAGTCCATAATCTTAGCCAACATATATATATATATATATATTAATATATATATATATATATAATAGATAGATAAATAGATATATGGTCAGGTTCAGGGAAAACCGTAAAAAATGAAAAACTGAGGAATACCCTGATAACTGTTTATCTGGACGGTATGTACATGTGCATACAAGTAATTTGTAACATGCACACGTGCATAAAAACCAAAAAGCAACTTCAATTACTTGTATGCACATGTGCATGCAGTCCAAATGAATGGTTACCAAGGTGTTCTTAGTTTTTCATTTTTTGGGCTTTCTCGTTAACCTCCTCTCTCTCTGTCTCTCTCTCTCTCTCTATATATATATGTATATGTATATGTATATAGCATGGATCATTTGGTATACTCCACTTATGCAATTCTCTTTTCACTATAGAAGCTATGTTATGTGCTTGTCCAATTTAGAACAAGATGAAAGCTTGACTAGTGAAATAGACGCTCTTACTCTTGGGGTAGAGGTCAGGTCCGTGTACATCCCATCCCCCCGACCCCACCCCCGGGTGGGATGTGGACATACCGGTATCATTTGGTTTGATTTTATGAGAGCGTAACTATTGGAATTCGTTGTTAAATCCTAATGCACTTAATTATGTGATATTTCCTTGTATGTTCTACTTGTTTTGGTAGAATTGTTCCACTTATACTTCCGTATCACCATCAAATCTTGACGCTTTATTTCATCTAGTTACACATTAATGTATCTATATTTAAGCATATTAGACGACGTGTAAGTGGTCGTTTACCAACATAAATTGGGTAAGCACTAACCGAGTAAGAGTCATTCAGGGTCAACAACAATTACCGACCTCAGTAACAGTAAGGCCCTTGTTTGTTAGCGGCTTAATGATATAGAAAGTGGCTTATTCAGCTGCAACCACCATTGTTTCCGTTCAAGATTGATGAACGTTGATTCAAATGTCTTTTGAGGATCGTTTAAGGAGTAGAAACGCTTTCATGACTAGAAAACGCTTGCTGCTCTGTGTTAACGTGGTATTCATTTTCTTTCGTTAATATCAAGAAAGGACGATCTTTTTTGACATATTGTTTGAGTGAATCTTGTCGTTTAGATTATTAGCATGTGGGTGTCTCGTGCTTTTATCCGGATCTTTTGGTTAAAGAAACACCTGAATTAATCTTTTTGTCATAGGTGGAGTTCCATTGAAGCTCTGCAACAAGGAGTCGTGAACGTGTGTTTTTTCGCTTGAAATTGCTCTTCAAATGGAAGTTTCAAGTCAAAGTTCTTAACGAGGATTTTGAATCACGATGAAGCTGAAACCGGTTATCGTCAAATGAAAGCTTGAACCTAGCAAAGAAGAGCCAAAAGGTACGCCTTCCTTAGTTTGACTTTCAAAGTCAAAATTGCGTTACGCCAAAATCATATTTATTATATATGCTTGTACGTTTTTAACACGAATTCTGTTCATATTCACAACACGGAATGAGAACCAATGGCGTTATATTCAAGTCCGTTGGATTTTTAAATAACTACCTTTCCTTTTTGGGTTCTGCGTTTGACTTTGACCAATTTTACAATATTGCCAAAAAGGATATATATATATATGTATGTATATATATATATGTGTGTGTGTGTGTGTGTGTGTGTGTGTGTTTATATGTATACAATGTTAATGTACTACTTGGTTCCATGAAAATTGTAAGAGAATCCATTTTAGGTTGTTAGGACTTTTTCCACAAATATTTGAAGTTAAAATTACCTTATTACCCACAACCCATCATTACAATAGCTTGTCGTAACCGTGAGGGCTAACTCAATTGACAAATATTTGAGTCTCCTCATGGCCATTTGGAATTTTCTTGGCAGTTATCTTCAGGGCCTCATGGGATTAGTTGAGGTGTGAGTTGACCCAAACAACCACGGTTACAAAAATGAAATATAATACTCCCTCCGTCCCAAAATAAATGTCCACAATGAAAATGGCACACAGATTTAGAAATGTGCAATTATTACACTTTTTAAATAACCAAATGACACTTTTACCCTTGATAATAGAGAGAGAAACTTTATCGACCTCGTAATTAAGGGTAAAATGGGAAATTGAAAACTTACTTTTGAAAGTGGACATTTATTTTGGGACAAACTTGATATGAATAAAACCAAACGAGCCCTTTATATATCCCCTCACAGATGTAGGGTCTTAGGGGTAAGATGTATGTAGACCTTGCCTTTATCCAAGCGGGTAGAGGTTAGTTCTACATACATCCACCCGCAAAACCCACCTCCAGATGGGATATACCGGGCTCGTTTGGTTTGGTTTGGTATTTGAACGTGTGACCATAGTCTCTCAAGCGACGTAAAATCTTTTACCATACCTTGTTCATCACCTAGATTGCGATACGGGTTTGTGTTCTTTTCATCTTTACTTTGATGGATTGATCGAAACATCTGTAACTGGTCAAGTCTGCATACATCCCACCCCCACACCCCACCTTCATGTGGGATATACTGAGTTCATTTTGTTTCGTTTCGTTTGGTTTATCATACCATTTGTAACGTTCTTTTATTGCAGGTGACGAGAGGTGGTTCGTCATGTTCTTGTTTATGCAGCATGCTCGTTTGCAACTTGGATCAGAGTCGAAGAGGGACACGAGTTATATTGTATATTATAATCACATGAACGAGCATATATCTTTGTTTTCACAAGCCGGATCCAACAGGTTCACCATGGACACGCCATTTTCGTCCTCCATTGTTGCCGTAGAGTTTTGTTTCGGAATGTCGGGCGTTCTTCCGCCATTTTCGACAGCTTAGTTTCTTGCTGGTGTGGAAGAATCACACACATAATGTCACTTTTAGGTTTCAATTGTATTTGTGAGAATAATTCTAGGTTTCAATTGTATTTGTGTTTCTATGTTTTTTTAAGTATATAATATTTATATACGGTAAATGAAACTTATACAGACTCCCCACCTTTGGTGTGTTTAGATTGCATTTAAGTAGTGGGTGGGTAAGTCGGCCGTAAGCCTGGGGTCGGTTACACGAGGCCCGAGCCTGGTTACCATCGGTTATGTTTTTATGGTCACTCTACGTATCGCTGCCAACTTGTGTGCACCTCGACAGGTCCATTGCACTCTAAAGATAACAGTCAGAAAAATTTCTGATAATCGTTAGCAGAATCCTGAACAACATAAACAAAGAAAGAACACCTTTATCGTATATTTATTGCTACTATTATTGTCCTTCCATGAAGTTACACCTAAATCAACAAAAAATTTCCCTTTGAAAATTGTTCGATTAAACAATCTATATATTCTCAAAAAAGCTATCGACACGTGGTTTTACAAAATCTTTTTTTGGAGACCCGAGTATCGTGTTTATGGAGCCATCAGTCCTTCGATCGTGTAGGTTAATGACTTTGCCCAGTCTTCTTTTAGTAACAACGTTTGTAGCGTATGCATAACATCATAATCCGGATCCAACTTCCTTTGCCAACCCTGCAACAACAATAACCCCAACGGTATCCAGGTTACTAGTAAACCCTAGTCTATCCGGTAGTCAACTGTTCACACCTCACCGAAAGTGAGGAGTGTGCGTAAGTATTTGCCATATATAGATATTATACACTTCAAAAAATATAACGCACCAACCAAAAAGTCATTGGCGTAAATCCTATTCCGCCTAGAAGTTAAGGATTCAGACTAAAAAAAGCCCAAGCTCAAAGCCTGGCCAGGCCTAACCCGTGCCTAGTGATCCCGAAGCCTGGTCCGGGCCTGGCCTCAAAGCCCGATCTGGCCGAAATTTTGGAGGCAGGCTTGGGCCGAAAAAGCCCAGCCTGGAAAAGCCTGATAGGGCCGTTTCAAAGATTAACATTAACCAACTTCTTTGTGCAACAATCACGCTACAACAAAAATTAGATTTATAGGACGGCAAACATGTCTAATATCCTAATAGGCTCCTTTATATGACTTGACATTATAAAATCAAACAACTATGCGTCCTATGTAAAAGTCTTGCAATAAGTAGACAACGCGTTTTTTGATGTCTTAACAAGTTTTCTGGAACGCTTTTGAAATAAAGCGTTATGTTAATCTTTTTATATAACATTATTTGAAAAAAAAGTACCTTTAAAAATAAATGCCAGTAAAAAGATCTGTTCATAGGACACTTGTCAAAAGTGTCCCGTCAAAAAACAATATAACACTTTTAAAAAACTTGTTAAACACCAAAAACTTTCTATATACTTATTGCAACACGTTTACTCGTGTCCTATAAGTATATTTAGACATATTTGTATGCACATATTGACTAATCGAGCTTATGTGCATTAGAAAGGGAATAAATACCTCAAGAACCAAGGTCGTAACCATCACGGTGCAGACATTTCCGTCCACATTGACTCGATGACGCCTCACTTGCTCTAGCAATTGATGCATGCAATCCGCAGGGTGGACAACGTCACCTTCTGGAGTACCCCAAAAATCGAACGATTCTGTGACTTCCTATTAACACAAAATGATTACATCAAAGAGTTTGCCTATATATATTGTTCTTGATTTTTGATACATAACACATTTCACTGAAAAGATGCAGCCATAACCAAATCGAAAGAACTTTAAGATACGGTGTTTGGACCGGCGGTACCCCCGGTTACTGGTAGAAAGGGTTCAAAGGAAGAGGGGTGTCTAAAGTAGAGTGAAAGCCCTAATGTGATTATTTATCATTTTTCTCTTTATATGCGTTATATTACTTCCTCCCGTCCCAAAATAAATGTCCACGATGAAAAAGGGACACTGCTTTAGAAATTTATAATTAACACTTTTTAATCGACTAAATGACAACTTTACCCTTAATAATAGAGTAATAATAGAGGGAGTGATGAATTTCTCTATCTAAGGGTAGAATTGGAAAGTAGGCACTTGTTTTTTTAAAGTGGAACTTATTTTGAGACAAACTAAAATAAAAATGTGGACACTTATTTTAGGACTGGGGCAGTAGTTGAAAAGATGCTTAATGAGCTCAAAACAATATTTTTTCGATTCATCCAAAATGGCCCAAATATCAACCTACTCGCTTCATTGAGTCTTGCGTCTATGCCATGCGAGTTAAAGGCCAAGGTTTGTACCTAACCTTGAGCGTCAACTCAACTAACAAATAAAGGCCGGACCTTAGGGATCCTCCCTATAAGTCGCTAGTTCGAGTCTCCTCAGGGCCACTGCCTGACTATTATCTTCAGCACTTGTGGGATTAGTCGAGGTGAGCGTAAGCTGGTCAGGACACCCACGGTTACAACCAATTCAAGGTACCAAAGTTATGCCTCAATGGTTGTCGGGCCCATGCACGCCTTTCATGACAACGAATTTATGTATGTATATATATATATATATATATATATATATATATTGAAGTATATAATATTATATACGGCAGATACTCACACATACTCCTCACATTTGGTGAGGTTCAAACCCTTAACCTCCTGGGAAGCTGGGCTAAGTACCACTGGACCAATGACCTTTTGGTGAGAGTATTTATACTGATGCTCAAGGGCTTCTTGTTTCAACTTAAAGACTTTTTTTGAGCATTTGTGAAAGATGTCTCATGTCCCAAAATTAAGAGTTTTCAGAGGGTACATTATTTGCAGTACCTACAAACAGCAGAAATAAAGTTTCAAAACCATAATTGGTGGTAAGGCTTTAGCATTCATCATATAAACAAACAAGCATTTTCCACTAGTGAATAAACCAAACGAACCTAATATATCACACAAAGAGGTAGGGTCTTAGGAGGTACGATGTATGCAGACCTTGTATCTACCCTGTAGGGTAGAGAGGCTATTTTCGTGAAAACCCCGGCTTGCAAAACAAAATCTAAACTACAAATTAATGTAAATCAGATTTACCTTTATAAAGGCTTGAGGATTAGGACAGTTTTGTTGCCTTGATAGCCTCAATGTGCACTTTGCTGCAGTGTCACCATCTCGACGAGCAACGGCCTTGAAAAATTCCAACAAATTCACTCTATCGTTCTTTGAAAGTTCAGCAGTCATGCCTACATCAAGGAATACAACATGAGGCTTCGATTTGAAGATCCCTTTACGAGAAGACTTGCTCCGTACAAGGATATTCCCAGGATGCATGTCCGCATGAATGAAGTTATCGACCTGTAAACAAGAGAAGTTGGAGTCTTGAAATACATTAATAATATACTTGGAGGATAAAAAACCAAACCAAACTAAACTATCACAGTATATCCCGCTCTAGAGAAGGGTCTGCGGGTGGGGTGTATGCAGGACCTGAACTCTTCCACAAAGGATAGAGCGGTTGTTTCCGTGAAGATCTCCAGCTCGTGCAAAAGTGTGAGCAAACCAAACGAATCCAGTAAATCCCACTTGAAAGAAGGGTATGGGGGGTGAGATGTAGGTGGACCATGAATAACTTAGGGTGTGTTTGACATGAGCGGCACATGAAAGAATTGTGTAAGGTTTTAGGGTTTTAATTTGACATGGACAGTTCAGTAATTTATCATTCTTGTCCTATCTCCCTTTGTCCCCGGTCTAATGTTGCACCAAATGTGGAACAACAAAGTTTTTGTACTGTCATGTCCCATCCTATCATGCGTACCAAATACACCCTAAACATTCACAACCACCTAATTAAAAAGTATTTGATTATACATATATAGTAAGTGAAATATGGTTATTTTTATCGAAAAGAGATGGAAGCATTAAAAGGTAACGAATACCAGAAGCATCTTTAAAAGTGCATGGGTACCAATGTGAGCAAGAGAGCTCTTAAATCGTTCATGTCCTTCGAGTTCATCAACATAACGTGCAACACTTTCTCCTTGCTCAAAAGTTTCCACCAAAACCGCAGGATGAACAAGCGGATATACGGGTTTCGGAAATGAAACATCCCTCCATCTCCTAAAGTTGTAAATGAAACGACTTAAATGAGCAGCTTCCCGTGCAAGATCCACTTGTGACATCATAAAAACCGCAAATTGTTGTACACTTTCATCCAATCTTAACCATTTCAAAGTGGGAATGAATCTTGAAATCTTTGCTACTACATTAATGATCTCGAAATCTCTTCTAATCGATTCACCAACTCCAGGATGTCTCACTTTAACCGCAACTATTAAAGGCTTGATCTGCTTTCCACGATATCTGTGTTTCAAAGAAGCCCGATGAATTTGAGCAATACTTCCTGATGCAACAGGAACCTCTTCAAAATCATCAAAGATTTCAGAAATTTTACGACCAAAAGCCTTCTCAACCGTCTTTTTCGTGTAAGCAAAGCTATGCTCGGGAGCTTTTGTATGAAGTTTCGAGAGTTCCGTGCACAAATCTCGAGGAAAAAGATCTGGTCTTGTTGCTGCCCACTGACCCCATTTTATAAAAGCGGGACCCGCTATTTCTAATGTTCGTCGAACAATCCGAAGCCATCTTTTTCTAGACGAGCTACCAAAATACTCCGCAAATGGGGCCATTGCTATACTGGGTGAGAACAAAATCGCCAAATATATAGCTCTCACCAACAATACTAAACCTTCAAATACCGAAAGGATTGATGAAATTAAGAGCGCATGCCCATCTTCCGCGTGCATGTATAGACTATTTCTTGGCTGAAAATAGTCCACATTTTGCCCTGTTTGTGCCAATGCCATATTCCCACATATTAACGCAAATATACCCGGAATAACGACATACGAGCGGCTCAACGCCAAGCTAAATGCTTGAGAAATCCGACTTATAGGAGAAAAAGCTTTATCGTTGTGAAATGAACTCCAAGATAGTCTTTTTAAAGCAATTTGAGCATGATGTGCGATTCTATCACTTGGGACGACATAATAGTTTCTCTGAAAATTGGTCTTGCCGAAACCATATTTGGCATTGCATGCCAAAAACGAAGAACGTCGCCTACTATAAAGCATATATTGTGAGCATACCCCACATTGGGAGGAACATAGACCAATTCTACCGACTGACTGATCTTCTGATTGAATTCGCCGGTTGTTTGTTCGAATCGATTGTGCAATTCTTTTAATATATCTGACCACCAAGAGCCTGTATTTATAATCAACAAGTCAATTTCACCATTCTTGGACATTAGTAAATGATTAACACTTTTAAAACCCATTCAAACAGGTCATTTTAATCATAAGGAGAGTTCGAATGAAGAGCACCCAGATTAGTTTAGCGGTTCAACCCCCCCCCCCCCCCCCGGCGGGCGGGTATGCATTTATTTCTATTATTTGTTTCTTATTCTTGTTGCCCTTTTGTTTTTCCTACCTTACATTCGAACTTGTGTAAACTTACTATTTCTTTTCACAAAATCTTTTTCTTTTCTCAAAACTTCTTTACAAGCCAGGGGTCTTCACAGGACCAACCACTCTACTAATTGGGGTGGAGGTAAGGTATGCGTACATCGTACCCTCCTCAGACCCTACTTTGTGATTTACTGGGTTTGTTTGGTTTGGTTAGTTCGAATGAAGAACACCTTATCGCAGGTAATGCCCGATGTTGTGAGGATCAAACAAAGAGGTTTTCATTATAAAAGGATAGAGCTGGTAGCTGGAATTGAACCCGAGTGTTACTAAACAATTAAGCTAGACCTTTCCATTCCTCCAAGTTGTGCCTCATTTAGGTCCTGTTTGTTAGCAGCTTGATGAGCTTAATAGGACTCGTAGCTTATTTAATATAGAAAGGATTATTCAGTAAGCTTTTAGGGGGAGCTTTATGCAGAAAGCCAAGTTTTTTCCAAACCTGTCCCTCCCAATTAAAAAAACCGCTCCTTTCATCTATGAAAAAAAATTCTCCCAAACAAAAACCTTTTCCATCTATACAGACATATTAATCCACACAGACAACTTTGTCATACACGACTATACACGACTTAATGAAAAAACAACCAAACAACCCCTTAGAGTCCTAAAGTCAAAGTTGATAATAAATTTCTCAATGCTCTAACTTAACCTTGTCTAAAAAAAGGTATCCAAGATCAATAGCATGCCTCTCTAATTTCCCTACCCCATGCTCACTCGCAACAAAAGATGTTACAATCGACAATCACACACACATTATCAGTAAAATACATGAAACAAAATCAAAAGCATATTTTTACATGC
The DNA here is from genome assembly GCA_954870635.1 of Arctium minus. Lineage (NCBI taxonomy): Eukaryota > Viridiplantae > Streptophyta > Magnoliopsida > Asterales > Asteraceae > Arctium > Arctium minus. Next base: position 73,562,517 of record OX941094.1, on the reverse strand, counting down.
TTCAACAAGTTTCTTTTGGTAACCGTGGGTGTCTGGGACAACTTGTGCGCATCTCGACTAATCTCATGGGCTCCAAGTTAACATCCAGAAATTTCCCAGTGATTCTAAGGAGACTTGAACTGGCGACGTATAAGGAGGAGCCCAAGGCCTAGCCTTTATTTGCCCGTTGAGTTGGCCCTCATGGTTATGGTTCAACAATTTGCCTACATCCATGGTGGTTTTTACTTTTTAGAATTTCCTTACTTCCCTCTTGGACTTTCAGAAATATTTCAGAGCAAAATAATCTAGCCTTTGGGACCGAAAGAGCAAGACTTCTAAAAGTTTCCGAGAAATTGGTCCTAAACGTGGTCGTAATCATCATCCTAACACTTTTGGTTGTGATGTTTGTGCTCCCATTATACCATCAAATCAGGATCCACTTTCAGTAGAAGAGTGCAGACCCCTTCACTTTCATCCCAAGTCTTGATAACAGTTCACACTGCTGCCACATTGAACTCCTAAATTTCTGAACTTACGTACAAAATCATAAACTTTTCATACCAATCTCCACCCAACCTCAGTTACCTCACCCCTCTGTGTACCCTCAGTTTACAATACAAACCAACCCAACCTAGTATCTTCCCACTCGAAAGTAGGATTGGAGGATGGGATGAATGTAGACCTGTCCTCAAGGCTCAACCCCACTAGTTTACCATATAAACATAAACCAAACGAACCCAGTATATCTCACTCGAAAGAAGGATCAGAAAGATGGAATGCAAGCAGACATGTCCTCTAACCCTTAGTTTACCTTATAAACCAAACATACCCGGTATATCCCACTCGAAAGAACAGTCAAGGTGAGATGTATGCAGACCTGTTCCCTACCCCCCTTAGTTTACCATATAAAAATATCAAAATCATATATGCAACTTGATTGTTAGTTCCGCGAGAAAGATGTTACACAAATGCAAAAAAAATCACAAGCAATTTAACTAAATTCTGCATAACAAAAAGGCATAAACTAAAACCCTAACTACTCAGGTTGTGGCGCACCGGTTAACGCTAAGGGATGTAGTGGAAATCTCATCTTCCTTGGGTTCGAATCCAGGCTCGATGACTCCAGGCCATTTGTGGTCAGGATTAGTCTGTGCACGTAAGCTGGCCCAGAAACTCACGGTTACCCAAAGAAGAGAAAGAAAAAACCTGAAACCCTAGCTTAATTCCTAAGCAAAAGATGGTCATAACTAGATTTAGCTATATGATTGATGCTGCCAATGTTGACAATTTCTGTTCTCAATATTGAATCTCTACATGTGGAAAAAACCTAAACATCTATAAGTAACAATTTCAAAACATTTCTCCAAAAGGTAAGTCGCTAAAACATTCCACGAATCAAAATTTCGCCAGTAATTCATGATTTCATTCAATAATACATACATTTCTTAAACGAAATTGAAGCATTCAGCAAGACATTTGAAATACGAAATCTAAAATAGAACCTTGACATAGCGACAATGGAGTTGAATTTGATCACGAATTGAGGCTAATTTGTGCAGGAGCTGAACCACGAGCATTTTCTACAAATACGAACGTGAAATTCGACTCCCCTTGATCATCTGAACATGAAATCAATTCAAGTTAACATAATTTGATCACATTATTTATCGTCAAAGCTCCTGTTGATTGAATTTAATACTATGGCGGATTTTAAGAGAAATTGAAGATGATTGAAGGTTGATTTTTGATTTTGGGTTCTTTGATTATTGGAACCCTCTTATTAGCAATGAGATATTTGTGTTACATGTAAAAAGATCTTCCAAATATATGGCATATTTTGTTTATATACTTTAGAAACAAGAAAATATTAATAATTCAAAAAATTAATGATACAATTATTAGCCACAAGATACCATCATTTTATGCAAAATTTTAAAAATCTCTTAATTTACAAGTATCAAAGCACAAGATACATATTACTACTGCAGACTTCTAACACCCATTAATTTGATATGTACGGGGTCTTCCTTTTATGCAGACCTTTTCGTGTATCACTATTAATTAATATATTATAGGGGTTGTTTAATTTGCAACCCTTAAAAAGGTTGCAAACTTTGCAACCCACATCGTAACCGTCGGATTCATGATCGGCGGTTACAATAGATATGGGACCCAATATTTTTAATTAAAAAAAAGAAAAATAAAAATAAAATAACCGTCGATCATGAATCCAACGGTTAAGATGTGGGTTGTAAGGGTTGCAACCTTTTCAAGGGTTGCAAAATTCCTTCCACATATATTATATTACTATAAATTTGTTTTAATTATATTATTAAATATGTAATTGGTTATTTTTTTTATATGTCATTAAAATATATAAGATAATCATTGAATTCTAACAAAATACTTAATTTTTTATATAAAAAACATTATATTATTAAGCCTAAATTAAACAAATTTATAAAAAAAAACATTATCACTTTCTCAAAACCATCCAAAATCGTACTGTAAATTGACAAAAAAATAAAATGAAATATTAAAATCGTGATGTATCTCGCTGCATTGCTCGAGTACGCTTCTAGTATTATAAAGCATCTATAAAAACACTCTTAAAAACAATTGTTGAAGCTTAATGTACCGCTATTTAATGTTAATTACTTAAAACCTCTTAAAAACAACTATTAAAGTTTTATGTACTACATTTAATGTTATTTATTAACTTTCAATCCCCTAAAATCACTTCTCGTTTCAACTCCCGTAAAATCACTCCCCGCATAACTAAATACAAGATCAAAATCAAATTTTAAATATAAAAAATCTAAAATATAATTAAGAAAATCTAACAGAATATTTAATGTTTATTTTATAAAAAAAACATTATATTATTAAACCTAAAATAAATTACACTATTATTAAACAATCGAATAAACTCTTAAAAACAAGTTTTTATGCATTAAGTATTGTTTATTGATACACATTACTTAAAATTCAAGATTACAAGTTATGATGCATGAGTACAGAATTCTAAAGTTATATGTTTGAATTCATAACTAACAGATAAGCATAATCAAAACTGGATAAACATCTCAATTTAAATATAATTTTTTTTAAATATATAAAATAATCATTGAATTGTAACAAAATACTTAATTTTTTTATATAAAAAACATTATATTATTAAGCTTAAATTAAACAAATTTATATAAAAAAAACGTTATCACTCTCTCAAAACCATTCAAAATCGTACTGTAAATCGATAAAAAAAACATTAAAATCGTGATGTATTTCACTGCATTGCGTGAGTACGCTTCTAGTTAATTTATAAAGAAGGAATTACAACTTATGCAGCTGAGAAGTTGAGATTAAAATGAGAAACGTGAGAAGTGGTTATCAACTGTTGGATGAGAAATGGACACACATTAGGATGAGATGCATCAGATCAATTCCCTTCTAAGACGCAATTGATAGGAAGGCATGAGATTAATGTTATATTTGGCAAAGTAGCTGATAAGCTAGCCGGTAGTTGATGTATAAGTCATGTTTGACAAAAAACTAGTTGGTGAACATATAAAATGATCAAAAATGACATCTTGAAAAAAATAATCAATTACAATATTTCATTACATAGTTAAAACAAAACTTGTAGATCCCAAATACAGTGCAATCACGAACAATAGTAATCAATGAAGAACAATGAATGAGCCACAACTTCTAGTCATATGATTAATACTCAATAAAGGTTTAGGTTTACAGAGAGAGAATTTCTAATAAGCAAATGTAAATCTTACGACTAGAATAATGACGTATAAACCTAATCTAGGTTAACATATCACATTAAATATGGACGACTTAGGCCTAATGAGCTTGAGGCTCATTAACCATTAAACTATCAACTTATTACAATTCGACCCCTTATAAATGCGTTATACAACTTTCAACGCACTAGGACTTTTAGTCCTAACAATCTCCCCCTAAAGTTGAATAAGACATTTATCAACTTGAAATCTTCAGGCCTTGATCTTCTTTCCCTCTTGAATCTTTGAAGAACTTTGGTGTTGCATATCTTCATGTCTTTCAAAATAAAGTTCTTTGTCTTCATAGTTTCAACTTTGTAACCAGATTCAATGTACAATAGTCTTGACTGAATGCACTATCAAGCAGTTTTCAATTGTAGAAACTCAACACATCGGATCAGCACACAAGAAAGCTAATGTGCGAGTTACGTGACATTCCACAGTGCAACTTCAGTTTAAAACAAAGAATCTAGTTTAAAACAAAGAATATGTCTCTGAACCGCGAGTTGAATAAACTTTCAGCTTAAGACCTTGTTTCAATCAGCTTGTAGGAGGAACAAACTTGTAGCAGACACCACATGATACGAGATAGAAGAAAAGCAATAAAATCTTTTCTGCTTAGCTGCAATCTTTGAATCTAAAGGCTTTTCAACCTCATATAATAAAATTTTGTTACTCCCCCTCAGATTTTGCTAACTCCCCCTCAACAAGATGATCTATGTCTTTGAAATGTGTGTCGTTCTCCCCCTCATGATGATTAGGAGAATCCTGAGCATCATGTAACTTCAAAGACTAACCGGATGAGTAGCAAAATATCAGATAAAGCGATTTAGTAACCAAGGGTAACAACTAACACAGAAACACAATAGTAACTGTTATCACAACAATTAAAATAATTGTGTGGCCTATTTTCAGAGTTGACATCGATGTATCTCTGATAGGACTTCCAGTTATCACTGAAATAAAATATTAAAAAATTACTTCTCAAACTGTTCCGGCAATATCACAAAGATATGCAAGGGGAATCACAAAGATTCGTGCGTGTGTGAAAGAAGTATAACTTAAATCGATTATGCTCAAAGATTGATTCAACCTGGAACGCAGGTTAGAAATCAATAGACTCAGTGAGATGAATACGAAGTTCGGAGACCGGAGCTGATGTCTTCCTTTTTCAATATCTAAGACCTCCGAGTGAGGAATAGATAGATTATGTGCTAAATCTCCGTGCAAATATGAAACAAGTATCTTTTGAGAGATACTTGAGTGGTTGGGTGGGGTGACACGAGTTATCGACACTGGGTCCATGTATGTTTCAATATTCATCTCCAAAGAACGAGAATGAATACATTATGTGGTAACCCGGATAACTGAATCGGTTTGGTAAGGACCAATAATTCTTTTAAATTCTGTCACATCCACACCATTTTTTTTAATCACTTCGAACTCATCTATCAATCTAGACCCCTCACTGATATCTATGAATTGGATGTGTTTCTTGGGTAGGTCCTTCCGGTTATGGATGGACCATAGAAACTTTATGAGCCCTAATACTCCTTTAACTCACCAAGATAGAACATTGAAGTAAAACTTCTGATTTGAGAGAATCAGAAGTCAAAAGCATTTAAGAACGAGTCCTGAACTGAAGTGTTCAGAAGTCGATATGAAAATTTAAACAAACATGGTACTCCCCCTCAAAAGTGGCATAACCCTTGATTGTAGTCATGTGACATGAATAATCTGAATTAAATCACACATGACATTCCTGCAAAACAGATTAAGAATATTTTGGTTTTGGTATCCATGTTGTGATGGATCCTTGATGGTTAGTTGCCTTGGCTTTGAAGCTACTAAACTAAGGATTGAGGATGCTATAAGTACCATACCAACTATTAGCATACCTTGAATCCACAAAGTCGCTATTTCTACAGTGAGTGCAACAGATTTTTGCTCGGTTTAGACTGATCAACTTTCCTGTATAATAAACATAAGTAGGTGAATCAGTCTTGAAAATAGATGACTTTGTATCAACTACAGAAGAATCATGAGACTTGTTTCCTTCACTGTCTTCTGTAGTTGGTTTCTTTCTCCAAACCATCTTTACTTTTATGAAAAAATGATTATCTGAAGAATCATTACGCTCGCAATCAGAAGAACTTGAGTAGTAAGTATGTCTTTTGTTAGAGGTACCGGTCTTTCTTTGTTTCTGTGAACGTCTTTTAGATTTTTGCTTTGAAGATTTGTTCACATAACCTTTTGAGAGGCAGATGTTGAACATTCGCCTTTATAAAAATTGACCGGTGGCTTACCAGTTGAATCCAAAAAATCAACATGACTTGGAAGTTTAGGATCGAAATCAAACTGGTCTATCTGACTGTCTAAACACACCTCAGAATTCAGAAAGGCTGAGAATTCCATTTCCTCATCAGAAGGAACCTTATCACTTGAAGGATTGAGGAGACTGGAAGGATTTGTGCTTTGAAGCGGATCATTAGCGGAAGCATTTTGAAAATCAGAATGATGATCCATTTCGAAAGATTGAGGCTCTTTTCCTTTGTTTGAAGAATTTGGTGACGAGTCACCCAAAAAAGCTTTATAGGAAGAGGTATCAGAGGGTGGAGAAGAATGTTCTGACAGATTAATCTTCTCCTCTTGGAGTAAGTCAAGCTTAGCTTGAAGCTCAACTTTGTGATGTTGTTCTTTCAACAGATCTGCTGCCAAGGAAGACAGTTGTGAATTAAGCTTATTTATTTATGTCTGAAGATATTCCTTTTCCTCCCTCGACCCAGTTTCCTTTTTATTGGAATTGAGACACTCAAATTTGGATAATAACTCTTGTTTTTCCTTTTAAAAAATGATGCTCTCCTGTGCAAATGACTCTTCTAGCTGAACAATTTTCTTTTCTAAATTAGAGGTGGAACATAGATTTTGTAGTCCATTGATTCCTCCTCAGTTTCAACCGTTTTTGAATCAAGTTCAGCCTGAGAATAGCTTTGAAAATAGTCATTTGACAGAAAACAGGGTTTTTCGGTGTTGTATGACGCATTTAATGAGTCATAAACAAAAGGAAGTTGCATCATGGTAGTGTTTTTCCTTCTCAAAGTTTCCTGTTTCGGATCCTCATCAACAAGTGGTTTGGTCCAATTGATTTTGTACTATAGGTAGGTTTTGTCTATTTCCAAAAATTCGAACGCATATAATGTAGGAACTTTGGTTAAGGCTTTTTTCAGATAATGTGGGTTATCGTAACCGAGACCCGTCTCTGAATATTTGAATTCTTTGGGTGCATTCAGATGCATCGTTTGTTTAGATTGACCAATTTTGTAAAGTTTCAGTTCGAGATCCTTTAACTGGGTAGATAACCTTTGATTTTCCTTTTTATAAGCCACACTTTTAGTCACAATATCAATTTTCTCATTTTCTGACATACGAAGCTTGTAAGTAAGAGATCATCTACTTTGGTCTTTAACTCTTCAAACTCTTTTGAAGAACTCGCACACTCTTCCTTTAGATTTGAAATTATGCACAAGTTGCCAGTAATTTCAATGCGTTGATTATCATATTTGTCAAGTAGTCTTTCAACTCTAGCTTCTAAACAAGAGATTTTCTCTTCTAGCTCAGAATAAGTTGGATGAGACATTGTTGCTTGAAAAACTCGAAGTCTAGGGACTAAACTTGACAAAATATGAAAAAATCAATGTGCAAGGACCAAAAGTGACAACGAGTGAAACTTGAAAGCTTAGGGGTCAAAGATGACAAAAGATCGAAACTATGAAGTACGAGGACTAAAAGTGACATAAACTAAAACTTAAAACTGCAAGGACTAAAAGTGTAAAATTTAAAACTACTAACGGACTTAACTGGACACTAACAGAAAAAGGACTAAAAAATGAAATAAAGCTAACTAAACTAACAAATTAACTGGACTAACGGATACTTAACGGAAAAGGACCAAAATGTTAAGCATTTAACGGCAAACTAACGTCATCCGTTAGTTACTATTCATCATCTTCTCCAACGTGACACACTTGCAAAGCTTCGAAACGATTAGAAATATTCAATGCAAAACGATCGTTAAAGCTCCCTGATCAGTCCTTAACAGATTAAAACTCAAACGGTCAACCCACGATCACAAACGAACCAACCGAAAACTTTTCGGAAAACGATCAAAAACTCCAAAAATCCGTATGGGTTAAAATTTTTCGACCAAAAATGATCGTTTATGTTCTCTTAAGCTCCCTCAACTGATTATAACTCAAAACAATCTCTCAAACTCTCGAACGAAGCAACCGAATTTTTTTCGGAAACCGAACGAGAATTTAAAAACTTGATATGGGTGAAAAGTTTACGATAAAAAACGATCGTTTAAGATTTGGAAACAACCCTTACCAGTTTAAAAATTGAAAAACTTTGTCCACGGTCACAACGAACCAAACGGAAAGATTTTCGACAAACCGATCGAAACCTCTTAAACTTTTGTGATGACCGAATCAACCGAAGTATGGAACCGGGAGAGGCCGGGAGACTCAAGGGACCGGGCGGGAAAGGGACTGGTCGGAGAGGCACCGGTCGAGGAGGGACCGGGCGGCGAGGCACCGGTCGAGGTCCGGGAGTTGTGACCCCGGGAGATACAAGGGACCGGGCGGGAGACACCGGGAGAGGTGACCCCGGTGGGAAGTCCCGATCGATGTGATATATATATATATGTATATATATGCGATGTATATATATGAAATCAACGCCGCCGCCGATCACTAACAACCTTTAACTTAAGTTTGGACAATTAATTCCACCGATCCTTTATATGATAGCACCCAATCACGATTACAGTTGAACTGGTTCCACCACCGACCCATGATGTGGTGAAATTAACTTGGAAATAAACACACAAAATCAATTCAATTCTAAAAGATGACAACCGTAGTATCTAAAATTCCTTCTTCAAATAACAAACCCAGCCGCCGATCACTTGAATTGCTTTCACCAGGAAACTATTCCTTCTTCGATTAAATCAGAAAATTGATAAAAGCAACTTTTTTTTAAAACGAAATTAATCAATGATTTTGTTTATCGAGATAAACCCGGTTTCAATTCAATAGATAAACAAGTAAAACTCAAGCCTAATAAATCATATGATGAACACGGCCGAACCACAAGTCGATTAAACAGTAAAAATCGATAGAGGGATTTTAACAAACCTTTTTGATCATATCGAATAAAAATTAATTTGATCCCGCTCTGATACCAATTGTAGATCCCAGATACAGTGCAATCACGAACAATAGTAATCAATGAAGAACAATGAATGAGCCACAACTTCTAGTCATATGATTAATACTCAATAAAGGTTTAGGTTTACAGAGAGAGAATTTCTGATAAGCAAATGTAAACCTTACGACTAGAATAATGACGTCTAAACCTAATCTAGGTTAACATATCACATTAAATATGGACGACTTAGGCCTAATGGGCTTGAGGCCCATTAACCATTAAACTATCAACTTATTACAATTCAACCCCTTATAAATGCGTTATACAACTTTTAACGCATTAGAACTTTTAGTCCTAACAAAACTATAGTAATATAATATGTTAACTAATACAACAAGATAGTAAAGAAAAAAAATAAATAATGTAATATTAATTAAAAGAATTCAAAATTTGTTACTATATATATACTATAAAATTTGAATTTGTTAAAACAAAATTTAGAAAAAATCTATATTAACTTATGATTTTAAATAATGATTACATAAAATATTAAGAAATAACTAATTAAATAATAACAAAAAAATAATAGTAATTGATAACTAAAATATATTAATTGATATTAACAAAATAATAATATAAAAAATTGATATGATTAACAATAACTCTAAATAATTAAAAATTAACAACATTGTATTTAAAATTTAATTAATAATTTTCAATTAATATTAATTAATATCAGTAATAATTAATTTTTAATAATTAAGATTTAAATTATAATTAATAATTAATAAATAATAAGTAATATTAATAAGGTATAATTGAAAAAAGTCACAAAAAAACTCATCATAGAACTACTCAAAGTAGTTAATCAATAAACTAGTTTATGTTCATCCAAACATGTACTCAAAAAAAGAAGTTAGTTTATTTTTGTCAAACGATGCATAAAGGTGATCAACTATTCATATCCATTTTTCACGTTAACCTCAACTTTTCACACTATCATTTGCTTTACAACTTATTTGGTAAGATATATATATAACTATTAGTAACTTAGTGATATAAAATGTGATTTATTCTATAAGTTTCTAGTCGGGAGCTTTACACAGAAAACCAAGTTATTTAGCGTTTAAGTTTTTCATTATTATGATTTACAATTCAGTGCTATTTTTGTCGGTGTAACTAAATCCATTACAAAAAGTATGTGAAACAAGGAGGCAATTTAATAATTTTTTTCTCTATTTTAAAATAGAATTGTAGCTTAGAGTTTTATTTTATTTATTTTATTTCACAACCATATTAGAATAGCCAAAAATAATTAAATGGGCCTTTAAATAACAAATTGGTTATCAAAATACCATTAGTCCAATTATTTAAAGTTAGGCTTTAAGAGCATTGAAGCCCAATTATTTCAATGTCTCTATAAGTGGAAACTTTTGAAATTTTTTTTATGAAAATTTAACATTTTATAAGTTATTTACTTCAACTTTTTAAAAACTCTTACATTTTTAGAGTATAACTTATTAAACATAAATTAATAATGTATCAAAATTTGTTGTTTGTTGAGAACTTTTTGTTAATAAATGTTGCTTATAGGGAGAGTAAGGGTTATTTACTAAACATTACTAAGTGCTTACCAGTTTAATTACCTTACCCGATAAATATAATAAGAACCAAAAATCTTATACGGTAAAAGGAAATGCATGAGTTAAGTCATACACGATAAGTGCTTACTGGGTTATAAACGCTTACCATCAATCCATTTCGATTGCTGAGAATGTTACTCCATAAGCACTTCATTTTTTAACTCCTTTGATTCATTTTTTTAACTCCTTTGAGAGTGTTAACTCTTTTTTTTTTTTTTTTTGAAAGGGTATCCTGGGCCTATGGTCCAGACTAATCCCTGGCAATTAGGGCCTTTGGCCCAGCTGCTAAAGCGTGCAACCCTGAGTTTATCCTCAGTGGCCACAAGTGCTGCTAGTGGGGCTCGAACCCGGGTTGAACGCTATAAACTCCCCAAGTCTTTACCACCACACCACAACCCTTGTGGTTAGAGTGTTAACTCTTGTTGGTAAGCATTTAGTAAACGACCCATATCAAAAAATGAAGTGAATCAAAGGAGTTAAAAGGGTTTGGTTTCAAAGCGTCAAAGTCAAATGTACATTAAATATTTGATTCTTTTTTTCCTCGTGTTTTCTTGTTATAAATCTAAAATTGACTTAAATTTTCCAGAGAATGCGGTTAAATTAGCTTTTTTTTTATTGTAATAATTTTTCACACTGTCGATTTTTAACAAAGACTCAGTGTTTAGAAAAACTCAATATAAGAACGTATTTAGTCATTTTATATATGAATGTGTACAATAATAGGTTTTGTAATTTTCTTAAAATGAACTATATTAACTATATGTTTTCAAATCACAATAAAATGTTGTATCTTAATGTATCGTATATATACACAACTAGTATCATATAATTTTATAAAAAAAAAAAATTGGCTGCAAAGATTTTATATACAAGAAAAAAAGAAATATGTCAATTTAAAAAAAGAATACGGGGTTGTTCGGTAGGAGCTTAATGGGCTGGATAATGGATTTGGCTTATTCGTACATCCATATCCAATTGTTCGGTATCGGCTTATTCGGTCAGCTAAAAAACTTGAGTCCTATCTGCTCAGCCATTAAAATCTCTTAAATTTCCCCAACTACCCTTTTAGAAAAATACGATCCCCACCAAGACAGAAGACGATACCGACCCTGATTTACTTCCATCACCATGATAGGGTTACGATCGGGGCTCTTTTCTTTCCTGTCCAGAGCCATCTTCATCCACTGAAATTGAGTACAAAGCCATCTTCATCCATGGCTTCCTTGTACAGAGCCATCTCCAACGATGGTTGCGCCACTGGAAGAAGACGACGACCGAGAGAAGATAGAAGTTGATGCCCCAGGTCTGCTATTTGATGAAGAGAAGATAGAAGTTGTCGATGGATATGAGGCTGGGTCAACGAAATCTTATTAATTTTTGATTTCGTATTCAGAAGAAGATGATATTCTCTTTCCTTTTGAAGCTCGCTATTTTGAGCCCTAATTATGGAGCATATGTATCAGATGGAAGAAAATGTTCTCTTTCCTTTCTCGTTCCTTTCTCTTTCCATTTGAGCCCTAATTTTGGAATGAATTTGCAGGATTTCAATATTCTTGTCATAATGGTATTTTGAGCCCTAATTTTGGAAAGAGGTTTCAATCAATGCTGAAAATGATCTATTATATCTTTTTTATGTTAAAATCCATTTATTCAATATTTTTATTAGACCGAGGGTAAAATAGTAATTTCTGACATTCAGACTGTTAATTCAGCACAACAACCGAACAACAAATTATCTGTTAACATATAGACAACTTTATCAATACAGACAACTTTATCCATACACGTCAATTTTATATTGGGATGTAACTTTAAAAAGAATCGATGAATTCTTATTGGTTTAAGTGGAAAATAAATTACCTGTATTTAATATCAAATTTGAGTAAATTACATTTCTTGTCCCTGTGGTTTGTTGATATTTTGGATATGGTCCTTAAAACGCGTTTATTACATTAGACGTCCCTGTGGTATGCAAAAACGCACGCAAAAGGTCCCTCTGTCTAACGAAATCTGTTAACCCAGTTAACTCATGAGGTTTGTTATCAGTAATTTGTTTTTTTAATTTCTTATTAGGAAAAAGACAAACAATAGTATAAAGACAAAAATACCTAATGAGTTAACTGGGTTAACAGATTTCGTTAGACGGAGGAACCTTCTGTGTGCGTTTTTGCATACCACAGGGACGCCTAGTGTAATAAACGCGTTTTAGGGACCATATCCAAAATATCAACAAATCACAGGGACCAGGAATGTAATTTACTCATCAATTTTTTTTAATAACTTCAGGTTTTTTTTAGACGGAGGAACCTTCTGCGTGCGTTTTTGCATACCACAGGGACGTATAGTGTAATAAACGCGTTTTAGGGACCATATCCAAAATATCAACAAACCACAGGGACCATGAATGTAATTTACTCATCAAATTTTTTTTAATAACTTCGGGTTTTTAGAGTAAATTTCTTTTTTCGTCCATGTGGTTTGTTGAAAATTGCGGATTTCATCCCTATGGTTTTAAAATTTCGGTTTTCATCATTATGGTTTGCATTTCATTTCTATTTTGGTCCCTGAGGCCAAACCACTACTTTTAAATATGAATGACTAAAATAGAAATAGATTGTAAACCATAGGAATGAAAAAAACAATAGTATTTATATCATAAGGACGAAAAATTTAATGAATAAAAAACCATAAGGATGAAAATTGTAATTTTAAAACTATAAGGATGAAAATAGAAAAGTTCAACAAATCACAGGACTAAAAACGTAACTTACTTGGGTTTTAGGGTTTATTTTAAAACATAGAAAATGCCGTTGCCGGGGATCTAACCCAGGTCACCTGCGTGACAAGCGAGAATACTTACCACTATACTACAACAACTTTGTTGTTTTATTTTATCAATGTTTGTATATATTTTAATACTTTCTGCAGTTTTCTTTTACCAATTACTAATTATAATATATATGAAATTTGATATATAAAATCTCTAATTAGTAAAAATTATACAAATCAATCTTAACCGTCCATCTAGTGTAATAGATATCTGGTTTTATTAATATCTCGATTGTTTCTTGATCTAAAACGTTAATCTTAATGGATGAACAACGATCATATTTCATAAATATTCATATCATAATAACTAAATTCTCATAATTTTCATAAATGTCTCATTTTGATTAGTTTAATAGTTTATACTAATTAAAGAGTTTGTTTTAAAACTCATAATCATTATAAGGTTATGGATTTCATAAATATGCATCTAAAACAAAATCGTTTTAAGAGTTATATATGAAAAGAGTTATGTAATTGCATAAGCTCAATATTATAACATATAGTTTATTTGGTTTAACGAAGTTAATTTCATTAAAGTCAAATGGTTGATACGTACTTTATTCTATAATCTAGATTAATAAATTGTGAGGACATTATAATCAATAGTAAATTCATGATTTTTTCTCGAATGGATGCACCTTTAAGGTGGATCAGAGACCCGTAAAAAGTCGTCTGATGTGTTTGAAGCCGAATTCCACTGTTTTAACGATTTTTTTAAGTTTTTTAGTTGACTTTGAGAGATTGTTTTCGGTTCTTTGGTTGATCTATAGTCTCCTTTCACCGGGTATCTTTTGCTAAATCCACTCAAGTGTATTTGATTAACACAAATAAGTTTCTTAATGTTTGCCTCACTCATTTCGAGGAACTTTTTTCGGTTTTTAGTTGATTTTTCTTACTTTTTCTAATATCCCTGAGCAACCCTCAAAGTTTGGCAGATACATTTCTCATATCCCCAAAAAAAAAATCTATTTGTGAAAATAAGTTGTGTCAGTGCACTTGACCCTCCTCGAAACTTCATAGATATGCCCCTTGTTATAATCGAGTTTACCACTAATAAACTATCAGTTTACAAAATATTTTATGTTTCTTTTTTTTTTTAAACATTTGTCAAGTATCGTTTTCTGTTTTCATTTTAATTTTCTAAATGTAAATATGAAGTTGCCTCTGGCATGTAACTCGATTGGCAAAGGGACGAAACAACTTTGCTTAAATACAAGACAGGTCACGGGTTCAATCTCGAGTCCTTAGCTTCAGTCGCTGGTAAGCCAAAAAATGCCTCTTTATATTCGTATATTTGGAGGTGGATTCCACGTGGAGCTGGTCGTGATTGCAGGGTTTTTATTAAATTATACTTAAATTTAGTATTTATATTTTTTAATGATTAATGATCAAATTTAAGAAAATCATAGTCAACAAGGAATCATTTAAAAGTGAAGGAAGAAAGAAAAGATAGAAAATGGAAGGCAAAGAAAAGGTAAGGAAATAAAAAAAAATAATGAAAATAAACATTTTAATTCAAATGCAATTTTTTTTTATAGAATTAATAGGTAATCAAATACGAAAAATAGGTAACATTGTAAGTAATTAAATGTTTTGTTTTTGAAGGGTGTCTTACATTAATATCTTGGTAAATTATGACTGCAAGACATCAACCCATTAAATCTCAGTTGCCACAGTTGTTGTATACGCCTGGATTCAAACCCTGAACAGATGAGATATTCCACCACATCC
The DNA here is from genome assembly GCA_954870635.1 of Arctium minus. Taxonomy (NCBI): domain Eukaryota; kingdom Viridiplantae; phylum Streptophyta; class Magnoliopsida; order Asterales; family Asteraceae; genus Arctium; species Arctium minus. Next base: position 73,547,333 of record OX941094.1, on the reverse strand, counting down.
CCAGGGTTTTAACCAATACACCATAACCTTTGTGGTTAACAACCTATGTGGTTAAGTAACTAAATGTTGACGGCAAATATAAATTACTTACTTCACACTTTAGTCATTTTATTTTTAGAAATTGAATAAAATAGTCCATATTCCCAATTAAATTCACCTTTTAACCATTTTTATAACTGGTTCCCATGTTAATCAGAGTAACCCATTTGTATAAAACCTACTTTGAGATTAAAAGAGTAAATTATGTTTTTTGTTCATGTGGTTTGTTAAAAATTGTGGATTTCGTCTATGTGGTTTCAAATTTTTGATATTCGTTCTTATGGTTTGTAATTCATTTCCATTTTCGCATCTAAGGGCAAAACACTACTTTTAAGTATGAATAACTAAAATAGAAATAAATTGTAAACCATAGAGATGAAAAAAACAATAAAATTTAAATCACAACGACGAAAAATGTAATGAATTATAAATCATAGGGATGAAAAGCGTAAATTCAAAACCATAAGGACGAAAATAGAAAATTTCAACAACCCATAGGGACTAAAAACATAATTTACTCCTAAAAAAATTAGTCCTTGCGCAAAGTTGTGTAAGGATTCTTAGGAATTGTTTGTTTACCTCTTAATGGTTCTATTAAGATGAAACATCTGAATCGTTAAGAGGTAAATTATGTTTGACAAAAAAAAAAATTCTGCCTCTTAATGGTTCCAAAACCCTTTGAATGATTTTGTATTTTGACCTTGCCTTAACCATTAAAAACCCTGATTTTATTTTGAACAATTAGTAAACAACCATATTTCATTTCGCATTATATCATAAAAACCTCTTAATCATTCTACACCAAACCATTCAGCAACTGCCAAACAATCCCTTACTCAAATATTGGGTTAGGGGCCGTTTACCCAAATGCTTACACGGTAAGCGTTTACCAATAAAACTCGACACACTAACTTGTTAATTTTAAAATTGAATTAATTTGGTTAAAATATGATCTACAAATTCGTCCAAACAAAAAATTATTATTTTAAATAGACTCCGTACACCACATTTGCGAAAGTCAAATTTCTGTCGTGTGCACATTATTACATGTCGATAATTCAACATATATGACACAAAACATTGTATTCAAGCTCAATAATAATTATTTTAAAAATTTTATTATTGTTTAATAAAGTCGAAGCATATAGATCCATAAAGATTATGAGCTGTTTGGTTGATTTTTTATTAAATTATGTATGAATAAATTTGTTTGTGTAGATTAATCTGTTTGTATAGAATTAAATGTTTTGTTTAGGAGAATTTTTTCATAAATGAAAGGAGCGTGTTTTTTAATTGGAAGTGACATGTTTGGAAAAAAATTGGTTTTCTGCATAAAGTTCCGCCTAGAAGCTTACTGAATTTCTATATCGTTAAGTCACTACCAGACTGTCATATATATAACTCATCAAATAAGTTATGAATTCCATTAAACTTATTAAGACCATCTCCAACAACTTCCCCAAAATTTCTCCAAAATGGAGAAACAAAAGTCAAAATCTCCAAAAAAATTTATAACCATCTCAAACAACTTTCCCATTTAAGAGATAAATCATTGATTAGATTATTAAAATATTTTATATATTTAATACAATATTATTTCTCCCACCTAAACAATTAATTTCAAAGTTTCTCATTGTTGGAATGTAATAAAAAATAATTTCTCTCTCTTGGTAATCATTTTTTAGGGTTATCTCTAAATTTGGAGAAAAATGTATTATCTCTTCTACTTTCTCCATTTTAGAGAGAGTTTTGGGAAAACTGTTGGAGTTCATTTTACACCAAAAATCTTCATTTTCTCCATAATGGAGAAGCTGTTGGATATACTCTAAGGGTGTGTTTGGTAGAGAGAGTTGAGGATAGAGAAATGGAAATGAATTCCATTTCTCTTGTTTGGTTACTTTGAGAAAAGGAAATTGAGAAAAAAACCAATTCCCTTTCCCTAGTTTTATTTCTCCACAAAGTTTAAAGAAATGGAGAGATTTCAGATATAGAGAATTGAAGAGAACCACGCTCTCCCTCGATTTTCCTTCTCCTTCACGTCGCCGCTCCCTCTCTCCCTCTCTCCCCTCGGCGCTCCCTCTCTCCCCTCGGCGCTCCCTCTCTCCCCTCGGCGCTCTCCCTCGGCGCTCACCCCTCGGCGCTCTCCCTCTCTTCCCGTCGCTCTCTCTTCCCGTCGCCTTCTCTTCCCGTCGGCGCTAACCTTCTAACGGAGACCGTCGCCGGCGCTCTCTCTTCCCGTCGCTCTCTCTTCACGCCGCTCTCAACTTCGATTTTCCTTCAAATCTGCAGGTATCTTCCTTCATAAAACTGTTTTGCTTCATAAATTTCAAAAGTTTTTTCTTAACCTAGGTTTTTTCTACAGATCTGTTAATTTTGTTTTTCCATCATTTTGTTTACAAGATCTGTATGTTGTTGTTGTCTATTGTGATCTAATTTATATGGGATGAATAAGGATTTATAATTGTTTTGGTGCTCATGGTTTTTTGTTTGATGGGAAGATTATGTGCTCGTAAATAATACTTGTGATAATTGTACGTGTAGATGGCAAGATCACCGTTGAGACAAAGAATAATTGCCATAGGTGCATTTTATGCCATGTATGTTATGATTCGTTGGTGGATGATGTGTAGCTATCGTTTACGTCGTTCGATCGAATCAAGAACATTACATAGAAAATATTTAATGAGTTACCATAATAGACGTGAAAACATGATGAGGATGGTTTATGAAAGTGATGTTACGAGTGTTGTTAACATAAGAATGAATATACATGCGTTTTCAACACTTTGTGATATGCTAGAAAGTAGAGGGGGGTTAAAGAATAGTAAAAACATGCTAGTAGATGAGCAAGTTGCTATGTTTTTACATACCCTTGCTCATAATGCAAAGAATAGGATACTAGTCAATAGATTTCATCGATCTGGGGAAACTATAAGTCGGTATTTCAAGTTAGTCTTAAATGTTGTATGTCGATTACACAAAGAATTCTACAAGTCACCCGTACCAGTGCCAGATAATGAAACCGACGAGAGATGGAAATGGTTTAAGGTTAGTCAAACACATAAGTTTTTATTAAATATATTCTTTGTTAATACAATTTATTAATTATGTTTTATTTTTATGAAGGGTTGCCTAGGAGCATTAGATGGAACATATGTTAAAGTTAAAGTCCCCGCTGTTGATCGAAAACCTTATCGGACACGAAAGGGAGAGATTTGTACGAATGTACTCGGAGTATGTACGAGAGACCTTTTATTTACGTATGTATTAGCGGGATGGGAGGGTTCTGCAGCTGATAGTAGAGTTCTACGAGATGCAATTAGTAGACCTAACGGTCTTAAAATAACGCAGGGTATGTGATATATAGTCTTCAAATAATATACATATAATTAGATATCATAATTAACATAGAGTTTATGGTTAATGTAGGAACATACTACCTTTGTGATGCCGGTTATACGAATGGTGAAGGATTTTTAACTCCTTATCGAGGTCAACGTTACCATCTTAATGATTGGTCTCGGCCGCCTACCAATGCCAAGGAATTATTTAATATGAGACATTCGTCGGCAAGGAATGTTATAGAAATATGCTTCGGATTAATTAAAGCTAGATGGGCTATTTTGCGTGATAACTCATATCATCCCATAGAGTCCATGTCACGTATCATCATTACTTGTTGTTTGTTACACAACTTCATACGACAGACAATGAGTGAAGACCCTATTGATAACGAAGTCCCAACAAATCACACACAACCTGGAAACGATCTTGATAATGTTATTTCTACGGTTGAGACCTCACAAGAATGGACCGATCGTAGAGATGCTCTTGCTAACGAAATGTTTAACAATTGGAATGCTAGGCGTATCAATAATTAATGAATTCTTTATTTGTACTCTTTATTTGTACTCTTTATTTGTACTCTTTATTTGTACTATTTATTTTTAGAACCATGAATTAAAGCTAGTTGAAAGATTTACCGGGTATTACCATGAGCAAACGTTTTAAAGCAGCTCATTTGATTGGTAAGGATGTGGTTTTGGGACGGTCATTTCTTGGGTTGACACAAGAAGAGAAAATTGGCATGGTAGAATCGTATACCGATGGTTCAATGGGATAATTGTTTATGGTTGAAGTACTTGAACTACTTTTTTTTTGTATGTCTTTGGTTGGAATGATGTTGAACTACTTTTTGATTTAATTAATGCATTTTAATTATTAATTTATGTATTTTAATTATTAAATTATGCATTTTAATTATTAATTTAATTATTAATTCATTGTTGAATTCTCTGTTACATTTCTCTGTGCTCCCAAACAAGAGAAATGGTTCCCTGTTACATTTCTCTGCTGAATTCTCTGTGCTACCAAACAGGGGAGTCAATTCCTATTCTCCAGACCAATTCTCTTTCTCTGCAATTCCATTCTCTGCAATCATTTCTCTGCAATTCCATTCTCTGTACCAAACGCACCCTAAGTTGCTAATAAACAAACTTATGATAAAAAACGACAATTTCTAGAAATTATATAGAAACGAGGTGGGATTAATGCCCGCGCGTTGCTGCGGATGGAAAGAAATATTAAGACCATAAATTTGAGCATGACCAATTATGAGAAGAAAACATTTTGTGTGTGTTAGCAACATGACTATAATTTACAAAATGCCCTATGAAGATGATGTGTGTGTATAATAGGAAGCGAAAATAAATTGGCAAATGGTACATTACATCATTAAACCTAAAAAAAGTTACATTGTTATTAAACCTAAATTAAATTATAATAAAAATATGAATTAAACAAATTTTACATCATTATTAAACATAAAATAAATTATGATAAATTACTTTATTAATAAATAAAAAATTGGTGCGTGAATCACCTACGACTATGTGCTTGGATTGCTGGGAAAGGCGGAAGGTTTTGGGTTGGAGAAGACACAGTCACTGAGATGCGATGCATGTTAAGGGATCTTTATTTTATGCTTATATAATAAAAATAATTTTTATAATATAACTTTTATTTATTTAAATTAGAAAATGAAAAAGTTATAAATGATCGAAATGTCATTTACTTAACGGTCAGAAGCTAACAACTTTTAGTTTCGAGGACCAAAACGTTACGCAAATGCAAAATCGAAAGTCTATTTTGGAATCAACAAATTATGGGGACTTAAATCCAAGAGGAAAATAAAACTATAGGGACCAAATCTGTAACTCTACAAACATAGGACTAAATCTAACAGGGAGATAAAACCTCAAGGACCAAATCTGTAATTTACTAAAAACCTGAAGGACCAAATCTGTAATTTAACAGTGTTGAAGGACCAAATCTGTAATTTATCAGAACACTGTTCATGAACAGTGTTCTGATAAATGTTATAATATATAATTGGTCGATTTGGATTTTAGTTTATATTCAACGGGTCAAATTTGAAAAAATAATTTTTTTTTGGTTAAAAGTAAATGAACCAAATGGTTTCAAAGTTGCCAAATACCTCTTGAACCGTTTTATTTATCAAAATTATATTCTATTTTAGTAATATATTATAATCATATATCAATTATATATAAAACATTATAAAAAAACATAGGCATATAAAAATTCAAACAGACTTAAAGGGTCGGATCTATGAAAGCCCAAACGGGGTCCTGTGAACTCGTTCAACTGATTTTAGCAAGTAGAATTTTTTTAGGGTATGAAAAATGCACAATCTAAACTTTGAGGGGTGTTCCAGAATATTAAAAAACATGGTATAATCAACCAAAAAACTTAAAAAAGTCACTCAAAACCAACCAAAAACCGAAAAAAGTTTCTTGAAATCAACCAACTCAACTTGAAAAACTCGTTCGAAATCAACAAAAAGAACCCAAAAAAGTCTCTTAAAATCAACCAAAAACCTGATAAAAATCTTTTGAAATCAACCAAAAACATGGTATAAATCTTTTGAAATCAACCAAAAAACATAATAAATATTTTGAAATCAAACATCTTAAAAAAATCACTCGAAACGGTGGAATTCTATTAAAACCACATTGGACGACTTTATGAGTTTTCGATCTACCTTAAAGGTACACCAATTCAACAAAAAATCTGAATCCAACCCAGTTGAATCACGAAAAAAAATACTTAGGGGTTGTTTGGCAGTTGCTGAATGGTTTAGTGCAAAATGATTAAGTGACTCTTATGATATAGTGCAAAATGAAATATGTTTGTTTGGGAATTGTTCATAATGAAATCAGAGCGCTTAATGGTTAAGGGAGACTCAGGATACAAAATCATTCAGATTATTTTGGAACCATTAAAAGACAGATTTTTTTTTGTTAAACATGATTCATTTCTTAGCGATTCAGAGGTTGCTTCTAAATATGTTTGGCAAACTAGCTGAAAAGCTAGCTTATGACTGATAAGCTAGCTGGTGACTGATAAGCTAGCTGATGAAAAAGTCACGTTTGGTAAAAACTAACTTATAAGCATTTAAATTACCAAAAAAGACATTATTTATTTATTTATAATTAAAAGTTAATATATAATTATGAATATTAATGAGGGGCATAATTGAAATAATCACAAAAAGCTCCTCATAAGCTACTCCAAGTAGCTTATCAAAAAGTTAGCTTATAACCATCCAAACATGTACCAAGAAAATCAGTTAGCTTATTTTTGCCAAACAATACGTAAGAGTAAACAAACAACCCGACTTGCTATTTAACCCATTCAGATACCAAATTATTAGTCAACATATAATCATCAAATATGAAAACAAACTATAACAAAAAAAAGTTGGAAAATCAAAAGCAAAAAAGAGTGAAGAAAAATTCAAAAAATGACTTTAAGAAATTTATGAAATTAATTTAAAAAAAAAAAAACGTTATTTAATAAGTGGAAGGAAAAGACAGAAGGCAACTTTTGACGAAGTACCTTTTTCCTTGGGCGGTCGGCGACGGAAAGCGACTGTAGTGTGTGTGTGTGTTGTCGCCGGAACGGTGGTCGGCGGATTGGTCAAAAGTACAACCGCCGTATGTTGACTTTTTCTGCCGTTAATCCCCCTCTCAAACATCATTATCATGTTTTTATTTCATACAAATCCAGAATTTAATTCGGGTTTTTGAAATAAATTCCAGAACATCATATGAAATAAGGACGAAAAATCGTGTGAAAAAAAGAGTTAAAATGAGAAGGTAAGAATAGATATGTATCCTTAATCACTTTCAATCTCAAACCCACTCATGAATTGCATTTGATACAAGAATTGATCCGATTCATCTTATCTTGAGTCGTTGTTATCAACCGTTTGGATGCACGTTAGGATGAGATGCACCGAAATGCACCAAATATCGTATGCAACATTTTTATCCGCTAAACACTTACGGGGTAAGAGTAGTCACCGCTCACCTACCAGGTAAGACTCTCGTTCTTCATAATCGCTCTTACCCGATAAGAATCTCAATTCTTGTCATGTTCATCTGATAAGGTAAAATGAATCGATAAACACTTACCGAGGAAACGTTTAGGCCCCTAAGATCACTATGTTCGACCTCAACTACTCATCTCACGTCCTCCTCGGTAGGGGTGTGTAGAAAGTCAACCGATCCAATAGGAACCAACAGACCATAATTGGATATCCAATTGTAATTGGATCGGATCAGGTTGAAAATCTCAACATCCAATTTAGATCGGTCGGTTTTTGGATGGCAGTCCGAAATCGATCAAAACCGACCGAACCGAATTGACCAAAATCCAATTAACCATCCGATTACCATCCAGTTTTTTTGCAATTTTTTTTGGTGTTGGTTTTTGAATTATTAGTCTCACTTGTGTTGGTTTTAGCACAAATTAAAAGTGATTAATCAATTTGTTTCATTATTAGAAAATTGATTAAATTTACACATTGGATTGATCCGATCCGACATAATCATCCATCGGATGTCGGATGGATCCGATCCGATCCAATGGATATTCAATAAGAATATCTAATAAGAACATCCAATGGATGGAACCGAACCGATCCAATCATCCATTGGATTGGAAAAATCCAACATCCTGTGGATAATTGGATCAGTTTGGTTGTAAAAATCCAACATCCAATGCTGATGGATCGGTTCGGTTCCCTCACATCCATCGTAGTTGATTGATTAGCAATCCTTGATTGTAGTTGACGGTTTCTGTAATTAGCTTCCATTTTCTGTGTATAAATCCTCTGGAAATGAGAAGGGGCAAAGTAACCTTTTCGCAAGTCTTGTATATTGGTTTTTATGGTATCAGAGCCCAATCGATCCTTAACCATGTCTCTCGATGGCCAAAACACCAATGCTTCCGCAACATAGATCCTTTTCACTGCTGCTGGCGGTGCCTCTGTGTAACACCCGGAAAATCTAAAGGTAAGTATTTACTCCTCACATCCTACTAATTGTATTATTTGAGTAACTGAAGTCCTTTACGTATGCATATTATTCTTCAAACTTGCTATTTGAGTTATATATTTATAGAAATGTTTAACCTCGCGCTCGTTTTCGTATTTGACTAAGTTTTCGGACGGTCTGGAGTGTGACGCGATAGTGCCACGCGACAGTGACAATGTCACTGTCGCCGGTCACTATCGCGGTGGATGTACCGCAAGTTGAGGGTTTGGCATGACTGTGACCGCGCGATAGTGACATTGTCACTATCGTGAGTCACTATCGCGTGGGAGGTACCGCGAGTTCTTGAGTTCGCGCGATTGTGACACGCGACAGTGACATTGTCACTGTCGCCGTGCACTATCGCCGTCGGGGGGCTGAGAGTTTAAATGAGCCCTTATCTGATTTTAACTTCATTTCTCTCATTCCTCTTTTCTCTTTGGCGATTTTGGAGACTCCAAATCAATTTCTTCCTTACCAAACTATTAGACCACAGTCTCATTGGATTCAAGATCATCCAAACTGAAGATCGCAATCTGAAGCTAAAGCCGAAACGTCGACTCTCGATATTAAAGTCTATGTCGTTTGTAATAAATGTCAATGTAATTGTTTGTTATTGTAATAGTTAAATTAATATCTAGTTTGATTAGATATTAGTTTAACTTAGTTAGTTTCTAGTTAGTTAGTTAATTATATTATTTAGTTAGAAATAATATCTAGATATTAAATCTAGATATTATAGGAAGTGTGTTAGACACACTAGTTAGATTAGATATTGTGATATCTCTCAATCTCTCTAACATATCAGATATTATTAACACACAAAAACACATACATAAAGGTGTAATAGAGAGAAAACAGAGAACACACATTTCATGCTTGAATCAGATCAACCTTGTAACCATTTCTTATAATCAATACAGGTTAGTAATCTTTATGTGCTGTTAAAAGTGCAAAATCTACGATAGTTGATAACTCAGTCTTTGTGAAAGCTAAAAATGCTAAAAGTAAGAAAATATCTCAGCATTCACAGAAACCGAACACTACTGGTGATCCTAAGAAGAAGCATTCGCTTGTTGCTCAAAAGTCTAACTCAACAGCTTCACATGTTTCAGATCTGAGCAAGCAAAGGCCAGAAGTAAATTCTCAATGGCAACCCAAACGGAAGCTTGACAAGACTGTTTTATCGTTTAGTAGTGTTAATTGTAATAAGACTTCGCTTAGTAAAGATGTCCCAATTGCTGATATTGTTGTTTTGAACTCAAAACTTGCTGTTTCTCGTAAACAATATACAATGAAGCAATTATTTCAGTTATCTTTATCTGCTAGAAAGTCTTCTATTTATGATAAACATGTTTCTATCTCTTGTCAAGATTCTGGAGATTGGTTTGGAAATTACCATGTGCATTCATCTCATACTAATCCTTCAAATGCATTTCAAAAGAAAACAGGACCCAATTTGAAATGGGTACCAAAATCTTGTGCTAACATAGAAGGACCCAAATTCCAGTGGGTATCTAAGGCTAAATCTGTGTTGCAGGCACACAAAGCTTAAAGAGAAATAGACTTCTGATTATGTACAGATTAGGACTCGTTCTTCAATGTCAAAATAGGTTTTTGGATAATGCAGTTCAAAACCCGAACATCAAAGTCAAAATAGGCTTTCGAACAAATCAGTTCAAGACCCGCACTTCGATAATCAAAGTGAATATTCCAATGTTGTCGTATAAATATCTAAATTTGTAATTTCTCTTATGCAGACTAGTCATACATGGTTCTTGGACAACGGATGTTCCAAGCACATGACAGGGCAAAAAGAGATACTGTCCAATTTTAAAGACAAATATTGTGGAACAGTCAGGTTCGGCAACGACCAATTTTCTTCAATCATGGGATATGGTGATGTACAACATGAAAATGTCACTATCTAGAAGGTGAGCTATGTAGAAGGCTTACGACACAACTTGTTCAGTATAGGCCAGTTCTGTGACAAAGACTTAGAGGTCAACTTAAAAGCCAAGAGATGTTCAGTTCGCAATGAAGAAGGCGAAGAACTCTTGGTCGGTACTCGGGAATCAGACCTCTACACAATCAATTTATCAAATGTCCAGACTGACAAGCAAGTTTGTCTACTGACGAAAGCCTCGATGCAACAAAGTTGGTTATGGCATCGAAGGCTCTTTCACCTCAACTTCAGGTACATCAACAATCTGGTCAGTGGAAAGCTCGTCAAAGGACTTCTAGAGCTCATATATGAAAGAGAACATCTTTGTGCAACTTGTGAAAAGGGCAAGATGAAGAGGGAACCTCATAAACCAAAGCCTGAACCAAGTACAAGCACTCCGTTAGAGTTATTGCATATGGATCTATGCGGTCCGATGCGAACTCAGAGTCTAGGCGGAAAGAAGTACATACTCGTGATCGTGGACGATTACTCGTGATACACATGGGTCAAGTTTCTACGTTCAAAGGATGAGACACCTGATATTCTCATCACATTCCTAAAGACGACCCAGGTGAATTTGCAGAAACCGGTCAAGTTTCTACGAACAGATAACGACACAAAGTTCAAGAACAACAAAGTTGAAGAATATCTCGAATCTGTCGGGATTTCACATCAATACTCTGCTGCTCGAACGCCTCAACAAAATGGAGTGGTCGAAAGAAGAAATCGAACGCTAGTCGAGGCTGCTCGTACTATGCTAAGTCAATCAGACTTACCTCTATTTTTGTGGGCAGAAGCTGTATCGACCGCGTGCTAAACACAGAATCGCTCCATGGTACATCGAAGATTCAAGAAGACTCCTTATGCGTTAATCAACAACCGAACACCGACAATCAAATACTTCCATATATTTGGGTGTAAGTGTTTTGTTCTAAACGATAGGGAGAGTCTAAATAAGTTCAGTGCTAAGGCGGATGAAGAAATCTTCATTGGTTATTCCTCGACATCAACTGCATTCCGTATTTATCTAAAGAAGTCAAAAACGGTGATTGAAAGCATCAACGTCTCGTTTGATGAAGAAATGGCTTCCGAACAACAACGTTCAGAACCCGTTATAACAGGAATACTAGATTCTGGGCAAATCAGTCCAGGACCTACGTCTCAACAGAATAAATCAGATGAAGCATCAACTTCTACTAACCATTTATCTGATTTAGATTTATTATTTGAATTGTTTTATGATGAATTTCTGGGATCTAATGTAAAGAAATCTGTTGTGGTTGACAGGATGGAAGACTTAACGACTACTCATCCAACCAGTTCAAATGTTCCTATTGAATCAAACGCCCCGATTCAACAAGAAATTACAATTCAAATGCCGACTCCAACAGTTGAAGAAGTGACAAATGAGAAAGAGACAGAAGTAGCTGAAACAGTAGAAAATACTATTCAGATCAATCTACAGCCAGATCAAGCTGTACCTGCTGAGCCTTCTGAACCTGCCACTTCAACTGAAACCATCAATCCTCCTGAACAATCAGAAGAAGGTACAAGTGGATTTGTAGATGATACAACCGACATACAATCATCTAATCCACTACCTCATGAACATAAATGGACCAAAGAGCACCCGCTAATCCAGATCATTGGCGATCCATCAAAACCGGCGCAAACTAGGTCAACATCAATGAACATGTGCATGCATGACTCCTTTCTGAGCAAGTTCGAGCCAACAAGAGTATCAGAGGCACTTGCTGATCCAGAATGGGTGGTCTCAATGCAAGAAGAGCTGAATCAATTCTATGCACTTCAAGTCTGGAGACTCGTACCAAAGCCTAAAGGTAAAACCATTATAGGTATGAAATGGGTTTTCAAGATAAAGAAAGACGAAGATTGTACCGTTATCCGAAACAAGGCAAGACTAGTAGCCAAAGGATACAGACAAGAGGAAGGAATAGACTATGACGAAACATATGCTCCTGTGGCGTGATTAGAGGCAATCGGAATGTTTCTAGCCTACGCAGCCCACAAGAACTTCACGGTCTTTCAAATGGACGTGAAGACAACATTTCTGAATGGAATTCTGAAGGAGGAAGTCTACGTCCCTCAGCCAGAAGGTTTTGTCAATCAAGAGAAGCCGAATCATGTTTACATTCTTGACAAAGCACTCTACGGTCTGAAACAAGCACCTCGAGCCTGGTATGATGTCCTTTCCACTTTTCTAGTCAAGTCTGGGTTTTCAAAAGGAACGGTAGATACCACTTTGTTTATCAAAAAGGAAAAAGGCGATATCATTTTAATTCAAATCTATGTAGATGATATTATCTTTGGTTCTACAAATACTAAGTACTGTAAGAATTTCGCAAACCTTATGGTGTCTAGATTTCAGATGAATTTGATGGGTGAGATGAATTTCTTTCTCGGTTTACAAGTAAAACAATTTTCATCGGGTATCTTTATCAATCAATCAAAATACATTAGGGATATTATTCGGAAGTTCCAAATGGAAAATTCAAAACCGATTGGTACCCCAATGGCACCAGGTACTAAGATTGGTACCGATCCTTCGGGAAAGGCTGTTGATGTTAGGACTTATCGAGGGATGATAGGTTCTTTAATGTATCTTACTTCTAGTAGACCAGATATAATGTTTTCAACATGCTTATGTGCACGATATCAGGCCAATCCTAAAGAAATCCATATGTCTGCTGTGAAGCGCATATTTAGGTATCTAAAGGGCACTGCAGATCTTGGTCTGTGGTATCCTAAAGATGCTAGTTTTGAACTAACAGCCTACACAGATGCAGATCATGCAGGTTGTATGTTAGACAGGAAGAGCACGTCGGGACACGTACAGTTCCTCGGTGACAAACTCGTAAGTTGGGCATCGAAGAAGCAACTTTGTGTTTCAACTTCCACGGCCGAAGCAGAATATGTAGCTGCTGCTAGCTGCTGTTCTCAAGTCTTATGGATGAGAACTCAATTGCGCGACTACGGTTTCTACTTCAACAAGATCCCGATATACTGTGACTCAAAGAGCGCCATCGCAATATCAGCGAATCCTGTTCAACACACCAAAACCAAGCACATAGACGTCAGGTATCATTTTATTAAAGATCATGTTGAAAAAGGAACAATTGAACTTTTCTTTGTAAAAACTGATTATCAACTTGCCGATTTGTTCACCAAACCATTAGACGAAAAGAGGTTCAACTTTCTTATCTCTAAGCTTGGTATGCTAAATCTTAAAATCTAATCAGTATTTACCTATAAAAGTTTTCTAAATTGTATAATTTTTCATCATTTCTTCATTCTTAACTCTGTTTGATGTCTGCACTTATATATAATGTTCATAATCCAAGGGGGAGAATGAGAAGAAATTGACAAGTGGTCAATATTACGTCGAAGGGGGAGCTCTTCAAGACAAAGGGGAGTACGGATATGACTTCTGATTATTTCTGATCAGAACTCGTACTTTAAAAAAAAAGTTTTACTGCTTGTTGTCTTTTCAATTTAAGTGAATAAATTTTACTTTGACTTGACATAAGACTTTTGCAGAATTTTTGAGAGGTGCTTACAAGTTCATATGTTTATGACTTTAAGCTTAGCTTCATGAGATGTAAGATCATACGTTCAGGTATTATCCTTTATCTTAATCTCATATATGGTTGAAAGAAGGACAACTTTCAATCATTGAAAACATCGTTCTCAAACGATCAAATCACTTCCCGATTCTTCAACCAGATTTTATAATTCGGAAGTGTGATTTTCAATGTTTTCTCATTCAATTGAGCTTTAACTGTTAAGTTAAACCATTTTGAGCATTATATGCTTCATAGGAAAACATGGGATCATTGTGCTAGGACTTAACACAACTTCTATGGAATCACCTTAACCAGTGATTTCTACCCACGAAGTTAAATCCTTAAGTGATTGAGTGTGTAAGCGAAAAGAAATGAGTGTGATTAGAGAAAGCAAAAAGTTTAAAAGAAAGAGCGTGTGAGAACAGAGTTAAAAGAATATCATAACTCTGCACCAACTTTTTCTGAGCCGGGTAGCCACATTACTAGTGTTTCACAATTCTTTGGTGAACATTATTGAAATAGGCAACTAACCCATGCCAACTCTTGATCAAACCTCACTATCTACTCATTTTCTTCTCAACAAGACAGTTTTTCATATTTTCAAAGGGGATGCAGCACATTTGCTATCTGATTTTCAATTGGAAAATCTGGATATTGAAAAGAAGGAAGTCTGCCCCACCTTCGCACTTCAATCATGCACATTGAGTCTGTGTTTAACTTACTGTTGTCTCAGTGGTTTACACAATATTGAGCCTTATAAGCAATCATCAGTGCTTAATTCTTTCTATCACAAGCACGAACACACAAGGAATTTGTTTCTTTGTCATAACGTTTATAGAAATAACATTTGTGGTGTTTCGATGATTAAATGGAAGCCCTGGGGGAGTCAACATCAAACAACTCCTTTCCAATGTGTATTCGTTACACACTGTGACTTAGTGTTACTGACAGACATGTTAACTGATTCATTAGTTGATTCAGGTGTTACATGACTACTTTGTCTAGATTTGAAAAGATCTGGATGAATATCTTTTGAATTGACGGATCAGGGGCTCTTAACGCAAGTGTTTGACATTTCTTACAAAAAGTTTTGATAAAGTCGTTACACTTATCATCAAAAAGGGGGAGAATGACTACACAAGAAATGGCAAAGATCACATGTTTCAAGAATCACGTCCAAGATTGAAATCTTCAAAAGCAAGTATTCCGAAGACATGTTGATTTCAGAGCTATAGAAAGAGATTGCATCTTCCGAGCTGAACAAGAAGACTGAATTGCTAAAATCATTTTCGTAATGATCTTGATCCAAAGGGGGAGATTGTTAGACCACAGTCTCATTGGATTCAAGATCATCCAAACTGAAGATCGCAATCTGAAGCTAAAGACGAATAGTCGACTCTCGATATTAAAGTCTATGTCGTTTGTAATAAATGTCAATGTAATTGTTTGTTATTGTAATAGTTAAATTAATATCTAGTTTGATTAGATATTAGTTTAACTTAGTTAGTTTCTAGTTAGTTAGTTAATTATATTATTTAGTTAGAAATAATATCTAGATATTAAATCTAGATATTATAGGAAGTGTGTTAGACACACTAGTTAGATTAGATATTGTGATATCTCTCAATCTCTCTAACATATCAGATATTATTAACACACAAAAACACATACATAAAGGTGTAATAGAGAGAAAACAGAGAACACACATTTCATGCTTGAATCAGATCAACCTTGTAACCATTTCTTATAATCAATACAGGTTGGTAATCTTTATGTGCTGTTATTCTAAGAACTTGATATAGTATTGTGGACCCACACAAACCCTAACCCTCCTAAATACAAACCCTCTTGGTGGTTGGATCTTGATTTCTTGTCATAACTCTCCTCAAGGAAGCTTCTAGGGTGTATAAAGTTCAACTCCTCATCTCCAAGTCTCATCTCTTCAAGCTAGGGTTTCATATTTTCTAGGTTTCGGTTCAAAAACCTAGATTGTGAGTTTACTAAACCTTTGTTAAAACTAGATACACATCATTATTTCTTACTTGTATTGTTATCTATTTTGCTCAAAATGTTCATATCTATATGTCCAAGTATTTGGGTTTTATTATGGAAGTATGATTAGAAATGTGTGAAAGTGTATCATACTATGCCTTATTGAATGGAGATCTTGATATGTTGATGACTTCTATTTGGGTCATCTTTATTGGTGCTATCATGTTCACATGACAAAGATGGTTATTAAAGGAGTCCTATGTTGGACCTTATATGGTTAGCATGGTGATATTGTACCCATGGTTGGTATTGAAATATACCTGGTTGAAATATACCTCACAGACCTCCTACATGTTTTATGTTGGACGAACCAAGTCAGTAGACACTAGGAGGATGTAGTCTTGGGTGCCACCGTGATGGTATGTCCTAGACCTCCGCCATTCGGGGTAATGCCATGGTTGTAGTCCTCAGGTGTGCCGGGCCTTTGGGATGTCACTCTTAGTAGTTGGCATCAGGGTACATTGTCTCTTTGGGTGGAACTTGGTTGGTGCTATGGTTAATGGGTATCCCCCGTTGACTCCACATATGTTGAAATCTGGTTAATTGCTGATAAGAACTGTGAATGCTTAAACATGCTATTTCTTGTTCAACTCACTAGGCTTTTTGGCCTAACACTTGTTTAGTGTCGATGTGTATCTCAGGTTCTAGCGGCGCTGGTTCTAAGCTGGCATAATTGCTTGGGTGAGAGCTTGGGGAAAACTTGCATTTGGACATACTTTTGGTATAAGAACATTTGGGTTTATAAATGACACCCTTTTTGTAATCTCTTTTTTAGTTATAGAAATTAGATTAGTTGGTTTTTATTTATTGTCCGTTAAATTACAACTGTAATTAAACAGGTTTATATATTTCTCCATTTTTGGGAGACTCTTGCTATGGCAATTTTATATACCTCGTGTCCGTTTTTCGGATTTTTGTTATCCCTATTTTTAGGTTGTTAGAAGTTGGTATCAGAGCTTTAGTTTAAGTGAACTAGGTTTTGTTTTAGCATATCTAGACTTAAGCTGTAGACTTTATTGTTTCACTGTCCACTTGGGGTAGAAATCCTAGGTGGGGAGAGTGTTAGGATTTACGGAATTACTTTAATTGAAAGTTGTGATGATGGTAACGAGAATTCTTGTGTATAATTCGTTCATAATTTCACCTAGCTACTGCTATTATGAATGTATTGTTACGTGAGCATACTTGATGTACTATTGTTATGATAATTAATGAAGGTATTAGTACGTACCATGAGTTCAACTCGTCTAGTCTTTTCTCAATCTATTTCTCGTACATGTATGACAGTTATCAATGGTAACCACTCGGAGCAGATTACCGAATACGCCAGAGGGTCATGTTGAAGATGAATCTACGGCAAAACAACCACATTTGGTCACGAGTACTGAAAGACCACCAGTGGTAAATGTGTTGGGCGGGGGACCCGAGCATATACCCCGAATCAACCTTGCCACGAACGACCCAGTCGTGGAGGAGGTGACCATGGAAACCAGGATTAGGGATAGCATGATGCAGGCTATGAACTCGACTATGGCATAGTAACAGGAGTTCTTCATGAAACTCTTGAAGGATCGAGATGCTAGTCACCGACAACCTGAAACTATGGAGGAAAACGTAGTGATGGGGTCGGGCGGTGGACCGACCGTTGTGGTAACGGAGGATCAGACGGAGAATGGAAATAAAGGTAAAGTCAAGGGATGCACCTACAAAGCTTTTCTTGGGTGCAAACCGAAAGAGTTTTCAGGTTCTATAAATCCGGTAGCGTGCATGTATTGGCTGAAGGAAGTGGAGATGGCTTTTGAGCCGAGCGAGTGCGATGTCTCGCAACGGGTGAAGTTCGCTTCCCAACTACTTCGGGGTGAGGCCCTTATTTGGTGGAACCTCACACGGTCCACCCTCACTCCCGAAGTTTTGGCGAAGTTGACTTGGCTAGTTTTCAAGCAGAAGATTATGGACAAGTACTGTAGTGAAAGGTCGCTAGACAAGCTGGAAGCGAAATTCCGAGGTTTGAAGAAAGGGACTCTATCCGCCGCTGACTATTCCAAGATTTTCTTGGAAAAGCTAAACCTGGTGGGACACCTAGTCTCTAATGAGAGATCAAAAATCAAGGCTTACCAGTGTGTATTGTCGGCCGGCATGAGGCCGGCAGTGAGGAACGCTAGGGGATTAACACTTCAGGAAGTAATCGAAGAGTCCTTGTTGGTGGAAGACGATATGATGGCAGAAAAGGATGAGAGAGGTCAAGTGGGTGACAAGCGGAAGTGGGAAGGGCCATCCGGGCACGTTCGTCAAGCTAGGCCTTTTGTAGGCGGAAGAGTCGGAGATAATCGCCGAGAGGCACGTTGGTGCCACAAGTGCAAAACCAAGCACTCTGGCCCATGTGACCCCAAGCCTCACTAGGGTTCCGCGGAGTGTGCCAAGTGCGGCAAAAAGGTTCATGTGATTCGAGATTACCCTATCCGAGGGCCGACGTGTTTCGAGTGTCGGGAACCGGGGCACATGAAGAGGGATTGCCCGAAGCTTGTGGGTGGCCACCGTGGAGGTTCTTTGGGATCGGATGCAAGGGTCGAGCAACCGTCGAGAGCGCCGAGTCGAGCTTTTCGGATGACTGCCGAGGAGGCAAAGGAGACAACCGATGTGGTTTCGGGTACGTTCCTAGTAAACTCCTTGCCTGCTCGTGTATTATTTGATTCGGGTGCTACGTGTTCCTTTGTGTCAGACGTTTTCTGTAACCAGTTTGTCACTCCTATTAGTATCCTTCCCGATGCGTTAGTAGTAGAAATAGCTAATGGAGATCAAGTGATCATTCGAGACCGATTTAGTGATTGCACTTTAGAGATTGATGGGAACCATTTTGGAGTAGATTTGCTACCTATGGATATAGGGGGGTTCGACGTGGTTATAGGCATGGATTGGTTGGTGAGGCATAAGGCTGACATCTTTTGCTCCAAAAAGATGATCCAAGTGCCTTTGTCGGAAAATGGTGTGGTCACCATCTACGGGGAGAAAGGGAAGATGAGTAATCCTATCATCTCTTCTCTTAAGGATCACAAATTTCTAGCGAAGGGTTACCCTTCGTATCTGGCTTATGTGGTGGACGCGAAGAAAGAGAAGAAGTTGGTGGAAGATGTGAAGATCGTGCAAAATTATCCGGACGTCTTCCCGGAAGACTTACCCGGGTTACCGCCGGAACGACAAGTGGAGTTTCAAATCGACCTCACTCCGGGAGCGGCTCCGATAGCCCGTGATCCCTATCGATTGGCCCCGACGAAAATGAAAGAGATGATGACGCAACTTCAAGAGTTGTTGGAGAAGGGCTTTATCCGACCGAGTTCGTCACCTTGGGGAGCCCCAGTTTTGTTCGTGAAGAAGAAGGATGGATCCATGCGGATGTGTATCGACTACCGAGAGTTAAACAAAGTCACGGTGAAGAACAAGTATCCTCTACCTCGCATCGACGATCTTTTTGACCAACTCCAAGGCGCGGGATGTTTCTCGAAGATTGATCTTCGGTCCAGATACCATCAAGTGAGAGTGAAGAAGGAAGATATTCCGAAGACGACTTTTCGAATGTGATACGATCACTATGAGTTCTTGGTGACGCCTTTCGGCTTAACCAACGCTCCGGCCGTATTCATGGACTTGATGAACCGTGTGTGTCACCCATTCTTGGATAAATCCATGATCGTCTTCATCGACGATATTTTAATCTATTCAAAGGACGAGTCCGAGCATGGGAAACATTTGCGGGAAGTGTTAGAAGTCCTAAGAAGGGAGAAATTGTTTGCAAAGTTCTCGAAGTGTGAATTCTGGCTATAGGAGGTGCAATTCTTGAGGCATGTGGTGTCTAAAGACGGAGTAAAGGTGGACCCGACGAAGATCGAAGCGATGATGAGTTGGGAGCCTCCAACAAGTCTGACGGAGATTCGAAGTTTCTTGGGTTTGGTGGGCTATTACAGACGTTTCATCCAAGGTTTCTCTAAGATAGCTATGCCACTCACCTCACTCACAAGGAAGAATGTCAAATTTCTTTGGACCGCCGAGCAAGAGCAAGCCTTTTAGACGCTCAAGAAGAAGTTGTGTGAAGCCCCTATCTTATCCCTACCCGAGGGACCAGATGACTTCGTGGTGTATAGCGATGCTTCCAAGATGGGTCTCGGGTGTGTGTTGATGCAACGGGGGAAGGTGATAACGTATGCGTCACGACAACTAAAGGATAACGAGAAGAATTATCCAACTCATGATTTGGAATTAGCGGCGGTAGTTTTTGCTTTGAAGTTGTGGCGACATTATTTGTATGGGACTAAGTGCACCCTCTTCACCGATCACAAGAGTCTCAAATACATCTTCGACCAAAAGGAACTCAACATGCGGCAAAGGAGATGGCTTGAGCTTTTGAAGGATTACGATTGTGACCTACTCTATCATCCCGGTAAGGCCAACGTGGTGGCGGATGCATTGAGTCGAAGGAGTCATGATGGTGGTGTCAAGATGACCCTTACAAGGATCGACGTGGTTTCGAGTTTGTTGGAAAATATAACGGCGAGTCAAGTGGAGGCACTTAAAGAGGAGAACCTCAAATCCGAAGTCATGTTAAAGCAAAAGGAACTCTTAACGGAAGACGGACGTGGGCTCAAGCTATTTCAAGGGCGGATTTGGGTATCGAAGGTTGGGGGAAACCATGACCTACTTCTTGAAGAAGCGCACAAATCGAAGTATTCTATACATCCCGGTAGCACCAAGATGTATAAAGACTTGAAATTGAATTATTGGTGGCCGGTGATGAAATTGGACGTAGCCAATTACGTGGAGAGGTGTGTCACGTGCCTCCAAGTCAAGGCAGAACATCAAAGACCGTATGGAAGCTTGCAACCGTTGTCCATTCCCGAGTGGAAATGGGACAACATCACCATGGATTTCGTGATGAAACTACCGAAGACCTGGACACGACACTATTTGGGTAATTGTTGACCGGTTAACCAAGAGTGCGCATTTCCTTGCAATGCGGGAGACTTTGCCAATGGAGAGGTTGGCCAAGCTTTATATTCATGAGGTAGTGTCAAGGCACGGGGTTCCGCAATCCATTGTTTCGGATCGGGATAGTCATTTCACATCGAACTTTTGGGCAAGTTTACAGAAAGAGTTGGGCACTAGATTGAATTTGAGCACGACTTATCATCCTTAAACGGATGGTCAAAGCGAGAGGACGATCCAGACGCTAGAGGACATATTGAGGTCATGTGTCATAGATTTTGGGGGAAGTTGGGACTCGCACTTACCTTTGGTGGAGTTCGCTTACAACAACAGTTACCACTCAAGTATCGGAATGGCACCGTTCGAGGCGTTGTACGGACGGAAGTGCAGAACACCGGTTTGTTGGCTAGAAGCGGGCGAGAAGAAATTCGCCGGACCGGAAATCGTTCAAGAAACGGCAAATAAGGTGAGGGAGATCCGAGAGAGATTGAAGGCGGCTCAGGACCGACAGAAGGGCTATGTGGACAAGAAGAGGAGACCGATCGAGTTTCAAGTGGGCGATCGTGTCATGTTGAAGGTATCTCCATGGAAGGGGATTATCCGTTTTGGGAAGCGCGGGAAGCTTAGCCCTCGTTTCCTTGGACCCTTCGTCGTTTTGGAAAGAATTAGGTTACAAGCCTACCAGTTAGACTTGCCACCGGAAATGGATGGGATACATCCTACATTTCACGTGTGTTACCTTCGGAAGTGTCTAGCCGAGGAGGAAAGCGTGATTCCTTTGACGGAAATCCGGGTAGATAATGGGAATCGTTGTGTGGAAGAACCGGAGGCGATCTTAGAGTCAAAAGTAAAGAGGTTACAACATAAGGACGTGATTATGGTTAAAGTCCAATGGAAGCACCATCGGGGTGCCAACATTACTTGGGAGGCTGAAGATGATATGAAGAAACACTATCCTTAATTGTTTAATTTAGGATGAGATTTCGGGGACGAAATCCCCTTTAGGTGGGGAGGATTGTAACACCCGGAAAATCTAAAGGTAAGTATTTACTCCTCACATCCTACTAATTATATTATTTGAGTAACTGAAGTCTTTTACGTATGCATATTATTCTTCTAACTTGCTATTTGAGTTATATATTTATAGAAATGTTTAACCTCACGCTCGTTTTCGTATTTGACTAAGTTTTCGGACGGTCTGGAGTGTGACGCGATAGTGCCACGTGACAGTGACAATGTCACTGTCAACGGTCACTATCGCGGTGGATGTACAGCAAGTTGAGGGTTTTGCGTGATTGTGACCGCACGATAGTGACATTGTCACTATCGCGAGTCACTATCGCGTGGGAGGTACCGCGAGTTCTTGAGTTCGCGCGATTGTGACACGCGACAGTGACATTGTCACTGTCGCCGGGCACTATCGCCGTCGGGGGCTGAGAGTTTAAATGCGCCCTTATCTGATTTTAACTTCATTTCTCTCATTCCTCTTTTCTCTTTGGCGATTTTGGAGACTCCAAATCAATTTCTTCCATACCAAACCTTAACCCTCCTAAATACAAACCCTCTTGGTGGTTGGATCTTGATTTCTTGTCATAACTCTCCTCAAGGAAGCTTCTAGGGTTTATAAAGCTCAACTCCTCATCTCCAAGTCTCATCTCTTCAAGCTAGGGTTTCATATTTTCTAGGTTTTGGTTCAAAAACCTAGATTGTGAGTTTACTAAACCTTTGTTAAAACTAGATACACATCATTATTTCTTACTTGTATTGTTGTCTATTTTGCTCAAAATGTTCATATCTATATGTCCAAGTATTTGGGTTTTATTATGGAAGTATGATTAGAAATGTGTGAAAGTGTATCATACTATGCCTTATTGAATGGAGATCTTGATATGTCGATGACTTCTATTTGGGTCATCTTTATTGGTGCTATCATGTTCACATGACAAAGATGGTTATTAAAGAAGTCCTAAGTTGGACCTTATATGGTTAGCATGGTGATATTGTACCCATGGTTGGTATTGAAATATACCTGGTTGAAATATACCTCACAGACCTCCTACATGTTTTATGTTGGACGAACCAAGTCAGTAGACACTAGGAGGATGTAGTCTTGGGTGCCACCGTGATGGTATGTCCTAGACCTCCGCCATTCGGGGTAATGCCATGGTTGTAGTCCTCGGGTGTGCCGGGCCTTTGGGATGTCACTCTTAGTAGTTGGCATCAGGATGCATTGTCTCTTTGGGTGGAACTTGATTGGTGCTTTGGGTATCCCCCGTTGACTCCACATATGTTGAAATCTGGTTAACTGCTGATAAGAATTGTAAATGCTTAAACATGCTATTTCTTGTTCAACTCACTAGGCTTTTTGGCCTAACACTTGTTTGGTGTCGATGTGTATCTCAGGTTCTAGCGGCGCTGGTTCTAAGCTGGCATAATTGCTTGGGTGAGAGCTTGGAGAAAACTTGCATTTGGACATACTTTTGGTATAAGAACATTTGGGTTTATAAATGACACCCTTTTTGTAATCTCTTTTCTAGTTATAGAAATTAGATTAGTTGGTTGTTATTTATTGTCCGTTAAATTACAACTGTAATTAAACAGGTTTGTATATTTCCCCATTTTTGGGAGGCTCTTGCTATGGAAATTTTATATACCTCGTGTCCGTTTTTCGGATTTTTGTTATCCCTATTTTTAGGGTGTTACACTCTGCCACTCTCCAATTTTCGGCATTGGTTGTCCATCTCGACTGGTCCAACTACTCACTCTGGCGTGGTACCATCCGCTCTACGCTTAAGGCTTATGAGCTCGACTCCTTTCTGGTCTCCGACACCGCTCTATCATCAACGTTGCCGCCTAAGGAAGGCTCCACCGATTCCATTCCGAACTCAACCTTTGCAACATTGACATGCAAGGACAAGCTTGTCGTATTATGGCTCCGTTCAACACTCACCAATTCATTACTTGGTCATGTGGCCTGTGCCACCACCACTTCAGAGGTTTGGCTTATGCTCAAACAAATGTTTCATGCGTAAACTAGAGCACACCACATGCACCTCAAACAACAACTTCAGACACTTCTGAAAGGTTCCATGTCGATTCTTGAGTATGTTGAGAAGAAACGTGCCATCTCGGATTTGTTGGCTGAATGTTTGTTGATTATCTCAGATGAGGATTTAGTATCCTTTCTTTTGTTTGACCTCAACCCAGAATACAGGTCTTTCAAAGCAGCCCTCATCATTCGTGTCGAACCGATCACCTCCAACGATTTACTTGGTCTCCTTCTTTTTGAAGAACAATGCCTTGAAGATGACAACACCTCTTCACTGCTGTCTGCTAACGTCGTGGCCAAAAGGCCCTCGGCTGGCCATTCGTCGGCTGGTTTGGGATCGACCCTTGCCAATGATTGCCCCAAATCTATCTGTCAGATTTGCAGTAAGCCCTATCATGAGGCGGGCAATTGCCATCAACGTCTTAATTTGGCTATGTTTCAGGCTACAAATCGGAAATCCAACGCCCACAACAACCGTCAATCTCTAAACAGGTACATACCGTCTACGGCAACATCCCTTCCACTCTGTCTGATCCATGGGTCGTAGACTTCGGCGCCACGAATCATGTTGTTGCTGATCTTGGCAATTTAAGCATTCAATCGTAGTATACCGGTACAGATAACTTAGTTGTCGGTAATGGTCAGTCTCTTCCTATTACTCATATAGGTCAATCACATTTAACTTCCTAAGCATGTTTCTAAACCCTTCTCTCTCAAAAATATCCTTGTTGTTCCTAAAATTTCCAAAAATCTTGTGAGTGTTTCTCAATTATGCAAGGATAATAATGTTATTCTCGAATTTCATCGTAATGTCTGCTATGTTAA
Organism: Arctium minus; assembly: GCA_954870635.1. Taxonomy (NCBI): domain Eukaryota; kingdom Viridiplantae; phylum Streptophyta; class Magnoliopsida; order Asterales; family Asteraceae; genus Arctium; species Arctium minus. The sequence goes on along the minus strand of OX941094.1, from coordinate 73,522,466 downwards.
GAGTTTTTAGGGCCGGAGAATACTCAAGGGGGTCATTGAGAATGGCTTATATCGGCTTCCTATTAGTCCATCTATTTCAAGTCCTCCTCGTGTCTTTGTGGGTGAACGAGCTTCTGTTGCGTGCTGGTATCATCGCTTTGCTCATCCACACGAATCTGTTTTGTGTCGTCTTATTTCTGATTATAATTTACCTACTTCTACAAATAAATTGTTGCCTATTTGTAATACATGTCAACTAGGTAAACGTCATAAACTTCATTTGCGACCTTGTCATGTTATTTCAAAACAACCGTTTGATTTAGTTTACTCCAATGTATGGGCCCCTGCTCCTATATCTTCTTTGAATGGTAATCGCTACTTTGTTTTCTTCATTGATGATTGCACAAAATTTATATGGGTTTATTTCCTAACCAATAAATCTCAAGTTCTTTTGGCATTCACGTTATTCAAAACAATGGTTGAAACAAAATTCTCCATCAAAATTAAGGCTTTTCAATCTGATTATGCGGGGGGGGGGGGGGGGCGAATATCGCAATGTCTCGTCTTTTCTACAAACACATGGTATTGTTCATCGCGTCTCATGTCCTCATACTCCAGAACAAAATGCTGCATCTGAAAGACGTAATCGTGTTATTGTAGAAAAAGGTCTTGCTCTTCTAGCCCATTCCAAACTACCTGTTACTTTTTGGGAACAAGCTTTTCATACTGCTATTTACACAAATAACAAGACTATTACCCTCGTTCTAAATCACAAGTCGCCTTATGAGTGTTTATATAACCGTCCACCTGATTATCATTTTCTCAAATCTTTTGGTTGCTTATGTTATCCTTATTTTAGACCTTATAACAGTAATAAACTGGAATTCCGGTCTCTCCCTTTCATGTTTCTAGGGTACAGTGCTAAACATAAAGGATATCTATGCTTTCATGTTCCGTCGTCTCATACTTATATTGCTCGACATGTAGTATTTGATGAATCTTCTTTTCCTTTTCCTAAGCACAGTTCTAAAGCAAATTTCGACCACCTGATCAATTCAGACCTTCCCCTTCATACTCTTCATGAAGCATCGACTATTGGTCTCCCTAGTTGTAACACCCTAAAATTTAGAGGGATTTTAAATTTTTTAAAATTCGGCAATATGACGACTATAAATGGAGAAAACCTGGATATAAAGATAATGACATTTCACCCATAATATGCCATCCCAAAACGGGGAACAAGGTATGACGTTTACAACCCAAAGAATAATTAAAGTTTAACTCAACAACCTACTAATCTAGACACAAATAAATCTAGATTAAAATCGGGTGTTGGCACTTTTCTTTCCAAAAGTATACCAAGGCTAAGCCGGATGCACGTCTCTATATCATCCAAAAATGTTACTATTCTTCGAACTCTTTCCACTCAAGCCCGAGGAGTCCCACTACTAGAATGACCTACTATACATGTCATTTTAAGAAAAAGTGTTAGGCTAAATGTAACACCCAAAATTTTCAAAGTAAGTTTCGCACTTCGTTAACCTCTTATTGTCTTTCGTTTGTCTTTTTGATTAGGATAGGTTGTACCTTCGAGCCTCGAATCGAACCATGTGAGATCCACAACACTTAAGCATGGGAAGTTGAGCCCCCGTTTTCTTGGGCCATTTACGGTACTTAAGCGTGTGGGTCTACAAGCCTATAAAGTGGAACTGCCACCAGAAATGAGCGGAATCCACAAATATCTTCTATCTCCGAAAATGTTTGGCGGAGGAGGAGAGTGTTATACCTCTTTCGGATATAAGAGTGGATGAGGGGACTTGTTGCATCAAAGAGCCCGATGCCATCTTGGAAAAGAAATCTAAGAAGCTCCGTCATAAAGAAGTCACAATGGTCAAGGTTCAATGGAAGCATCACCGAGGGGCCAACGTGACTTGGGAAGAGGAGGAAGATATGAAGAGGAGATATCCTCACCTCTTTGTGTGAGCGTAGATTTCGAGGACGAAATCATTCCCAAGTTGGGGAGGATTGTAACACCCGAAATTTTCAAAGTAAGATTTCGCACTTCGTTAACCTCTTATTGTCTTTCGTTTGTCTTTTTGATTAGGATAGGTTGTACCTTCGAGCCTCGAATCGAACCATGCGAGAAAACGGAGTTTTGAGCGAAATCCGGGCTCGGTACCTGTTTGGCGAGAGTGACTCGCGATAGTGACAAGTGTCACTATCGCTTGGCATGCTCGCCGAGAGACCACGACCTCGCGGTACAATCTCAGCGAGAGTGCCTCACGATAGTGACATTGTCACTATCGCTTGGCAAGCTCGCGGTCGGGGGGGGGGGGGCTGATGGCTTAAAAACGGGTTTGGACCTCTTTTCTCATTTAATTCTCATCTATCTCCTTTATTTCTCTCTCAAAAATCCTCCCTTCACCAAAGGTCCGAACCTAGGGTTCTTTAAGCTCTATCTACTCCATGTATTGCAAGTAATCAAGGTAACCAACCAAGTGGGTCAAGCTAGAAGCATTTAATCACTTCTCTTTTATCATCTTCTCCAAGAACACACAAGCTAGGGTTTTTGGGTTTTCATCAAAACCCTATTTTGGGAGTATATTTTTTCTATTAAATGCTTACATGCTCCATTAAAACTCTTTTCTTTACACTACATAAAATATATACACTTTTTCTAATTTGTGATCTTGAGCTAACTAGGTCAAAACCTAGGGTTTTGACACTAGGTTGTTATTATGAGTTTTATTGACCTAAAATGTTGGTAGGATGATAAATATGAATTATTTGTGTGTTATGGAATTTGTGAAATCAAATGTATGAGATGGTCTACTTGGATTCATGTATAGAAGTTAGACTTGGGAACCTATGGTTCGATTATATTAAATATATTTGGGTAAAACGGTTTTATGTTAATATGTTCTCATATGGTGTGAAATGAGATTATACGGAACGAAATGTTATACATACATGATAAAATTTCCTCGTAATGACTTGGTGCTATATGAAGACCATGTATTGGGAATTTATAGTCAATCTTTAACTTGTTATATCGGTGAATCATGTTTGTATGGAATGGTGAGGTCTCAATGTAAAGATCCATGAATAGGGTTGAACTTGGTGACTCTTTGGGGTAAAGATTCATGAATAGAGTTGAACCTATATTTACATTGGACTAGAGATTCATGAATATAGTTGATGTTCTAACGACTAAAGATTCATGAATAGAGTTGATGTCGGTAAATAACCATTCCAAATAAATACTCCACATGGGTTGTAGCCTACTTTTGTGTTCCGCCGCTACCTACGGTGGAACGGGTCTCCCCCGTCTCGCATAAGGTTCAAGCATTGGAGTATTTGTTGATTTATTGTCACTCTATTTATTATTAATTGCTTACTGAAATATTACACCTTATCGCAGATATATCTTGGATGTACTCACTAGGCTCCAAGCCTAACACTTGTTTACTTTGGTGTGAAACAGGTTCTATTAGCGGTGGGATAGCCAAGCTTTGAGCGGTGAGTGGAGTCCCTTCGTGGACGACTTTTGGAGAGATAGAAATTAATGGGATATGACGACACCCGATTGTAATCTAAGCTAGATTTGTTTATATTAGTAGGTTGTTGATCCTCGTCTCCATTTTATAACTTTAAAGTGTAAACGTGATAAGTACTCATTTTTGAGTACTTAAGCCCTTCTCTTTTAGCTTTTAGATAGGAATTTTCACTTCTAAATCCCAACCTTGAGTCATTTTCTACCTTATTTTCTACTTATTAAGTTAATGGAGCTAGAGTATATGATTTACTTGTTTCTATTGGTAGAATGGCTAATTTGGTTACTTTTGGACAACTTTTGTGGATCACAGGTCATGCTGTAGCATCTGAGAAGCATGGATCTGATGAAAGAATAGTGGAAGATCAAGATGGGAGCTTAAATTAGTTTATTTTGGATTGGAAAAGTTCTTTTGTTAACCCTTGGATAAACATTTTGGCTGGAAATTAGGATGAACTAAGTCTTAGTTGTCTTTTGTACTTTTAGTTACTTAGTTGTACTTGTTTCATTAGATGGTAATTAGATGCTAAGTATTTAGTTTGAATTTTCACTTTTGCCCCCTCCCTTTGCCTATAAATAGGGAGCTTGGGTTCTCATTTAATGTACACCTTGAAGAGTTGATCTCCATCAACTCTAAAACTTCTCCCTACTTTCTTTAATTAATGTTCTTAATGTTCTTCTTTCTTTCTTCCTTTTTCTTTTATTTTTAAAGCCTAGTTCATACTTGCATTTTATTTACCTTTCCATTTTCATCTCTAGATTAGCCATTTACTTTACGTCTTTATTTTTATGCAATTACTTTTAGTACTTTAAAATAGTGCATCTAGATTACGTCTTTACATTTCCTTGTCATTTACATTCTTGTCTTTACATTTCAAGTCATATACATATATTTATATATTTTCTAGTCATTTACATTTCAAGTGCATTTTACATTATGTTTACCTTTGTAGCTCTTAGCATTTTTCTTTCTTTATTTATTGTAATGAGTATCTAATCATATTAGCTTGGGTGTGAGGCAAATGGTGGTTATGTGGATCTAAAAGAAAGTGGGTTTTTTTCTGACTTTAACCAAGTTTTATTGTTCCAACTCAAGTTTTATCAAGATAACACAACTCCTTCACAAATTGATCACTTTGATAGTGTTAAAGTGTGATGGACCTAGAGATAGGCCATTAAATAGCACGTCAATTTGAATGAGATGAGAGGTAATATCGAAAGAGTTACTTGCAACGAGAGTTGTTACTTGTGTCTTTTAAAATGATTCATTCTTGATAAATGGTCACTTTTTCAAAGGGTTAAAATGGAGTAGACTTAGAGATAAGCTATTTGGAATACATCAACTTGGGAGGTACGGGGGTTATTTCGAAAGAGTAACTTTTAACGAAGAGAATTTGTTTCGCCGTATATTTTGAGAACTCCATTCCCATCATTCCCTTATCTTGAACTTTGCTCAGAGATGAGATTGTTTATGGCTACTGGAATAATGGGATGGTGAGAGTCCGAGAGGAACGTGTCTTAAAATCGATAATAAAACTAGTTATAGTCAGAAGCATGCTGCAGCATTTCAATAGCATCATGCTATGACAGTGCTGTAGCATTGACCTGCTGGAATTTGGATTCACATACCACCACAAGTCTTACACCCTTGCTTCTCATTTAATCTTGTTTAATCAGATCTGTGTTAACCAACCATTCGAAAATATGTATTCAACATCATCATCTAAAGTTAGTTTTTCATCTCGATATCTTGCAACCTAAGATACCTATCCCTGTGGAATACGATACTTGGTTCTTACCATTTTATTACTTGAAAGACGACATTAGATCTCATTGTATACTTGCTTTGAGGTTTAATTAGCACACGTCTGTAGGTGTGTAAAAAGCACCCATCAAGTTTTTGGCGCCGTTGCCGGGGATAGGTGTAAATCTTATGGTTGTTGAGAGATTGAGTCTTGTTAAGCTAATTTTTCTACCATCTTTGTTGCTTGTCATACGTTTCCATGTGTGTGCAAGTAACAACTTTTTGAGTTTATATTTCTGTGAATATGGATTCAATGGGACATTCGTTTGAACCGTATGAAATTGTTTTCTGTGACTATTGTGGCGGAAATGATTTCTCGTACAGTTGTCATTCGAACCCCGAATCTCGTTATTTCATGGGAGATAATAATTGGGATACCTCACACTTCAATGGATACACTCACTCATGGGAGGCCCATCCTAATTTGTTTTTAAATGGTCAAGATCATGGCACTTTCACATCACCAATACCTCCCTACCAAGATTGGAGTAACACTTATTCAAATACTTTTGACCAATCTTGGGAGGAACAAGTTGATTTTTCTGGGAGTTTTCAAGGGGATGATTTTAACAACTCATTTTTAACCCCTAAACCCTCTTTAGAAAAAACCGAAAACTTCGAATCTCTTAAAGCTTTGATGAATGATTTCTTACAGAACATAAATGGAGTTGTTATTAACATAACGACCTGTGTTGGAGAGATCATAAGTGAAAGTAAAAGACAAAGCCAAATCTCAATACCAAGTGATATTGAAAAATCTGAGTTTGTTGGTAAGGATGAGGGTGAGGCTAATACTTTGGTGAGTAGTCAAGAGATAGAGAATCCCGAGGAAACATCTGAGCATTTGAGCAACCCCTCTTCACTTCAAAATAGTGAAGAGGTGCAACAAAATGCCAAAATTGTCATTACTCCTTTCTTTAAATTTGTGTAGAAAGAACATTCTGTTGCAAATACTGCAACATCCCTGCAGTAAAGCTGTGCAGAAAATATCCAAGTCGTTTTGAGAAAGGGACGTGACAATCAATCCAAGGACTCGGGAAGCTTCAGAAAATCATGTTCTAATGTTGGTGAGGTGATATGGAAAAATCTTTATGGGATTAAATGTTCCCTCATTTGTGCCATTGAAATCTTGTGCCGTGATCAAAGAGTGAAACGAGTGATAAGGAAAGTATATAAGCATAAGTGGAAGGAGAAACACCAAGATGAGTTGATGAGGACCGTTAGGGCTGGGGAGCATACTGATGTGCTCCAACAAATTCCACCATTCCTCAAAAAGTTGTCAACAAGAAATCCACCAGTTGAAAAAGGAGAACACCGTGCTAAAATAAAGAAATCCAAAGTCTGGTGCTGCATCATCCACTTCAGCAGCAACACAGACTGAAGACCAATAACCTACTCCATCTGAGTAGGACAGGTTTAAATCATGTCTTTTAGCTCCATTTTATGTTTGTTTTTGTTTTCTTGAGTCTGGGATTAGTTTTTATACTTTTTAGGTTTATTTTCTTGCATTTGGATCATGATTAGATGTGTTGATTTACTTGCATATCCCAAATAATTCCATAAGTCCAATCTCATTTCTAGGAGTGATGCATGCTAGAACTAGTAGCACAATTGCTTGGGAAACAATTTGATCCATATTCCACACATATCACAGAAATGATCTTGGCCTTTATTCTTTTCTCAAATTTTTAGCCACTTGAAACCATGGTCAAAACATTCTCTCCTCTAAAACAATAAGGACATTGTAAATTTCTTAGTTTGGGGTAGGGGTGTCTAAAAATGGCAACAAGAGCAAAGCTCTACACAAACAGAAAAGTGCCAAAGAATAGTGGTCTAAACACCAAAAATGTCCCATAGGGGAAGGTGTATGTAGTCAACAGAAAAAAGCACAAAAATTGAAAAAAAAATCTATGTTGATGCATGGGGTGAGAAAAGGCAAGGTGAGGAACAAAATGTGCCACAAGAGAGAAACTCATTCATCTAAAGCCTTAGTAATATGTGATGTTCAGAAGGTGAGATTCGCTTCCCAAATGCTTAGAGGCCCGACACATCGATGGTGGAACGTCACTAGGTCCACTCTTGATGCTGCCATCCTTGCCTAGTTGTCGTGGGAAACATTCAAGAAGAAGTTGATGGAGGAGTATTGCAATAAGAGGGCGATGGATAAGATTTTTGATGAGTTATGAGCCCTTAAGAAGGGTAACATGTCGGTGAGAGATTATTCAAGGAAATTCGTGGAGAAGCTTGATCTAGTGGGTCAGGCGGCCCTAACTAAAAATGATAAGGTGAAGGCGTATATGAAGGGTTTGCCAGCGGACATGATGTCCATGGTTCGCAATGACAAACCCTCTACTCTCCATGATGCCATTGAAGAGGCCAAAGTCATGGAGGATGTTTAAGCTCAAGGCTGCGAGGAGAGTGTCGGGGCGATCGAGAAGAGGAAATGGGAAGACAACTCTCTACCCTCCAAGAAACCACAAACTTTCAACAATAGCATCAGTCGGGGAACCGAGCCTATGTGGGAAGCTAGGTGGTGCCCAAGTTGCCGAAACAAGCATTTCGGCCCGTGCAACTCTAGCGGGATGAATTGTTTCAAGTGTGGCAAGGCGGGGCATGTGCGAGAAAATTGCCCAACTCGATGAGTCATATTCTATGAATGCAAGGAACCGGGCCACATTCGAAGTGCGTGCCCGAAGTTGAAGGCAAGAGAACTGCAAGGGAAGAAGGAAAACCCTCCAAGAGTTCCCAACCGAGCTTTTCAGATGACGTCCAACGAGGCCAAGGCATCCACCGATGTGGTATCGGGTACGTTTCTCCTAAACTTCGTACCTGCTCGTGTGCTATTTGATTCTGGTGCTAGTTTCTCTTTTGTATCTAAGTCGTTTCGTCAAAATCTTGCTATGCCCACTAATATTCTAGAGAATGCTTTAGTGGTAGAGATAGAGATGGTAGTCAAGTATTAATCCACGATGTTTTGAGGGGGTGTACTCTTGGAATCGAGGGGAAGGAATTTCCGATTGACTTGATGCCGATGGTCGTTAGCGGTTTTGATGTGGTTGTCGGCATGGATTGGTTGGCAAACAATCATGCCGAAATCTTATGCTCCAAGAAATTGATCCGACTCCCTACATCGGATGGTGAAGTGGTGATGGTTTGTGGTGAAAGGAGAAAAGGCGATGTGGCGGTTATCACCATGGCTAAGGCACGAAAGTGCTTGGTGAAAGGATGTTCGTCCTTTTTGGCAAAAGTGATTGACACCAAGCTCGAGAAGAAGAAGCTTGAAGACGTGAAGGTGGTGCGCGAGTTTTCCGATGTCTTTCCGGATGACTTGCCCGGTTGACCGCCCGATCGTCAAGTGGAGTTCCGGATTGATCTTATACCGAGGGCGACTCTAATTGCTTGGGCTCCTTACCAGTTGGCGCCATCGGAGATGCAAGAAATGAAATTAAGATTAAGACCTGTGAAAAGGTAAAAAAGTGTTTTGAATGTAGTATGATTGTCTGAGTTATTTAAATCAATATTATATTTTATGTGTAGATTACATTTAGGGGGTGTTTGGGATTGCTTATTTAAAGGGCTTTTTAGCTTATTCCGGTGTGGTACCGGAGATAAACACTTTTTCATAAGTCATTTGGTTCTAACTTACCAACTTATTTGAAATAACTTATGACTTTTTTGGTTATTTTATATCTATAAGCAATCCTAAACACCCCTAAATAACAACTTATTAGCTTATTACGTTTTGGTACCACAATAAGCTAATCCAAACACTTTTTATAATAAAAAATTGTCACCACATAAGTTGATAAGCACTTTTAAGAAAAGCATAAGTTGTTTTAAATGAGCAATCCCAAACACCCCCTTAAACAATTGACATCTGTTTACATGTATGAAAACTTTTAAGTGACATAAAATATCGATCTTGAGATAACGAAGGAATGCTACAATATCTTTTTACCGGATCATTTGTCTTGTCTTAATGGATCCTTGTACCATTTGCTTCTTTTTAATTGATTATTATAGTGTTAACCAACCAACCAACCAAAAAAATTTCTTCGAATCGCCATTTGAAACTAGCTTTTATAGACTGGACTTTAAGAGAAACTTTTACAAGTTTCCTTGTGGATCGATATCCGGTACTTGTACCGCTATTACTTGTTCAAAAGACGACAATAGATCAAGAGGTACATTTATGTTGAGATCTATTTGCACATATTTTGAGGTTGCGTAAAAACCAACAAACACCACGCTTTTCGAAAGAGAGTGTCTACTCCACGCACTAAAGTGAGCACTTCTCTGGATCAGGAATTTAATACAAAATATGGGGAAATCTACACCAACATCTCTCTCTTTAGTTCATAAGTATTTGTTAAAGTTGTTTCACCAAACAAACCAACTTATTGCTTCCTCTCTAATTGAAACTTGTAAAAGGAAGTTCATGAGAACATTTGTGTCTTGATTGCCCAGTCCCTGTGGAATACAATTTTGGTTTTTACCAACTATTACTTGAAGTGATGATCATAGTGATTAGTGTACACTTACGTTGACCAGTATGGATTGTCTGCGTCCCACTGCGATTACACATATTTCGCAAGTGACAATCACATTATTAAATCATCAAAATAATTTAATAAACCTCTAAGTACTACTCCTGATAATGACTCTTAATATCGATTTACCCTTTTAATAACTAAAGGAATCCTTTGTTCCGTATTAAGGTGTCCTACACAATTGTTAATCTTAAATTATGACCTTGAAAACACTTATTAAATTATTTATTGCAAAATAAATAATTTAATAAATACCTTCAAGGATTAATTAATTAATTAAATATTTTTTTAAAATAAGAGTAAATTACACAGTTGGTCATGTGGTTTGCTCAAAATCTGGATACAGTCCCTATTTTGAAAAAAGTACACCAAGGGTCTTTGAGGCTTGCATTTTGTTATGAGATGGGTCCCTGTCACTAACACCGTTAAAACCTATCTGTTAACTTAGGGGTAAATTAGTCAAATTACGTATTAACTAAAAATCTTTAAAAAAAACCCTTTAAATGATGACAAGTGTCCACTTATCTAAATTTTGACCCTCCCCACCATTTTGACCTTTGATTCTCCCCTAACCCCTACTGTCTCTGCCTCCCCCTCTTTCATCTCATCCCCACAGTAAGTAAAATGGAGGGAAAAGTAAGTGGTGGCTGGAGATAGACGGTGTTCATGGAGGCAGTGGTGCCATGTCGGAGGTCACAGTGGTGGTTACTAGTTGTGGTGCCAGGTCGGAGGTCACGACGATGGTTACTAGTTTTGGTGCCACTTCGGAAGTCACGATGATGGCGGGAGGTGAAGGAAACAAAGGGAAATAAGAAAGGGGGGGTGGTGCCAGCCAGTCCAACAACATCTCTCAACCTCTTTCTCTCTCTCTCTCTCTAATACACACCCACACAAAAAAAAAAACTCACCTGCAACTCCGATCACTATAAAAATAAAAAACGAGCAAACCACGGGGACTGTTTATTTTCTGGATTTTGTGGGTAAAAGGAGGGAGATTCATCATTTGGGTTTCATAAAATTGTTCCTTACCCATCAATGACAACCACCGGTGACCTTCTTCTCCTTCCCCTTTCCACCTCCGACCTTCTTATCCATCCTATGAAACCTGAAAATGTTATTCTCTCCTTACACACACAACACCAAAAAAAACCCACATGAAACCTGCAGATGTTAGTTTGTGTTATGAACATAATACATACACATATTGTTATATCTATGTAGGTGTTGGGGGGATGATCGATCATGGGAGACGTTTTATGTATGTGTATGTATATATATATACATACACATACATAAAACGTATCCCATGATCGATCATCCCCCCAACACCTACACGACCACACACCACTATTTCTCGGCTGAAGTAGAAAACAGGCTTTCCTTATGTGCGCAAGTGTTTTTTTTTTTTTTGGGGGGGGGGGGGATAAGGAGTTGCAGGTGATATAATAACCTACCCCTATATATATATATATATATATATATATATATATATATATATATATATATATATATATATATATATATAGGGGTAGGTTATTATGCAACCTTTTACATGGCGTAACCCCTCTATCCACCACTCATTTTATTTTCACATTTTTTAATTAAAAACGTGAAAATAAAATGAGTGGTGGATAGAAGTGTTGCATGGGGTTGCACCATGTAAAGGGTTTGCATTTGAACACCTCTCTCTCTCTCTCTCTATATATATATATATATATATATTGCAGGTGTGCAGGTATTAGTTTCTTTAGGGGAGAAAGAGGTAAATATGGGTTTTTATATTGTCTCTAGTATTTTTATATATATGTTTTGTGTGTGTAGGATAAATATATATGGCGAATTATACGTATGATAAATATATATTGTCTCCAACAGTTATACTATAATTTTTTCTAAAATAGAGTATAAAAAGTTGAAATCTCTACAAAAAATTACAACCAACTCCAATAGCTACTCTATTTTAGCAATTTTATCATCAATTATATTAATAAAATATTATTTTTCTCTCCTAAACACACAACTTCAATGTCTCCTATTGGTGGAAAAGAAATAAGTATTATCTCTCTCTCTCTTTCTCTCTTCAATATAGGGTTTTAGAGATTTCTCCAAATTTAGAGATTTCTCCAAATTTAGAGATTTTTATCTTCTCTTTCCTCTTTTCTCTATTTTAGCATATGATATAGCATAGCCGTTGGAGTAAAAAATAGCTAAAATCTCACTTTTTTCTATTTTAGCATAGTTGTTGGAGATGCTCTTATAAGCTATTGATGGTTACCAAAACAATATGTTTTCACAACACCAAGTAAAGTTAGTCGAAAACCAACAAACACTAGTTGATAAACGATTAAAAGCTACTCCTTGGTAACACTTGTCGATTGTGTGTTGTATTAATTACTCCTGACTATTTTTGCAATATCAAAAGAATAATGCATGGTTACTTGATAACGGAAAATCGTATAGGTCCACAAAGTGGCCACTATGTTGCCACAGTGGCGGTGCAAGTGCACACCGGACACTATGATCGCTACAAGTAATAAAGTGGTAGAGTATCGAGATCGTTTCCACAGGGACTAGTCAACTAAGAATCCGAGACTTTTTCATGAACTTCTAGTGCTTGGTTGAGTTTTGAGAACAAAATCAATATTTGTGGGCTTTAAGCAACTAAACAACGATTAAACGGAATTAACAGTATTAAAGGCAGGATGTGAGTACAAGCATTAACTAAGACTGATGTAGTAACAACTTGGTTAGAAACAAAATGACACACGACAACCTTTAAAACCTTTTTCTCTCGAAAATAAGTTTCCTTGGAACGTGGCCACGTTGCACCCACTTTGTCACCACGTTGGCCAACTCAAGACTTGCCGACTTAACTAAGTAAACCTCTAAGGATTTTAGTTCCACCAGTATAGATATAGACGCCCAAATCTCTTTGTGACACCCATATCGACCGACATTTGAACCTTAGTTAAAATCATGCAAAAACTCGTATCTCTACGTGGTTATAAAATACTTTCTCAAATCTTCCTTGCATCAATCAAGCCGTATTCGGATCTGCCCCTCTCGAGGTCTAAGATCTAATATTAACACTAACAAGTGATCGTCTTGTCCGCGTTGAGTTGAAGTCCCGACTCGAGTGACCAAGTCTAAGAGTTAGCAACGATGGCAACACCCAAGTATTGCCTACTAGTCTTAGCCTTGGCTCATACCCACACCCAAAGGGGTGTTTAGCTCATAATAAAAGTAAAAGACATGATGGAAGAGGGAGATAACATAAATTAAATTGCATAAAAGAAACTAAAGAGCTGCTGCCAACGTGGTGACAAGATGGCCACTTTGGCAACAACTATTACAAGAAATTTAAACTTACAACAATTAAATGCAAACAAACTACAAGGAATGAAAACTAAATGTTGCTGCTCCAGATGGTGTTTAATGCTCCTACAAGTGATTGATGCTCAAATGGTTCCTCAAAGCTCTAATTTATAGCCCAAAGAAGAAGAAATGTTGATGTGACAAAACATAAAAAGTAGCCTTTAAGGAAGAGTATAACACCTTCCTTTGACTTACATCTCTTGTCCTCTTCCTTGTTTATTCTTGTGAAAGTGCAGAAAATTCTTTTCATTTCTTCAAAAGGCAAACTTTCCAAGAATGGCTAAATTTTATCCATTAATTTTCAGCCATCTTCCCAACGTGGTGGAAAGGTGGCCACCTTCTGCACAAAAAGTTAGTAAAACCACAATTTTTGCATTCTTGAGATTTCATCACAATGTTTGAACAACTAGACCAAACGAAGGGAGAAAGGGACAAAATGGGAGAAAATATGGTAAAACGAATACGAAAAGAGAGGAATTAACTCTCAATATTTGAGAGTTATCACACCCCCAAACTTGAGTAATTACTTGTCCTCAAGTAAAAAGAAAAGAAATGAAAGAAAAAAACAACTCGACTGACCTGGAGTCTTCAGCACATCCCCATACAGATTTATTCCCACTTTAAACATTTCTTCCAAGTCTGACCTGGAACAACATCTGATTATCTTCCCCCAAGTAGAGTAGACTTCAAAGTGATCACCCATTCTTTTGATTCTGAAATATTCTTTGCCTTGATCTTCAAGAATATCCCAGTGGATGATTTCAGGGGCTTGGACTGAAATGGGATCTGCCTGTACTGGATCACTATCTGTTACAGTCATGTAAAGTTCAAAATGCACATTAGATTGACTTGGTTGCTGTGCACTTTGACTTGATTGTTCAGCTTGACTTGTAACAGATGGTTCTGTATCTTTCTCAGCTTCTGCAATTCTTGGCTTCTTAAACAGTTTCTTGGAAGCTATTGTTTTCACTCTCTTGGCAGATTTGACTTCCATATCAACATGTTCTTCCTTCTTTTCTTCAGCCTTTTCTTTTGAAGGAGTGGTTTCCTCACTATCAGGGAAGGGTTGTTGGATATTGAGATCATGTCTCTCTTTCATTTGTCTTTCAAACTCAACCCTTTGAGTGAAGTCCTCTTTCAGTTTTGCCATCTCCTTTGAATACAACTCCTCTATCCTACCATAGGCCATGTTAGTAAACATTCCTTCAGGAACTCCAAGAGCTCCTTTTAGGAAGTTTATCATTTTCCTCCTTTCTTGATTAGCCAGGAAGGTCTTTGAGGGTTGTCTTGGTCTTTGCTTTATTGCCAGCCTTTGCCTTGAAGCCTTCTTTGTAACTATCTTGGCAACAGCTGCAGTCTTCAAACTCTTTTGATATTCTTCATTCAACCTTTTAGCCATATCTAGTGCAAGCTCTCTGTCTTTAGCAGATTGAATTTCTTCTTCCTTTTCCAACTCTGCTTGAAGTTGTTTGGCCACTTCTTCATCTAACTCTATCTGATTCTTTTTCTTTAAAGGTTGGTCAGATTCAACCATCTTCTCCATTCCCTTCTTCTTTGCATCCTCCATGCTGACCTCTTTTTCTTTCTTTTCTAAACCTCCTTCTTTGATTATTATCCCCTTAGCCTTTTGAGTGGCTTTGGGAGTGTCATTCTTAGCTTTGACCAAGGTTTCTGCAATCTCTATTTCCTCTCTGGACAAAGATGTTTCTGCTGTAGTTTTCTCTGTTTCTACTTCTTTTTCAGTATTCAGCTCCCCCTCAAACTGAGTTTCCATTCCAATGGGACTTGTTTCTCCCCTTCATCTTGTTTCTCCCCCTTGTTGAAAGCATCTCCCCTCTTCTTCAAGACATACTGCTTTCTTTTCTTTTTCTGTACCAACTTCATCACCATCTTCTTCAATTTGGTAATCTGCACTTGTTGAGACAGAATTATCAATTTCATCTCCTCTATATCTGAGCCTTGCTTGATGACATCTAGATTAATGTTTCCCATAGTTTCCATCAATTCATTGTAGTTATATCTGTCATCACCTCCTTTGGGTGTGTTTACCACCCTTGGAGGATCCTTGGATCTTTTAGTAGTAGAGGTCTTCTGCCTAGCAGAAGCACCCTCCACCCCCTTGGTTTCTTGGCACCTGGGACCTTTGGATGATTGCTCACCCAAAGTTGTCGTGGGGAAGGTCTTAGTGATGTTACCACTGGCCTCCTCTGTGCTAGCAGGAGTAGTGGCAGCCTGCTCACCTACATGCTCATGCATCTCCTTAGTGAGCACCTCCTTGGGGTTGGGAGACACCCCAGTGGTTTCCCTATGGATATTCTCTAATGGAGAATGCTCCATTAGAGGGCTTTGAGGTTCTGGGTTTGTAGGAGGTACACCAAGGGAAGGAGCCTTGTGTACCTTTCTCTTAGTATAAGTTTTGGATATAGTTGGGGTTGGCTTAAGAACAAGGGACTGAGAGAGTGATATAGTGGGTGAAGGTTGGGTTTGGCTATCAGTGGGATGGTCTAGTGAGGGCCTTGACCCTGATGCCATACCTTCTTGGTTGTGGGACACCACCATCATTGTAGAGAACAATGGGGTGTCAACTCCTTCCGAGTCCTTGGCAAATCTTTTCATATTTGAAAAGACCTTGCCCTTAGGGATTTTAGGTACATATACCTCATTAGACTGAGGCATATCCGTCAATTCTGAGGTGATAACTGCCTGGACAAATCTTGGATACATATAGAAACTCTTTTTATTATCCAAGTTTGACACAAGGTCATTGAAAATCATTTTTGAGAAATTATACTTTCTGGCAGTGGACAAGCAGACCAAAGCATAAGCAATGGTACTACTGAACTGACTCCATCCAGTAGTTTTTCGAGAAATACAGTGCAAAAGAGTATGAACAAAGAAACGCCATTGGGGAGAAAAGTTAGCTTTGTAAAATTTGAAAACACCCGGTTGGCCTTCATACCCCATTCTTGTGAGATTGGAAAACAAATCCTCATGAGAGATAGAGGTAATACCTGAGGCATCGTCTAGTCGTAGACTGATGCGAATGACCTCTTCAGAGACTATCAAGGGTTTGTCACACACCCTTGTCTTGATAAACTGCACACCGTTTTCAGTAACAGCGGTGGCATTGGCCCAAATTGCTTCTGGTGCTCGTTGTAAATTGTTGGTGACACTGTAAGAGCATGAGCTATATGACTGGACTTTAGAAAATCAACTATTTGATGGAATCCAGCAGCCTGCTTAGGCTTTTGAAGCATTGCGATCTCATTGTGTTCATCAATAAACGCCATGGATGCCATCGGGCTTGAGGATTCTTGACTAAAATACACTGGTTGCTTGAGAGAAAAGAGTTAGAGAGAAGACAAACAGTATTCAAAGAGTCGTTGTGAGCTTTTTGGCGGGCAAAGAGGGTATTTATAGAATTCAGGAAAGAAGCAGTATTAACCCTAATTTCAGTTAAAGGAGTACTAACCCACTCGCAGTATTAACTGAGAGCAGTAGTAACCAACTAGCAGTATTAACTAACTAGCACTCATTAACTAACTAGCAGTATTAACTAACTAGCAGTATTAACACATACTTGAAGTAGTAACTCAGACTAGCAGTAGTAATAATGGACATGCAGTAGTAACTTTGCACTGGCAGCATTAAAACATCACTGGCAGCATTAACGATACTTACACTGTTGAAGCTTGTGTTAGTTTGAGCAAAGCAATAAACTTCCTGAGAAAGATGATTAGTAGCACCAAAAAAAATAAAAATAAACAAATAACAGGTATACGAACACTTTTTAAACATGAGCTCATTCAGAGTTGATCATGCCCACACTTGTGACCAAGAAAGTGAATCTACCCACATCAAAAGCTTTAGTGAATAGATCAGCAAACTGGTTATCAGTATGAACTTTAGCAACCTGAATAAGCTTCTTTTCATTGCAGTCTCTAATAAAGTGATACCTGATTTCAATGTGCTTTGTTTTGGAGTGTTTGACAGGATTGTTAACAATGCTAATAGCACTGCTATTGTCAATGAGAATTGGAGTGTGAAGAAAGGTTACCCCATAGTCCAGCATTTGATTCTGAATCCATAGAACCTGAGAGCAACAACTTGCAGCAACAATGTACTCAACTTTAGTTGTGGATAAGGACACTGTGGTTTGCTTCTTACACTGCCAAGAAACTAGTCTTGCACCCAAAAGCTGACATCCCCCTGAAGTAGACTTTCTATCCATATTAGCACCACCCAAGTCACTGTCTGAATATGCAATCAAGTCAAAAGTAGATTCATAAGGATACCAAAGGCCTAATCTAGGTTTCCCTCTTAAGTATCTGAAAATCCTCTTAACTGCTTGAAGATGTGATTGCTTTTGCTTGACTTGGAATCTGGCACACACACACACTGGAAACATGATATCTGGTCTTGAGGTTGTGAGATACATGAGAGATCCAATCATTGATCTATAAAGATGGACATCAACATCCTCCCCCTCAAGATCAGCAGTGATATGTTTGTGTGTTTCCATTGGTGTGCTTGTTGGCTTTGAGTCTGATAAACCATACTTATCTAGGATGTCTTTCACATACTTTGATTGACTTATGAAAATCCCATCTTTCTGCTGTTTCACTTGAAGCCCAAGGAAGAAAGTGAGTTCATCCATTGAAATCATTTTGAATCTCTTGTGCATCAACTCTTCAAAGTCTCTACACATCTGATCTTTTGTGGATCCAAATATGATGTCATCCACATAGATCTGAACAAGTAGGGTGTCCTTCTTACTTCTTTTAATGAAAAGGGTCTTGTCAATGATTCCCCTTTCAAACCCATTTTCCAAGAGATAGGTAGACAGAGTATCATACCATGCTCTTGGGGCTTGATGTAGACCATAGAGTGCTTTCTTAAGTTTGTATACTCTGTCAGGATATAATGGATTTTCAAATCTAGGGGGTTGACAGACATATACTTCTTCATCAATTGTTCCATATAGAAAGGCACTCTTCACACCCATCTGATATACCTTGAACTTCATATATGAGGCATAGGCTAGAAACAGCCTGATTGCCTCTACCCGTGCAACCGGAGCAAAGACTTCCTCATAGTCTATGCCTTCTTTCTGAGTGTACCCTTGTGCCACTAGCCTTGCTTTGTTCATGATTACTATTCCTCTCTCATCCTTTTTATTTATGAAAATCCACTTGGTGCCAATTGCTATATGACCTTTTGGAAGGTCCACCAAGTCCCAAACATCTTGCAATTTAAACTATAGCAACTCTTCTTGCATGGCTTCTATACAACTTGAATCTTTCATTGCCTCATAAGCCTTCTTAGGCTCAATCTGAGATAGAAAGCAAGAAAGTACTGTATGCTGCTGATCCTGCAAATCTTGAAGTCTGCTTTGATTCCTGGTCATCATAGGAGAAGTGATGTCTCCTATTACCAGCTCAGGAGGATGATTCTTCTGAGTTCTTGTCTGATGACTAGGTTCTTCATTAATTCCCACATCTAAATTGGAGTCATTTAAGTCAGCTGAGTGGATCTCATCAGCTACTTCTGGCTCTTCATGCTCTGGATTCTCCTCATATCTTCTTTCTTCTTCACTCTGAATTGGTTCAGTAACAGTCTCCCTTTCACAGATTTCAACAAAGTTCATTGTAGGTATGGGAAAGATCACAGACTAAGGAATAATATCTTTTACTTGTTCATCCCCTGATCCTCTACTTCCTGATCCTGCATGATCATCACTACTGAAACCCAAAGAGTTAGTTAGCGAATCAATGTCAAATAACCACTGAGGACCTGGACCAATAGGATTTTGTGAGTTCTCATTGCATTTGACATTGTCACTTTCCTCAACTATTCTAGAAGAAGAATTAAACACTCTGTAGGCCTTACTCTGAGATGAGTAACCAACAAGAAAACCATCATCTGCTTTGCTATCAAACTTCCCTAAGTGAGTTTTGGTATTGAGAATGGTACAAGAACACCCAAAAGGTTTGAGAAAACTAAAAAATGGTTTTCTTTTATTTAAAAGCTCATATGGTGTCTTGTTCTTAGGCTTGACTACTAGAACTCTGTTTTGGACATAGCAAGCAGTATTAACTGCTTCTGCCCAGAAAGTAATTGGAAGTTTTGAATCATCTAACAGAGATCTAGCAGCCTCAATCAGTGTCCTATTCCTTCTCTCAGCAACACCATTTTGTTGTGGAGTCTTAGGAGCACTGTATTTCCTCTCAATTCCTTTTTCCTCACAAAAGGTGTTTATGTCAAGATTTTTAAATTCAGTACCATTATCTGACCTAATGACTTTTACCTTTTGATTTGTTTGGTTTTCAATTCTTAGAATAAAGGATTTGATCAGTCCACTTGTCTCATCCTTAGTCCTTAGAAAATACACCCAAGTAAATCTAGAGTAATCATCAACAATAACTAAGCAGTATGATTTCTTACCTATACTCATGACATTTGTAGGACCAAACAGATCCATATGCAACAACTGAAGAGAAGAAGAAATTGTGTTCAACTCTTTGGACTTATGAGAAGTTTTGTGTTGTTTGCCTTTGAGACAAGCAACACAATGATCATCACATGAAAAGACTTTTGAAGGCAGACCTCTTACAAGGTTGTTTTTAACAAGTTTATTCATTGTTTTAAAGTTCATGTGACACATCCTTCTGTGCCAAAGTGATGATTCATCCAAAGAGGCTTTTGAAACAAGACAATTTAAGGATGAATCATTTGAAACAGTTTCCATATTCAAACAATAGACATTATCCTTTCTTGGAGTTCTTAGTAGTATCATCTTTTCATCAACTACCTTGAATCCAAGAGCAAGAATAATGCATTCCGAGTCAGTGAATAATATACTATGCTTTTTGTCACAAACCTGTGATACACTTAACAGGTTGTACCTTAACTGCTCAACATAGTAAACATCTTCAAAGGTCATCTTACATTTTGTTATAACTCCCTTACCACTAATCTGTAACACCCGAAATTTTCGGTAAGTAAATGGCACCCGGACATTTCGGCGGCTTGTAAACAGTGGGGTTTTGTTGGGAATTGTATCGTTTAAGTCCCTTATTGTATCGGGGGTGTTGGCGTTGAAAAAGTTGAGTTTCGGGACTTGGAAATGGCTCAGCGACAGTGCCCGACGACTATGACAGTGTCATAGTCGCACTGTCACAGTCGCAGGGAAGGTACCGCGGCCTGGGTGAGTCTGGCGACATTGCCCTGGTCAATGTCGCACCAGAGACCCAGGGCACTGTTAAGTGCGGGATTCCAGCCTCCTTCCTCATTTCTCTTCTCCAAACTTTTCCTATTCTCTCTCAAATCGTCCCTTCTTCACTCCCCTCAAACCCTAACTTATTTTGGGACCTTTTCTTGAGTTCTTACAGTGTTCCATCATCAAGTGGTAATTGGGAGCCATGGCAAAGAGTTCACCATTATCATCTTCAACCTCAAGCTTCATTTTAGGGTTTTCTAGGTTTTCACCAAAACCTAAGTGGTAAGTTCATCCTCTCCCTTTCTAAACCTTAATATAAGTTATAAATGTCTTCTTGATGGTTTCCTAGTATTTGGTTTCTTGAATTTCGGATTTGATGGTTTTGGAGAAATTAGGTCAAAAATTAGGGTTTTGGCCAAGTTGGAGATTTTGATGTAAAATGTTTGGGGATCGATTCTAAATGGTTGAACTAGTGTATTTATGATTGGAAACTTGTGATGATAGGTTTTTAGAAGGTTTTGCTTGTGGATTCGGAGTTCTTCAAGGAAGCAAAGGTGAGTTCAAGTTGATTTGTGAAAACGGCGTGCATGCCAAAATGATTATTTTAAAGTGTTGTGTTTTATATTAAAATGCTAACTGCTGATAAGTTTGGTTATTTGGAAGCATTCAACTTTGTAAATGTATAACACACTCATCTTGGGGATTTTTGAGTATGTGGTTAAATGTATCGAAATGAAAATGATTTGATGACTTATTTACCTAAATGGAAAGTATTGGGTAAGAATGCATTTTTATGCTTGTTGGTATTACGTGTATTTTGTATCGTGAAATCTTTTAAAAATACCACCATGTAAGTCATGGGCGTTTGGTCTTTCCCAACTTTGCAAACGTTTCTGAACTTCTGAACCTTGGGTTTTGGGAAAAGATGTAACTCAAGTATTTATTGAGTAAACCGGGGATATTGGTATTTAAATGATTTATTGTATGGGAATTAACCTCTTGTGTAATTGTCATTTAAATGTGGGTCATGGGACGTTTTAGAAAGAGTAAATGAGATTATAAACTTGGTTAGAGAATGTTTTATGTGAGTAAATGAGATTATAAACTTGGTTAGAGAATGTTTTATGTTGGAGTTTATTTCATTAGTTGAAGCATGTGTTTGCATAAATGCGGTCATTTCATTTTATTGCATTTTGCGGATTTTAGCATATGTCGTTTGATGGGTTGAGCTTAAGGCTCAGTTTTTTTGTTTTGTCGGGTAATGGGGACTTTTGTCCGGTTTTAACAACTTAAAGAGGAGCTTTGGGTGTGAGTTGCATTTATTGCACTTTATTTTGGGGAATACATGTTTTGAGTGCGTATGTCATTCATTTGGAGTCATGTATTTTAGATTGTAATGCATTGGATCCATATGCATGTAAGTCGGTCGTGTTTAATGGTGAGGACCCTTGGGATTCCCACTTCGGGAAATAATGTCGTGTTGGCATTGGTGTCGTCCCGGTTGTTTGGTGAAGAGGAACCTTTATAGGTTGTACCCCGGGACCATTGGGTCTTGTGTTTGGATGTCTAATTCTTGTACACAAGGTTAGACATCGTGAGTTATCAAGTGAAGAGCTGAGGCTCCTATCTTGAATGTTAGGGAGTAGGCACTAGGGGTCGAATGAGTACCCTGAGGATGAAACTCTGCTAGAGACCGAACAGGCAATAAGATCGTGTATCCTTGAGGTGTAGCTCGGCGGAGCAGGCAATGGGGGATACTGTGTTTGGGACTCGAAATAAGTCCGACTGGAGGTGTAGCTCGACGGAGCAGGCAATACAGTCAAGACTGGAGGTGTAGCTCGGTAGAGCAGGCAATACAGTCACGATCTGAGGTGTAGTTCGACAACATGGTTATGTGGCTTAACTTTGTGTTTCGCCACGTACAATGGAAACGGGTCTCCCCCGTCACCGGAAGGTGTTATTTGGGTATTGTCGGGGATTATTTTATTATCCATATTTTCGGTGACGTGTTGCGTATATGGGTTTGTTTACCCAAGATCTGAGGGTTGTGTATTATGCCCGCCCACGTTTGGGGTGTTTCGCGAAGTAAAATCTTATTTCGAGTTATTATAATTGAGAGTTTGCTCACCGTTCACGTTTTGGGTGAGTTTGAGGGTAAAAGGGTTTAACAAAAGAAGGGTCAAGTTGGGGCCCTTGTTTTAAAGGCGTTTTTGGGAAATGTTGTCGTTTGATATTTAAAGTAAATCTTTTGATCGTCCACGATTTAAATTGCATTCTTTCCCTTTAACAAATATACTTATTCCATGTTGTAAACTCTTGAACTCACTAGGCGTTAGCCTAACCTTTTTATTTGTCGGCATGTGTATCAGGTTCCGGATGGGGGAAATGGTTCTAGCGTTGTTGCGAAGAGTTGAGCATTAGTTATATCCACGAGGGTGAGTAGCCTGGTAAAGTCTTCCGTCTTTATCTTGGGAATAGCAACTTGTGTTTGGGTTTTAGTAACACCCGACTCGTTTTAGTCTGCGTGTAAGACTTTAATTATTTGTTGATGGTTGAACCTAGATTAGTAATTCAAGTTTGGACTTGTTGTAAGAGATTTTATCCTTATTTGAGGTTTTATTGAAAATTTTAAATTAGTTGTTTTTTTTTTTAATTTTAAGGGTGTTACATAATCTTACCTCCATCTGGAGTATTACCAAAGGCAACATGCCCTCCATCAATTTTCTTGAAATTCTTGAGGCAAGCCATGTTCCCTGTCATGTGCCTAGAGCAACCACTATCAACATGCCAAATGCTCTTTCCCTTGAGCTGTTGGTTGCCCTGCACATAAGATAAAT
Organism: Arctium minus; assembly: GCA_954870635.1. NCBI lineage: Eukaryota > Viridiplantae > Streptophyta > Magnoliopsida > Asterales > Asteraceae > Arctium > Arctium minus. The sequence continues at coordinate 73,499,149 of OX941094.1, read as the reverse complement.
CAATTAGTATTGACTGGGAACCCAAGCCAAAGTGGTCTTGGGCCTCCCTTTCTCATCAAAGTACTTGCACTCCTTTTTGATGAGATTTTTAAATTTAGAATACTCTTTACTAGAGTACTTTGTCAAGATGATTGGTCTACAAGCACAAACACTAGAAGCAGTACTAATTTTAGAAGTACTAACAAAGTTAGCAGCACTAACAGGTTTAGCAGTACTAACCTTGTTAGAAGCATTAACAGAGTTAGTAGTATTAACATCTGATGAAGTACTAACAATGTTAGTTTTAGAAGTACTAATACTCTCAGCAGCACTAACATTGATAGCAGCAGTATTGCTTCTGGCAGCACTATCTTTGTCAGCAGCACTATTTGTGGTAGCAGTACTAACCGTTTTAGTGCTTTTGGGAGCCCACATCTTGACACTCTCTTTTATAGTCTTTTTCTTCATGTGGCTTTTAGATTTAACACGTTTGTTAGCCACATGGTTCCTTTCATCCTTCCTATAACCAAAGGGTTTTTGCACAGATCTTTGAAAATTTATCCTTTGGTTAATAGGATTAAAATAACAGTGCTTGGCAAGATGGTTCAGTTTGCCACATATGAAACAAGGTTTTGGTCTGATGATTTTACTCAGATCAACTCCTTGTTTCTGAGCCCACTGATTATTCCAATTTCTTTGATTGCCCCTCCTTTTATCATGTTTTAGAGGCTCAGACTTATTACCTGCACACTGTTTGCAAAGAACAGGATTCACAACTGTAGTCTGCTTGTAATGGACCTTTTTAGACTTTCCCTCAGTCTTCTCTACGTCATCAGATTTGACCCAATCCCTTCCACCACCCTCATTGGTAAGAATGTTATTTTCTAAGGGAATCTCACCACTCACAGTATTATCCCTACTCTTACCATCTTCTTTCTCAGTCTTGTCCTTAACAACTACTTCATCTAAAGGATCTATCTTAGTGGCTCCCTCATGCAAGTCCTTCCTATCCTTGGTCTCTAGCAAGTCTGATTTAGGAGGGATGTAGTTGTTGTTGTATGGTGGTGGTGTGTTATTGTACCCAATTCCTGGTTTAAGCTTATCATGGATTTGGACCTTTAGAATTGAATCCATGGCTTTAGAAGCATATGAAAACTTTTCCACATCCAGCTTAACCTTGGCTAGCTCTCCTCTCAAGTTTTCATTCTCCTCTCTAGACTTTGTCAGTTGGATTTCTAGATCATTTTTCTCCCACTTCTAGTAATTTGTATTATATGTGTGTTGAAGTTCATTGGCATGGAAACCTTTAATTTGTTCCTCAAACCTCTCAACAATTTTCACATAGTCCTTTCTATCATTTTCTAACCTCTTAAGGTCATCACTCATACTCTGGTTGTGATCCCTGTACCTTTTAACAGTGTCTATACAAGTTTGAGAACAGAGATTAGAGAGTACCTCAGTTGGAAGATCAGATACCTCTGCCATGAGAGCTTGATTTTGAATGGCCTTTTCTGCTTGATCACTCCAGTCAAACCCCATTCCTTGTTGAGAAACAAGAGCTTGAGCAGAGTTTCTGTTCTGGTTGAAGCTTCCAGTCTGAGTTTGTTGGTGATTGTTTTGAGACACTCCACTTCTGCATTCCCTGGCAAAGTGTCCCTTCATATGACACTTGTAGCACTCCACCTTTGACTTATCAAAGCCTGCTCCATCTTCTCTTCTTTGGGAGAAGTTGTTCCTCCCAGTCCTCTTGATGAACTTCTTCACCCTCATAGAAAGCATGGCCATCTGCCATTTAATATCCATCTCTTCAAGATCATCAGGATGAAGTTGTTCCAAGTCATCATTGATTAAAGAGGAGTTACCATGGCTGGAAAGAAAGGCTTCAAAAACAGATTCATTGCCTTTTTCTTGATTTACTCCATTAGCAGGATTAACTGATTCAGGGTTAGCAGTAGAATCAATTGATGCTGAAAGGAGTGCAGCATTATGAACATATCCAGTAGGCTTCTTCTTTGCTTCCACCTCAGATTCAAACACTCTCAGATCATTGTACAGATCATCCAGTTCCTTTTCTTCCAATTTGTCATTCTGTCTGAATGAAACAGTGTACATGGTCCATTCATCTCCAAGAGATCTGAGGAACTTTTGGTTGACATCATCTTGTTCCATCTGGACTCCAACAGTAGCCAACTCACCAATTAACTTATTGAATCTATCAAAATTTTGAGTCATAGACTCATTCTTTGAAGATGTAAAATTCTCATATTGCTGCTTGAGAATATCCCTTTGATTCCTCTTAGTACTCTTGGTGCCAGCAAATCTCTTCTCTAAAGCATTCCATAGAATCTGAGCATCAGTGCAGTGGTGAAACTGATGTTGATACTCATCAGGAATGGCCAAAAGCAGGGTGCTTAAGGCTTTCATCTCCAATTGTCTCACTTTCTTCTTAGCATCAGTTTTTGGAGGTGGTCTTCTTCCATCTTGTCCAATTTTACCTTCAGCAGAGAGACCATTCTCAACAATATCCCACATAGAGAAGTCTGTAAGGAGGATGTACTGCTTGATCCTAATTTTCCACATGTCAAACTCATTAGGTTTGAGCATGGGAACCTTTGAAACAAGAGTACTGTTTGATTCAACTGTGTTGTCCATGATGAATGAAGGTTTCTGAGAATACTAGGCTCTGATACCACTTATCAGGATCTGATTCTTAACAAGAATAATGAAACTCAGAAATAATATTAAAGAAGTTGCGGAAAAACACTTTAATATTCAAATATCAATGTAACAGTAAAATAGAAATCACAACTTGTAAACTTTATTGAATGATTAAAGTTACAAGCTTTCACACAAAACCTCAATCTTGATGAACATGCTCACCAAGACGAATTCTACTTCTCTAGAACTAGGGTTGTAAACCTTGAGGTTAATTCTCTCTCTAAACAAAAACTCAGAATACTCGTCTTAAACTATTCTGAATAATTCTATACATATACTGAAAATAAAAGATAATTACAAAACATAAAAGATCTTCAGTATATTCTTCCATAATTATCTTCAACCTTCCATGATTATCTTCAAACCTTGATCTGCGCGTCTTAATCACATAAGCAGTATTAAGTCATAACAGTATTAACACTCTGAGCAGTATTAATCATCACCAGCAGTAGTAACTATGCTTAGCAGTATTAATTTCTACAAGCAGTAGTAATCTTGCTCAGCAGTAGTAACTTGTCTCAGCAGTAGTAACCATGTACTGGCAGCAGTAATCATACTGAAACAAATCTTCAGTTCCCAATAAGAACACGTCTAGACGAACCAAACATCTGATCGAGGACGATGACGAGATCCATAGCGACAGCAGGATCGATTAAAGGTTGCACAACCAAACGGAAAACATCTACACCAAGAGCAACAGTACCCCCCTTGGCTTCCTTGCTCCTGATATCGGCAACACACCTTCCTGTATCATCATATACAACGCAACACCTCTGGGCATATGATCCATCGATCTCATACATCGGGATTCTCGATCCGACTTTGCTAACGTAAGCCAGGGACATGGTATTGAAAACGCTCACGTGTTTCGTGACCGAAAACCGTGGATTTACTGTCGTTTCTCCGTCATACACTTGCCAGTTACCCGAAAGACTTAGCCTCTGGTATTAATAAAGCATTTCATTTATCAATATGCAATTCAACGCGAGACAAATTTGTGTTTCTATATAGAGTAAATTACGTTTTTTTGTCCTTGTGGTTTGTTAAAAACTGCGGATTTCGTCCCTGTGGTTTCTAAATTTTGTTTTTAGTTCCTATAGTTTGCAATTCATTTCTATTTTCATCCCTGAGGCCAAAACACTACTTTTAAGTATGAATGACTAAAATAGAAATGAATTGTAAACCATATGGATAAAAAAACAATAAAATATAAATCATAAGGACGAAAAAAGTAATGAATTATAAACCATAGGGATGAAAATCGTATATTTAGAACCATAAGGATGAAAATATAAATTTTCAACAAACCACAGGGACCAAAAACGTAATTTACTCTTCTATATATGTGTGGTGTAAATCATAATTTGATTTGCATGCATGACGAGATAGATGTACCTTGCGGCGAATGGTGAGGAGAGGGTGGCCGGAGGCATCCATGAGAACAATCGCACCATTCCCTCCGGCGACATAGTTATCTACTCGAAATACAAGGTTGCCGTTGGAGTCGAACACTGTAAATCCATCGCAATTGAAGAGCAGAGACTTCTTCCAAATGGTGAAAACCTTACCGGCGGCGGAGGATTTGGGTAGCAATGCAGCAAACGGAGTGATGGGCTTGGGGTACACTTTTATCATGATGAATTAATTATAGCACAAGAAATTGTATGGTTTAGAGAATTTGGTCGATGATGCAAAAGGAAGGAGAGATGTTGCGGTCTTATAGTTGCCACTCAGATGAAGAATATATCCCATCCGTAAGAATCTATACTATATTATAAAGATGGCATAAAAAACTCTTAAAACCAAGTCTTAAAGCTTAATGTACCGCTATTTAATGCTAATTACTTAAAAAACAGTAATAAAAGTTGTATGTACTACATTTAATGTTATTCATTAATTTTCAATCATTATCTCTAACAATTTTAACTCCCCTAAAATCATTTCCCATTTTAACTCCCCTAAAATAACGCTCAGCATATTTTAGATATAAAAAATCTAAAATATAATTAAAAAATCTTACAGAATATTTTATAAAAAAAAATTATATTATTCAACCAAAATAAATTACATTATATTATTAAGTCTAAATTAAACAAATTTATATAAAAAAAACCATTATCACTCTCTTACAACCATCCAAAATCGTAATGTAAATCGACAAAAAACATAAAATAAAATGAAACATTAAAATTGTGATGTATTTAGCTGCATTGCACGAGTACACTTCTAGTACTATATTATACATGCAAAAAATAGGGCGAGGATAGAAGCACGTGATGCCAAATCATTTACAACATGTGTTTTATTTATTTTTCATTTTTTTATGGTAATTGTTATGTTTGTTTTCTTTTAACGAATTTATTCCATGTGTGGAAAAATAAATATTTTAAACTAATATAATAGTGAATCTGCTTTAATTTGATTTTGTTTAAATTACTGAATAAAACCAAATCCTAAATGGTTTTTCAGGTTGTCAGAACTAAACAATTAAAATGAGGGTGATTCTAACTACACCCTAGTCTAGGTGTCATTTACACCCTAGTCTAGGGAGGTTGTGAGGAGGAAAGGGGGTAATGAGTGCACAGTTTTTCGATCCAGTTACACTATATGCACCCTAGACTAGGGTGCATAAAGCAACACCCTTAAAATGAACAAGTAGGATATTGTTAGGTGATTATAGCTATGTGCCCGTCATAATGTGTAATCATTGATAGGTTGAACACTATGATTTTATTAATTTCAAAATACGGTTAATTTATGATTTATTTTGTAAAAAATAGTTTATTGTAAAAGTTGTTTTTCTATGAAAACAATGGATTAATTGAAACTCTTGATGGAGTTTGCATGGGAATAGTAGTCAAGGGAAAAAAAAAGTGGTGGAATATTTACACTACGGTAACTAGGTCTATTATAACTGTTAGATTAGATTGTCTTGATCGAGCCGTTGTGAAGAGTCTGCAAGCATTAGACTAATGAGCACCAACGAAATGTTATTTGATCAGAACTTATTGTTTAGACAAAGTTTGAGATGAAATTGTTTGTATATGATAGCTTGTTGTCAAGGTTGTTACACTTTTCCAAAATATTCTCTGTGAAACTACACAGTCAAAGGTATCACAATTTAGTAGAAATATGCCTAGTCATTGGAATTTATTCATTCTGACATTTGCAGTCCTATAAGCCCTACATCTAAAATTTGTTTCAACAATTTAATTGATGAATTTAGTAGAAACACATGGATCTAGTTCTTGCCATATATATTTGAGGCATTTGGAACTTATAACAACTAGTCTTGGGCATCGTGTGTTAGAAAATTGTTCTTTTAATATGCCTACCATCATTTTTCAATCTTTCATCCCTACTTTAATATACACAACACCGTTTGCCGATTTATCATTTCTTCTCCCAAGTGGAATAACCAATCCCAACATTATAATTTAATACTTTTTGGAGTACTAAAAATTTATGGTATCATCTCACCTGCTTGATTTTTCTTTTTAGATGTATAAAGATATATTGTTTTTGCAAAAATGAGTCAGATAGATAAAAGTCAACTTTCTAAGTTGCACAAATTATTTCAATTCTATAAGACATCCCTACTCTATTGACATACCCATCTCCCTCTCTCAAGTTATCATCTCCACACCATAACCAAACCAACACCACAATTCAAAAAAAAAAAAGAATGCTAAAAATTTATGGCGTCACCTCAAATTCTCGGTTTATTTCTGTTACATATATAAAAACATAAAGATAAAGATTAATTTCTAAACGGATATTGTTTTTGCTAAAAGTGAGTCGACCAAAAAAGTTGACTATTTATGTCGACACAAATCGTTTCAATTTTGTAAGACATCTCTATTTCTTTATATACTTACATCCCTCTAAAGAGTTATCATGCATTTCCACACGAATGTGGGATAACCAAACCAATACCATGATTAAATATTTTAGAATACTATAAAAATTATGAAGTCATCTCATTCTCCTTGGTTTTTTCCTTTTAAATGTATAAAGATGTTTAACAAAATATTATATCATTAACCATGAAGGAATTTTATATAAACTAAAATTAACTATTTAATCAAAGAAGTACTAAAGTGAATTAAAAATCATATAAAAAGTTGACATCCTTCTACTTGTATAATCAACTTCATATTCCAACATATAATCTTTAGAGTAAACTCCAACTTTGGTCCCTGACGTTTATTGATTTCTTTGAAAGAGGTCCCTATGGTTTCATAATTCAAGTTTACATTCTCAGGGTTTGGATTTTGCTCTAGAAATGGTCCCTGACACCTAACGACGTCAAAATGGTCCGTTAGTGCAAGGGTAAAATGGTCCAACCATGTTTACAAGTGATTGTTGTAAAACTGCTGTAATGAAGCTTCTGCTTGATTATCTTCTTTACAACAATCACTTGTCCTCACACTTTCAATACCACTCTATACCGAATTCAAAAATGTCAAGTCATCTTTTGACTTTTGGATGGAAGAAAGAATAAAAAAACAAATCAATCTCACATTCTTTCACTCATGTTATCATACTGTGGATCCCTCAGAAACAAAATGGGGATTTGCAACCAATCAATTACAGTGGAATTGATCTTTCTTCTATTAATGCCAAGTATAATAAAGAGTTTCAAGAGTTTCACAATAGAGAGATTGTGGAAGAGATTGGAGTTATTTGGTTCCTATTGTGATTTGGTCGGAGTTTGGCATCCCTGTGCTGGATGATTGAAATCGATGGTCCCTATGTTTAATATATATATATATATATATATATATATATGGTTAATTACATAGTTGGTCCCTTAACTTTTTGATTCTATACAATAATAAGGGAAACAAAAAAAAAGTGCAAAAAAAGGATAAAAATATGGTTGGACCATTTTACCCCTGGCACTAACGGACCATTTTGACGTCGTTAGGTGTCAGGGACCATTTCTAGAGCAAAATCCAAACCCTGAGGATGTAAACTTGAATTATGAAACCATAGGGACCTCTTTCAAAGAAATCAATAAACGTCAGGGACCACAGTTGGAGTTTACTCTAAATATCAATATGGGATAACAAAAGGGGAGTACAATTCAAATATTTTAGAATTCTTAATCTACATTTTGACATTTCATTCTAATGGGTCTTACTTTTATGTATATATAAATGAAAAGATATAAAAATAATATTAAATGGAATAAATGTATCTTATTAAGTGTAATACAAAATATAATATGTATTCAACATTAAGAAATTTATAACTAAAATCAGCTCTTTAATCCAAAATGTATTAAAGTAAATCATAAATCATGTAAAAAAAATTGGCATCCTTCTCCTTTTATATATCACCATTATGTTCCAATATATTATCTTTTATCAATGTGGGATAACCAAATTTAACCACATTTCAATATCTTTGAATTTTCAATCCACATTGTGTCACAATTTTTTTTGCTATGTAAAAGGAATTAAGAAAAAAATATCAAATAATGAAAACAATTCGAGATTTTTTCATACAGATTTAGTTTACATAAAATGAAAATGAATGTTTTGTCATGTAAATGAAAAATAACTATTTAACCCAAAATTGGATCAAACTTTGGATGAACATTCAACCAATACTTCCAACATTTCACTTTTGCCATCAATGTGGGACAATCAAGAATTCACCACAATTCACCATTTGATCAATACTTGATTCTCATTGTGTCATGTCATCATTCTTGGTTTTCCTTTTAAATATATAAAGATTTAACCACAATTCAATATTTTTGAATTTTCAACCCACACTGTCTCACTAAAATTTTTACTATGTAAAAAGAATTAAAAAAAAATATCAAATAATGGAAACAATTCAATATTATTTCATATAAATTTAGTTTACATGAAATGAAAATGAATGTTTTGTCATATAAATAAAAAATAGCTATTTAACCCAAAATTGGATCAAACTTTGGATGAACATTCAACCTATACCTTGTCCTTTATATAGACACTTGCACTTCCAACATTTCACTTTTGTCACCAATGTGGGACAATAAAAAATTCACCACAATTCACCATTTGATCAATACTTGATTCTCATTGCGCCATGTCATCATCCTTGGTTTTCCTTTTAAATATATAAAGATTTGAAAGCACATGATGAAAAGAGATCAAAGCAAAACTTCTGTAACAATCATGCAGAAGAATATGGCTCACAAGGTTTTGCAGAATTTTGTGAGTCATATAATTACAAGACAAGGTTTTGCAAAATTCGGCAAGTCATTTAATCAGAAGACAACTGAGAATAGCCCACACACCACCACTGAACCGTGTATGTGAGGAAAAAATCGCACATTCCTTGGTATTGTGTGAAGTCCTTCAAAGACAAGAGGTTTGCCTATAACCTTTTGGCAAAAAGAAGTCATTTGCATCATCCATATATTGAACAGACGTCCTGCATGCATATTCTGTTAATATGGCCCCTCATGAAACTTGGAGTGAAGGCAAGACAATGATTTCTAACTTCAAATTTTTCGGATGCTATACTTATGCCCACATTTCAAATGCAACAAGAAATAAACTTGATGTTAGTGATGAGTCAAATTAAGGTTTACAAACAAATCAAGTGTTATTGACCGATATGATATTTTTATGAAGAAGCTTGGAACTAGAGCAGTAATGGACTAATGGTCTTCATCAACAAATTTAAGCAAGTTTTGAGGAGGAAGAACAACAACCTTCATACCCCAATATATTTAAGGGTCTTGATTAGTTCAACAGGTAAGCCTTTACCTCAAAATAATTTGGTGAAAAAAATAAAAATAAAAGCTTACTTGGATATCAAAATAACCATACCACTGATATAAATTCCATGTCATTTAATTAAAAGAATTAAAATAAAACAATTAAGTAGAGAAAGTATATCAATATTCTAATAACTCGTTCTCCATCCCTCTGCCCCTATCACATTCTGTTGGTCCTTTGTTAGCAAAACAAGTATTGTAGAAGGGGGGGGGTTGAATACAATACACAAAATTTTACTTAATTTTTAATTCTTTTATTTATATGAATATCAAGAATTACACAAATAGAACAAAGATTGTTTGCGGAGAAGAATAGCTTAGAACAACTCAAAACAATCTAACACTAAGAAGACTTTAAAGAACACAAAGACTAAATCTTAGAAAAAAAGTGAAAGCTATCAACCTGCTTGAAATCTTGCAAATGAGAAGTCTTGAGCTGAAAGCGTAAGTAGCAAGGTGCTACCTCCATCCTTTATATACTATCCAATGTAATGAGTGCAAAGGACAAGGAACAATAAAGGCAAGGGTGGTTGAGATATTGTCAATAAATTATAAGATATTTGATGTGACTTATCACAACACAAAAGGTAACTTTTGTGCTATGAAAGTACAATATCTAAATAAAATATACTTGGGAAAATCTTTTTTAGATCTATTAGAAAATAAACGTCTCAATCACATTTAGACCAAGTGTATATCTTCTCATAGAAGGAAGCTTCCATTCCCATTGTCAGAAGATCATTGGGAATGAGGAAGTATGTCAAATCAAGAGGGTTTGACATAAATGATCTTTCTGAAAAAGGAGCAATCGGTAAGAAAGGAAACTGACGAAGAGGTGGCATGTGATGCCGAATAAGGATGATTCGGCAGATGAGAGATCTGTCGAACAAGGATGATTCGGCAATAAGGGAAGGATATGTCGAATAGGAAATCGGCACAAAGGTGATCTGCCGAATACAAAATCGGCAGATCAAGCTTAGTTCACTTTTAAGTTCATCTCAATCCGCATAGTAGACTTCCTTCATGTTAAATTCGGTTTGTCTTCGACTCACCGATCTGTTTAACCATAACTAAGCTATTACAAAGAACCATAAATCAAAGTACAAAGTTCAAACATCAATAAAGACTAAGGAGAAGTTATCTTTAAATCTTAGATGACCCAAACAATCTCCCCCTATTTGATGATAACATCTCATAAAACTGAAAGTAAATGAATAATGCATTTTGACCCTTTTTCATACTCTTTTGGGTTCTTTTTCACATAGACCATTCTTTTTATTTATTTTTAGATTTTTTTAGAGTATCCGATATTTACAAGTATAAAAGAATGAAATAATGAAATGTACAGACTATTTACGTTTAACTAGAAATTGCACTATGTATTAATCTTGTTAAAAAGATTTCAATACAAGTTCAATAAAAAGTACATGAAAAGAAAAGAAGTAAGTTATTCAAAAGGGAAGGAGGAATCGACATCTCTTTTCTTCAGCTCACTGGTAGCCGCCATGTAGATGTCTCCTGCATTAATGGGAATGATCTGAATGATCCCATGCAAGAAGGTAGTATCAGCGATGGGAATCTGACTCATTCTGAAGAAACGAGTCTGACCGAAAGCATCGTTGAAGAAGATCCCACGAATCGGTTCACTTAGCACCGAGGTAGAAGGATGAGAGACCAGAGTTGGATTGGTGAGATCAAGATTTGAAGTATCGGGAACTTTTCCTTCTCTGGCCATCTGAGAGAACACATCTTCTTTCTTAGATTTGGACTTCGGCTTTGAGGGAGGAGGAAGACCAGACTTGAGATTCTCGATTATTTGTTCTTCGGCAGGAGTGTGAATAATTTTGTAAGTTCTTCGGTAGGAACTGAACTTTGATTGCAGATCTGCGAGATATTTATCAATCTCAGGTGTTAAAGCACTTCTGCTTTTCTCCAAACAGATAGCAATTTCCATCCATTCTGAAACTCCAAACCGAACCAACGAGTCCAGTCTATCCACCGATAGTGATGCATCCTCTCGTGTGATTGAGAGCCAAATAGCATTGTAGTTTGCAGACGGTCTAATAATTTTTATGTCGATAATTTTGTCAAGGCAACGTCGTCGGCTGAGGGACTTTCGGTACCATTCAATGCATTTGGCTTTGATCTCCTTGTTTCTCTTTGTCGAGCCTTACAGAGCACTTTCCTAGGCCTTAATAGCATCGGTAGGAGCTTTATTTAGATCAGCCTCCTCCTTAGCTATTTCCAAGGCTAGCTCAGAATCCTTGTCATGGGCCATCTGAGCTAATTTGGCAGCTTGGATTTCTTCTTCAGATAGACCCAGACTAGGAGAGGTAATCTTTGGGGGAGCGAGATGAATACCACCACCGTCGGCAACTTTCTTGATGAGAGTATCTTTGAAACGCTTTTCTTCAGCAGCTACTTCATCCGGTGTTAAATTTGTTTTGCCCTTATCTTTCTTGGGCAGTTTCTCCCCCTCAGACTCTTCGACCACCTTAGGGTGGTCGGTTCCCTTCTCTTCGGCGGTCGCAGCTTCGGCATGTTCGGTATCGGTAGGAGCAGCAGTAGAAGGTTCTCCCTGACTCGTACTGGAAATGATAATTTGAGGGGTAATTTGCTCCCCCTCAACAGCTTTCTCCCCCTCAGTACGTGCCGGGGAGGACAGACCAGCCTTAGCCGACATACGGCCAAGACGCCTGTCAATCCGATCCAAAGTAGTCCGGTCGTCTAGCGTGAAGGCGGACTCAGTGATATCGATATCTAGCGACCTAGCACAGTACTAAGATACCGCAGCAGGTAGTGAGTCAAGACGCCGATTTATACTCTACAGGGCACTTAGAACATGAGAGTTAATTGGTTCCTATGCCAATGTCTGATGCTGAAGAGCGATGAGATCCTGATCCCGTGCATCAGAGGCGGCTTTAAGAGATGCCACTGACATTGTCAAGGAGGTATTGTTATCATTTAACCTGATAACCTCCTTAAGCACTGTATCAAGAGAATCGGAGAGAGGAGCACGCAGACTATCGATCTGAGAATGCATGACATCCAGACACCGAAAGATGTCTTTGTTTATATCCAAACACTCATTATTGTGTTCCTTGATGAGTCGAACAACGTCCCCAATCATAGATATTTCGATTTCCAGAGACGCCGAAATCTCTAGATCACGCATATTCTTCTGTAGCAACTCATATTGAGTACCAAGAAAATGCACCTGCCGATTGGTGTCCAAAATCTCGGCCAGGACTTCGGCAGGTAGAGAGACAGGATGCTGAGGAACAGAAGAGGCAGTTGTCGAAGTTCCTGGTATGTCTGCAAGAGGAGAGGTAGAAGGGGTAGATGGTTTATCGATAGGAGAATGTTTCGGTGAAGTTTTGGGTGAGGTTTTTGGTGAGGAAGGTGGCGTAGGTTTCGGTGATGGTTTCGGTGAAGGTTTCGGTGATGAGGAAGGAGATTTCTCTGGCGAATGTTGGGGTAAGTGTTTAGGGGATGGGGAAGGTGTTTTCTTTAGCGAATGCTTGGGCGAGGGTTTAGGAGGAGTTTTCGTCGGTGAAGCATATGGTTTTGGAGACTCTCTATCTGAAAATAAACGAGAAAAAGTATCCTCGGTGTTTCCACCGATATGTGCAATATCTTCAGGTGTGACCCTGGGTGATAGGTTGTGCAGTGCGGAAGAGAAGCGTTGGTCCAGAGAGGAAACCAATTCATCTTCATCCGCCAGTTTAAACTGAGGAGAAGGCATAATAAAGGTCTCCGAAAAATCAACCAAACCCTTTGGAGAGGATTTGGAGGAGGTAAGATGGGCTTCTGCATATCCCCATGGCCCTACTGGGGGAATTTCAACTTCTGCCGATTTTTGAGAATCGGTAGAAGGTGAGTGAGGCTCGTCCATAGGTTTCCTAAGTCTCTTAGAACGAGACCTAGGAGGGGATTTTGAGCCCCGTTGCTTAATAGAAGGAGAGGAAATGACAGGGGTAGTCACCGAAGGTTGTTTTGGTGGCATAGTCATTGAAGTAAGTGCGACGTTACCGGTGGCCTTTTTGTTCTTAATGGCCACCGATTTGGCTCGGGTAGATTTGGGGGCAGAAGGGTCCACCAATTTGGAAGTACCTTGAGAAAGAGAGGCCCCTTCGGTACCACTCTCAACAAGAGTTCCCCAAATTGGATTGGGAGAAGAAAGAAAAGAGATCATACCTGGGGTTAGCGGAGTGTCAGTAGGTTTGATTGCTTTGAAGATGGTCTGCTTGCTTATCTAAGAGATAGGCAAGTCATAAACGATCTTCGGTTCGGACAAGTCTGCATCGGCACGTAGTTGCGTAGACAATTTCTCATTGATTATGAGGGAGATGAATCGAGGAAGTGCCACGTTGTGCGTTCTAGGTGGCGTAATAGCAGTGACCAGGGAATCAAAAATCACCTGGGCAAAGTCGATTCGCCTCATAAAGATGAGAGCATATGCCAACCTGGTGATTGCAGCAGGTGATTGGTCCCACCCAGATGTTTTGTGGGAGATACAGTATAGGAGATGGGAGAAGAAGTAATTCCAAACAGCACCCATATTCTTTTGAAGAAGAGTACCGGAACCTTTAGTCTTCCCCTCATGCACATAGTGAAGAGTGGCAACGACCTATTCATGTTCCCGATTAGTAGGGAAAGGAGCATATACATTAAACTCTGGAATTTTAAGGATTGAGCGAACATCCTCGACCCCAAAAGAAAGATCGGGGTGTTCCTCAGAGGAAAGAATAGAGGTTGAAACTTGATGAGTTTCTGAATCGTACTTACAAGTAAGCCAGAAACTTCCAAGGAGCATTTTGCTCATCTTGGTAGATAAAGTAAAAGCAAGTTGGAGAGGGGTGTTATGAAGAAAGAGAGAAACCTGATTGAACTCCGGGTGATCAACATCAGCAGAGAGACGAGCAACTTGGTTACATGTAGGAAAAACAAGGGATTCCCGAGTGAGAGGAGTAGACTTGGAGGCCTTTGAGGATTTGGAAGTCGCCATTGAAGAAGAAAGAAGATTGCAGGTATGAAGAGATAAAGAAGATGAATAAGATGGTAAAGAACAAAAAGAAAGCGAAGGAGACATATAAATAGGTAAGAAAAGAAGAGGGAAAGGTGAGATTTAAAAAAAATTAAATAAATAAAAAGGGTAGTGATGGTACGACGCAAACGTGCGTCATTGAGAAATGGAAGGGCCGAAAAACGGCTAAATGTCAGGTCGTGGATGTCCAATCATCTGACACACAACCCCCCCCCCTTACGCCACGTGGCATAATTTGATTGGAGAAAGAAAAGGTGCCGAAAAATGTTCGGTATGAGACATGTGGATAAGGATGACAGATCATTGTTCATACCGAATAGAGGTAATCGGCATCAGAGATACCGAAGGCATGAAGTTCGGTACGTGAAGCAAATGCCGAAAGTAAGAAATACCTAAAGAGAACAAATACCGATATGAAAGAGGTTTTGGTATACGTGAGGTGTACCGAAAGAGAGTTATCGGTATATATGAGGTTTACCGAAAGAGTCTTGTACCGAATATAAATATATATATATATATATATTAACTATAATTTAACATACCCAATGATCCCACGAGAAAGTTGAATCGTGCCTCATCCAGTGGTTTTGTAAAGAGGTCTGCAAGTTGAAGATCTTTAGGAATGAAGTGAAGTTCAATATCACCCTTAATGATATGATCTCTTATAAAGTGGTACTGAATATCAATATGTTTGGATCTGGAGTGCAACACTGGATTGTTGGCAATGGCTATAGCACTGGAATTGTCACATAGGATCGGTATATGAGATTAGAATTGGTCATAGTCTTGTAGTTGGTTTTTCATCCACAAGATCTGGGCACAACAGCTTCCAACTGCAACATATTCAGCTTCGGAAGTAGAGGTAGATACCGAATTCTGTTTCTTACTGGACCAACTGACCAAGTTTCCACCTAATAATTGACAGCTGCCAGTCGTGCTTTTCCTATCTACTTTAGACCATGCAAAGTCAGAAACTAAATAGCCAATGAGATCAAAACCTGAGTCCTTGGGATACCTAAGACCCAGATTCATAGTATCTTTTAGGTACCGAAAATACGTTTCACAGCCGCCAAGTGAGATTCCTTGGGATCAGCTTGATAACGCGCACACAGACACGTAGCATACATAATATCAGGTCTACTAGCAGTTAGATAAAGAAGAGACCCTATCATCCCTCTATAATTCGTGATATCAACTGACTTGCCAGCTGAATCAACATGAATCTTAAGAGGAGGTGCCATTGGAGTTTTCATGGGAGAGCAATTTTCAAAATCATATATTTTCAAAATCATATTTTTTCAAAAGATCACGAATATATTTACTCTGATTTATGAAAATGCCTTCAGAGGATTGTTTAATTTGAAGACCAAGAAAGAATGTAAGCTCACCCATCATACTCATCTCATATTTGCTTTTCATGAGAGAGGCAAACTCTTGACAAAGAGTTTCATCAGTGACACCGAAAATGATATCATCCACATAGATTTGAACAAGAATGATATTACCTTTAGTTTTCTTGAGAAAAAGAGTATTATCAATTTTACCTCTGGTATATTTGTTGGAGAGAAGGAAGTCAAACAAAGTGTCATACCAAGCACGAGGAGCTTGTTTCAGACCATAGAGAGCCTTGTCAAGTCTGAACACATAGTAAGGATGAGCTGGATCTTCAAAACCAGGAGGTTGTTTCACATAGACTTCTTCAGCAAGTTCTCCATTTAGAAATGCACTCTTAACATCCATTTGAAAAACTCGAAAGTTTTTATGAGCAGCATGATCAAGAAAGATTCTTATTGCTTCAAGTCTAGCAACAAGGGCGAAGGTTTCATCATAATCGATACCTTCCTCCTGTCTATATCCTTTTGCAACAAGTCTGGCTTTGATCCGGATAACAGTACCGACTTCATCCATCTTATTTCGGAAAACCCACTTAGTACCGATAATGGTCTTACCGAAAGGTCGAGGCACAAGTCTCCAGACTTTGTTTCTTTCGAATTGAGACAACTCTTCTTGCATGGCAGTGACCTAACAAGAATCTGCTAGAGCTTCTTCAATTTTCTTGGGCTCAACCATGGAGAGAAAATTCACATAGAGACAAATGTTTCCAACACATCTTCTAGTTTGGACACCTGCTTGCTGATCACCTATAATCTGATTAATTGGATGATCTTTGGTCCATTTGAGAGCTGGGGGAAGAGGTGCAGGAAATGTGTTTGGAGAATATGAAGGTGAAGGATCGGTAGGTATAGGATGAATATGATGAAGAGGAGAAGTATGTAAGGTGGGTTTGGTAGGAGTTATGGATTCGGTAGGAGCTGTGGGTTCGGCAGTTGGTAAGGGTTTTGTCGAACCATAGTGGAGGGAAGTAGAGGGTACCGATAATGGGACATAAGGAGGTCCTGAAGACAGAAGATTTGGAGAATCTTCTCCAACACAAGAAGTGATTCATTCATGAAGCTCAGTATCATCACTAGATAAGGAAGATGTCTTGTGATCATCGAACTTTACATGTATTGATTCATCAGTACATTTTCTCCTTAGATTGTATACTCTGTAGGCTTTAGAAGAGAGAGTATAGCCCATAAATATACCTTCATCAGCCTTGGGATCAAATTTTCCAAGATGATCTCGATCATTCAAGATAAAACACAAACAGCCGAAAACATGAAGAAAACCAATGTTTGGTTTTCGGCCATAAAATACTTCATAGGAAGTCTTGTTGTGTCTTTTCACAATAATAGATCGATTTTGAGTAAACATGTTGTATTGACAGCCTCAACCCAAAAGTAGGTTGGTAGGTTTGATTCACTTAGCATAGACCTTGCAGCTTCACATAGTGTACGATTCTTCCTTTCCACAACACCATTTTGTTGTGGAGTTCTGACTGCTGCAAAGTTTTGAGAGATACCTTTGTCACAGAGAAAGGCATCCAAGGTAGCATTTCTGAACTCGGTTACATTGTCACTTCTGATAGATCTGACTAGTTGACCGTTGAGAACTTCAGATTTCTTGATAAATTTTATGATTTTTTCAGGTGTATCACTTTTGTACCTGAGAAAGAATACCCAAGTGTAACGTGTGTATTCATCAATAATGACAACAATGTACCTTTTTCCACCTAGGCTGGGTGTGTTGACAGGCCCACAAAGATCCATATGCAACATCTGGAGAGGAGTAGAGATTGAGAAACACTACTTTGACTTGAAAGAGGATTTTGTTAGTTTCCCTTTCTCACAAGCAGCACATAGCTTCTCTTTAGAGAAAGAGATTTTTGACAACCCGACAACAAGCTCCTTGTTAGATAGAACATTCAACGTCTTGAAGTTAATATGAGAAAGACGTTTATGCCAAAGCTAGTTCTTCTTTTATGAGTCTTCAAAAATGAAGCAGATGTTTTCATCTTCAGTTGATTTGACACTCATATTGATGACATACACATTGTCCTTTCTAAATCCATATAGGACAGTGTGAAATTGTTTGTCAGAAATGAGACAATCATTTTCTCTGAAAATCACATAGTAACCTAAATCACATAGTTGACTAATGCTCAAAAGATTATGCATTAGACCTTCCACGAAAGCAACTTTGTTAAAAGTAATGGAACCATTAGAAAGAGTCCCATAACCTTTAGTGGAACCACGAGAGTTGTCACCAAAAGTTACGGTTGCTCCCTTTTCTTTCACAAAGTCTAGAAGAAGAGATTTGTTTCCAGTCATATGTCATGAGCATCCACTATCAAGATACCATGTTTGATGATGCCCATAGACCTGCAGACATAAAAAAATTAGTCCTTTGGAACCCGTTTTAAGGTGGGTTCTTTAGGGTTAGAAGAAGAAGAAGAGAAAGCAGGGTTAATTTGACTATATCTTTCGATACGGTCTTTAGGACAGTCTTTGGCAAGATGAAAAGTGTCACCACAGTTGTAACACTTTCTGTAGAGAGGAAGCTTTTACCTTTCCTTGAGGTTTGGATTTTAGAGGTTTAGAGGAATGAGGAGGAACAGGATAGATGTACGGAACGTGAGGGTTATGGGGTACTGGCCCAAGGATTCCCTTTTTAGACGAGGAAGAAGGGTTGATTGAGATTCCTTTAGACTTCTTTATTTTTAAGGCTCTAGGTATGAATTCCGTTGAGTTCATGGTAGATTTACCTTTTGAAGAAGGTGTAATCTTTCTTTTGTTGGGAAGGTCAACAACAACGGATTTTCCTTTAGAAAGAAGATGAGCCTTTTTAGGAGAATAAGAAGAAGAAGAAGAAACCTCTTTTAGTTTTAAGGACATAAGAAGATCATTTACAGGCTTGACAAACTCATTTGAGTCTTGATCTTCTTTTAGAAGAGGCTTGGATGATTTGGCGAACACAAAGATGCCAAACTTTCTTGAATTGCGAAGATCCATGGAGTAAACCGAGTTAGAATCTTCTGAGTTAGAATCATTCCAATCAGAAGAATATGAGGGTAGATTAGAAGACAAAGGAAGATTTTGAGTAGGAGAAGGAACGTTTTCAGAAGGAGTAAAAACAACATCCTCTTTCCAGTAACCTAAGCCAAAATTTTCACCAACAACTTGTTCTTGAAAATTTTTCTCAAGGTTTTTAGAAGAGGTGTTCCATTTGCTTACAATTTCCTGTTCTTTTTGAAGACGTTTAAGAAGTTTATTCTTTTCTTTCGCAAACACACAATTTATAGTCTTCAAGTCTTCTAACTCGGCTTTTAGTTTTTCAAATTGCTTTAGCTGAGATAGAGAATCCTGGAGTTGAGAAGAAAGAGACTTGATTTGAGCATTAGCACTTTTCTTTGCATCTTTTTCGTTGTGAAAAAGTACAGCGAGAGAGTCATATGCCTCAATCTTCTCTTCATCAGAGAGAGAGTAAAAGGGATGTACCTGAGAAGAAGAGGAGGAGCACTCAGCTGTGAAGTCCATCCTTGAGCAGGAGTCTTTTGTTTCTTCATCAAGTTTTTCCATAAGGCATTTACTTGATACTTCCTTTTCGCTGTCGGAGGTAGGTTCGTCTGCCCAGTCAAGAGTTTCTGCCATCAAGACTTTTCCTCTTCTTTGAGAGTTGAGATTTCTTTCTTTCTCTCTTTTGTACTTGGCTTTGTATTTGTCAACTTTATCGGAGAGCTCTTTGAATGATGAAGAAGAAGAAGGTTTTCTAGGATGCGATCTACCTGTAGAAATAGATCTAAGATTTCTTCTTTTAGAAGAGTTAGAAGAATTAGATTTAGAGATCCTAGGAGGATTGCTTCTACACTCAAACGCAAAATGGACTTTCTTACCACATGCGTAGCAATCCTCCTTACATTTGTTCAAAGAATTTCTAGAGGAAGAAGAAGAGAATTTTCTGTTGTTTTGAAATTTTTTAGAGGAGGGGTTCTTTCTGAATTTAGAGAAGTTCGCAAGCATACTCATCTCCTCCATCATTTGATCAACAAAGATGTTTTCTCCTTCATCATCGGCTTCACTAAGATAAGCCTCCGAAGAGTGATTAATGTCATCTTGACTTTCTCTTTCAGAATCATCAGAAGGATAGGTTATACGAGGAATACACGCAGATTTCTTGGAGCCATCGCTGATAAGAGCCATAGAAGGGGCTCTTATTTCTTTAATGATGGATTTCCTTTGAAGATAAGTTTGTTCGTAATTAAAGAAAGTTCCATAGAGAGAAGTAAGTGGAAAGATTTCCAAATCCCTGTTTGTCTTAATGCAAGTACTGAGGGTTTCCCAGAAATCGGGAAGACCATCCATGAATTTGCATAAGACTTCCTCATTGTCATAAATATTTCCGAGAAGTTTTAGATCGTATAATAGACTGTTAAAACGATTGTAGTAATTAGTAATAGATTCTTCCTTTTCATGGGAGAAGAGTTCGTATCCGCGAACTAAAGAAATTTTCTTAGACTTTTTAACTTCATCTGTACCTTCGTACAGAACACATAGCGTAGACCACATATCTTTTGCAGTAGTAAGGTTTTCAATAGAATGATACACTTCATCTGGAAGTGACTGAGCAATAATTGCTCGCACTTTGGAGTCAAGTCCAATAGTGCGTCTATCTTCATCAGTGTATTCTTTTTCAAGCTTCAGAATATATCTACCTGTAGCTGAACTTCGTTCCTCATCAGAAGATTCATCGGAAACATGAAAGAGAGAGTCTTTTTCTTTTTCTTTCTTTTTAGACGTTTTAATAAATTTGTCCCAAACTTTTGGAACAAGCAGACCTTCACGAAGAACGGTCAAGTAACGGTTGTCAGCTCCTTCTAGAAAGAGCATCATTCTACTTTTCCAGACGGGAAAAGTTGTTAGCATTAAACCTAGGAGGTTTAACCATTGAGCCATTATCAGTTTGAGAAGAAAAAGAAGGATCAACTTTAGAAGAAGAAGCCATCACGGATCTGATTTATTAAATTAAATCAACCGCTCTGATACCACTTGTTGGTCCCTTGTTAGCAAAACAAGTATTGTAGAAGGGGGGGTTGAATACAATACACAAAATTTTACTTAATTTTTAATTCTTTTATTGATATGAATATCAAGAATTACACAAAGATAACAAAGATTGTTTGCAGAGAAGAAATAGCTTAGAAATACTCAAAACAATCTAACACTAAGAAGACTTTAAAGAACACAAAGACTAAATCTTAGAAAGAAAGTGAAAGTTATCAACCTGCTTGAAATCTTGCAAATGAGAAGTCTTGAGCTGAAAGCGTAAGTAGCAAGGTGTTACCTCCATCCTTTATATACTATCCAATGTAATGAGTGCAAAGGATAAGGAACAATAAAGGCAAGGGTGGTTGAGATATTGTCAATAAATTATAAGATATTTGATGTGACTTATCACAACACAAAAGGTAACTTTTGTGCTATGAAAGTACAATATCTAAATAAAATATACTTGGGAAAATCTTTTTGAGATCTATTAGAAAATAAGCGTCTCAATCACATTTAGACCAAGTGTATATCTTCTCATAGAAGGAAGCTTCCATTCCCATTGTCAGAAGATCATTGGGAATGAGGAAATATGTCAAATCAAGAGGGTTTGACATAAATGATCTTTCTGAAAAAGGAGCAATCGGTAAGAAAGGAAACTGACGAAGAGGTGGCATGTGATGCCGAACAAGAATGATTCGGCAGATGAGAGATCTGCCGAACAAGGATGATTCGGCAATAAGGGAAGGATATGCCGTATAGGAAATCGGCACAAAGGTGATATGCCTAATACGAAATCGGTAGATCAAGCTTAGTTCACTTTGAAGTTCATCTCAATCTGCATAGTAGACTTCCTTCATGTTGAATTCGGTTTGTCTTCGACTCACCGATCTGTTTAACCATAACTAAGCTATTACAAAGAACCATAAATCAAAGTACAAAGTTCAAACATCAATAAATACTAAGGAGAGGTTATCTTTAAATCTTAGATGACCCAACACATTCCTCGACCAACACTCCGCAGACTAATCGTCGATCAATCGACGTCGTTCCCCCAACCCTCACAACTTTTCCTCCATCACCAACCTTCATTTTTTGAAGTTTCTCTTTTAGCCCTTCTTCACATTGGTCTTATTTTGAGTCTTTGACCATGAAAATAATGTTATTAAACTAGATTTTGCAACAATGAATTAAGGTTTATAATTCTACTAGATGACTAGATCCAATTTGCCTTTGATGTGCAATTCATGAACAAAGGAATAGAACAATTGGAGAGGAACATGAGGGGACAAAGAAAGATTAATATTGGAGATTTATTTTCATAAACAATGTCAGAGGGGGACGATGAATGTGCAACGACGAGTTGCAAAGTCACTGAAGTTGCAAAATCGTCAGAGTTACGAAGAGACGATTCACTGGAGTTGCAGATAAAATTAAGGGGCCAAGGACTTTCATTTGAAGGGGGAAGGGCTTTTGTTATTTTAGTCATTTTGGTATTTTCCTACCTTTTTATAGTTTCAAATTTTTTACGGGTTTGATTTATGTCATAACAACATTCAAATGCAAACCATTAAATAACTTTCACATAAAAATATATTAATTTTATTTTCTTTATTAAAGCGATAGACAATTAACTATTAAATTTTTTTGTGTGAAAGTGTTACGTATAAAGAGTTATTAGACATATTTTAGAGAATTATAGAGATTTCTCTATATTTAGAGATTTTTCCATTATTCTCTATTTTAGCAAACAATATAGCAATGTTGTTAGAGAAGAATAACAAAGCATAACCCTTTTTTTCTATTTCAGCAATGTTGTTGGAGATGCTCTAAGAAGGTGATCGGATAAAAGGGTGAAAGGGGTTGGGGCGGGGGTTATTGTTGTGGGTGGAATTCATAAAAAAAGAAAAGGATAAAAAAGTTATTTAAATAACTTAAAATAGAAAAAAAATTAAATGGCTAAAATAACCTTGAGCTAACAGATGATTTTTAACAGAATTAGTCCTAAAGATCAAAATGGTAACAAATTACATACCATATAGACGAAAGAAGTAATTTTGAAAACATAGAGACGAAAATGGTAATATTCAACAAACCACATGGATGAAAATCAAAATTTACTCTAATTAATATGGGGAGGCTAATGGCACCCTATACTTTGCTAATGACACCCTTATAAATGATTTTCTCCTCACACACATCAACATCAAAAACTGCTTTTTACATTCCCAATGCATGAATTGACCTGATTTTGATATTAATAAAGGTGCCATTAGCATTGCCCATTAATATTAATCAATAAAACTATCTCGAATCACATTTCTCATATATATATATATATATATATATATATATATATTGTAACACCCGGATTTCTGGTAAGTAGCATGACGTCATTCCTTGTAATTTTGATCTCATGATTTCTTATATGAAACCCTCGATTCAAATTCCATTCAATCGATCGAAACCCTTGATCCTCGAATCAAATTTTGACTCTCGGTACCTCGGGGGCGAGAATGCCCGACGACTATGCCCTTGGCATAGTCGCGTGTCACAATCGCTAGAACCAACCACCTCTCGGTACAGTTGGTGCGACTGTGTCCGGCGACAGTGCCAGGGGCACAGTCGCGGTGTCAATGTCGCGAGGAAGGTACCGAGGGTGCCTTCAAGCGGGCGACTATGCCCTTGGCATTGTCGCATGGCACTGTCACGGTCAGGGTCTGGGGTATAAAATCGACCTTGAAGCTGATCCTTCTCATTTATTTCTAGAGCTGGTTGGTTGGTGCGATTTTTGGTGACCTAGGTATGATTTCTTCACCCTTCTTCATTTACTTCTATTAAATGAAGCTCTAAGTTCATTAATGGTTATCACTAGGGTTTTCAAGCTTGTGGTGTGAAGATCTCAAGCTATCAAGTTCAAGTATTCCATCTCCTCCACACCTAGAATCTTGCTAGGGTTTAGATTAAACCCCATTGTGAGTCATACTACCTTTTATTTAAACTTTATACACATCAAAATGCATTTTTGACTTCTAAATATCTCCTTGTTTATATTTTCATTGTTGGTGAGATTTTGACCTAACTTGGTATTTTGGAGATATTTAGGGTTCTTATCATTTTGTAAAATAAAGAAGTATTCCATGTTTTAGAACCACAAATATGGTTGGTTTCATATTTTGATGAAGTAAATGTTCAACTTATGGCTTCTTAGTCAAGTTTATGTTTTAAACACATTATGGGTATTTTTGGTTGAAAGTGTTATCTTGAAAAGAGGAAATAAATGGTTTAGTCTTGAGGAAATCCATGTTACCTTTAAATGGTTTTTACATTTGTAGTGTTTACTTGGTAAGGAAATACAATTGAAAATGAGAAGATGGCCTTATGATTTATGTTTGGGCTTTGTATTTCTTATCAGCAGTTAACCATAAAATGTGATTTGGGAAATAATGATGTTATGAACTATATGTTTGATTATAGTTGGTCACAAATGTAATTGTGACAAGTCTAGACTATTACTAGTGGATCCATAGGTATAGAGTTGACTTATTATTTGGAGAAATTCCCGTATGTAGCTAGTTGAGACATTAGACCCTAGAGGGCAACTTGGTACGGTTATGTGGGACCGGATACTAGCTGTTGGTCGTAAATGTAAATCCTAGTGAATGAGCATGACTAGAAATCATTGGGTGTCCTCCTCCACATCTTAGTACAAGCCGGCGTGTTCGTGGCATTGATCCTAGTATGGTGAGCTCAATAACTTGGAAAGTGGCTTACTTTGTGTTTCGCCACAATCCTTGAAAATCGGGTTTTCCCATCATCGCAAGATGTAGTTTGGGTCGTAAGATCACTATGTGCTCATCAAACTATTTACAAAGTCGGTTGGCGAAAACGGTTTACTTATGTTGTATTTAATTCTTCTAACTTTCATATAAACTGTATGTTCTCACTAGGCTTTAAGCCTAACACTTTTTCTCAAATGATGTGTATAATAGTTCCCTTAGCGGCGGGTCGTCGAGGGGTTGAGAGAAGAGCATGGACTCTTGAGAGCATTTTTGGTTGATTAGATATTTTGGGAGCATTGGCGTTGAAAAACAATTAATTCATTTTGGATTTGGGTTGACAACCTATGTAATCTAGATAGAAATAGTTTAGATTAGTTTGTTGTCGATTTCCCATGCATCTTTACAGGTTTTGTAAATGCTTACGCTTTTACCCTTTTGGGTGGTTTGCTCCAATTACAAACGTTGTATTGCCGAATTTTCAAATTTTAAATTACTCTAAATTTTAGGGTGTTACATATATATATATATATATATATCTTTAAATATCTCGATGCAACGGGATGTAATCAGTTATACTGTAAAATTAGAGATTTAGATTACTATTCAAACTTTACTAAACACAACCATCGAAATGCAATGCTTTTCTCCATCAAACGTCCAGAAATAAAAACATTATCAAATTTATACAAATAGAAATATAAACATATCTTCCATCTAGGGGTGTTCATCTGTTGACATCCAATGGATGTGGAGGGAACCGAACCTATCCAATCATCTATTGGATGTTGGATTTTTTCAACCGAACTAATCCAATCATCTATTGGATGTTGGATTGGATGTTGGATTGGATGTTGGATTTTTCCAACCGAACCGGTTCTTATTGGATATCCAATCATCGGTTTGGTTTTATCCATTGGATGTTCATGTTGGATATCCATTGGATCGAAATAGATTCATTCGACATCTGATTGATGATTAGATCAGATCGGTACCATTCAATGTGTTAATTTAATGCAATTTTCCAACAATGAAACAAATTGATTAATCATTTTTAATTTGTGTTAAAACCAACATAAGTAAGACTAAGAATTCAAAAATAAAAAAAAATGGATGATAGTTGGATTAGAAACTGGATGGTAATCAGATGGGTAATTGGATGTTGGTCGGTTCTGGACTGCCATTCAAGAACCAATCGATCCAAATTGGATGTTGAAATTTTCAATCCGGTCCGATCTAATTACAATTGGATGTCCAATTATGAGAGGTTGGTTCGTATTGGATCGGTTACCTTCCTGCACACCCCTACTTCCATCCATAAGAATTTCATCACACCGTGTTAAAGAAAACAACTAATTTGTAGACGCCATTATCATTTCTATATCACGAAACAAATAACCCCTGTACAAATTAAAGATGGGGAAAATATGCACTAAAAAGTAATGATGAACCTTACCCGAGTCGGGAGGCCACCGGGCGACCTTCTTGGTCTTTGACACCGGGCAGCCCCGGTCCGTTTTGTGGAGCCAGGCGATGAGGGCCCAAGCCTAGTCGTAGGATCGTTGGGCCGAGCAAACTTTATGTTTGGTCCAAGTCTTTTGGGTTTTTTTAGTTATTGAATTAGAAAGTTAATGGGAGGTTTACCGGCCTACGTCGTTGTTCGTATAGGATTTGTTCCCGACCGTAGAAGTAATCGCGAGGGCTAACCAAGGTTCTAAATGGCGTGAGGCGTGGCGTGGCGGCGAGGCCAAGCCTCAAGCCTTAGGAGCCATGGCGAAGTCATGGCGTTTTCAAGGCGTGACTTATGGCGTCAAATTTCTAATTCATATATAATATTATATATAAAAACATATGTTTTGTAGTGTTACTCAATGAGTCAATAGTAATAAGCAAGTTAAATTAGGTTATATATTAAAAACTTGCAAATAAGACATTAAAAACGTAAAGAAAAATCAAATATCTCATTATGATAACTGCGTATTAGGCCATGGCGTGCCATGGACTTAACGTGGCGTGACACACAAGCCTTGGTGCCATGGCGCGCCATGGCGGCTGTGCGGCGAGTTTTTTAGAACAGTGGGGCTAACAAAGAACAACAGGTGAGTTTTTCTAACTAAAGGTTTTCTGATAATTATGTTGTTAAAGGCCTATGAAATTCTCTTAAAGCATTTTTATCATTTATGCTTGCTTTATACCTGCGGTATTTATTATATGTGAGTTATGTTTTGTTGTCGTTGAAATGTATGCATACATTGTTGTTAGCGAGATGGCCAAGTCGAAGGGGGGGGGGGGTGTTCCGCCTGTGCTCATAACGGGGGGGGGGGTGTTCCGTATATGCCATTGGGGGTGTCCCAAATAAGGCAGTGTTAGCCAGACACGCCGTTACCTCCGCGTAACGGTAGTGTGTGCCAGAAGCGTGTTTGTAAGTACGATGTTTTATTTTTTTAAAAGCTGAATTGGTTTATATTTTGTTAAATCTTTTATGTGTCTTTGGCGTGAACTGTAATAGAGGGAACTCACTAGATCGTTCGTTCTAACCCTCGCTCTTTCAAAACTAAATACCTTTTCAAGAGATCGAGAAGCAGGAAGTTTCGGTAAGGAGAACGAGAAGTTGTGAGTCGGGGTGTGCTATAGAAGATTGCTAATTTTAGTCCTCTAGTTTTTAGTCGTTATTCTAATTTCTCAGTTGTGTAATAGGTTGTTTCCGCGAACCATGTTATTTAAATAGTTGAATTAGGGTTGTTTGGCATTGATTTGTATTAAAGTTATGTAAGCTTTATTTCTGTAATAATCGGGTTCAAAGATAGTTAATTTTAAAGTCTGGGAGAAAAGTGGTCAAAGCCAAAAGTTAAGGGGGCTAAGTGTAAATTGGTATTAATAAGGGTTTTAGCCTAGGGATCCTCTCATTCATCTTGTTGGCGGCTGGAGAAAGTTGAGAGAAAGAACAGAAACAGGGGCGATTGAAGAGGAGAAAGATTTTGAAGGTTTTGGACATTTTAGCTTATTACAAGGTAAGATTCTAATTCCATAATTATATGTTTTCCTTTTAAGTGTTTGTGGATTATTGTAGGACCTCTTGGTTGTGTGGAGTCTAATAGTTAGACTTGTCTGAGAATGAATTGGGAACCTTATTTTGTTTATTAGGATCGTTTTAGTGCTTATAGATGTTTACGGTTTGATCTTTGAGAAATGGGGTCCAAATCATTTGTAATTTATTAATCTAATCCTGTGAGATTAGGAGCTTAGGGTGTTCTTCGAGATTTGGGATCGCCTCTGGGTGTTTTCTGTCAAGTCGCCCGGTGTGAAGGCCCCGGGTGTGTGGTACCGGGGGTTGTTCTCGGGGGTTGTCATCCCGGGCCGTGATCCCGGGAGTCAGAGAAGCCCGGGAGGGGTGTTCGACCCCGGGTCATGACCCCGGGAGGTGGGGGAGCCTTGGGGTGGGGGTATCCGGGCAATGACCCCAGGAAAGGGGAATCCCGGGGTAGTGCGGTCGGGGTGTCCCGGGAACCGGGCCCTGTTATTTTAGAAATTAGGCTCCGGTAGTGCTATCACTAGTTGAGACCCAAAGTGAGGGAGATATCTTATCAAAGGGGGAAGTGACTTATCGACTTACCGGTGTTATCGTAGGTTGTGAATCGCTAGAACGCGGATTTTTGAGCAAGGACCAAAGGTGAGTCTTTTGAACTAAACTCTCATATGATTTTGAAAGCTATTGATGCATGTGAGTTTTCTAACTAAATGCTTGTGGTTTTAAAGCGGTTAATACGTGCGGAAGTTATTTTTAAAGTATGCCTTTATTTACGTGAGGTTTATACATGTGAGCATTCCTTTAAACATGATACATGATTTTACTGTTAGTTAAATGTATGCATACATTGTTGTGAGTTGTATGGCCAAAGTCGGGGGGTGTGGCCCGCCTGTGCTCGTACCGGGGGGTGTGGCCCATTTATGTCAGTTGGGAGGTGTGACCCAGATAAGGCAGTATGAGCTAGACACACCGTTACTTTCGAGCAACGGTAGTGTGTGCCGGAAGCGAGTTTTTGAACGTAGTTATGTTTGCAAAGCTGAATTGGTTGAGTTTTATTATAAACTTTTATGTATCATGTATTTCGAATTGTGTTTTGAGGGGACTCACTAGACCTTCGGTCTAACCCTCGCCCTTTCAAAAACTAAAAACCTTTTCAGGTCGTCGTGAGATAGGCAGCTCGTGCAAAGGTAAGAAGAAAGTGTGATCGGGTACCGGAGTAGAAGACCACCATTTAGCATGTTTTATTTCTCTTAATCTCAGTTGTAATAGGTTGCCTTAATGTAAACCTTGAAGATTTTAATTGTTGTCTTGGGCCGTTTTTGGTGTAAATTTCTTATATTAATAGTCTGCTTTATAGATCTTATTTGGGTTGTTTCAATTTCTGCAAGTTTTGGGTTATTACAATTGGTATCAGAGTCATAGTTTAAGGGACTTAGGTGACCAGATGGGCCTAAACTTAAACTGTGGAGTAGGGGGACACAACTGAGATATAGGAAGCCTTTAAGGAGGATCTTAATCATCGAGAGTCGTGACAGCGATAGTGGGGACTCTCATGTAAGGTAAATTCATAATTGCATCTGGCCAATGCCATTATGAATTTACAGGTGCATGGGTACGCTCGAGTACTACCATTGAGACGATCGATGGGGTAGCATTGGTAGTGAGATCTATCATCTAAATGATAACATCGATTTTGGTATGTTATTTAAGCTCGTTTATGGTATTAAGGATAGCACCTTTTAGGGTGAGTATTGTTTGGGATATAGATAACCCATTTTGAGGAAGGACTTCTTGGGTCCAAAGGGGAAGAATAATCGTTTGGAGTTGAGCTATCCGCTAGGAGTCTCTGTTGTGGTAGTTGTTACGTCGGTCAATGGGAGTCGGAAGAGTT
Source organism: Arctium minus (assembly GCA_954870635.1). Taxonomy (NCBI): domain Eukaryota; kingdom Viridiplantae; phylum Streptophyta; class Magnoliopsida; order Asterales; family Asteraceae; genus Arctium; species Arctium minus. Next base: position 73,469,498 of record OX941094.1, on the reverse strand, counting down.
TCAACCTAGAATCGAATAATAATAATAATGAGCCTTTCGAGTCTGTAGTTGTTTGAAAAGTGGCAAGGAAGGTTAATAAGTGATATCAATGTTGACTGATAATATGGAGTGAGGATAGAGCGGGGACGAGCTATTGTTGGTAAAAAAAATTGGGTCAAGGTGAAGACGCATGATCTTCAAATCTTTAGTCGTGGTGGTAACAGAGTAATTAGACATGCAAGCATGTTGGGAAACTTTGGTGCTGAAGGTGGTTGTAATTGTGAGAGACATGACTGGTTGGGTCAGAAGTAAGAAGTTTCTGATTAAATTGTTGTGAGAGTAAGTGGTCGACTTTGCGAGAGTGAATAACCTTCAATGTAAAAGGAGTATCATGCGTGATGTTTTCGAAAAAGTCGCTTGAGTCTTCCATGTCATATATATTGGTGTATGGGTGCGTCTTACGAGTCATTCGTTTTGGAAAAAAAAATGGCGCGTGTAAACGTGTGTTGAATTGGGAAGGACGAGTTTATTGCATGGTGTGTTAAATTTTGAGCTCGGTAATCTGAGAACTATTTCATCTCTTTTCATAAATGAGTCAACTGTTTGTGGAAAATTTAGTAGCATTTAACCGCATGGTTTTAAAAGAGAGACCAGTATAGACATGTTCGTCATGCCAACAAGGTGGAAGTCGACTGACTCACTAAGTATAAGTAATTTTATCGTAATTTCATAAATCTTTTGAGTAAAGTTTTATTGAAAATATTTTCAATTGTGTCAACATCGATTTTGGTTGGGTGAGGCCTATTCTATCTTAGAGTTGAGGCGGAACGATCCTCGAGATCGTTGTGTATGGCTACTCCATTTCGCCGGTGTGGTATTGTATATACTCAAGCTTGTTTTATAACGTAATATTTTCTGAATTTTCAAATGCCAGCAGTTTAAATTTACTGTGTCGTCATGCATGAAGGCTATGAACTCTCTAGGTTGTGGGAGATGCTACCATAAAAGATGAGGGAAGGTTTTGAGAGTAGAAGGGTGGTGTTCGAACCGTTGATGGTCGAATCATGACCTTGGTATTCTCTAGGGAAGAGCGGTGATTAGGGCGCAAATGTAGAACACCTCTAGGTGGGAACGAGGTGGGTGAGAAACAACTGTCATGACCGGGAAAAGTACAAGTGAAGACTGATAAAGTGAACCAAATTCAAGAAAGGCTAAGGAGGACTCAAGACCGCCAGAAAATGTACGCTAATAAGCGAAGGAATCCAATCGAATTCCAAGTGGGAAACATGTAAAAGTCTCGCCTTGGAAGGGAGTAGTTCGTTTCGGAAAGAAGGGCAAGTTGAGACCGAGATTCGTTGGATCGTTGCTATCAGTGGCGGGTCCAGGATTTTTTCCTGGTGGGGGCACCTTTAAGATGGATTAAAGGGCCGCAAAGTCGTCCGATATATTTTTAGCTTAATTCCATCGTTTCGATGAATTTTTAAAGTTTTATTGGTTGATTTCATGGATTTCTAAGTTTTTTTTGACGATTTTGAGGGACTTTTTGGTTTTTTTGGTTGATTTTGAGAGGTTTTTTTTGGTTTTTTGATTGATTTCAAGGTACTTTTTTTGATTGATGGGGTCCCATATGAAAAATCAGTGGGGGGAACTATGGTAGAAATTAAAAAAAAATTGTTTTTAACTTTAAAAAATTGGTTTTTTGAGTTTTTGACTGGGGTCCTTTCCCCCCACCTTTTATACTCTAAGTCCGCCACTGGTTGCTATTGTAGAGCGTGTTGGAGAAGTAGCGTACAAACTAGATTTACCCGTGGAACTGCCAGGGATTCACCCTACTTTTCACGTGAAATATGAAGAAGTGTCTGGCGGAAACCGATGTGGTAGTACCGTTGGATGATATTCGCTTGGATGAAAAGCTAAGCTATATAGAGGAGTCGGTGGCCATTTTAGACCACAAGGTGAAAAATCTAAGGAACAAGGAGATCTGTTTGGTAAAGGTGCAGTGGAAGTTCCATAAAGGACGGGAGGCAACTTGGGAAGTGGATTCGGATATGAAATCTCAATCCCCAGTTTGTTCGAAGATGGGATTCCGGGGATGGAATCCTATTAAGGGGGAGTATTGTAACATTTGGGTCTAATCTTTAATAAATGGAAGTTGGGGAAGGAATTTAATATATTTTTAGCAGGGAAGGACCAAGTTGTAAATAGGAGAATTAAGGGTTTTAGTGTTGTTACCATAGTCATTAATCACATTTGGTGTGTGTGGCGGCTAAAATCAGAACATCTTGGGGAGATTGGGAGAAGGAGCAAATTCTTGAAGATTGAAAGAGATTTAGCATCATCTTCCCTATGGTAAGTCATTGAATTCTTCCATGTGATCTTTCTTTGATTTTGAATAGTTATTGGGGAATTTTAGTCTTCGATTTTTATGGGTATTGTTTGCTACTGGACTTTTGTTGAGAAAGGGTGTTAAACCCCAAGAATCCCTTGAATCGTTTGATGTGAATGAGATAATAATTATTGGATTTTGGGGAGTAAGCTCGATTGAGAAATCGACCCCATCGCTGAGTTGAATCGTCGATCGGAAAATCACTCGACCTTAGAATCGTTAACTGTGGTCGAGAAGTGCAGAGGTCGGGCTGAGAAGCCACCGAGCGACCCCGGTCGAATGTTGGCACCAATCGATTTTTTGACACCGGTCAAATGCTTGGCACCGGTCGATTGAGTGGCACCGGGCGACCCGGGCCGGGAGGCCACTGGGCGACCTTCTTGGTCTTTGACACCGGGCAGCCCCGGTCCGTTTTGTAGAGTCGGGCGATGAGGGCCCAAGCCTAGCCGTAGGATCGTTGGGTCGAGCAAACTTTATGTTTGGGCCAAGTCTTTTGGGTTTTGTTAGTTATTGAATTAGAAAGTTAATGGGAGGTTTACCGGCCTACGTCGTTGTTCATATGGGATTTGTTCCCGACCGTAGAAGTAATCGTGAGGGCTAACAAAGGACAACAGGTGAGTTTTTCTAACTAAAGGTTTTTTGATAATTATGTTGTTAAAGGCCTATGAAACTTTAAAGCATTTCTATCATTTATGCTTGCTTTATACCTGCGAGATTTATTATACGTGAGTTATGTTTTGTTGTCGTTGAAATATATGCATATATTGTTATTAGCGAGATGGCCAAGTCGGGGGGGGGGGGTGTTCCATATATGCCATTGGGGGGTGTCCCAAATAAGGCAGTGTGAGCCAGACACGTCGTTACCTCCGCGTAATGATAGTATGTGCTAGAAGTGTGTTTGTAAGTACGATGTTTTATTTTTTTTAAAGCTGAATTGGTTTATATTTTGTTAAATATTTTATGTGGTTTTGGCGTGAACTGTAATAAAGGGAACTCACTAGATCGTTTGGTCTAACCCTCGCTCTTTCAAAAATAAAAACCTTTTCAGGAGATCGAGAAGCAGGAAGTTTCGGTAAGGAGAACGAGAAGTTGTGAGTCGGGGTGTGGTAGAGAAGATTGTTAATTTAGTCCTCTAGTTTTTAGTCATTATTCTAATTCCTCAGTTGTGTAATAGGTTGTTTGGCATTGGTTTGTATTAAAGTTATGTAAACTTTATTTCTGCATGTTTTGGGTTATTACATCCACCGCCAGTCGTTCCTTCCGCCGACCCATATCCTAACACCCCCTCGTATTTTCGTCCGTCAGTTATGGTAACTCATGCCTCTACCTCTTCTCTTAAACCTAAATCTTTTACCACGGCTAAATATCCTTTGAACCATGACTCTTCTGAAATTGAACCTAAAACCTTTTAACAGGCCAATAAGAACCCTAATTGGCAACATGCTATGCAATTAGAATTTGATGCCTTAATGTCTAATAGAACTTGGGAACTCGTTCCCAGGACCCCTACTGCTAATGTTGTGGGTTGCAAGTGGATTTTCAGGATTAAGAAGAAACCTGATGGAATAGTTGAGCGCTACAAAGCGCGATTAGTAGCAAAAGGATTTAATCAGGAAGAGGGTGTTGATTACTTTGACACATTTAACCCGATTATTAAGCCTACAACAATCAGACTTGTTCTAAGTATTGTTGTCACTCATAATTGGCCTCTCCGTTAAGTAGACGTCAATAACGCCTTCTTGAATGGAGATTTGTCTGAAACTGTTTACATGGATCAATCGCAAGGATTTGTTGCTTCTGATCGTTCCACATATGCCTGCAAGCTTAAAAAGGATCTTTATGGCCTTAAACAAGCACCAAGGGCTTGGTTTTAAAAGTTACAACAAGCCTTGATCCAACATGGGTTCAAACCTTGTATCTTAGACACATCTCTCTTCATACATTGACATGGCTCTGATGTTGTCTATGTTCTTATTTATGTTGAAGATCTTATCATTACGGGCTATAATTCCTCTTTTATTGACGAGTTTGTCAGATACCTTAATTATGTGTTCTCCCTGAAGGATTTAGGTGCTTTTAATTTCTTTTTGGGCATTGAAGTGCATCGCTCTTCATCCTCTCTTTTGTTGTCGCAACAGAGTTATATATTAGAGCTTCTTGAACGAAGCAAAATGACGAGAGCCAAACCCATAGCCTCTTCGGCAAAACTGGCTCTAGGTTGTGGGTGGGTGGCGATCCATTGACTGATCCACACTTATACCGCAACATTATTGGTGCATTACAGTACGTGACCATCACTCGTCCTGAAATTGCTTGTTATGTTAATCGGGTTTGTCGATTTATGCATAGCCTGGTTGAGCGCCACTGGGCAGCAGTCAAACGCATCTTGCGGTATCTTAAGGGCACTATTGATGCTTGTTTGCTCTTTCGTCCATCCAGAGACTCAAGGATGATTTGTTTTACTGATGCGGGTTGGTTATCCGATCCTCACGATTGCCGATCTCAACATGGTTTCTCCATTTATTTTGGGGGAAATTTGGTCAGTTGGTCGTCCCGAAAACAAAAGGTTTTTGCTCGTTCTAGCACCGAGGCTAAATATCGAGCCATTGCCTTTGCTTCAGCGGAATTTATTTGGCTTCAACAACTTCTCAAAAAAAACATGTTTATTAATATATCTTTTTAGATAATATTTTTTTTCTAAATTATATTTATTTATTAACGAACATTACATTACATAATATTATTTATTTTAAAACTACTTGTAGATATTTTATTATTAATCGAATATATTATTAAATTGCATTACATCAAATATTACGTTTATTATCGAACCACAAAATATAAAGTATTATTTTCTTATATTTATTCTTTTAGTCCCGAAAATAAGCCGTGACGTGAAAGTGACGTCGAGCTTACGTTTGCAATGAAAAGTTTGACATTAAATTGAAAAAAAGAAATGTTTTTTATTTTGTTGGACTAAAACGTGCATGTTTGAGCAAAAAGTTGATTATTGACTACTCCAAACGGTCTCATACGGAACTTGTTTCCAAAGACACTAATGTGAGGAGACATGTTTTGGCTTCTTTAGTGGATGAGGTTAGCAGGGGCTCGGATTCGAACCCGTAACTCGTCTTATACTTGGGCAAAGTCGCCCCCATCCCTTTATCAAATAATAAAGGACTAGAAAACAACCTAACAACAGACAAAAAACAAAACGAGATCCAAAGCCAGAAGAAGAGAACTCAAACGACTGCAACAAAAAGGGTGTAGAACCAAGAAACTCGAGAAATTGATAAAGTTTTGTATCTCGAGAAAATCCAATTGAAAGACTCGATTTATGATTTATATTTACGTTTATAATTTTTAAACATTTTAGGGTTCATATTTTTTATACTTGCATTTAATTAAGGAATTGTTTTTTTATTCATCAAGACATGTCTAAACATTAAAATTTAATGCTCTTATGGACTTATACAGATGGAGAAAATACAAAAGAAGACAAACAGTTAAATCAAAATATGCATCTCTCCTTTTAATGGGCCGTCTCCATCTCATTCACAACCTCAATTTTCCCAAGATTACTTTGACAATGCCCTTCATCTCCTGGTTACTGCTCCGTATAGTTAGATTGTCGTTGCATCCTCCTTTTACAGCTTATACTAACATGAGAAAAGAAACTGAGGATCAAAAGACGATAACCAATAAAAATGCAATTCAATCTCCTCCATCGCCATTAATTGCTAGAGTTCCCGAACAGGGTTGTTCATTTCTTTATCTGACAATATTCATTGAAGGAAAGCAACAACAAGGGACGGCGACGAGAGAAAGAAGTATATCGAGATACTGATTTGAGAAGGATGGCATATATGAATTTGTTGGTTGAATGCATATAACCCTTCTTTTCTAGATGGAAAAGTTATGACCGAACGGTCAATTAAGCTCCACATACATTCAATCGATTAAGTAATAAATAAACATTTTTATGGTATTTTTGGGATTCATCCGACTTTACTTATTCCCAACCAGTTTTGTCTAGTCAAAGTAACCATTATGATCAACAATTAAAGACAAACCTGATAATTAATAACACTGATAACGAGGTGCTAACATGTGTGGTTTGACTTTTCTTGATGATTAATAAACTAGTTAATTCTTTTTATATGTAAACTCATAACTTAAAATTTTGTTTTTGAAAATCAGGGATCCCTCTTATGTCTTTTTGAGATCATCCACTACTTACAAAAATAGTGAGTTTTTCGTTAATAGATGGTTTAGGTAAAACTATTGATCGAAGAGCTAACTTTCAAACATTACAAGTAAACTTTCCAACATGTATCCAGATGGTTCAAATGCAATTTTACTTATGGGTGGTATAGCCAAGTGGGTTGAACCGTATTATCTTTGTAGATATCGTTTTCATTCTTAAAAAAATTAATCATAAATAAATAAAATCCAAAAACAATGGATTCAAGAAACCTCTAGAAGCAATCTTGCGCGGTTTTTAGAAGTTTGGTTTTACATACAGTTTTGGATTCAATCACGAACTAAATTGAACATGATATATACATACTATATTGATAACGTATTTTATGAGCCTTAAAATCTGATAAGTTGAAACTTTGAGCTTAGTAAGTCAAGAAAAAACAATTATTGGAACGATTATTCACTCTAAATTCAACTCATTTGCTTATCAATGTCCTTCTCACTGTGGGGTTTTGTTCGGCAAATGTTGTTTGGTCACAACGGTCAAACCTTGGTAAAGTCAACATGATATGACATTGTAGAAATTTTTGATCCATCGAAAATTGGTTTTAGTTGAAATTTTAATGCATAACACTGTTTAAATTAAAATTTAATTGTTATTACGTTAAATTCATCTGCCAAAAGCATAAGATGTTACGTAAATCCCATTAGCAAAGACAGTGTTAGGGAGTTAACAGTTACGGGTTTTTTATTCTAACTTTTATAGTTAACAGAAATCTATCTTTTTTTTTAATTATAGTTTTAATATATGCCTATCTATACTATATCTATACTTTTATAGTTAACAGAAATCAAATTTTAAATATAAAAAAATCTAAAATATAATTAAGAAAATCTAACAGAATATTTAATGTTTATTTTAAAAAAACATTATATTATTAAATCTAAAATAAATTACATTATTATTAAACTTCTATACTATGTTATAAAGCACATCTAAAAAACTATTAAAAACAATTGCTAAAGATTAATCTACCGTTATTTAATGTTAATTACTTAAAATATCTTAAAAACAATCATTAAAACTTTATGTACTACATTTAATGTTATTTATTAATTTTCAATCCTTATCTCTAACCACTTTAACTCCCCTAAAATCACTCTCCACTTCAATCCCCTAAAATCACTCCCTGCATAATTAAATACAGGATAAAAATCAAAATTTAAATATAAAAAACCTAAAATATAACAGAATATTTAATGTTTATTTAAAAAAACATTATATTATTAAATCTAAAAAAAATTACATTATTATTAAACTATCGAAAAACTTTTAAAAACAAGTTTTTATGCATTAAGTACTGTTTGTTGATACACATTATCTAATATTCAAAATTACAAGTACTGATGCATGAGTACAAATTTCTAAAGTTATATGTTTGAATTCATAACTAACTAATAAACATAATCAAAACAGGATAAACATTTCAATTTAAATATAAAGAATTTTAAATATATAAAATAATCATTGAATTCTAACAAAATACTTAATTTTTTTTATATAAAAAACATTATATTATTAAGCCTAAAATAAACAACTTTATTAAAAAAAGAATCATTATCACTCTCTCAAAGTCATCCAAAATCGTACCGTAAATCGAAAAAAAAAATAAAAGAAAACATTAAAATCATGATGTATCTCGCAGCATTGCACGAGTACGATTCTAGTATATTAGATATACAGATTTGCCATCATAAGTCACGTCTTGAAAAACGTTGTGGACTCGTTATGGCTCCTAAGGTTTACACCATACCTCACGCCGTTTAAAATTTTGGTAAATTTCATCGACTTCGAAAAATACAAAGTATCGAAAGAACTGGCGAGGAAAACCGGACCAACAGTTTTATCGGAGGCAATGTTTTAAAAACCCGGTCGACCCGGCGGTTGAACCCGAACTCAGGGAAAATGGCGGGTCAATTGCGACCGGGTTTATGACAATTTATGGCCCGGAGTTAACCGGACGGTTTTATCAAAAAAACCGGTTGAACCGGTTAAAACCCGGTTAACCCGGTAAAAAAAAGTAATACGTATTAGTCTATGGTTTGGGTTTCTAACTTTCTGCGGAAGGAGAACTTGATTACAATAATTTAAAAAATATGTTTGACGAGCAAGAGCACGAACTGGTTTCTCAAACGCAAGGTGGCATTTTATATATATATATATATATATATGGGTGGTATCAATTGGAAACCAAGTTTCATTGGAAACTTTGGAAACCAAATTTGAGTCATTGATCTTTATAATCAATGGTTAAGATTCATTTAAATTATATATGATAGTAAATTAATTAATTTATTAATAATAAATAAAAATAATAGATGAAAAGGATAAATATGTCTTTTGATTTTGTGTTCAAATATGGCAAAAAAGATTTATTTTATTTAGATTACTTGAAACCAAAATAAAATTTCCCACGCAATCTAAATTTTGTTATTTTTTTTACTATGAAAACGTGGAGCATTTGTCTTTTCGTCAAAAAAATTATTTTTCTTTTAAAATGTAAGAAAATATTTTTTTAATTTCATTTTATTATAAAATTTCTCACGCAATCTAATATTGTAATGAAACAGGATGAATTTGTGGATTACAGATTTCATTGGATTACAGATTTCATCAGGTTCATCGTGTTAGCATTATTGTTTCATAATGAAAATAGATTCATCAGGTTCATCGTGTTATCATTATTGTTTCATAATGAAACATGATGAATTTGTGTCATTTTTGTTAACTTCCCATTTTTGTTTCATTACATGTTCAGTTGCATATCCGTATATGAAAATAGATTCATCAGGTTCATCGTGTTAGCATTATTGTTTCATTATTACCATATATAAGCTAAATTAAAATTAAATAACTTACCTAAATTAAATATCTTATTTTTAAATTAATCAATGATTATTATTACCATATATAAGATAAATTAAAATTAAATAATTATTAATATAATAATAATAACAGTTACCATATATATTATGAAATAATGTAAAAGACAAAAATAACCTTTTCAATTAAAAATAAAAATAAAAAAAGAAATTCACTGATTGGTTGATTTCGGTTTCCAAAGTTTCCAATTAATACTGGTTTCCAATTGATCGCTCCCCTATATATATATATATATATATAAGCTTTTACGTGACATTAATATTTTGTTTATTTGATATTGTAAAAAGTGATCATGTTGTTGATGACAATGACGTTGATAGTGAATTTCAATTACTAAGCGATTGTGAGCTTGATGCATTTACACTCCAATGTCTCAAGATCCATGATTTTGTTTGATTATTATTTTTCGTTTTATGTATTTAGATTGATGAAAAATTATGCTTATGTGCTTTTTTTAATATATTTGATTGACCTGGTGGTTGAAACGTGACCCGATCATCACACCGGGTCAACCAAAAAACCGGGTTTCAAAACATTGATCGGAGGGCAATGCCGATAATGTGTCAAAAAGTCATAATTTAAAAGTACAAGGGGTCCATTTGTAATAAAGCCAAAAGTATAAGTGAGGCCCACCAACATCAAGCATTATGACCACGTGTCACTTTTGCTGACGTAGTTTCATTAAATTTTCCAACAAGCCAGCTGCCACGTGACAGTTGTGACAATTATGGAAAAGCTCATATTTTCACATGTTTCAAAGCGCACACAACCCTCTCAACCGCTTACAACTAGACACGTGTTCTTTGGGTTTCTATTTTTATAAAGCTGTAGATGTAACCCCTTATATTTATGAATATGGGCAATACAAGTCCCTCAACAATTGTGCAAAAAGCCTTGTGACGGGAAACCTTCACCAGATAGTTCTCACATATGTTTGTCTTATTACCAGGTCGATCTCACGTATATCACGATCACACTAAAATCATCAACAACATATTCGTCTGTTTGTGTAAGCAGTGACAGACCCAAGATTTTTGTCATGTGAGTCAAAGGCCCATAAAGTCGTCCAATGTGTTTTTAGTCGAATGTCACCGTTTCGAGGAACTTTTTTTAATGTCTTTTGGTTGATTTCAATGGACTTTTTTTTGTTGATTTCGAGAGGCTTTTGGGATTCGAGAGACCTTTTCGGTTTTCAGTTAATTTTGAGAGTTTTTATTTTTAAAATTAATGTTCCTTATATTTTTTTTAATATCCTGAAGCATCGTTCAAAGTTTAACAAATGCATCTCTCATTCCCCCAATAATATTTACTTGTGAAATTCAGTTGAGTGGTTGGGCCCTGCTCAGGCATTAATATGACCGCCCCTGTGTGTAAGTATATCACACTATAACCAACTGTGTTATATAACGAGGGTTAGACAAGCTTTCTTTCTTCCGTCTATGATTCCTAATCACTCGAGTGTGATACCATAGTTTTTTGTTTGTATATTGTGTAATTTTTAAGAATTGTTGCCAATTTCTTTCATTAAAATCATTCATTGTGTTATGTAAACATCAGTTGGCTCCATAATGTTTTGATGTGCCACAAGAGTTGTTACTGCACTTTCAAATTATAATATAGTTTTTTGATGAAGCAGATTTAAACTTTTTTCAAAACAAAACAATCATATTTTAAGAAATAAGCAAATTGTTGCTCGAAAAGAACAAATTACCAAAATAAGTATAAAATTACATAATCCCAATAAAATGGTTATTTAATATTTGATTCTTATCCACAAAGTTTTATGCAACACTCCATCCATACCAAAACAAGTGCCTACAATAGTGTTTTAGTTTGTTCTAAAATAAGTTTTAACTTTCAAAAGTAAAAGTCTATTTTCCCATTTTACCCTTAACTATTAGATGGAAATTTTTTCTTTTCCCATAATTAGGGGTAAACTTGTCTCTTTATCAATTAAGAAGTGTAGTAATTTCATATTTATAAAATTATGTGTATTTTTTATTGTGGACATTTATTTTGGACCGAAGGAGTAGTAGTTTGAAAACACTAGTCCAAATGACAAACAGTCATATTATTAGTACAAGGACCAAAAATGTCAACAACCAAATCTTCAAGGTCATATGAGCAATTTCCACTTCATTTAAAAAATCAACAGCACATGATAAAAGCAATAAACTTTTGCCCATCTTTATGTAAAAAGACAGTTACCTTAAAAGAGTACAGGTGTGGGGAACACGTGTTCTGCCGGCGGTCAGTGGCCGGTCGCCGGAATTTTGACTGTTGGGAAATAAGAAACCAAATTGTTATTCATTTGTGAATATTTTAATATTCATGTGTGAATATAAACAAATGATTCCCAATTGGGTAAAGTCTAGAAAAAAGAAAAGTTTGGAGTGTTGTTTACTTTACCAATTTCTTCTTTGGGTTTCTAAATTGTTTTTATTAAAGTCTTTGTGATAAAGTTATTTGAATTTCCATGTTTTTAATCAGTGGTGGACCCAGAATTTTAGGTGAGCGGGTGCACAAAAGAAAAACTTAAGAAATTGTTGTCGATATATTTTTAGCCAAATTCCCCTATTGGGGGGACTTTTTATGTTTTTGGTTGATTTCGATGAATTTTTTAAGCTTCTGTGTGTGATTCGATGGGGTTTTTTTTGTGTTGATTCGAGGGATTTTTTGGGTTTTTTTATTGATTTCAAGAGATTTTTTCGATTTTTTTGGTTGATTCGAGAGTAAATTTTGTTTTTTTGGGACGTACACCTTTCATCGCTCAAAAACGTATATATCACGGAGCACCCCCTTGTAGTTGAGCGGGTTTTGTGTAGGGTCGGTTGGAGTTGTCGGTAATCAATTTTTTGCCCGTATATTATTTTAAAGAGATTTGAAAACCATATATACGATTGCAAAATTAAGTTATGTTTTTAGTAGCGGATGTTCAGGAATTTGGGCATTTAAGATTGTGAAATTTTGTTGTATGTTTATTAACGAATAGTTTGTTGATGTATAGAAATAAGAATATTGGCGCATAATAATCACAAACCAATGAATCATACAAACTTATAAACTAGTTTTTATGTGGTTTTTTACATATGAAACAATGTGTGTGAAGATGTGATGTTTATACAGTATTGTTTCATATGTGAAACATTCATAATTGTTTTTTATATGGAAAAGAATGAGTTTTGAACGTTTCACATATGAGACAACATGTATAAAAACATTACATTTTCATACATGTTGTTTATATATATCTATACTATATAATCAAAATTCTAAAACTGTTATTGTACAATCGTTTGTACAATAACATTTATCACCCTTAATCTTTTGTGCAATAACATTTATTACCCTTATAATGTTATATTTACCACCCTTACAATTACTTATTTAATTTATTTTATATCCCTAACTTTTTCATTTTTCATTTTACACCGTTATCATATTAACACAAATAATCGTATATGAACAAAAATGCAATGAAAAAATGCATTCCTTTTTTTACAAATTATACCATTATAATCGTCTCGTCAATACCTTCAAAACGAGCCCAATATTGAATATTTTTTAATTTAATCGTACTATTAAATATGAGAATTACACTATATAATGAAAAAACTAAAACGGTTATTATACAAACTTTTGTACAATTACATTTACCACCCTTACAATGTTACATTTATCACTTTTACAATTACTTATTTAATTTACTTTATATCCCTTATTTTTTCTTTTTTCATTTTTCATTTTACACCATTATCATATTAACACAAATAATCATATATTAACAAAAATGCAATGAAAAAATACGTTCAATTTTCTATAAATTATATCATTATAAGCGTCTCCTCAATATCTTCAAAACGAGCCCAATATTGAATATTTTTTAATTTAACCGTACTATTAAATATCATGAATATCTACGAAATAATTTGTTTTTCTATCTATACGTTTTATTTTTTATTTCCACCGTTAGCACGTTAAAAATACATAATCGTAAAATACGTTTCATTCTTATTATAAATAATATTATTATAATTTTTGTCGTCAATAATTGTAATATAAACTAATTATTGAGTATCTTTATGAGTTTATGTTTCATAAGTTATGATTCTTAGGTCATAGTTGATTATTGATGAAATTGTTAATCAATAAAATCTCAATCACAACAAGCAATTACTCAATAATACTCAAATATGCTCAAGAACTAGAGAGAGAATCTAGAGAGAGAAAGTAGATATCGTATTCATCAATCTCTAAATATTACAATGAAGCATAATCCTCTAGAACATTACTACAAGATTAAAAAGACAACACTATAAATACTACCTAACTATCAGAAAGCCTTAACGGCTAAGGAAACTAAACAAGCCATGACTTTCTAAAACAATGACAATGTTGACTATTACATATTTGACTTTCCTATTAAATCTTGGATACAATATTTAGACTTAACAATCTCCCCCTTTGTATTCAAGATTTAATAAAAAATTGATACTGATCTTCAGCTTTTGTCCCTTTGAAGCTTCCACAATCTTTACACTTTCATCTCTTTAAGAATCTTGGAAAGTCTTTTTCAACATTGAAACTCTGAAAGTCAACATGCCTTGAACATAATACTGGAAACTTGAAACTTTATCTCTGAAAAATCTTTCGACTTCGATCAAACTTTGTATCTTCATGACTTTGATCTCTTAATCATCTTTTGAAAGAAACAAACTTTCTTCAATCAATCATCAAATTTTCTTTGAACATTCTTCCTTCAGAATCTTTTGGCTTTTAATTTCTTTATCAGACTTGAACTTTAAATCAGCGGAAGCAATTCGAATTTCTGACTTGTCTCTTCAAACTTTGACAACTCTTCATGGCTTTGAAAATGATATTTGAATAATTCTCCCCCTTTTTGATGATGTGAGCATCATAATCATCAAAACTTCGTCAATTTCGGCACAGACTTTGATTTCCCTCTTTTTGATCAACTAACAATCTCCCCTTTTACAGTTGCCGCACTTTGATCTGAAGAGCCGAATCATGAACTGTATATATCCGAATCTTTTCAAATTCAGACATAATGAACGTGTAACCCTGATTCAACAAATGAAACAGTTAGGAATGCCTGTCAGTAACACAAAGTTACTGTGTACAACGAATGTACATTGTAAGGAGCTGGTTTGATGATGACTCCCCAGGACTTCCATTCAATCATTGAAAAACACAAGGTTTATCTATGAATGTTCTGACAGAAAAACAGATTTTCTGTGTGTTCGTGCTTGTGTATGAAAGAATTTTAGTACAATGATTGTGTTTCATTAAGGCTCAAAGTATGTAAATCACTGAGACAACAATGATTATACATGGACTCAATGTGCATGAGAAAGGGTCGAAGGTGGGGCAACTTTCCTTCTTTTTCAATATCAGTAAGAGAAGAACCAATAGATTATGTGCTGCTTCCCCAGAAAATGTGAAACATTCTCTTTTTAAGAAAAGAATGAGTAGCTGGTGGGGTTAATGCAAGAGATGGCATGGGCTATTTGTCTATTTCAATGGTGGTCACCAAATAAATGTGAACCAATCAGTAATGTGGCTGCCCGGCTCAGAAAGATGTTTGATGCAGAGTTTTGATATTCTTTTAACTCTGTTCTCACACCCTCTTTCTTTTAAACATATAAGCTCACATCTAACCAATCTCTCATTTCCATTTTACCTCTGCTCACTCCCACACTCAATTCTTTTAGACCCCTCTCCCCTCAATCACTCAAAGGATTTCTTCCGGGGTAGGAAACACTGGTTATCGTGAATCCATGGAAGATCTATTAAGCACTCACACTGAATCCCATGTTCCTAAAAGTACATGTTGGTCAATGATTTTCTTTACATGTAAATCACAAGAAATCATATGTCAGTGTATGTGTGCTCATCAAAAATCAGAAATGAAATTTGAGCATTTGAACTTTGAAGAATTCTCAAAACAAGAATATTGAATGAATGAAATGAAGTCAAGAGAATTGTTTTGAGAATCTGACAATGAATTAAACAGATCAAATCAAATTGTTAGGGTATCAAAGAATTGAATATTTGTTTATAAAAAAATAGCATTAATTGTTCGTTTTTTACTTACATTCCGCTGCATCGCGCGGGTATATGCCTACTATAAAACAATGAAGAGAAGGAATTAATGGGACCAAATTCATAAACATAAGAGTATCTCCAACAACATTGCTAAAATAGAAAATTTTGGATTTTTTCTTTGCTATTCCTCTCCAACAGCTTTGGTATATGGTTTGCTAAAATAGAGAAAGATCAAAAAATCTCTAAATATAGAGAATTCTCTATAATCTCTAAATTGGAGAGAGAAAATATTACTTTATTCAATCCAACCAATAAGATTCAATTTTTAACATTTTATTTTAAGTTTTTTTTAAATGTATTCGGATGATAAATTATGGAATATTATAATAATATAAATAATGATTGATTCTCTAAAATAGAAAAACTGTTGGAATTAGAAAAAAATGTTTTTAAAGATTTTGACTTTTTATTCTCTATTTTAAAAAAAATTTAGCAATGCTGTTAAAGATGCTCTAAGAAGTTATAGTTTATTTGGATATTTTATGCGTAAGTTTTTGTAATAGAAAATATGAAACGTGTCGATTGATGAGTTGATGTAATTAATTTAAGTTGTTATTTAATTAATGTATCGCATTAATGGTGATATATATGGTTTTAATTAATTTGTAATATGCTGGAATATTAAAATTAATGATTAGAATATAAAAATGAATTTATAGATTATTTAGATTAACTTTAATAACATGATTGATTAAATAGAAATTAATTAATTTTGTTAGAATATGATGATAATTGAAAGAGACGATGATTATGCTGAAAGCTTGATGACTTCGATATATTGATTGAGAGAAAAGTACAATATGATGAAAGTAAAATAACGACTTAACCTAAACTAGAAGATAGAAGAGAAATATATACACAGACTATATGGGCCCACGGGCTTGGGCCTAATACACATATGTATATTAACATCCCCCCTCAAACTCAATCGGGAGAAAATGAGCCAGATGGAGTTTGGAAACTAGATCACGAAACCGTCCTGGTAGATGAGCTTTAGTGAAAATGTCGGCCGGTTGATCAATAGTTGAAATAGGAAGAAGCTGAATAGTCTGACGAGTCTGACGAGTCACGCGTTGACGAACAAAGTGACAGTCAATTTCAATATGCTTCGTTCGCTCGTGAAAAACGTCATTGTGAGCAATTTGAAGAGCACTATTGTTGTCGCACCACAAAGGGGTTAAAGAATGTTGAGGTGCCCCCATGTCAGAGAGTAGCCAGCGTAACCACACAAGTTATTGAGCCGTGTCAGCTAGTGCTCGATACTCAACTTCAGTACTGGATCGAGCTGTCAGAGATTGTTTCTTGCTCCTCCAAGAGATGAGAGAGTCTCCAAAAAAGAAACAGTAGCCAGTAGTATA
Organism: Arctium minus; assembly: GCA_954870635.1. Classification (NCBI taxonomy): domain Eukaryota; kingdom Viridiplantae; phylum Streptophyta; class Magnoliopsida; order Asterales; family Asteraceae; genus Arctium; species Arctium minus. Next base: position 73,452,502 of record OX941094.1, on the reverse strand, counting down.
GCGACGGTCCGTAATGTCATTGTCCCAATCAGCATCAGAAAATCCTCGCAAAGTCAATGAGGATGTGGATGAAAAATGAAGACCGTGAAACATGGTCCCCTTTAAATATCGAAGGATGCGAAGGACAACAACATAGTGATCTGAACAGGGTGCGGACATGAACTGACTGATTGTATGGACAACATAGGAAATGTCAGGTCGAGTCACTGTCAGGTAGACAAGTGACCCCACTAACTGTCGATACAGAATAGGATCACGCAGAGGAGGTCCAACATTCGGAGCCAGATGAAGGTTGTGCTCAAGAGGAGTTGATGTAGTTTTGTTGTCAGTAAGCCCAACTTTTGTCAAGAGATCGGAGGTGTATTTGGCTTGACAAAGATAAATTCCCGACGGATCTGAGATCACCTCAAGACCAAGAAAATAGTATAAAGAACCAAGATCCTTCATCTCAAAACAGGAGTTGAGAGATGTCTTGAGATGAGCTATGCCAGTAGGGTCACTTCCAGTAATAATCATATCATCCACATATAACATAAGTAAGATTGTGCCAGCCTCAGTGGTCCGAGTAAATAGTCCTGAATCGTAGTTGCTGGGTGCGAAACCCAGAAAGATGATGGTGTAACTGAACTTCTCAAACCAAGATCGCGGAGCTTGCTTGAGTCCATAAAGAGCCTTCCGAAGTTGACAAACATGACCTTGTGGAAGTCGAACGCCCGGAGGAGGTGTCATGTAGACTTCCTCAGATAAGTCACCATTCAAGAAGGCATTCTTAACATCCATCTGAAAAAGAGGCCATTGTTTGGTAGCTGCAATGGCTAGAAGACTGCGAACAGAAGTGACTCAAGCAACAGGTGCAAATGTCTCCTCATAATCAATACCATACTCTTGATTGAAGCCCTTGGCCACAAGGCGAGCTTTGTACCAATCAATAGACACATCGGATTTTATCTTGATTTTAAACACCCATTTGGAGCCAATGGGTGACTTTCCCGGAGGAAGAGGGATAGATTCCCATGTCTGAGCTTTATCAAGAGCCTGAAGTTCCTCATCCATAACTTTCTGCCAATCAGGGTTAGAGGAGGCTTCCTTGTAGGAAGTAGGTTCGTGATTTGACAACAGAGTAGCATAAACATGATAATCACGGAGATGAGAAGAAACTTGTCTTACCCGATATGATCGTCTAACATTCTGAGATTGAGACGTTCCAGGAGCCAAAGACTCAGCAGGCACCTCAGATGTTGGTTGTACGGATGGAGCAGATGATTGATGTTGATCAGGAAAACTAGAAGAGGCAGACTGTGTAGGGCAGGAGACTCTGAAGGAGAGGCAAATTCAGACTGTGGTGGAACAACAGGTGGAGGAAATATGATGTCAGATTGGAGTGAGTCCAATGAGACGGAAGCATCAGTGAAGAACGGAGTGGTGAAAGTGGGAGACTCACGAAACTTGGATATAGAGGAAAAAGGAACATGTTCCCAGTAGGTAACATGACGCGATATACGAAGACGTTGGGAGATAGGATCCCAGCAGCGATAGCCTTTGTGCTCAATACCATATCCAAGGAAGCAGCAAAGTCTGGAGCGAGGTTCAAGTTTGGTATGTTCATGGGGTTGTAACTGAACAAAACAGGCACTACCCCAAACTTTTAGGAGTTCATAGGCAAGGAGGATGTCATAAAGAGCCTCGTAAGGAGACTTATGTTTAAGAAGAGGAGTAGGATGACGATTGATAGTATAAACTGCAGTGAAAGTAGCTTCCCCCCAAAACCGTTCCGGACATTTAGCAGAAATGAGAAGAGTGCGAACTGTATCAAGTATATGACGGTGTTTGCGTTCGGCACGTCCATTTTGAGGAGATGTGACGGGACAGGAGTACTGAGAGAGAGTCCTCTGAGATTGAAGAAAGGAGAGAAGATATGACTCTTTCTATTCCATAGCATTATCAGCTCTAAGAATCTTTATAGATTTTGAAAATTGAGTGTGAATCATCCGAGCAAACATAATATAAATTTTAGGTAGCTCCGAACGATGTTTCATAAGATATATCCATGTGAAACGTGTATGGTCATCAACAAAAATAACAAAATATCGATCACCCCCCATTGATGGATGTGGTGCTGGTCCCCATACATCAGAATGAATAAGATCAAAAGCAAAAGTAGAATTAAACTCATTTGTTTCAAAGGATAAAGCATGATGTTTTCCAAGTTTGCATGATAAACAAGAAATATTGTCAGTGGACACACAATTTCCTAACACCACTGAATTAGCTAATGATTTTATTCTGGCTAGAGATAAGTGACCTAGCCGGGCATGCCACAATTCAAAGGAAGAAGAGCTGGAAACGGAGGCAACAAGATTTGAAGATGGTAACGACAGACGAAGATAGACCACTTCAAACATCCGTCCAACCTTACGGGCGAGTCCAAGGATCTGCTTGGTCTTTGGATCCTGTACAATACAACCAGAAGAATGAAATAAAATGATCAGGTTAGATTCTAAAAGCTGCGCAACTGAAACTAAGCTCAAAGATAGTTTCGGAACATTGAGAACACCCGGTAATTGAATATGAGGAGTGGAGACATTTCCACTAAAGGATACCGGTAGGCCAGTGTTATCAGCAGTTCGTACTGACATAAAATGCTGAGGTGGTTTCTTAGAAACAAAACCATCAGTGCAGGGTGTCATATGATTGCAACACCCAGAGTCAAAAATCCATGAGTTACCTGATGCAGTTAAGTGTTGAGAATTCATACACATAGCACCAGACATGATCTGCTCCATGAGTTCCTGATTGTGACGCATCAGTTCCATGAGGTCATGTGAGGAGCCTGAAGCGGTGTTATCAATAACAGTAGATCCAGCAACAGCGTGAGTCCGGTTCTGAGGACCAGTGTTCTTTGAGTTCTTAGGGCAATCAAACTCTTAATGGCGCGGATGGGTGATGCCACACCGACGACACTTGCGAATAGGACAATCAAGAGGAAGATGAGCAGTAGAATGGCAAAAAGCACACTCAGATGTGTTCGTCTTTCCCACAGATTTGGGATGATTGTTGTTGGTCCATTTGCCCTTGGACTTGGGTGGGAAGTGTAGAGGACACTATCAGTAGCGAGATTGGCAGCCATGGTGTGCGACCGGTAGAATCGACCGGTAGGATGCGACCGGTAGTATCGACTGGTATGAACCGGTAGGGTGAGCGACCGGTATGGACCGGTGGTAGTGTGCGACCGGTATGAGTCGGTAGGGTGTGATCGACGTGTATTGACAGGTATGGTGTTATCGACCGGTAGGATGCGATCGGTATGGACCGATATATGTGACCGGTATGAAGACCGGTATATGCGACCGATATGAAGACCGGTATATGCGCCCGGTATATGGACCGACCGGTATGAACCAGTATGGGGTGCAACCGGTATGGAGTTTGCGATCGGAGTTCTTCTGGTTCTACGGCTAGGGTTTCGAAGGCGACGAGAGACAGAGAGGGCGGCTATGATTGTCGACTTGTTCCCGTACGATTCGAAGGCGACGAGAGACAGAGAGGGCGACGACGGCTAGGGTTTATAGGCGGTTGTCGGCGGCTGGGTTTTCGGTTGTCGACGCTGACGGCGAGAGAACGATTGTGACGATGAGAGAGAGGAAGAAAGCAAACCTACAGCTCTGATACCATGTTAGAATATGATGATAATTGAAAGAGACGATGATTATGCTGAAGGCTTGATGACTTCGATATATTGATTGAGAGAAAAGTACAATATGATGAAAGTAAAATAGCGGCTTAACCTAAACTAGAGGATACAAGATAAATATATACACAAACTATATGGGCCCACGGGCTTGGGCCTAATACACATATGTATATTAACAAATTTGTTTAATTTTTCTAGAAAATAAAGGTATGGTCTCAAATATGAAATAATCAGTGTGAAAATGTAGTGTTTATAAAATGTTATTTCATAATTAAAACGTTTAAAACTGTTTCATGTGTGGAAAGAAAAACAGTTCTGAACGTTTAATATATAAAACAACATTGTATAAACACTGCTCACGTGTTGTTTTATATATGAAACAAGTCAAAACAAAATATAAAAATTGTACTCCCTCCGTCCCAAAATAAGTGTCCACATTTCTATTTTTGTTTGTCCCAAAATAAGAGTCCACTTTCAAAAAGTAGATAAGTAAATTCTCACATTTACCCTTAATTAATGCACAAATATATAAGAGTTGTGAAGAAAGAGAAACATTAAATAAGGGTAAAGATGTCATTTGGTGACAAAAATGTGTAATAATTATGCATGTCTAAAACTGTGTGCCAAGTCAATTGTGGACACTTATTTTGGGACGGAGGGAGTATAAATTTTATAAAGGTTAATGAGTTTTATAAAAGAGAGGAATATATATATATATATATATATATATATATATATATATATATATATATATATATATATATATAGTGAGAGAGAGATTGAGATTTTAATGATATTATTCAAACAAAGTGGACTAATTTTTGGAGCAAGCGAGTACCACAAATAAAAAAATTTACTATATCATTTACGAAAACCCAATAATTGGTATTTTATATATAATTATATATATATATATATATATGACTTTAATTGTTTTTTATTATATATATAGTCGATTTTAAATAACATAATAATCAAATAAGAAAACACGAAAATAACTAAATCATATATGAATTTACACTAAACTTACATATAAAATCACATATCTAAGGGGTTGTTTGTTTAAAAAAAAAAAATCTCTTAGGGGTTGTTTGTTTTAAAAAAAAAACTATTGATGACTCTTAAGTCTGAATCGTTCAGACCTTTTTACTTACCACCTCTTATTAATCATAACTAAAATAAGACTTTAGATTTTAGACCTCTTAAAAAACAAACGGCACTTTAATGTCTCTTAAGTCTGAATCGTTCAGACCTTTTTATACAACACCTCTTATTAATCATAACTAAATTAAGACTTCAGACTTTAGACCTCTTAAAAACAAACGACACCTAAGTTATCCATGTATTCATACAATGAGGGGTTGTTTGTTTTTTTAAAAAAATCTCTTAATATCTCTTAAGTCTAAATCGTTCAGACATTTTTACACACCACCTCTTATTAATTATAACTAAATTAAGACTTCAGACTTTAGACCTCTTAAAAACAAACAACACCTGACTGTATTTCATTGGAATGATTTAACCATTCTTCTGTTATTTTATTTTGACCTAATTTTTGTTTAACCTTTTCAATATTATTTTCTTTTTATCAAGTTCAATTGTGCTTTACTATTTTCTTCAAATTTAAATATAATTTACAAGTTATTTATTTTTATTGCAAGTCTTTTAAACCATTATTTATTGCATTTTTTTGGGCGAAAAAAGTGTATAAAATTGTTTGACGAAAATATGATAATAAATGCTATGGAAGATAATCGTTATCTATGTGAACGTACATCTGTCAAGATTGCCATGCATAGTCAACTTTGGACATATAGACATTGGTCTAATTATTGTATTATATATATATATATATATAAGCCGTTTGAAGATTGTATAATACAAGGTTAGTTTGTTTATATTTCTATATGACAGGCTAAAGCCCTTAGGCTTAGAAAGCCAATTCATGTTGTGAAATTTATGTTAAATACTTAAATATTGTTATTATCTTTTAATCTTTATTTATGAACATATGATCTTGAAAAATTTATTATAAAGATATTTTGTCGCTGTTAGTTCATACTTACATGGCAGAGGTATAACTGTCAGACAATGAGCCAAACCTCTAAGAGTTGTCTTAGTTGTAATTTTAAAAAATTGTCTTTATTAATTCTTAGAAAATTTAAAACAATCTTTTTGAAACAAAAGACGTAAGGATGTTTAACTTCGGAAGCAGTACCCGCTATTAGCCGTGGATAGGCGTTTTAGGGGGGAAAAGTACGAATTAGTCCAAAAAGATGAGTTTCTTGAAAGAAAGTTTTAAACAAAGTTTTCTCGGAATTTCTTAAGAAATGTTTTTAAAAAGTGATAACAGAGTGATAAAAATGGGTGTTATGATAATCCAAAACCAAGATCCTATCTCTTTAAATTTTGATTATAAGATAATACATACATTTATTTATTTAATATAAATTTTTAACAACCTCTGAAATATTGGTTTTCTAATCCCTTTTTCTCCATTAAAGAAATCTTTTATTATTATCCCTTGAATATTATCTTGTTTACATTTCAATGCAAAGACCTTGTCCTCATCCTTTGTCCAAAATTCATCAGGATATCTGTAATTGTACTTGTAAGTGTTTTTGTTATACTTATTATAAAATATCTAGTTTAGAATATTTAAAAAAGAATCTTACATATCTATTAGCTTCCGATTTGTTTACTTCTGATGTTAAATATATAATTGTTGGAAAAGTTTTTAAAGATATTAATAATTTTTATAAAAATATTTGGTTTAATTCTGAAATTAGTAATGAAGATAAGTTCAGAGCTTTTCAAACCTATAAAGGAGATAACTGGTCTTACTCTGGTTGGACTGATGATTTTCCTTATAATGACGAAAATCTCCCATCTCCCTGAGAAGGAATAGCTAGTGGAACTTGGCACAATACGATCAAGATCTCCCAGTCTATACCTTAACCTCGCTGAGGCCCAGACTTAGTGTATTTTATACACTAGTAACTGCGTTGCAGCCCTTTATAAGATTGTGTATAGAAGGATTTTTTAGTTAAGATTTTTCTATATACCCTCTTTTTCTTTGGTATCATATATATATATATATATATATATATATATATAGTGGAAGGATATTTTGCAACCCATATCTTAACCGTTTGATTCATGATCGAAGGTTATTTTATTTTTATTTTTATATTTTTTTTAATTAAAAATATTGGGCCCCATATCTATTGTAACCGTCGATCATGAATCCGACGGTTAAGATGTGGGTTGCAAGGTTGCAACCTTTTTAATAATTGCAAATATATATATATATATATATATTTGCAAAGTTTGTAAACCAAGGACGGTTTTCATATGATCGCTCCCCTATATATATATATATATATATATATATATATATATATTATATATATATATATATATATATATTTTTATTCTTTATTTGGGATTTGTAATTATTTTATGTTGAATAAATTAGATTATGATCTTACCATATTTGACGAAGCATTCAATCAGAAATTGTTTATGATTGACATCAATAATGGAACCGTACTGACATTAAAAATAATATTACAATAAAATTAACTTAATTATGTATAAGTGTATAATAGATTGTTTTATATACGATATTATAACAAAATTGATTTGTTATGACGTCTAAAATGTCTAAGCATTCTAATAAAATAATTATTGGATGTTTTTAAACGTTTCAACAAGTTTTTTAGAACGTTTGTAAAATAAAGTGTCGTATTAGCTATTTTATACGACATATTTGAAAAGGGTGTCATATAAAAAGATTAGTTCTTAGGACATTCTCAAAAGTGTCATATAAAATAACTAATACGATACTTTATTTTAAAATCATCCTAAAAAAATTGTTAAAATGCCCAAAAACGTCCTATAACATATTGTAACACTTTTAGATATGACACATTATAGTTTGGTCATATAAACTTAAGTTCTATAATTAAAGTATTCTATTAGGACGCTTAGACATTCTAGGCATCCTATAAAGCCAATTTTGTTGTAATGACTTAGGGGCTGTTTGGTTGGTTTTCCATTAAGTTCTGTATGGATAAAGTTGTCTGTGTGGATTAATCTGTCTGTATAGATTTAGAAGGTTTTTATTTGAGAGAGTTTTTTCATAGATGGAAGGAACGTGTTTTTTAATGGGAGGGACTGGTTTGGAAAAAACTTGACTTTCTGCATAAAGCTCCCCCTTAAAATCTTACTGAATAAGCCACTTTCTATATCATTAAGTCACTACCAAACAGTCATATATAGCTGATTGAATAAGTTGTGAGTCTCATTAAGCTCGTTAAGCTGCTAACAAACAGACCCTTAGATTTATAGAACCAAACAATAAAGTATATTGTCTAGAAGTGTTGTAATAAGTTTATATGATGTTTTCTGACGTCTTAGCAAGTTTTTTAAGACATTTTAAAAATAAAACTATAAACTCAATTTTATTGTAGTCTAATACATTTTTAGTGAAAATAATTAATGAACCAAAAGAAAAGCTAAAAAATAAAGAGAATTTCAAAAAGAAAAAAAAACTTTTTGATTATGATCATGTAATTGGAACGAAATTACAATATATTCATACATAATCACATAAAGATTTCTTGATACTCATATTTGAACAAATTGCTGCAATAGCTTATTTCTCTTTCATCTTCTGTGCTGCTTCCATTGATGTAATTAGTCGAATTCGAATTTGAGTTTAACGGAGTTGGACTTGACGACGGTGTCGATAGGTTCGATACATGTGAGGTGAAGTCGAAGTCGTTTGGGGTCAAATTCGACGCAGGATCGACAACGGATTGGAAACCGTAATTCTCCATGGCTATAAAGTTATCAAGAATGCTAGAAGGTAAAACCATGCCATTGTTTTCCCACTCATTCAATTGGCAATTTTGTGGGTTAAAATGGGAAAAACTTGAAGGAATTTGATCTACATTTGGTTCCATGAGTTGGGTAGATTGATCACTAGAAAATGGAACACAACTTGGGATTTCTTGAATTAGGGTTTGATCATGGCTTTGGAGTTGGAGATTATGATTTTCTTGAATTAGGGTTTGTCCAAATTGGTGTTTTTGATCATTTTGGTGAAGAAAACTAGGGTTTTGATCGCGTTGAGACGAGAGGAGTGAAGCGGCTAACCTCAACAGCTCGGGGTTAACCATTGGTTGGACCCCGAACATGTTGGAGTTAGACTGATTATAAAAAGACGAGCTTAAAATGGTGGAGATATCAAGAAGATCAAGGCGAGGGTTGTGGGTAACCGGGTCTATTCCCATTCGAAGAAGTCTTTTTCTGATGTGCGTGTTCCAGTAATTCTTGATTTCATTATCGGTTCTTCCCGGCAAACGAGCTGCAATTGCAGACCACCTGTTTAACGACCAAACACCAATGATTAATTAATTAATTAGACAAGTCGAAACAAAAATTTCGAATCTTTACGAAAACCCTTTTTTCAAAATAATATTTTTAACAAAACCCATATTTTAAAAATTGATTTAAATGCTTTTTTTTAAGCAATCATTCAAAAAGATTTTGACTTACTTGTTTCCCAACACACTATGTAGTTGAATGATTGTTTCTTCCTCTTCAAAAGAAAACCTTCCTCTTTTAATATCAGGCCTTAGATAATTCGTCCATCTTAATCTGCAACTCTTTCCACATCTTTGTAATCCTACACACAATCAAATTCAACCCAAAAAAGATCAATTATTGCCATAAAAGATAAAGAAACAGGACGATAATATATATATATAGAGAGAGAGAGAGAGAGTGAGATTTAAAGGAAACCCTCAAAGAAAATGAAAAACTGAGGAATACCCTAATAACCACTCATCTATACGATATGTACATGTGCATGCAAACAATTGAAGATGTTTCTTGGTTTCTATGCACATACGGAGATCGCACAAATATATGGTTATTAGTGTGTTCCTCGATCAAATTTTCATTTTCTTCGCTGTTTTTCCTGAACCTCACCATACATACGTACATACATATATATATATATAGGATATATATAGAGAGAGAAAGAAAGAGGAAAGTTTAAACGAGAATGTTAACTATTTAAGAAAACATATATGATTTGACATTAACGGCCAAAAAAATGGATGCCGGCTACTTTATGTCGCGGACAAAGTCGCGTGAATCATATATGATTTTGTACATATTTAGTCATTTTCGTGTTTTCTTAAATAGATGCCGTCCTTGTATGAATCCACAACTATATATATATATATATATATATATATAAAATAGAAGAAGGATGCAAGAAAGTCCCTAAAGATTTCTGGGTTTTTTTTACTATATATGCCATGGATGGAAAAACATACCAGCATTCTTGGGAAGAGTTCTCCAGTTTCCATAACCATTCTTTTGAATGTAATCAATCAGTTTTTGATCTTCTTCAGCAGTCCATGGACCTTTCTTCAAACCATTCTTTTCACAACAAGGTGATCTTCCCATGTTGCCTTTTTCAACTTCTCTATATAAATCCTAATCAACTATATATATATATATATATATATATATATATATGTATGTATTTGTTTCTGATAATCTTGAAAGAGTTAGAAAGAGAAACAAAGAGAGAGATATAGGTCCATGGAAATTGGAGAAGATGTATATATATAGAGAGAAAGAGAGAAGAGAAGAAAAGACAAGAAAGAAAGGGAGGGAAGTCAATGGGATTCGGTGGCCGTCCTGTGTTTAATCTTTATGGCAACGTGTCCTTTTTCTTTAAAACATATATATATAAAAACACACGTAAAACACACACTAAAACACACACATTTTTGTGTGTGTAAAGAAAATGAAGAATACAAAGTCAAAATGGCCTTTTTGAGCTTGTAGTAACTTGACATGTGTACATGTTGCCATTTTTCACTTTTGATAAAGAGATGAGTGATGGCCCTCACAAGATCAAACTTCAAATGTTTCTAAATTATCTATATTATTTGTGGTGTTAGGGTTTTTTTTTCTTTTTTTTTTGTAATTTGATGAGTTTAATGATATTTATAGTTTATTCGGTCAATTATATATGATTATTTAATTGTAACTTAATGATATAGAAATTGATTTATTCAAGAGCTTTTAGAACACATACTAAAACACACATTTTTTTGTTTTTATGTATGTAGAAAATAAAGAATACAAAGTCAAAATGGCATTTTTGTGCTTTTAATAACTTTTTTACATATGTACATGTTTGCCATTTTTCACTTTTTTTTTCTTTCACTTATGGTATATAATAAAGAGAATGATGGTATCACAAGATGAAATTTTTAGGGGTTGTTTGTTTACCTCTTAATGGTTCAATTAAGAGGCAACCTCTGAATCGTTAAGAGGTAAATCTTGTTTGGCAAAAAAAAGATCTGCCTCTTAATGGTTCCAAAACCCTCTGAATGATTTAGTGTCTTGATCCTGTCTTAACCATTCAGAGTCCTGATTTTATTCTGAACAATTAACAAACAACTATATTTCATTTTGCATTATATCATAAGAGTCTCTTAATCATTCTGATCACTTAATCATTCCGCACATAATCATTCAGCAACACCCAAACAGCCCCTTAGTGTTTAGGGGTAATTTAAATAGAAATTATCTATTTGTTAGAAAGTGTACGAGTTAATAACTTAATATTGACAAAATGTTTTTAACTTTTATATTATCTTATTAATTAATTAATTATATTAATATTAACCGTTTTCTAAAAAAATTAACTCACTTTTTCCATTTAAAATCACCTTATCGATGTAATGTTTTGTTGGTGAAACGTTATTATACTCAAAAGAGATCGATCCCATGTGTTGTTAATTCGTTGGTGAAACAACAATATTGTATTATCAAAATAGATTAATACGTATCAACCTATTGTTTTGTTGAGAATTTTTTAGTACGAAATGAAATATCACATTTGGGTAGAATGACTGAATACCAAAAGGTGGAATTAGAATTCTAACAAGGGTGAAACTTAAGGACTTTAGGGGAGTCCCGTGCACATGCTCCACCGATTTTCGTAAGTAGAATTTGTTTTGGGGTATAAAAGGTGAATAAACTAAACATTGAATGTGCTCCATGATATTAGAAAGTATAAAGAGACATCAACAACAACCAAAAAAAAATCCCCTAAAATCAATTAAAAAAGTCCTTCAGAACTAACTAAAAACCCCGAAAAAGTCGGTTATTTTTTTTTTCATCTCTAAGACTAACAAAGTTAGACCGTTAAGTTAGGGTAATATGTTTTTTTTAAATTATTTTTTGTTTTTGTTAAATATTTATATCATTGTACCTGCCATATATTAGATCAACCTTAGTACAAATTATATATATAACATAATCTATCCCACCCCCATTAATTGCCTTTTAGTTTTCTTTCACATTTTCCTTTAGTACAAATTACATAATTAAGCTTTAATAGCTTGTACAATAATATAAATGTTTAATAAAATTAAACAAAAAAACAAAAAAAAGACCATATTATCCCCTCATTTAACGGACTTTTCTAACTTTATTTGTCTTATAAACAAAAAACAAAACGAAATGAAAACCACAATAACCTAAAAGGCAATATTTAAAGATTATAAACAAAAATAATTATAAACGATGAAAATCGTTATTTACTCCATAAATCACAACCATGCATCATTTCTCATACGACCAAACCTCACATTCACAGACATAAATTTCCGGCGCGGTGGGGACCGGTGGGGGTGCGGTGGTGGTGTGGGTGGTGGTCAAATGGTCAACGATCCATCAATAGCTTTCTATATCGATTATTTTTCATATTAGCTGTCTTCCAAGAAAAAAAAGCCACGTGTCCCATCTCTTTCACAATTTCCCTTTTCTAATTTCAAATTCAATTCATTATTTAATACATAAATTCAATATAAAAAGGTATTTATTTATATGGCATTGAAAATGATAATGAATGATGGGCAAAAATGTAATTTAACATATAGAAAACAAAAAAACATATCGAAACTTTTTATATATAAAATGTAACAATTTTTATGAGTAGTTGAAATAATAAATTTAGTTATTAAAAATACTTATCGGAACTTAAGTAGGTCCCACGCTTTTCGGTCTTTATCATTAGCGAAACAGAAACACTGGGCTGGATGGGGATCAATCCGTACAATATCGATCCAATTTCAAACCCTATCTGCGTAGAGTCGTAGATCCCTACTGTAGTTCATTCTCAATGGTTGTAAGGCAAGAAATAAAATGCTTTGTGGGGAAGTCGTTTCTATCGAGGATAACATATTTATACTGGTTAGACGTCAGCCATAACTGCACATGAAAGTTATGTTGATTAATATCCAAAAAATTATTTAGTTATTCATGAATTCTAAACACTTTATGTTAAACAATTATTTTTTTGACTTTATTAAAAGAGTCTCGTTTAAATGACCATAAGCTAATTTGTTAAAATGACATTTTAAGTAACGTTTTAATAAGCTCCAAAATCTTGTTAAGCCTGACAAATAATATTTATAAATTACATATTACTCTAGTGCACAATGGTTTGTAGACGATAGTAACTAGTAAATAGGGTCGTGTTCTCAGAAAATTGGTGTCAAATGTGTATTACAAAAAATATCATGTGTAAGTGATTAAAACATTAGATTTTTTTTTTTTTGGGGGGGGGGGGGGGTTGAGTGTGATTAAAGCAGAATAATTAAAAGTGTTTTTAACAATAATAAGACGAATTCTAGCAATGAGTCAAAACACTATTCATCGAGCGGTGTGCCATGGACTAGTACACACAAACAGGTTTTCACATCATTTCAGATTGGGCTTGAACATTGATAGGCGTTAATGTTTCGTTCATCATAAAGAGTCGACTAACACAGGAATCTCAAAAACTAGTCTCTAACAAGCTAATGAAACCCAGTCACATACTTGGAATCAAATGTAGCTACATCAAAATCAAGTAAACACCAGTCCTTTAAGCTAGAATATGGACACTTTCAATAGTAAACAATCACCCAGATCGTCAAATGAAACACTACATCTTTCCTAAATCGAAAACCCAACAAAGATTTAACAATCAACCCGAGGTTTGCATAAATGAAACAACATGAAATTGAAATCAAAACAAGTCTCCACACCATCCAATTCAAGTGATTACAATGTTCACTACTAGAAAAGAAGATATCCCTCTTTGGAAATAGAAATGTACCTACAAAATGATTCAAACAAGTAAATTAATGAAGAACCCTAAGAAAAGGTTCAAAATCGTGCTCAATATCTTTAAAGTTCTTCTTTGGTTTTTCTCCAAGAGACCCCCTTTCAAAAGACGGTTACCAACCAATTTCATATCCCACTCAAGAAGAGAACAACCAAAAAAATGAAAAATTGCTCAATCTGGGCTTCTAAGCAACATTGGTCTCGACCAAGGTCGTGCGTGCACTAGGCCGACGCAGATCTGAGGTCACATTGATAGATTACACGTGGACTTTGACGCATAGGAGTCGTGTCTCTGTTCCAGAGAGATACGCGGACACAACCACGGGTTAAGTCACCGACGTGATCACATGAAACGGGTAGAGAGATGTGCAAAGGGACATGCGAGCTAGGTTATGTGCTTGATGGCCTACCCTATCCAGAGATGTAATCGACCTAATCGATGTCGTGACCTTGGTCCGGCCTAGGTCGCGTGGACAATATTTTCGTCTGATTCCCTCTTCTAAGTTGTTGTAAACAAGGAAACACAAAACCGAATTTAATATGGGAGTTTTGGGGATAAATTGCTAGGAAATCTAGAGTGTTTGACATTTATATGTGTATAATAAAATACCTATCAATAGTTTACCTAACGTTGTGTTCTCGAGTTTTTTTTACGAAGGAAAGGGAGGAAAGTAGGAGGGAAAAAATGTTATGTTCTCGAGTTTTTTTAAGGAGGGAAATGTAAGGAAAGGGAAGGAAAATATTGCTTATTTTCTTCCCAAAACTTTTCTCCCAAATGTGGGAGGAAACAGAAGGAAAGGAAAGAAAGAAATTTAGAAAAGATTAAAAATATTTATAAAATTACACATATAACTATTAGTTACATTTCACTGTTAAATAAATAAGGGTATACTGGTAAAAGTGATATTTTTCCTTTCCTTTCTCTTCTACTCGAGAACATGAAAATTTATTTTATTTCCTTCAATCTCAAAAACACAAATACAAATATTTCTTTCTTTTTCTTTTCTTTTCTTCCAAAACTCGAGAACACAACGTAAGTGATAAAAAACGCTACATTTTTTAAACAATCAAGTATATCTTTTATTCATTTTCATTGAATTTGTTTATTATTTTTTTTAGAATAACTATCATATAATAGATTATAATATTTATTTAATTACTATAGTAAAAAACAAATTATTGCTAAAATTTTAATAATGCTCAAAAATATATACAAGTATATTTCTTTTAAAAAATTATCTTAATCAGCATATTAAAATATATTATTTTGAAACAAATTACATTATATTTATAATCAACATATTAGATCATTTTCTATATAAATTTATTTTTTATTATTTATTTTAAGAATTAAATTTAAAACAAAAAACTATTTTCAAGAAACAAAAATTAAAATACAATCAATAAATATATTTATTAGTTCTTGGTTAACACTTTAATTTTAATTTTAGTTTAGAGTAAACTACGATTTTAGTCCCTGTGGTTTGAAGCTTATAACGGTTTTCATCTCTGATCTTTTAAAACTGCTTTTTCAGTCCTTGTGGTTTTTATTTCTTTCTATTTTCATTCCCCCCTCCAATTTTATTAATATTAAATGTTAATTTATTTAAAAATTAAATAAACAAATTACATATTTGGTTCTTATGGTATATAAACTTTTACATTTATATCCTAATTTATATTTTTTTATTTTTTCTTTATTTATTGTATTTCATCAAGACATTTATTGTTCTATTAATTATATTGTATATTTTCATTATTATTATATATTTAATTATAAAAATAATTAAATAATTTCATTAAAAATATTGATAAATACATGATATTTTTTTCAAAGTTTTAGGTTTAAATCTCCTAAAATTAATATTTTTTTATCTATTGATTTATTAAAGTTATTTCTTATTTTAAATTATCATTGAAAAAAGTTTAATAAAATTCGAGGAAAAAAATAGTATTATTTTATAACAACCGGTTGTTTTTTGTTAAATGCAATTTACTACCCTATTCTAAATTATCATTTAATCTTTATTTTTTATTAATTAATCAAATTTGTTTAATATTTAAATAAGACATACACACATAAAAAAAAACACACCATTTTAAATTAGGTTATATATTAAAAACAAAAAATAAGAAAATAAAAGGATAAGAAGATTTCAATATGTTGTTATAAAAATCATGCAATGGGTCATGACGTGCCTTAAAATTAACGTGACGTCAAACACAAACATTATTTAAAACCTGTGATTTTGTACGACTTCTTTGCTAATGTAAAATCACTTATGATTTTCTATGTGATTTGTCGTTCTCGTTTGAACTCCATTCTCTCTCTCTCTCTCTCTCTCTCTCTCTCTCTCTCTCTCTCTCTCTCTCTCTCTCTCTCTCTCTCTCTATATATATATATATATATATATATATATATATATATATATATATATATATATATATATAAATGTGTGTGTTTATTTTAAATATTAACAAATTTGATTAATTAATAAAAATAAAGTTTAAATTAAAATATGAAATAATGGGAGTAAAGTGAATTTACCAATAAACAACCGGTTGTTATAAAATAAGATTTTTTTTCTCGAAATTTATTAAACTTTTTTCAATGGTAATTTAAAATAAATAAAAAGCTTTTAATAAATCAACAGAAAAAAAATATTAATTTTAAGAGATCTAAACCTAAAGTTTTGAAATAAATTTTATGTATTTATTAGTATTTTTAATAAAATTATTTGATTATTTTTATAATTTAAGTAATAATAATTATGAAAATATACAATATAATTAATAGAAAAATAAATAAAGAAAAAGTAAAAAAAATGTAAATTAAGATAAAAATGTAAAATTTTATATACCACAAGGACCAAATATGTAATTTGTTTATTTAATTTTTAAATGAATTAACTTTTAATATTAATAAAATTAGAGGGAGGGATGAAAATAGAATCAAATAGAAACCATAATGACTAAAAAAGCAGTTTTGAAAAACCAGGGATAAAAATCGTTATAAACATCAAACCATAGGGACTAAATCCGTAGTTTACTCTTTAGTTTATGTACTTGATAAAATGCTTCTAAAAAACTAATTAAAACAATAAGTTGGGTTTTTGTTTAAAAACCAAAATTTTATAAGAACTACTCCAATATCTGATATTATGATGTTAACTTAAAAGAAAGCTCATGAAGAACCTCAAAGAGTAATTACGGTCGTCTATCGATATCGTATTTTACTATGTCCTTCCCTAAATTACTAGACAATAGCTTCATAAATAAAAATCTACATACATAATTATGATATCAAATGCAAGAATTGTTACTATTTATTTTATGATCAAATGTATTAGTGATTTGTTTTAATTACATTATCTAATTTTAAAAATAAGTAAGCTTTAGCATGTCGTTTTTGTCATTTTATATTTGTCGACTAGCTTATCCGCTAAAAACATGTTAGTTTTCCAGCTAGTTTGCGAAACATAGTCTAAATGAATTGTCTCGTAATAGCTCATTTATTTTTCTTGGTTAATTAGCAAACCAAACAAATCGCTGCCTTCAAGGGGGAGTACTGCTTATGGCTTTGTACAGGTAAATGGCAGTATTCCACAATGTCATGGGGGCTAAGCTACAGTTCACCAGTACAACTTCCACAGACGAATATCCTAAATAAACCACTTACGCATTGGCTTAACACACGTTGTCCCTAACCTTGTAACTTCAGCGGAATCTGCCTATTCTGCTTCCCAATTCTCATCACATAGTTGGCTTAACGCGTACACCTCGGAATATACCGCTTCTTATGGTTGTGCCTATTTTACTTTCTAATATTTTGGAAACAAATTTCTCTTTTTCAAGGAATTCTATTCTCGATTTGTTGTCAGCATACAATAATTATCTTTAACTCTGAAGTGTTGTTTCATTCTTTTTGGTGATTGTATCATAGTGAGTCGTTGCCTAAGATAGAAGTTGCTTTATACCAATCAATGCACATGTGATTCGTCCTTGATACCGACACAAGACTATCAAAGCACCGACAAACTCTTGAAAAGTATAACGATAATTTTTTTTCTTAATTACTGAAAAAAAATTAATTTTTTATTTTGTAACCATTTTGACCGAAAACCAGTTAAACAAGTTGAATATTGCTGATGTGGAAACTAATTTATTTGTTTTAGGTGACATGGCAATGCCATGAAAAATAAAACATATCAAAATACAATGAAACTTGTCTTTGTTCTTATTTACTATAACGATGAATCTTTTTTTTACAATTAGTATTACAAAATTAGTTTACACGTTAGTAACATTTAACTTGTTTTTGGGTCAAAATGAATACGGAATATAACAACTGAAAGTTTGTTATGAGAGTTGAGATAAATTCTATCGTTGTACTAAATAAAAACTAAGAAAGTTGTTGTCATTTTGAGGCATTTTTAATTTGTATTGTATCTTTGAAATGGTTCGTGATTTTAATGTCATCGTCCATTGGTGTAATTGTGAATTACATGCGACTGTAGGGTTTCGGTTAAGTTACAATACGAGTTACAATGTACCGTGAGTACCCTTGTATAAGCTAACTTGAACCCACGATCGACGAATGGTGAAGGTCAAATGAGTCATGCCTTATCGCGGGGTTCACCTAAACCGTTTGCATTAGAGATTAACGTTGATCAATGCTTGATTTCAGGCACTGAAACTGATTAGTGGGTGCTCACTAAAGTCGCTCTGTGAGTATCCTCATAGAAGACAATCAGTAAGTACTCAAAAAAGCTGCTCAATATGTGTTTACTGATGTGGATCGGTATGTCCTCTCACTAATGTTGATCAGTGGGTGCACTCACTGATGCAGATCAGTAAGTGTCCTCACTGATGTTGATTAATGAGTGTATGCCTTAATTGTTGTGTAACCACTTATAACTTTTGGTTAACACATATCTTAAGGAATTTTCAATCTCGTATCCAAGTGAAGAATCTAACTTAATCTATGTGTTTTACTCTCACTTTTTCAGGCTAAAACAAAAACACGATTTTGGATTATCTCATAGTATATTTTATGTCACCTCAATCAATTATAGGGTCGAAATACTAATTTAAGAAAGTGCTTCCATACGATCCAAAGTCTGATCCAACTATTTCATCAAATCTATCACGACACTCAAACCAACAGAAATTATTAGAAGTATTATGTTAATCATGATCAATAAAACTCAGCGATTATTATTTATCAAAAATTTCTATATATTAATGATTGAAAATAAGTATACATACATAGGACTTGATTATTTGAGAACTCTATATAATTTGTAAGATCCATAAGATCAATTGTATACCACTAATTTAAGACCATTAATGTTATAATTAACGAGATGATTAATACATTTATTCAGAAAAAATTCTCAAATTCCATAAAATTATATTTCTCTGTCTCCTTTCTCCTTCTCTCTCCTATAACATACTAACAACACACCCACAATTAAATATGTACACAATGAAAACAACTTTAAGAAATTTCGTAATGTGTTAACAAGTGGTATGTTTTGATTTAATATTGTTACTTTAGTTGGTGTTTACAATATGTTCACAAACTATATAAGATCTCATAGATTCAAAGTATGTTCACAATGTACTCACAAATTATAATAATATTATATTTTTAGAAAACCGTTCACAATGTTTTCTAAAATTATAATAGTATTTCTAAAAAATGTCTACAATGTATTTACCTTGTGTGTACATTTAATTGTGCGTGTGTCTGCGTTTATGTTATGGAGAGAGAAAAAAAGTGAGAGGGGAGAGAGAGAGAGAATTTAAAATTGAATTATATTTTATTTTTAACTAACTTTTTATGATCTGGAATTTACATTATTTAAAACAAGTCTCCTCTACATACATAAACATACTTTTTTTTAAGAGATACATAAACATACTTTAACACATCATATATAGTCCAATTGGTTACTCAAACAAAATGAAACATTTATTGTGATTGATAAATGCTATTAAAAACCTTAAAATATGCTTAAAAGACTTCAAGTGGAGCACTTTAATAAATTATTTTAATTGGTAATTAAATACTTAAATGTTATTTAACAATCATAAATTATCATTGTTCTTAAAGTAGTAGTACATGGTGATGGGTAATTGAATGAATATATTAAACATATCAAAAATCATATAAAATGTATTAAAATTCTTATAATTTTTAAAATCTATTTGTTCAGAAAATTTACCCTATTATTTTTATAATACAGTTTATATAATCATATTTTATATATTTTATAAAATAAAATGGATTAAAAACAATTCATATGTTAAATGAACTTCAAACCCTTTATGATCTTATATTTAAAGATTGTCTTACCTATTCATTTGCCACATCAAACTTTTGTAAATTATACTTTTTTTTTCAAACAAAAAGAACAAAAGACTTGGGTTTTATATTCATTTTAAAATAAATTATAATATAATATTATCAATGTTTATAAAAAAATTCAAATATGTTACTTAACTATACAGACGTCAAAAGAGAATTCTTTCTGATTACTGTAAATTACACCAAAACAGGAAACAAGAGATGGAGACATTGCCAATACGATTGCAGATTGGTTGTTGCCTCCGGCAGATGCCAAGGTGTTTGGTTTTGACTTGTACGGCATAAGTCTATATCGCATGAAAATTAACTTTTAACTGTCATAGTATAACTGTATTATGTTACATTTAACATTTTTATATAGTTGGTGTACTATTTAAGGGAAATTGACCGAAATAGCCAATCTCCCTAACCAAATTCACTATTTAGCCACTTTTGAAACTGAATTTCCGTTTTAGCCAGAGTTTACGCAAATGTTTTACGCATTTGTATAAAGACTATTTTCAGATTGAAAAAAAAAATCTTTACGCATAAGGATCCTTAAGTAGTAGAATTGTATAAGGATTTTTATTTAATCTAAAAACCGAGTTTACGCAAATGCGTAAGAAATTTACGTAAATTCTAGCTAAAATGAGAATTCGATTGAAAAGGGAACTAAAAAGGGAATTTGAGTGGGGAAATTGGTTATTTCAGTCAATTTCCCCCTATTTAATTTTCTCTCTTTACAAGTTTTGGTAGAATAATCTTGTATAATATTTACTTGATAAATAGTTCGATGATAAACCACGTATAAGTAGGGTTGGGTTCCCGTAAGAAGTTGAGTTAATGGTGAGAAGTGGTTTATCAATCGTTGGATGAGAAATAGACGCACATTAGGATGAGCACACCGAGATGCACCTGATCAATTCTTTTCTAAGTCGCAATTCATTGTAGGGCTTGAGATTAAAAGAGATCAACGGTTCAGATCCATTTATCATGTTTCTCACCGTTAACTCAACTTCTCACACGATCCTGCACCCATATAAGTATTTTAAGTAATTATATAAAAACAGAAAAGCAAATTCAAATTACAACAACATTTTAGAAGTATTGTATTGATTCTAAGACAAACTAAAAACATTTTTTTTTGGCAAAAGAGAGAGACATTTTACATATTACCAATATGAATACTTGTTTAAAATTGATCAAATAAAAAGTCATATAAGTCAAAATAATATTTGTTGATTATTTTAATTTGAGATTTTAGCAAATATTTATGATTTAAATAATAAATTATTTTTAAGACAAATGAATTATTGGGAGGAGTGATTGGTCTATATCAAAATTGAAATGAGGTCATGTGTGCCATCACAAACATTACTCATTATTACAAATGGGTATTATAAATTTTAGAGTGAATTACATAAATGGTCCCTCGTGAATGTCTGAATTTTACTTTTCGTCTCTCCAGTTCTGAAAATACATTGGTGGTCCCTAAAAGCGAGTTTTGGAGCCCAAATTCGTCCCTGGCGCTAACGCCGTTAAGGCATGCTCCGTTAACCTCATCACATGCCCCTCACGTGAGGGGTATTTTCGTCTTTTCACCTATCATCTTCTTCCCCAAATATTTTCTCCACAAATCAAGAACCCTAAATTCTTTCATTGAATACTAAACCTAGAAAGTTCAAACATTTATTACAAAAAATAAATAAAAGATAAACAACAATTAGTTAAAAATCATTGTGTTCTTTCTTTGATTCAAACTCCATATATATCAGATTCAAACCCCAAAACTTATCATATTCAAACTCCATATATATCAGTTTCAAACCCCAAAAACATATCAGATTCAAACAAAAAATTAAAAAAGAATATCATAAAAAATCAGATTCATTTATAATGTATAATACCTACAACTTGAGAAATCGTAAAGACGACCACTGTTGGAGAAAACAATGATTCCAACTTCAAATCGAAATCCAGGGAAAAGAACCCACAAATCCAGAAAATTCAATGAAAATCCAGAAAAAACCCCCACAAATCCAGAAAAAAAACATAAATATTCAACGAAAATTCATACTTTCCTTTACCCATCTTCAAATCGAATCCAAAAAAAAAACTACAAATTCGAACTCCGAATTGAGCAAGAAAAACAACCCACAAATTTGAACACTCAATCTGGATTTGGTCTTTGTCTCGTGGGTGTTCACAGATCTGTATTTGGTCCTCGATTTTGAAGGCACAAGATTTGGTCTACTCGATTTCGCCTGTCTCAATTTGAACAGATTTGGATCCCGACTTCTATGGATGGTGGATAACAGCGTCGGTGGAGTGGTGGTTGGCGTTTGGGGTAATCAGTTTGGGTAGGGCTGGCAACGGGTAGGGTATGGGTAGGGTAAGGGTTAATCCGTTATCCAATCCATTTAAAATAGCGGGTAACGAAACGGGTAATTATCCATCTCATAAAACCATTATCCGTATCCTACCCTACCCATTAAAAGTAGCGGGTAACGAAACGGGTAATGGATAAATGGTAAAACAAAATTTCATTTTGAACTACAATTGATAATGTTAAACTTCAAACATATAAGTAAAACATAAGTTCATAAATATAGTTATTATTTTATATCTAATTTGTTGTAATAAACATTTAATTACTCTAAATATAATCATAGTATAATATTTTGAAAACAATTTAAAAAGTGTAAGACTAACACTTTTCGTTGTGATTATTTTCTAAATCCATCTTGTTTCTCATTTAATCAACATGAAATCTTTACTCGATAAATATAATAATAAATTAAAGTACACGTTAAAATACGACGACATTATTAAAAAAGTATTAATAATTAACTTAATATAATTATGTATATATACACTAATATTTATTTTTATATAATTATAGATACATATATATATATATATATCGTAACGGGTAATGGATAACGAAAAACCGTTTATCCATATCCTACCCACTAAAATTTCGGGTAAACGGGTAATGGATAAGTGGATAAATTTTTCCTTATCCATACCCTTATCCAACGGGTAACGGGTTTACCCTTACCCATTGCCAGCCCTAAGTTTGGGGTCTCGAAAATGGATAGTTGCTTTTGAAGAAGAGAGTGGGGGGAGAAGGAGAGCAAGCTGTTGGTGTGAAGGTGGTTCCTGATGGTAGTTGTAAAGGTGGTCGCTGGCGTGAAGGATGGAGAGGAGGTCGATGGTGGTGAATGGTTGAAGGTGCGATTTGATGTAGGATGGGTTTTGAAGATATTCTTGATGTAGGATGGGTTTTGAAGATATTCTTGGGGAAGAAGGCATCCATGGTGAAGGGTTTTATGAAAATCAGATGGTTGATGGGTTAAGGGATTTGGGGAAGAAGGCATCCATTTATTTTTTAATTTATTTTTATGATAAATATTAATATAAATATTTTTTTCTAAAAATGATTAAAATAGCATGAAAAGACCAAAATGCCCCTCACGTGAGAGGCACATGTGACCTCTAACGGCAGCTCGGTGGACGGCGTTAGCGCTAGGGACGAATGTGGGCTCCAAAACTCGCTTTTAGGGATTACCAATTTACTTTCAGAACTGGAGGGACGAAAAGTGAAATCCAGGCATTCACGAGAGACTATTTATGTAATTCACTCTAAATTTTAATTCAAGACTTACAAAAGAATGTGATTTTTTTCTTTTCCAAAAAGATTATAAAAAAGTATTGTCTTTTTCTACATCAACCATAATTATCGTATCTTAGAGTTCGTTTATCAAACGCTTATTGGGTATGTGTTTATCAGATCATTTCTTATATGGTGAACATAACAAAGACTGAGAATCTTACTCAGTAAGAGACAAAAACAATGATCGATAGTTTTACCCGGTGAGGGTGGTGACTCATACTCAATTTTGATGGCCAATAATGTTATCCAATAAGGTAAGTGAAGATAGTGACTCTTGCCAGTAAACACTTACCCCATAAACGTTTGGTAAACTTACCTTATCCATAACATTCTCAGACATCAAAATTAATTGTTGATAGGCACTTTTTACCTGGTAAGAGTCTTCTCACTCATTTATCAGATAAAATTCCCGGTTCTTGCTATGCTTCTTACTATGTAAGATTCTCAATCCTATGCCACATTCACCGGATAAGGTAGATGAGACCCGATAAAAGCTTACCTGATAAGCAGTTAATAAACGACCCCTTAGATTTAATTCAATCGATTGGTAATTTCAAATATAAATTAAGATTAGCTACTTCAACTTTTATAACTTTATATTCTTTTATCTAAAGTATTTATCTAATATTGTAAAGTATAATTACTCCCATCATACTTTTTAATGAGCAAAAAAGTTATCTATACTAACTAAAGCATTTAGGTAAAAAAGAAATTAAATTTCATTAGATCAAAATGTATTAACCACCAAGTACAAATCATTATTTCAAATCCAAGCATACATAACAATTGTGACCACTCAGGTTTAATCAGGGCTGATGTATTACAGTCATAATTTGTGATTGGATTAGTCTAGGCATAACCTAGGACACCCTTCCCAAAAAAAAAGTACAAATCATTATTCTATTAACCAACCCAATTCTTGAAATGTAATTGTGATACGATGATGTTTTCGGGAACTCAATCTATGGGCATGGGCATTGTCTTACGTGATGAGGATGGTATAGTCTTGGTGTATCGAATGGTGCAACGAATTGGTCAAAACCGACAGTTAAAGAATGCAAAACAAGAACCTGACTAGAAGCTATCACCTGGATCCAGGAAATAGGACGTGACCGATTCTTTGTTAGTGGTTAATGTTATATCACAGTCGACTGAAGACTATACCAAATCTGGAGAACTTTCTCATACATGCCGTGAAGTTTTAATGTCTAAACGTTTGTTTAATGTTCAATTTGCTATGAGAAACAAAAATGAGGTTGCTAAACAATCCCAATTCTTTGGTCGATCCCGCTTAGGGTGTAGGCCCTCTGGCTTGGTTAGATAATGATCTTCTTTTGTACAGTAACGTTTCGAATCACTAATAATGTGTTGCTTGTTTTGATAATAAAAAAAACATGTTGCATGCAAGTGGAACAACAAAATATGAATAAACTCTATACCTATAAAACGAGTAAAATACATCATTCTTGAAAAGCTCTAGTTAAAATATATTTGATAATTTTTTATTATAACTATTATCTTTTTTATACTGTAAAAGTGTGAGTTAAAGTTTTGGAGTGCGAGTATAACTAGAGGTGGTTTGAGCAATTAGTGTGTGTGATTGTAATAAATTTTTATATTATGGATTATTTCTCTAAAAATTATTTAAATTTTTTTAACATATTTAACCATTCATTTACTTGTGTATATATAGCTACAGACATAAAAATTTATACTATGTCAAAATGTAAATTTTGAAGTTCTCTTTTAACATGAAATAAAATTAATTTTATATTTTCAATTTAGAGTGAATTACAGGGTGGTCCCTTTGGTTTGCTCAAAATGTGGATTTGGTCTTTCAAACAAACCATCTATACTGATGGTCCCTAGTTTTTCAATTTCATAACACTTAGGGGACGTTTGGTTCACAAAATGAAATTTGAAGTTTTTGAAATTCATCGAAAGAATTTGACTTTGAAGGAATTAGAATGTAATTTGACGACGCGTTTGGTTGGTATGAATTCAATTCCTTCAATTAAGCCAAAAAATGATGAATTCCTTAAATTGTGTAATTCAATGGAATTGGAAGGATTCCATCACTTTCATTTCGTGAACCAAACATGGGCTTGGAATTTGGTCAATGAAATTGGTCATTCAAATTCCTACAAATGTCTTCCGATTCCATGAACCAAACACCCCCTTAGGGTCCGTTTGGTTTGTAGAAACGGAATGAAATAGATTGGATTTTATATAATGATTTGGATTTGGAGAGATTTGAATTTGACAGGATTTGGAATCTTAGGTCGCGTTTGGTTTGCGGGATTGGAATGGATTTGGATTTCAAATCCATTCCAATCCTGCGTTTGGTTTGCAGGAAAGGATTTCGTTGACCGAATTTCAAATCCGTTGACCATTTTAAAATCCCTCATATGATGGATTTGGAAATCCTTGGCTTTGGGCCTGGATTTGAAATCCAAATCCGACGGATTCTAAAGCGTGATCCAGACCAATGTTTTAAAAACCGGTTTTTTGATTGAACCGGTGTGGTAACCAGGTCACGGTTCAACCCGGTTTTAAGAATTTATTTGTATTTTTCATTTTCATGCATATATATATATATATATATATATATATATAACCAAAATATTGATGTCCACAAGTTAAAACATTAAAAAAACACATAACAACAAGTTTTACATCAATCCAAAAACATTAAATAAACACACATAAGCATAAGTTTTTCATCAATTCAAATACATCCAAACGAAATATAACGATCAAACCTAATCATGGATCTTGAGACATTGGAGTGTTGGTTTTTAACGCTAATACGTATTGTCTATTGGACTATTCGTTTTTAACTTTTGTTACCGGGTCAACCGGTTCGATACCGGTTTTTTAATAGAACCGGCCGGTTCAATCCGGGTCATAAAATGGCATAAACCTGGTCTCTTCACCGGTTCAACCCGGTTATTAAAACATTGATCCAAACGTCAAATTGTATCGATCCAAATCTGACGTTTACCAATAAAAATAAATTATTTATAAAACAAAAAAATAATTTAAAAAAAACTCAATCAAAATCCAAATCCTACAAACCAAACACATGAAGGGATTTCAAATCCCCCCAAATCCAAATCACTCCTTGAAATCCAATTCATTCCATTCCAATCCCGCAAATCAAACGCGCCCTTAGGGGTTGTTTGGTTCATGGAATTGGAAGGAATTGGAATGACCAATTTCATTGACCAAATTACAAGCCCATGTTTGGTTCACGGAATGAAAGTGATAGAATCATTCCAATTCCATTGAATTCCACAATTTAAGGAATTCACCATTCATTGGCTCAAGTGAAGGAATTGAATTTTTACCAACTAAAAGTGTGGTCAAATTTCATTCCAATGCTTTCAAAGTCAAATTCCTTAGATGGATTCCAATTCCATCAAATTACATTTTGTGAACCAAACGCCCCTTTATTGTGTGTTCAGTTTGTAGGATTGGAATGAATTTGAATTCCATTATATATAAAAAAATCATTAAAAATAATGAAAAATTTAAACATATTTTTAAACATTATTATATACAAATCCTACGAAATCCCTGGAAATCCTAGTCATTCCCTTGGGATTTCAAAATCCTATGTTGGAGGGATTTCAAAGAAAATCCTATGATTTAAAATACGGACAATTCTGCAAACCAAACACAGAATTGGAATGGATTTGAAATCTAAATCCCTGCAATTCCAATTCATTCTGGCAAATCAAACGTGCCCTTAGAGTACCAAGAGTTAACACCGTCAGTTAGCAACTGTTATAAGAGATAAATCAGTTTTTGGGCAAATTTCGAAGACCGAAAGTTTAATTCACTCCAAAATTACTTGTAATTCACATCTTCTATTTTAAAAAATAGAGATTGCAAACATATCACTGGCATAATATCCGACTAAATCCATCTATAAAATGAATTGAAGGTCCAAAATAACCATTTTAGTTAATTTCCCCTAGGTTACTCCATTCTCAGAGCATCTCCAACAGCTACGTTAAAATGAAAAAATTGGGATTTTAGCATTTTTATTGCTCCAATAGTTATGCTATCTTTTTTGCTAAAATAGAAAAAAGATGAGAGAGATTGTAAAAATCTCTAAATTTAAAGAAATCTCTAAATAGATAATTTCCCCACAAAACTAATCATCACCCCCTAAAAAGCAAAATTTTCTTCTCTCAACTTTCAATAATTGAATATTTTAATAATATAATTAAATAAATTGAATATTTTAATAAGATAATTAATACTAGAGTTGTTAAAATAGAATAGATGTTGGAGTTGGATGCAATTTTTTTAGAGATTTTGATTGTTTTTAATCAATTTTAGAAAAAAAAAACTTTAGCTAGCTGTTGAAGATGCTCTCAATATATTATTGAAATATTTAGAGCATCTCCAACAGCTTCTCCAAAATGGAAAAAATGAAAAATATGGGGATTTTGTGCTACAATTTTGCTCCAACAGCTTCCCCAAAACTATCCCCAAAATGGAGTAAATAGGAGAGAGAAAAAGTTTTTCTTTAAATATAGAGATAACCCCAAAAATGATTACCAAGAGAGAGAAACTATTTTTTATTATATTCTATCAATGAGAAACTTTGAAAAGAAATGTTTAGGTGAGAGAAATAATATTTTATTAAATATATATAATATTTTAATATTATAATCAATGATTTATCTCCAAAATGAAGAAGCTATTGGAGATGTAATTTTTTTTTAAGATTATAACTTTTGATTATGGGAAATTTTGAGAAGCTGTGTTGAAGATGTTACGCATTAGCCGCTATTTTCTGGGGACCATTACATGCAACCATTCATATTGGGCCACGTTATTACATATCACCTGAAACGATATATCTATGATGTGACAGTGCCGTAGCCCACTATCACTCTCTTTAAAGCATTTTTCTTTAAAAAAAAAACATTTTAGGTAAGATTTTAAAAGCATCGCTATATTATAATTTTTTTAAAATATAGTATAAAAAGATTAAATCTTTTAAAAAAATTACATCCAACTCCAATAGTTACTCTATTTTACCAATTCTATCATTAATTATATTATTAAAATATTCATTCATTCAATAAAATATTATTTCTCTCTCCTAAACATACAACTTCAAATTTTGGAGAAGTTGTTCAATGTAATTAAGTGAGCAGGTGCACGGGACCCTGGTCGGTCCTTACTAGGTCCGCCCCTGGTTCTAAATGGCATGAGGCGTGACGTAGCGGTGAGGCCAAGCCTCAAGCCTTATGAGCCACGGTGAAGCCATGACGTTTTCAAGGCGTGACTTATGGCGTCAAATTTCTAATTTATATATAATATTATATATAAAAACATATGTTTTAGTGTGTTACTCAATGAGTCAATAGTAATAAACAAATTAAATTATGTTATATATATTAAAAACTTGTAAATAAGACATTAAAAACATAAAGAAAAAATCAAATATCGTATTACAAAAACTGCGCATTAGGCCATGGCGTGCCACGGGCTTAACGTGACGTGAGACACAAGCTTTGGTGCCATGGCGCACCATGACGGTTGTTCGGCGAGTTTTTTAGAACGGTGATTTTAGGTAAATTCTTTATTTCAACGAATTTTTAACTCTTCTTAAAATGTAAAAAATTGGAGAAAGTATGTAAATTTTCTGGAAATGCAACACGAATGTAGTTGCCTTCGACAATAAAGCATCTGTAAGCTAGCTTCTGTTTTTTCAGGATACTAACGAAACTTTTGTGGCTACTCGAACTTCTACTCTAAATGGGATTCCGATAGTTAAGGAATGTGAGGCCCTCGCTTTGATGGAAGCGATGTCCTGGGCAAACGATCTTGGGTTCCAGAAAGTGATTTTTGAGCCAGATGCATAACAAGTCCCTGCTATCGACTCTACCGAAGATGGAACATAATTTATGGTTACTATTTCAAGGTGTCGTAGATTACTCCATCAACATGACTCTTGGTATGTTTTACTCGGCGACAAACTAATTGAGTTGCTCATGCTCTTGTATAGGCATCTCATTTAACTTCTTGTACCATGTCTTATTCTGTCGTACCGGTTTTTCTGACTCGTTCTATGAACAATGTATGCCCTTTGAAAGCTCATTAATGAAAGTTTTCGTTTTTATTTAAATAAAATATTATAAATAACTAGATTCAATAAATTATCATGTATTTCTTTTCTATATTCATCTATCTTATTCAAGACATCTATTAATATAAAAAACCAACAATTTGTTCCAATCACCTGAGGAGTTATGTTTTTAATCCCCATGGTGTCATGTTAGAGCATCTCCAACAACTGTGCTAATTTAGAAAATTTTGCTACAACAACTATGTTAAATTCTCCTCTAAAATACAGGGGAAAAAAGGAGAGAAAATATAGCATAGATGCTCTTGTATTGCAAACTATTTAAAAACTCTATCCTTTTCTTACTCCTTTTCCCCCCTATTTTCCTTCATCTCTTTCTTCCTCCTTTCTTTTCTTTATCTTCGGGGCTGTTTGTTTGCCTCTTCTTAATGGTTCCATTATGATGCAACATCTGAATCATTAAGAAGTAAATCTTGTTTGGCAAAAAAAAAGGTCCGTCTCTTAATGGTTCCAAAACCTCTGAAATGATTTTGTATCTTGACCCTGTCTTAACCATTCAGATGTCTGATTTCATTCTGAACAATTAGCAAACAACCATATTTCATTTCGCACTATATAATAAGAGCTTCTTAATCATTCTAACCACTTAATCATTCTGCATCAACCCTTTCAACAACTGCCAAACAGCCCCTTCCTTTATTTTTTCTCTCATTTTTTGCACAAGCTATTGGTCTTAATGAAAACAATCGTTCTATCCTCTCCCAACCCTGCACTCATGTAACACCCAAAGCAACATGTTGACTCAATAATTTCAAATTCAATTTAAAACCATAGTGAAAATTGTTGGTAGCTCCTAACTTTCAACTGCTAAGATCACAAATCTACTCCTTTAATCAGTGTGAAATGGGTTGTTATAACTTGCATACGATATATTGAGATAGATCTGTTCAGTTTGGATATAAAAATTAAATTAAATGGCAGGACATGTAAAAATAATATAATATCACAATAAATAATGTTTTAATTAATATTAGCATTCTTTATAAACTTACTAGTCACTATTTCATATTATTTCAACGACATAATATAATTTGGTCATCAAATTTTAAAATAAAAAGAGTAAATTGCACTTTTGGTCCTTAACGTTTCACCATTTCAACGGTTTTCGTCCCTAAAGTTTATTTTCTCACTTTAGCCCCTCATGTTTGACAACTCGCAACGGTTTTCGTCCCTCCTCTAAACGGCCGTTAACTTTTTCTTTTAAATTTAACACTATCACTTACTGTGTTTAAAGCTACGGTAGCACAAGACAAGAAGCATGATGATGATAAGTTGATACGATATCAGAAAGTTAAACGAGGTCAGAAACAACAGTCGCAATCAAAAGGACAGAGACGGGTACCTCCGGCATCCGCCCTACCAATCCCCAAATCCTCTTCTGAGTAGATGACTAGACCGTCGGCAGTTTTCCTCTTGGGTCTAGCCGCTAGTTCTTTTTCAAACACGTCCACGTTAGAGCCTCCGGATCTACTCCTTTTCTTTCGAGCATTCTCCTTTTTTGAATCTTTACCCATTTTTTCATCCAATTTGTCTGGTTTTACATCTGCCACTTTTCTGGTCTTCTCATGCTCGGGTTTCTTTCTTTTCTTTGAGAAGATTTCCTCAATTTCATGTCCAAATGTTTTTGGTGTAGAGGATGATTTCGCGTTGGCTGCAGCCGAACTCTGTGGCACTGGCTTGGGTGCTTTAGATGAACTCTTTTTAGGCATGTCCCAACTCGATATAGCAGGGCTCGGTAGTACAGGTCTGGAAGTTTTAGACGAACTCTTTTTGGACATTTTCTGAATCACGGATCTACAAAACATGAAATCTCCAAACCTTAATAAGTGAAGGTGATGTTTTTGTTTCATTGCTCATAAATTGGAAGAAAGACATTTCTCAAGTTCAGTTGGAAAAATTCCCACCCCTAGAGATGGAGATGGAGCGGATGAGCAGATTTCACAATGG
This sequence comes from Arctium minus, assembly GCA_954870635.1. NCBI lineage: Eukaryota > Viridiplantae > Streptophyta > Magnoliopsida > Asterales > Asteraceae > Arctium > Arctium minus. The sequence continues at coordinate 73,420,455 of OX941094.1, read as the reverse complement.
AGGCGTGAATTAGGTCTTATTTTCAGGGGTATATCGGTAAAAAATGACCTTGTTCTATTTAGTTCTAAGGGGTTGAGAGGGAACACGCGTGTTCCACATTAGGACACGCCAAACGTGAGACAAGTCTGTCATGTTTTGTCCTGTTCCACCCTGTTCTGCGTACCAAACACACTGTTATTATTGTTGATTTGATGAAAATAAGCAAGCCTCATATGAACCCTTGTTGCGACTTGATGTGTCAAAAGTCTTTGCTCCTCATCTTTGGTCAAATGTTTATTTACTCGTCAATCTGTCAAGTTTTTGTTGCCAGTTTATGGGAACATTTTAATAATATTTGTATTTATATACTGATATTTAATGGTAAGATTTAAATATATGTTATGACTAAGCAAATTAACCCACATGCCATCAATGTTCGGCAACCATAAATTATACAAAGTAGTATTTTTTGAGCTTATTGAACAAGAGTATCGTTCTTTACAAATCCAATAATCCATACAAACTTGCAACCGGGTTTTGTGTGTGAAAATGCAGTGTTTTTAAAATGTTGGTTCATATGTGAAATGTTCAGGACTGTTTTTTGTTCCGCACACAAAATAGTCATGAAAATTTCACATATGAAACAACACTGCATTTTTACACGTGTTGTTTTTATATGTGATACAATATATGAAAACCAGTTTGTGAGCTTGTATGATTGATTGATTTTGGTAATAATTATATGTCTGAACAAACTAAATTTGGTTTTAGTTAGAACTTAGAAAGTAGCCTTTTTTTCAAAAGGAACTAGTAAGCTTAAGAAAAGAGGGTTTGTTTCCTTTTTTTTTTTTTTTTTTTTTTTTGGGGGGGGGGGGGGGGTGTTTAAAAAAGAATTCAAAATAATACCCTTATGTTTTTCTAATTAATTTTTTCAACATGTATTTTTAAGAATTTTATATTGTTATATACCTTATAATCTAACTTTTATTAAACATTACTAGTTCATCATCCAAGTGTCAGTTTTTCAATCAACAACTAATTTATCAGTTAGTTTACTAAACATAACCTAAGCCCATTAGAGCATCTCCAATGAGGTTACTTATAAAAACCTCATTTTTGCATTTTTTTTTTCTTGTCACATTATTGCCAACTCAACAAAGTAAGGACCTCCATTAAACTCCGCTCCGGTATTGGCTTACAATAACCCCACTTTTTGCTAGACTTAAGATCTATTTGTTAGCAGCTTAATAGGGCTCACAGCTTATGTGGTCAACTATACTTGACTGTTTGGTAGTAGCTTATTCAGTAAGTTTCTAGGGGGAAGCTTTATGCAGAATGTCAAGTTTTTTTTTTCAAACCTACCCTTCTCAATTAAAAAACATGTTCATTTCATCTATGAAAAAGCCTCTAAATAAAAACTTTTCCAATCTATATAGACCGATTAATCCATTAAGACAGTTTTATCCATACATGACTTAATGGAAAACCATTCAAATAACCCGTTAATATAAATATATAAGTCAATATATATATATATAAGTAATAAACTAATATTTGACGCAATAATCAAGACAAGAACCAGTGTTCTTGTACAAGGACAAAAAATAAAAAATGTCGGTGACTTATAAGAACCCTCCACTATGATAATAACTTTAAAAAGAGTCCACTTTTTGCCTATAAAAACCTCCTATTATAGATTATCTTAAGTCACAAACAATCTCTTATAAACTATCAAGAAAAATTCCGATCATTTAGCGTTCATATGAATATTTATGACTTGATTAAAAAAACAATCTAAAATGTGATAATAGTAGCAAAACAAAGAAGGCGTATAAAACCAAAATCATAATTGCAGGTTTAAGTCAAAACATCAATATTATATATATATATATATACACACCTAATCACGTTTGACTTTTTTATTGACCATAAATTAGGAGTGTGTGATTAATAATAATAAGACCATAATCTTGGCTTAATGTCTCCTATCATCAAGGCATCCCATAACATATTAAAATCCTAAAAAATAGCATGAGTAAGCATATCAGTGACTAATATTTTATAATTACAATATTCGAATAGGAAAATGCCAGCAATAGTTAAATCACATTGGTTGACGATCACACATGTCCTACGAATTAATTGATGATATTAGGTGGATTATCCCATTAATTTATTCCATTATACCACCAACCATTGAATTCATTCATTTCTAGAGAGAGAGAGGGATCGGAAACCCAAAAATTGAAAAACTAAAGAACATTTTAATAACCATTCATCTGTATGTACATGTGTATATAAATAATTGAAGATGTTTCCTGATTTCTACGTACACGTGCATAACGGACAAGTTACTTGTATGCATATGTGCACACCGTACATATGAATGGGTATTAGGGTGTTCTTCAGCTTTTTTTTTTTTTTTACGGTTTTTCCTGGACCCAACCCTATATATATATATATATATGGGAATTCAATTAAAAACCTAAGTTCCATTGTGAACCGAGAGACAAAGAAGAGTACGCCACGTGTCCTATAGATTTACGGGTTATTCATCATGAATAGTTCACGAATGTTCCGTTCATTATTCATGATGAATGTGGACAATGGGAGACGTGTGTTGTCCTCTCCTTTGTCCCCCGGTTCACAATAGAAAAAAGATTTACAATTCAGTTTTCCAATATATATATATATATATATAGGGTTGGGTTCCGGTGAGAAGTTGAGTTAACAGTGAGAAGCGTGAAGTCGTTATCAACAGTTGGATGAGAAATGGTCGCACATTAAGATGAGATGCACCAAGATGCACCAGATCAATTCCCTTCTAAGCCGCAATTCATGGGAGGGTTTGAGATTAAAATAGATCAACGGTTCAGATCCACTTCTCACGCTTCTTAGTTCTCACCATAAACTCAATTTCTCACACAATCCTTCGCCTATATATATATATATATATTATATTTATTGGGGAGAATAGTTTATAGCAAATTCTAGAATGTGAGATCCAGACCATGTGAGGTGTGCAATGCATTTCTTACTATTTTAAGCAAGTCCAAGCAAAGTGTATGGATATCGTTCTGCTATATGTAGGAGTTGCTATTAGTTTATCATAGGAGAGCAATCCAATGCATAATTTATTTATGTATATGTGGAATCCAACATATATTTTTTTCTTTTTCTTTTTCTTTTTCTTGAAACTTCTATTGATTCAACCAGCACAAATATGACAAATGTTAACCGGGTAAGAGTGTGATTTGAGTAGTGTGATTTGAGTCAACATTAAGCACTAGTCACTAACCAAATAAGAGTCCCTCTCTTAACTTACTAGGTCATTTACTAGGTCATGATGTATTGGGTATCATGGCCCAGTAAGGGGGCGCTTACCCGGTAAGAGGTGGTAAACAGGTACAAACAGCCTCTAAATTTTACAAGTCAGCATATGATCAACGCTAATGATCAAACAGGGTAGCTCGAGTCTAACTTGAAAATTGGTTTGTTTGACTCGTTTGCATAACTAATTTTATTGGTACCTAGTTTGAACTTAGGCCTGAATTTGTAAACATACCAAATATTTGCAGTATAAGAAAATTACTAAATTCATGATGTATTCGGGATCTAATTAGATTCAAGATTGTCAAATGCCAAAACTGAGAATTGTATGCGTTCACAACATAGTTGTGAAAAGCGTGCCTGAGGCGCATAAGGCGCAAAGCCCTGGGCTTTTTAGAAGTCAAGGCGAGGCACATTGAAGAGGCGCAACGCCTTGGGCTTAGGCGCAGTTTGGGCTTAGGCGCGCTTCACGAATATTGATCTTTTTTAAAAAAAACTACTTGCTTTGCCTCTTAGAATTTTGCAGAAAAAACTTAATAATCAAGTCAACTATAATATTAATGATGCATTTTAAGTTTTAACCACCTAGACTTCTACAAAAAGGAGTTATGAGGCAAGTGATAAGTCTATATGATCTATTTCATTCTTATCTCCTATAAAAAGTGTAACTAGATAATTCTCCCTATAAATACAATCCATATCTATTCTTCTCCCTCAAGTCTTTATCGACCTATTACTCAAGACTTTATTTAGATATGTTTGATATTCATATTACTACTTTTTTTAAATTGAAATTGAACTATGCTTTATATAATGGTACTTGAGTTGATATTTCTACTTTTTATATGATGGTATTTGGGTTGTGTATTACAATGTGTGTATGTATGTACGTATTTATGTGTGTGTATATATATATTATTTTATTATTCAATGCGCCTCGCATTCGTGAGGCCCGCGCCTCGCGCCTAGGCCCCAGGACCCCTTTGCGCCTAAGTGCGCCTTTAACAACCGTAGTTCACAACGAATAATCTTTAATGGGAATTTATAAGTTGTGATAAATTTAGCTTTCATCAAGAACGGAAACGAGTAAGCTAGTGTATTTATCATGGTACCAGAGTCTACCACCCTAGCGACTCGCCACTCTGGGACAATATGTGCCCGTCTAGCCTCTATTGGATGGGGGCATGTTGGAGCTCCACATCAGCTAGACTTGGACCATTTCTCCTCCGTATATTTTGGAACCGCCTTCCTCTCCTTGAGGGATTTTTTCAAGAGTAATCTAATGTATTTTATCATGGTATCAGAGCCAAGGTCTAGCACTCCAGGACTATGTGTCTGTCTAGCCTCCATTGGAGGGGGCGTGTTGGAGTCCCACATTAGCTATACTTGGACCATTTCTCCTCCATATATGATGGAACCGCCTTCCTCTCCTTAAGGGAATTTTCCAAGAGTAATCTAATGTATTTTATCATGGTATCAGAGCCAAGGCCTAGCTCTCCAGGACAATATGTGTCCGTCTAGCCTCCATTGGAGGGGGCGTGTTGGAGTCCCACATCAGCTAGACATGAACCATTTATCCTCCATATATGTTGAAACTGTCTCTCTCCTCTAGGGTTCTCTTAGAAAGCAATCTAATAGACTAATACAGTTCCATTTTACACTTCTTTCCAGAGCCTACTTAATCAGCAGCTCTAATTGAATCCATATTATGGTTTTAGCTAACCAAATCATTCTCAGATTACCTTACTATTCCATTTATTTAGGCCCTAAATGCACCTAGAACCAAACAGAGTGATACGTGGCAGATAATGATTGAGAGAAACAGTTAAGAAATACCTGAGCTGTGTGAGTAATATTTTAAAGAAGGTTAGATGAGCCACTATTCAAGAAAAATGTCTCGTTTACGTGCATGATAATCCCAGTTTGTGACACCTGCACCAATAAGATGCTGGTTATTTAATAGCATATATGTGGCAATAATAAAATATAATAGAACAGATCTAAGAGTTGAATAATCTCAAATAGAAACCAAACCATATCTAGAGACTTCCAAAAACATTACTATGAACATTTGCAATTATTTTCAGAAAGCGAATTGCATAATGAGCAATCCAGTTTTTGCATATTAGATCCATCATTTCATATGGGTATAATTGTCAATGCTAACAATTATTTGTTGTGGGAAGAACCAAACCAAATGAAACCCGGTATATCCCACCAAAGGTGGGGTCTGAGGAGGGTAAAGATGTGCACAAACCTGACCTCTATCTCAAACAGTAAGGCGGCCGTTTTTGTGAAGATCCCCCCCAATGTGCGCACACGCGCGGAGGCTTGTGAAAAGTATGACAAAGAGAGAGCCAAAAATGATATAGATTTGAAAAACCGGTGAAGAGAAAGTAATATAAATAAAATCAGGTAACATAACCAATTTAAGAAAACTACACACCCCTAATCTAACTTACTAACCCTATCTCCTACCCTCTACCTCTCCTAGCTACGGATCCCCACCCCTAGTCGGCTAACCTAGTCCTACATCTCCACGATGTCATAGGAAATGCCTAAAGCCGTCATGTCTAATCTCTATAGCTCATCCCACGTCCTCCTTGACAAGAGGTGAACCCAGAAAAAAGTTCAAAACAGTGGCACCATTTTACCATAAGGGTGAAAGCTATAGAATTTTTTCACAGAGTCATGGTAGGTTGGTTGGTTGTGTTTGCAAGCAAAGGTCATTGGTTCAATTTTTTGTGCAATTGCTTCCGTCAATTTATTTGTTTAAATAGAAACCCGATATTTTAAGCTAAAAAGGGGATATTTTGCTAAGGGCATGATTCGAAACTAGGCTTTTTCGAAGAGCAGAATCTTAAACCTAGCGCCTTAAACCAACTCAGCTTCCTTAGACTTTTGTCATATCTTTAGTTATAAGAAATACAGGAGCACACAATAAAAATTACGGTGGCACACTTCAGGAACGTAAACCATGAAGTGGGGGTACGGGCCACCGTATGCCCCAATATAGGTCTGCACATGTCCTCGACCTACCCCTCCTCCTCACCCCTTGACCGTCACACTTCCACGGAAATGCCTAAAGCCTCCACTACTAACCTAGGTAGCTCATTGTCTGCAAACAGAATGGGTTTAACCTGATTCTTATGATGAAGTAGCAAGATTAGCTCCTCTCTAAGAGTGATTTTCAATCAAGACAACAAATGTTCAAGGAGAATTGGTTAAACAAAAGAAGATCAAATAGGATTATTTTAAATAAAAGGAGTGTTGATGGCCGTTGTTGAGTTGTCGTTGGTGGCAGCAATGTTCTTGATGCTGGCCATTTAAGGATTAGCGAAATGGAAATAATATTGAACCATAGAATGTGGAACATAACGCGATTTGCTGCTAAAACAACTCCCAAGACTTGTCCTAGATTTAGAAAATACAAGAATTATGCTGGAAAGGCATGTGGCATGAGTATGGACTAGTGCTCTAAGTTGCCTACTAGTGTGCGAGATCTGTCCTCTATTTTCATTTTTTTTTTTTGTACGGCAACTTGGGCTACGCCCACACACACACACCCGCGGTATCTGGGCATCCAATTGGGCAGCACCGACTAATCCGCGGCGACCCGACCCAGTCCAAAGCGACTGGACCCGCCCAGGTACGACTAAGCCCGGTCAAGACCGAACCCGCATACCCATAGACTGGTATGCCCGTAAACTTGGACCCGAACCGACCCAAGGTCTGGGTATCGCCGAAGTGCATCCCCCAGGATTCAAACCTTGGTAGATAGGCATACCATGCACTATCCCCCCAGGGCCTTACCGCGGTATCCGGGCATCCAATTGGGCAGCACCGACTAATCCGCGGCGACCCGGCCCAGCCCAAATCGACTGGACCCGCCCAGGTACGACTAATCCTCTATTTTCATGGTTTACACTTTTTACGTATACGAGTCCAGCATAACTACTCCTTTGCCATTGTTAGGATACATGGATCGGCGGTTATGTAGATCCTTTGGATTCGTTAGCGATAAGGGTTCCACTACTAAAAAACAACAGAGGGGACGCTTGGTTCGTTTGAAGATAGGAGCTCTAGCTAGCATGGCTGGGTGGAAGGGAGCTGGAGAGGTAGATGGTGAGAGATAGGGTTGGTGAGTTGGCGAAGGGGTCTATATGTTCCTTTCCTTGCTTATGTTTCTCGTGTATCTGCTTCTATTTGTTAATATTTTTGCATATATGCATTTCTCGCCTTCACACACTTTTAACAAGTCAGGGGTCTTCACAGAAACTACCACCCTACCCTCTTAAGCAGAGGTCGGGTCAGTCCCAGACCCCACCTCCACATAGGACATATTGAGTTTGTTTGGTTTGGTTTTGGAAATAGAGATGGGTATTATAAGGAATGATAATGTTGGGGAATGAAATATATTAAACTAAGCACCATTATTCATTCTCGTTCCCATTCCTTACGCCCTAATGCCCCCAACCAGCACCTCCTCACTTTAGACGCTTTAACCAACAGAATCAAGTTGTAATTGCCCAGAGCTAGTAAGGCTTTTATCCATCTATGGCATCCTTGTAGTAAGCCATTCAACAGTTCTTCTTATGGGAACTTAAAGAATTTGCCGAGTATCCATCATATCACTTCAACAAACGACTAGTGCCTAAACAAATCCATTTCAAGGTCAAAAATCAAACTGAGGATTATGATGGCCTTATTTGCCTATGATTTCATAACAAGACATTCTTGATCTTTTTCTCGATCTGCTTGTTTACCGCAATACAGTACTTCGACTGCATCTGGCCAACTCCTGTTTCTGAATAATATCGACATGCATATTGGACGACATAATTAAGGGGAATGTCTTTGGTCCAATCAATATTTGCTTTTATGATCATCAGTTGTTGTTTAAAATGTCAATATAATACCATTCGATTGAGAAAACATAATACATAATAGGGTGTAAAATAGTAAACCAGAAGTAGATGATTTCGGATACACATCGACTGGAACAATAAAACAAACCAAAAAGTAAATGATTTCGGAAACACATCAACCGTATCACTTGTAACATATAGGAACAATGATGGGAGGAAGGGAACTGGACATCGCAGTATTAGGCATTTCTGAAAACATGACCTTTGATGGGAGTTTGTGGATACGCAAAACTAGGGTAGTAGTCTAGTAGACTAGGGATGGAGATCTAGATGAGAGGAAGGGAGTCAGAGACGTAGAGGTAGGTGTTAAGTTAGTGAGTTGGTGGTTAAGTTTTACGTTGTTCCTGTACCTGCCTATATTTGTATTGCTTGTGCTTACTTAGATCCATATTTTCCAATTTAAGTGTACTGCGTCTCTCTTTCGCACACTCTTCATGAGTCAGGGGTCTTAAGGAAACAACCGCTCTACTCTTTGAGGTGGAAGTGATGTCTGTGTACATCTTAGCCGCTGGCTTGGTTTGATAAATGATGACTCTGGTGCACCAAGGCTCATTGATTTTGCTACTCCTCTTGTAGTTTTGCGGAGAGGCAGTTTTTCTGATTTGAACTCTTAACCTTCCTGTCACAAAGGAGTAGCAAGTTGCACCAAGGCCAGGAACACTAAATCAGAAAAATAATATTGTTTCAAGAGTCTCATGTAAGATGTAAGAACAACTCAATAGGTAAGAAATAAACCTTTTGTAACATGTAGGCAAAAAAAGAGCTTCATATCTTGGGCTTTGCCCACATCTACAGTTGAACCAAAAAAAGATAATAGTAGCAAGTTGATAAAGGTCCACTAAAGGTATATTCACGGAAAAAGAAACAGATCACAGCTACAGCTACCAATATGGGACAATTGAATTCTATTTTTGGGAATTGGCTGAATCCACTAGGCCAAATCAATTAAAAGACAAATGGCTGAAGTTACTCAAATCAGTGGGTGGTTATCAAAGGAAATAGGGAGCAATTACCACACGTAACTTTAGCAGTCGCCATATTTAATATTAAGAATAAGGTAGTATAAATAATAGGCTTGCTTATCTTTGTAATCATCCTAGTTTTATCGTATTTACCTTCCCTTTGTAATCGAAGACCTTGCCCCTCTCGAATCGGGCCACTATCAATAAAAAAGCTAGCCTACCTTTACTTTTATTAATTCCGTCTCTATCATTTGGTTCCATTGCCGGGAAACATCTCGACATGGTGCAAACCCGGAATAGCGACAACAACCCACCCGATCCCATTGCCATTCAATTGGCTGCCATAGCGGCAAAATTGGAGTCAATTGAAACGATGAAGGAAGATATAGCAGCTTTGAAGATGAAGGAACGGTCCAGCGGAACCAGGAACGACGAAGCGGAAAGCCGTTGGAAGGGTCGAATGCCACATAAACCCTACAACAAAATCGACTTCCCAACTTTTAGCAGCGGAGACCCGCGTGGATGGCTGCTGAAAGCCGAAAAATACTTCAGGTACTATCAAATACCGGATGAAGAAAAGGTGGAGATAGCCTCAATGCATTTAGAAGGAGATGCCTTGGACCTCTATTCATGGCTCTCTAATGATCACCCAATCACTTTCTGGGAAGAATTGGTCCAAGTGTTCACCATAAATTTTGGCCCTGCCGAGTTTCAGAACCCTGATGAGTTCCTCTGTAGCATTAAACAATCTGGCACGGTGCAAGAGTATCGGCAGGAGTTCGTTAAGAGATCCTCTCGGGTTTCAAATTGGCCCGATCATTGTCTTTTAGGAGTATTCCTAAATGGCCTAAAAGATGAATTAAAATCAGATGTACGAATTCACAAACCCCGCATGGTTTATAGTGCCATGAGCTTGGCTTTAGAATTCGAATCTAAACTCACCCCTCACCGGTCTGGAAAAAATGCTCCTTGGACCCCGAATTCGAAACCCGCACAAACAGATTCCAAACCGACCACTTTCATCCCAGCCCAAACACCAACCCAATCAAAAAATATTTCCCGAATTTCGGAAGCTGAGAAGCAAAACCGATTTTTAAAAGGGGAATGTTTCAGATGTGGTGATAAATACGGACCGGGTCATCGCTGCAAAACCGGTACCTTCAAGGTTCTAGAAGTTGATGAAGACGTTGAAGAATCTTCGACGACGGATCTAACTGATCTTGATTCCGACCAACAATAAACTACTGAAATTAACTTACATGCTATTCTGGGAAAACCGCATCCTACCACGAGAAAGTCCACGGTATGCTCCATTCTACGGAAGTTTTAATTTTAATTGATGGTGGTTCTACACACAATTTTATTTCAGATGTATTGGTGAATGAACTTAAGCTATCGTCTCAGCCGGTAACGTCTTTTGGTGTTCAAATCGGTAACGGGATATAATTCGATGTGGTCAAATCTGCAAAAATCTTTCTGTACAGATTAATGACCTCAAGATCACTCAAGACTTCCATCCTTTTACTCTTGGTGGAGCTGATCTTGTTTTGGGCATTCAATGGTTAGCTACATTAAATACGGTTCAAGCAAACTGGAAGGAATTGTTCATGATTTTTTCAATTGATGGGAAGCGATACAAACTACAAGGCATTTCATCCGGCCCTCAAAAATCATCCAGTTTCCAACACCTAGCCATTGAACCAGAAACTAACCCCTGCATACCCACCCCACTACAACCTGTTATCAACCAATACACCACCATCTTTGAAGAACCTCAACATTTACCCCCGGTTCGATCACAAAACCATTCTATCCCACTTGTACCAAACTCCACCCCACCTAACATTCGTCCTTATCGCTACCCTCATTCCCAGAAAAATGAGATAGAAAACCAAGTGGAACAATTGTTGGCCGCTGGTTTTATTCAACCAAGCACCAGTCCTTTTTCGAGTCCCGTACTTCTAGTGAAGAAGGACAATTCTTGGCGGATGTGCATCGATTACCGAGCCCTTAACAAGATAACTATAGCCGATAAATATCCGATCCCCACCATTGACGAATTACTCGATGAACTGCATGGTGCTACGATATTTTCAAAACTCGATTTGCGATCGGGTTATTATCAAATCAGAGTGGCAACCTCGGATATCGAAAAAACATCCTTTCGTACTCATTCGGGTCACTACGAATTCAAGATCATGCCTTTCGGTCTATCTAATGCTCCCTCCACATTTCAGGCTATCATGAACGATTTATTTCGTCCATACTTACGACGCTTCATACTTGTGTTCTTTGATGACATTTTGATTTATAGTCCAAGTATGGAACAACACAAGTTTCATTTGGAACAGGCTTTAAAATTACTTCATGACAATCAATTTTTTGTCAAACTATCGAAATGTTGTTTTGGGCAAGAACAGGTGGTGTTCCTCGGACATGTGATCAGCTCGAAAGGAGTTAGTGTGGAAGAAGACAAGATATCGGCAGTTCAGTCATGGCCGGTACCATCTACAGTCAAGGAAGTGAGAGGTTTTCTTGGGTTAACAGGGTACTACAGACGCTTTGTTCGTAATTACGGTGTCATAGCCCGACCCCTGACTGCACTAACCAAGAAAGATGGGTTTATCTGGTCAGAAGAGGCCCTTAAAGCCTTTAACGACTTGAAAAAGGCTTTGTTGTCTACTCCAGTTCTATGGTTACCCGATTTTTCGAAACCTTTTGTCATAGAATGTGATGCTTCATCGGATGGTGTGGGAGCAATCTTATCACAAGAGGACCATCGTGTGGCCTACTTCAGCAAGGGGTTCTCTCCATCTAATCGAGAGTTGTTGGCATTGGTCCTAGCGGTACAAAAATGAAGTCATTACCTGCTTGGTCATCATTTTCTTATCCGTACCGATCATTATACCCTGAAGTTCTTATTAGAACAGCGCATCACCACTACTGAGCAGCAAAGGTTGCTCCTTAAATTGATGCCTTATGATTTCTCGATTATTCACAAAGCAAGGAAAGAGAACAAGGGGGCTGATGCTTTATCTCGACGACCTCATTCCGGATAATTGTTGACACTCACCGTTCCTTATTGTGTTGAGGTGGCTGACATCAAAACAGGGTTGCAAGCCGACCCCTTTACAAGAGACCTGATTAGCAAACTAAATGAAGACCCTTCTTCAGTCACTGATTTTTCTCTTGCAAATCAACTTTTGTTTTATCACGGGCGATTGGTAATACCTGCAGTACCTTCTCTCCGACGTCAACTGTTACAAGAAGCACATGATACTCCAATCGGTGATCATGGAGGTTTTCTAAAAACCTACAAGCGACTGTCCTCTCGTTATTATTGGCCAAAGATGAAACAAGATGTAAGGGCTTTTGTGCAGCAATGTGTCATATGCCAACAGCAGAAATACCAAACTCTGTCTCCCGCCGGTTTGCTTCAGCCCTTACCCATTCCAAGCCAAGTTTGGGAGGATATTTCCATGGACTTTATCGTTGGTTTGCCTCCATCAAGCCGCTTCGATACTATCTTAGTCGTGGTGGATCGCCTAAGCAAATATGCTCACTTCCTCTGTTTGTCTCATCCATTCATGGCTAAAGGGGTAGCAGCGGTATTTTGCAAAGAGATTATCCGATTACATGGTTTTTCCCGCTCTATCGTTTCTGACCGAGACGTTGTTTTTCTTAGTAACTTTTGGCAAGAATTGTTTCGATTGAGTCAAACCAAACTGAAATTGAGCACAAGTTAACATCCTCAAACGAACGGTCAATCGGAAGTCCTAAATCGTTGTTTAGAAGCGTATCTACGCTGCTTTGCTAGTGAACAACCAACAAAGTGGAGTACTTTCTTACCATGGGCCGAATATTCTTATAATACTGGGTACCATACATCCACGGGGACAGCACCATTTATTGTTGTTTATGGCAGGGAACCTCCTTCTTTGTTTCCTTATGTTGCAGGGGAAACCAAAAATGCCGAACTGGAACAGCAATTGCTGGATAGGGACGATATGTTGAGGCTCCTACGACAAAACCTCCAAAAGGCCCAAGATCGGATGAAAAACCAAGCAAATTCGAAGCGACGGGAACTCACGTTTCAAGTTGGGGATTATGTCTTCTTGAAGATTCAACCCTACCGTCAAAAAAGTTTGGCTAAGCGACGATACGAGAAGTTGTCCCCAAGGTTCTTTGGCCCGTATTGTATTAAACGCACGGTAGGTCCAGTTGCTTATGAGCTGGAACTACCACCCGAAGCTAGAATTCACCCGGTCTTCCACGTTTCGATGCTTAAACCAGCCCATGGCTCCTTCCCTTCAATCCCGGCTGCACCTTTACCGATCACCAAAGACTGGGAAATTGATTGGCAACCAAGCTCTGTTATCACTCATCGTTGGGTTCGTGAAGCTAGCCGCCCAAACTTAGAACTGTTGGTTTCTTGGTGTAATCGCCCCATCGAAGAGTCTACATGGGAAACTTATGATCTGCTCGTTGAGCAATTTCCTACTTTCTGCCTTGAGGACAAGGCATTTTACCGGGAGGGAAGTAATGATAAAGGTCCACTAAAGGTATATTCACGGAAAAAGAAACAGATCACAGCTACAGCTACCAATATGGGACAATTGAATTCTATTTTTGGGAATTGGCTGAATCCACTAGGCCAAATCAATTAAAGGACAAATGGCTGGAGTTACTCAAATCAGTGGGTGGTTATCAAAGGAAACAGGGAGCAATTACCACACGTAACTTTAGCAGTCGCCATATTTAATATTAAGAATAAGGTAGTATAAATAATAGGCTTGCTTATCTTTGTAATCATCCTAGTTTTATCGTATTTACCTTCCCTTGTAATCGGAGACCTTGCCCCTCTCGAATCGGGCCACTATCAATAAAAAAGCTAGCCTACCTTTACTTTTATTAATTTCGTCTCTATCACAAGTGGTAACGATTCCCACATTACACAAGTAGAAGCATCCTGTCTGAACTAAGCTATAACCATCAATAAAGCATTTGATCCCACTTTAAGGGCATTTTGACCATGTCCCTTATCCAATATGTCTAGCCATAATGACCCCCAGTCCAAACAAGACCCTAGATTCCTGCACTCTAAAGTGGATTTTTCTAATTCATCTTGCTGCAAGTGAGAGCGTCCCATAACTCTTAGCACAATCTTTCTCACCATAAGGGCCAAACATACCTGCAACTTTGGCATCATTATGTTAGCTATACAGTGGCTTGAAGGAGAGAACAACAAGAGGACTTGGGATGAGTAATTGAGGTTAGACATGACGATTTTAGGCATTTCTAAGAACATGACCTCTGATAGGAGCTCTTGAAGACACAGGATTAGAGATTTAGAGTACCAGACTAGAGGTGGGAACTTGTAGCTAGCCTAGACAGAAAGAAGGAACTGGAGAGATAGAGGTACGGTTAGTGAGCCGGCAGTTAGATCTTCCAAGTCCTAGATTAGACTAGGGATGTGTAGTTATTTCTACCATGGTTATGTTTTCTTGTATGTGCTTATGTTTGTATGTTTTGTTTGTTTGTTTGTATGTTGTTTTGAATGTTGTTGCTTACTTCAAACTCCTTTTCAAATTTTAGCACTACCTTTCATTCTTTCAAGTTCTTATGTTCTAGTTCTACACATTTTTTAGCATGTTTTATCTTTTCTTTTCGCACACTTTGCACAAGTTGGGGGTCTTCACGGAAACAACCGCTCTACTCTTTGGGATAGATATCAGGTCTGCATATAGCCCAATATCTTCAATACAATCCATTTCGATCAAACACGTTATGTTTTACCATAGTCAGCACAAGGAATACAAGTGGAGATGTAGTCAAGCTTGATGCCCAAAATGTGGCACAAATTCCGAAATGGTTTCCCAAGCTCAGCCATGCTTATAAAGTGACGGGAATGGGATCTCACGTCTAGTATATGTCATCAATGAAATATTTGGTACAAAACTACAAGTGAGGATCTTTGTCAAATTATTATCATTTATACATCCATAGCTTAAAATTTTCCATAAGTACTCGTTCTTTTCTAAGAGAGATAATTTTTAATTTGAAATATCAAACGGGTTACTTACGCATTAAAATTGTGGAATGTCCTAAACATGCTGAAAATATGAATAACTAATGTGAACTTCATAAGAAGTACTACCTCATTCCCATAACTGCGTTAACAAAAGTATCCAGCCATTATTCAAATGTCTAGAATACCAAACAAAGGAATATTACTAAGCAGTAACACTAATAATTCGTTATTTATACGTTTGTCAAGTGATAATTTATTGGGTACCAAAAAGAGTGAGATTTGAACTCATAGCCTATGGGATATACTAATGACCATACTAGAGTTGATATGTTTTACATGCGTAAAGTGACTGAGGCCAAAAATCTAAATGACCAAATTAGGGGTCCCACATCAACAACTAGTCCAAGAAAGTGAAAGAAGAAAACTAGACTCTCCGCCTGATGTCTAGGGTGCTCACCCACAATTAAGTCAACTTTAGGCATGCAACAGTCAGGTAGCTAATGAAACTGTTTGCTTTCACGGTTTCACCTCAACAAGCAAAACCGCCATACGTATCTAGTAGCAGACTCTGTAAAATGCTTTGGGGAGTCTAGAGAGATAGGTCACGAGATTAACCTACAAATAATATATAAACGTCGTAAGTGTTTTTTTTACTATTTCAACCTCCACAAAAATGTTCTCACTATCTCAATACCAAACTTTCTATCATAAGCTACTCCTTGCTTTTCGTAGGAGTCAAACCGTGGAGCCCAACTCCGGAACTCCCTTAGCATTCATAGTGTTTCAAGTATCATGGAGCAATTAGAACCACGTATGAGAACTAGCATCGTCATCATCATTCATTCTATAACAAAATCCAAGGATCTTATAACATATAAAATTATAGGCTATAAGCGCAAATTGATAAAACTACAAGTGGCTAAGGAGATTATTATCCAAAAGAACTTAACAGCTCCAAACATCCAAATTCCTTCTTCTACTCACCTCCCACACATCTTCATGATCTCTTTAATTTTCTTAAGCAATTACGAAACACAAACACACACAGAGATAAGATTCATGGATGAGCTTAAAATGTATAATGTATTGAGATTTTTGTGAAGGTTTGTGGTTGATGATACAATGGAAAAGGGAGCTAATGATGAAACAGTAAGATCAATTTTCTTCAAAGTATTAAAGAGTGCCATAATCAACCTCCATAGTAACACTAATTCCTAATCTATGACTATGAATAAATGCATAATTTGAACTTTGAACATGAAACATTGCAATTTTAACACGTTCAAATAGAAATCGTTGCAATCTTCATAACCGGTAATGCCAATCAAAAACGTGATAAAGTTGATATTGAGTTCGAAAGTACGTGTTAGTACTACAAACACTGTAAATTTAATCAGCAATCGAAAATCGAATAAAGGCAAATGATGGAAACTTACGTCAATAGAGAGATTGTGAGTTCGTAGCTTCCTATTTTCTTCAACAACGGAAGTCTCGATCTGCCAAACAGAAACAAACAAATCGTTAATGATTTATCAGTCGAAAACCCTACAAATTGGGGGAAGAAGGTGTTCAAAGTATCTAAAGTGATAGAATTTCAACCTCACCATAAAACGCCGGGTAGCTGACGATACAGAGGATCGACGGTGAGCAATTATAATTTGGATTTGCAGAGTGGAACAAAGATGGATCCATGGCGGGAACCCTATCTAGATCCCGCCCGAGTACCGGCCCGAAAAAGTTTGGGCCTAGTGGGCCCAAATCTGGTCCTGGTCGGACCTAAAACCCGATCACACCGAAATTTTAGGGGTGGGGCTCGAAAAAAGCCCGACATAAAAAAGTCTGAAAAGCCCGATAAGGCCTTTATTCAAGTCCAAGCCCAGCCAGGACCGAGGCTAAAAAGGTTTGGGCCATTTTTTCACTCATTGTAGGCTCGTTAAGTCTGTGGTGTGGCATGTCATGGTTCAATTCGCGGTTTTTGTAGCGAGGTATTTGAGTTTTCTAACATTTGTAGTGTCTTAATTGTTAGGTTTTAGTATATTACCTGATTTAATTTATTTAATATCGTTGACTTATTGATTAATATCGTTCACACAAGGACGATATCACAAGGACAATATGACAGAGAAGATGAGAGTTGGGACGATCATAGAGGCCAAATTGTAGGGACGAAACCATATGGGCCTTTGTTGTTAAGTTTTATCTCGGTGACGGTGATGGTCACTGTAACGCCCTCAAATATGATAATAGCAACTAATTTAAAATTTTGATATGACATCAAGTAAAGAATAAAACTTTTTCCTACAAATCAAAACTTGATATACCTCCAATTAAAATTCTATAATTAACCTCAACAATTATTAACTCCAATATTATACAGATGCTAAGTCGATGTCGTGTGCTACTTAACCCTAATACAAGTTGCTCTTCACAAACCCATGTGAAAGACTTCACCAAGTCACTTACTTCTCGAGCACACAACTAACACTTCTCTCTTCACAATGTCACTAGAATTATTCCCAAACGAAACATGTTGCACATGCCGACAAATAAAAAGGGATAGGCTAACGCCTAGTGAGTTCGAGAGTTTTACATTAATAACTATATCTTTAAAAGAAATAAACTCCACTTAAAATCATAATCTTTCAAATGATTTACTTTAAACTTGGAGACGGCTCTTTTCCAATATCATGCATTTTCAAAGATGAACACTTCATTACAAGCATTATTTATAAAATGATGCAATCCAACACTCCCGCGCAACGAGAATGGGAATTGACTCCCAATTCAAGAAACATGGATAAAACGTTATATCCCAAAACACCCAAACACGGGTGGGGCAGAATGCTCAACCCATAAATCATGGTTAATAACCCCGCATATACAATACGTCACCGAAAACACGGACACTAGGCCCAATACTCACGCAACCATAAAATGAAAGGAAACCAAATATCAAAACGTGGGAATGACATATTTCATTCAAAATTTAATATATGTGAAGGGAATCCAATATTAAGGTCATCATTTGCAGTCAACCACATAAGCCAAACGATAATAAAGTAAGACGTAATGATTACAATGTTGTTGGCCGACGACGGGGGAGACTCATATCCGTTGAGAGTGGAGGAACACAAAAGTATGTCACTCTTGAAACGCTAATCGCATGACATATTACGACATAAAATCCCAAGTGTCACTACGACTTATTAACAAGTTTCACCTCAATAGTCGTGTAACACCTTAGGCATATCCCATATCGGCCGTGGACAGGAGTGATGCTGGGTGTTATAAGTAATATATTGGCCTTCCTAACAACAACGCGTTTTGGGGCCACAAGCACGTCAGGTTCTGGGAACTCTGAGGTTAAGCGTGCTTGGGTGGGAGTAGTCCCAGGATGGGTGACCCCCCTGGGAAGTTTCTCACCAGGTCGCCAAAAACAAATCCGTGCGCTACACGTTGGTTAAATCCAGGGGCAAAGCGGACAATATTGTTGTCGAGGCAGGCGGGATGTTACAGATGGTATCAGAGCCACTCCTGTGTCGTTCGGGATATGGGGCAAACCTCATCGAGGACGATGAGTCCCAAGGGGGGGTGTTTGTAACACCTTAGGCATATCCCATATCGGCCGTGGACAGGAGTGATGCTGGGTGTTATAAGTAATATCTTGGCCTTCCTAACAACAACGTGTTTTGGGGCCACAAGCACGTCAGGTTCTGGGAACTCTGAGGTTAAGCGTGCTTGGGTGGGAGTAGTCCCAGAATGGGTGACCCCCTGGGAAGTTTCTCACCAGGTCGCCAGAAACAAATCCGTGCGCTACACGGTGGTTAAATCCAGGGGCAAAGCGGACAATATTGTTGTCGAGGCAGGCGGGATGTTACAAGTCGGTTGACCTTGGTGAACATTACAATGAATTCCACCCCGAAGGCCCGACACACTTAAAGACTACCTTCAAGGCATTACTTCAAGCGATGGAGGTTCTAATGCCTACCTCCCCGGTAGCACTTCCAAACTCAACCCTCCTAGTGCCTACTTGAAAAGTTATCGGTCATAAAACATGGGTCCCGGAGTCCAACCTCGCAATATCCAATTGACCACCAAAACAGACTGACTTACATGTCTATGGATCAAATGCAACACAGTATAACATTACATGACTACATAAGAATGACCAATACACTCGAGCATGTAATTAACATCAATATGCAACAAAGGTGCATTAGTATGTAAATCATAGTTGGGCTCTACACTGAGCCATTAAAACCGGACAATTGTCCCAAAGACTCTTTTAAGTCAACACCGAGCTAAAGTGTTCAAAACTCCTTTTTGACCAACAAATAACGGTCCTCAAATAATAAAACGCAATCGACTCGTGTCATGCAAATACACACTCCAAAATACATGAATAAAATCCAACACAATTTAGATTGTGACAAATTACTTTCCGAATGAATTTATACCTTTTATTCCTTCAAAAACGTCCCATAACACAAAATTAAGCATTTATCCAAAACAAAAGCTAAAACTGTCTTTTAACCAAATAATCTCCATTTATGCAATAAATCATCAAAACCATTTCATTTATGAATTATTTATCAAAATGCCTAAAAATCTCAATATGGTATTTCACAAGTTCTATAAAATCTTATTTGTTCAAATAGTAAAACTCATTAAATATTTCAAGATTTT
Source organism: Arctium minus (assembly GCA_954870635.1). Taxonomy (NCBI): domain Eukaryota; kingdom Viridiplantae; phylum Streptophyta; class Magnoliopsida; order Asterales; family Asteraceae; genus Arctium; species Arctium minus. The sequence goes on along the minus strand of OX941094.1, from coordinate 73,400,539 downwards.
ACAATAATCATGTAAAACACATAAATACTCTAAAATGAACATTTTTTGCATGTACAACGTTTTCACAAATCAACTTGAATTCACCTTACTAGATTTATGCTAAATCTAATTTTTTTTCCAACTCGGGCTTCATTTGAGGAGACATGGATCCTCAAGCATAAATCTCCAAAACCTAGATCCACAAGTTTTTAACCGTACATATTCACATCTAACCATTTAGAATTGTTCCCCAACCTTTTTTCATGAAGTTCTCACCTTATCCTAAAAACCCTAATGAAAATATTATCTTTGCCATATATTGAATCCATCAATCATACTCTTCTAGATCCCCACAAGAAGCCACAAACTCCCAAATGTTCAAAGTGGTGAAAAGGGTTAGATGAAACCCTATAAAGTTTGGTGAAGAAGATGAAAGGATTGTAAGTTTAGCTTCCAACCTTGTTAGATGAAGGGGAATCACTTGATTTTAGGAGGAAAACCCCCAAATGTGAGTTGGGGTTCGTTTTGGGAGGATGGGGTCGGTTTGGAAGAGAATGGGGGAGAGATTTGAGTTTTAGGTGAGAAAATGGGGTTGGAGGTCAATTTTCCCCTTTCATCAACGCACAATGGCCCACGCGCGGATTAACTTGTGTGGAGGGTCGCACGGACCTCCGGAGTCCAGATCCTCGTGCGGAACACTATTGGCGTTTATGTCTTCCCTTTGGCCACAGATTTCGGTGTGTTATAGTCACATATCGTCCCTGAGTTTATATATATATATATATAGAGAGAGAGAGAGGGGGGGGGAGGCAAAATCATATACAAACCAGAAAAAAGTCATAAACTATGCAATCACATCAAATTTCATTGGGTTATAAGGTTTACAACATTTTTTTTATTTACAAAAGAATATCCTTCCTCTCTCTCTCTCTCTCTCTCTCTATATATATATATATATATATATATATATATATATATTAGAGTTAATTACGTATCAGGTCTCTAAAGTTTGATGAGTTTTGTAAAAACATGTAAAATGACTAAAATACCCTTCATTTAATTGGACTTAACAGAAAAAGTTAACAGTCGTTAAGAGGAGGGACGAAAATTGTTGCAAGGTGTCAAACGTGAGGGATAAATCTGTTAAAATATAGTCGAGGGACGAAAACCGTTGAAAATGACAAACGTTAGGGGACCAAAAGTGACCTTTACTCATTATATATATAAATATATATTGGTTTGCATAGTTTGTACAAATTGTTTGGGTTGCAAAAGAAACGCACCCTATATATATATGGGGGGAAGAGATCAAATGTAAACCGCTCCAATTTTGCAAACAGTAGAAACTATCGATTTCATTGGTTAAGTTAATAAAATTGGTTCATGAAATTGTTTAATTTGATGAAATTGTGTTATATAATATTTTTTTTATGAAATTGTTTTATATAATTGTGTTTTTTATGTAAAAATGAAATTGTTTCATGTATTTTCTCATTATGATGAAATTGTTTCATTTTTACATAAAAAACACAAATATATGAAACAATTTCATCAAGAAAAGAATTATATAAAACAATTTATCAAATTTTATAAATTCATGAAATAGTTTCATTAACTTAACAAATGAAATCGACGGTTTCTATGGTTTTCAAAATTAAGGTGGTTTTCAAATGAAATTACCCATATATATATGTGTGTGTGTGTGTGTGTGTATAGGAGAAGGATCATGTGAAAAGTTGAGGTTAACGTGAGAAGCGTGAAAAGTGGAGCTGAACCGTTGATCATTTTTAATCTCATGCCCTTCCATGAATTGCGGCTTAGAAGGAAATTGATCCGGTGCATCTTGGTACAACTTATTTCGATGCATCACATCATAATGTGCATCCATTTTTCATCCAACGATTAGTAACCACTTATCACGTTAACTTCAACTTACCAAATATATATCAAACCACTAAATTATAGTCATAGATGGAAAAAAATCATATGAAATAGCACATGATGCACTGTTCTTAGAGATCTCACGATTTAGAGAGTTCTCAAAAGGTCCCTATGATTAATAATTGATCATATTGATTTAAATCTATAAAATTATTGATATTGAAAGTCATAATCATGTTGATTGAAAGATATAGTTTTATATTATGAAAAAATGTTACGTAGTATCTTTATATTTACCTGGTTCAAATAATTGTCATATTTGAAGATCGGCGTATGTCCTCGATCTCTAGAAATCAGTTGTTCTTATCCCGACAAAAAGATGGACCCACTTTGATTAAACTTCTTGCAACGCCTAGTAAATACATAAAAACCAATGTGTTTGTAACATTTTTTATTTTTATTTTGCAAGCAGGTCTATATTACAAAAGCTTTAAATTTGATCGTTGTTTCGACATGATTAACACCATAAAGAAGGTAATAATACAAAACTTAAATATTTCGTTGTTGATTTCCTATTCACCGGGGGAAAATGTAATGAAAATTGATCACGAAAAAGATCATTATTTGTTTTTTTTTTCTTTTGTCTGTTTTATTGCTCGATATGATACTTTTAACAATCAAACTTTTAATCTTAAAAGCTAGCTCAACAGATAAATAAATAACTAAGTGGTGCCTACCTTTTTCTCAACTGGGAAATAAATAATAGGTACTGGAAGTCTGGAACTCCTCCCATAGGTCGTTAATTTGAGTCTCCTCCCTTAAACAACAATTAAGGGACTGGTTACCTAATGCTTATCGGGTGTTACTTACCTTATCGAGATGAGGATGACGAGGACCGAGAATTTTGTCTGGTAAGAGGTATGGTGAAGTCCATAAATCTTAAAGACCTTTTGCAAACTACATGACATGTCTATGTCTATTTGCAAAGTTGATGTGGATGCTCTTACTTAACAAGTGAGGAAAAAAACTCTTACTCGGTAAACACATACCAGATAAAAACACATTTACTAAGAATCCAGTTTCACGGTTGATAACTCAAAACCGCAAACCGCACCGCTTAGTATGGTTTGATAAAAATTGCAAACCGCAAACCACACCGCAAACGTTTTAAACCACGCAGTGTGGACGGTTTATACAGTTTGACGATTTAGATGAACACCCCCAAAAACAACCACCATAATTTTAATTCCCATCTTAATAACCTTTTGGTACAGATTTAAATATATCAAATTATTATTAATTAATTAATTATTAAAAGAATTCTTATATCCATACGTTATCTATGTGATATGCTAAATAATTTGAAGTCAACAAACCAAGATTGACCTGTTGTCTTTATCCTATGTTTAGTTCAATGTAACCGACATCTGCCGGTTTGAGCTCCCGGAATGGAACCCACCCTCGGTTTTCTTTCCCCATTCGCCGGTAACTTTTTTTGCAGCCGGTTGTTTTCCTCCAAACCTTCGTCTTCAGTCCACAGTTTCCATATGAATGTGACACATTCATGCATTCTAGAACCGATTAGCCAATTATTTTTCACTTTCAACCCTTTAGATTTCAAATTAATACGAAAAGGCCCCTATATTATTGTAATGGATTCAAATGGATAGAAATCTTAAAAAAGAATGGAAAGTTACTCCCTTTTCGATTTTTCTAATGATTATTTAAAGATCTAAAAAGCTACGTATAAACTGTTAAAAAAATATTTGCGTTTGGCTGTGTCATTGGTTTTTTTTATAACCGTGGGTGTTTCAGTTGGTTTGCACATATCTCGACTAATCTATCGAGCTCTGAAGTTAGCAGCCACACAAACCCTCCAGTGGCTATACATCATTGATAATTTTGTGAGTAATACCGAACAACATGAGGTTAAACTCATAATCTCTATGATGATATACCGATGACCATTCTCACTGTCTCAAACTCTCAATATGCTAAACTTTGGCTATGTTTGGCAAACTAGCTTATAAGCTAGCTGGTAGCTGATAAACTAACTTTTCAAAACGCTACTTTGGGTAGATTTTCAATAAGCTAGCTTTTGGTCATTCAAACATGTACCAAAGAAAAAAAACTAGCTTATAAGCTAGTTTTTTTTGCCAAACAATGCTTTTGTCTCATTCGCTAGTACTTGTTTTTCATTGGATAAAGATCAAAGACCCATAATTCTTTATCATCCATCATGTTTTAGGTTATTCTAGAGCGGCTAGAATATTACATACGATAAGTAACATCATCGTCATTCATTCCATAAGAGAATATAATGACCGATAGATCCCAACTTTCTTGTAGGTCAAGAGTTACAACTTTACCAGAGGTGATGAGTGTATATTGGTAGGGGACCAATGTATGTCTGAGCGGGCTCCCGTGCACCCACTCAACTTATTTTCGCAAGGATGATCATTCTTGAGGTATAAAAGGTGAACCCGCTAAAATTTGAAGGTGCTATGGGAAATCAGAAAATATAAGGAATATCAACCAAAAATTCGAAAAAAATTACCTTAATATCAACAAAAAAAACCGAAAAAGTTCCTCGAAATCAACCATTAAACTTGAAAATCCCTCGAATCAACCAAAGAACTTTAAAAAATCCTTTGAGACGGTAGAATTCGGCTAAAAACACATCATGCGACTTTGTAGACCTTTGATCTATCTTAAAGTTACCCCATGCGGTGAAAATCTTAGGTCCGTCATTGACTATATATGAGTTTTCTCATATATAACATCAGAGTTGGGTTCCGGTGAGAAGTTGAGTTAATGGTGAGAAGCGTAAGAAGTGGTTATCAACCGTTGGATAAGAAATGGACGCACATTAGGATGAGATGCAACGAGATAAAATGCACTAAGATACATCAGATCAATTCCCTTCTAAGTCGTAATTCATGGGAGAACTTGAGATTAAAAGAGATCAACGGTTCAGATTCCACTTCTCACGCTTCTCACAGTGACACCATCAACTCGATTTCTCACACGATCCTTTGCCTATAGCATCATATATTCAGAAAAACCAAGGACCCATAAAGTGTAATATCAAAATTCATAGGCTAAAAGTGTCAATTAGATAAACTACAAGTGATTAAAAGAGAACATTATCCAAAAAGGCCTAAGGCTTCCACTATATATATACCACCTCCAAACATGACTCACACCCCACATATATATACATCTTTTCAATTTTCTTAACCCATCAAGAAACACACACTAAACACACACACACAAAGATTGGATTAGGGTTTTGATGCTTTTTAGTGGTTGATGATACAAAGGGAGGTGAGGATGAAACAGAAAGATCAATTCTCTTCCAAGTGTGAGAATGTCATAATCAAGAACTTGAGGGACTTAATTGCAATTAACTCAAAGAAGTCAGCAATGGTGTTTTCTGGCCATGTGGGTTTGAAAAAGTTGGATGATAAGTCGAAGCAAACTGAAGAGTCTCTAAGGACGGTGATGTATTTGAGCTGTTGGGGACTTAACTGAACCAACCTTCGTGAGGGGCAAAATGGTCTTTTTCCTCCAATTGGGTATCATCAAGATTTAGAGAGGAAGGGGTAAAATGGTATTTTTACTCCATTTGGGCATCATGAAGATGTAGAGGGAAGGGGCAGAACGGCCTTTTCACCAGAAGGGTATCATCAACAACGAGACAGAGAGAACGAGACATAGGGGCAAAATGGTCTTTTCACATACGGTGTTGGTTTTGTTCTTGTATTTGTAGATCAATAAATGGTGCAGTTAATGTATATATTTTTGTTTCATTACAGAAAATTTCAATAATATCATAAAGTTGCACTAAAATTTCTAACAACTAACTATATTATAATTTTTTTAAAATAGAGTATTAATCGTTAAAATTTTAAAATAAATTACATTTAACTTCAATATTATTTTATTTTAATAATTCTACCATCAACTATATTATTAAAATATTCAATATATTTAATATGATATTATTTCTCTTTTCTAAATACTTCATTTCAATGTTTGATGAGAAAGAAATAAATATTAGTTATTCTTTTATATATGATGTTTTAGAGATTTATCTAAATTTGAAGATTTTAATCATCTCTCTATTCTTTTTCTCTATTTTAACATACATTATAACATAGTTATTGGAGAAAAAATATACCTTAAATTTACAAAATCTCTATTTTAACATAACTGTTGGAGATGCTCTTATAATCTTAATTAAAGGACAAAATGGTCTTATTTCCTTTAAAAAAGTTTTTAAGAGAGAGAATGAATGTTCTAACATACATATTTAAGGGTTGTTTGTTTTTTGAAAAAAACCTCTTAATGACTCTTAAGTCTGAATTGTTCGGATCTTTTTACACACCATCTCTTATTAATCATAACTAAAATAAGACTTCAGACTTTAGACCTCTTAAAAAACAAACGGCACCTTAAAATACATTACTCTGGTTTAAATTTAATTGATGTGGGACTTTAATAAGTCTCTTAGGGGTTGTTTGTTTTTTTTCAAAAAAACTCTTAATACCTCTTAAATCTGAATTGGTCAGACATTTTACATTTAGACCATTTTTTTTTCCAGATTTCATACCCTCTTAACCTTTTTTGGTAATTTTTAAGAAAATTTTATTTAAGATATTATTTAATGAAATGATTGACCCAGAATTACTCTCTTATTTTTTTAAATATGTATCATTCTCATTTGAACCCGACTCTCTCTCTCTCTCTCTATATATATATATGTAAAAAGGTTATTTAAAGCTAGCTGATGTGAGACTCTAATAAAAAAACCAGAAATCAAAGAAAAAAATCAATATGAATAATTTATAAAGTTAATACGAGAGGTGTTTTTCTAATAAAAATAATTTTTCACAATTTTCCACTAGCTGAACATTAAAACATAGAGTAAACGACAAATTCGGTTCATATGGTTTGTCAAAAACAACATTTTTTGTTTATGCAGTTTCGAAATTATAAAATGATTATTATAGTTTATAAAAACGTCATATTTTTTAACAACTTTTAATTAAAGAAAGGAATCAAATTAAATTTTTTTTTTTTTTGCAAACCAAGATGGACCAAATTTGTAGTTTAATCTAAAAGCATATTAATAATTTTTTAGGTCATTAAGCATGAAAACTTAAAGTTTTCCTTCAAAAATTTACAACTTTCATTAAAAAATACAAAAAGAAAATGTTAAAAGTAGAAATAATAATGTTAAATGTGAAAAATAAATATCTTTTAGTAGAAATAAAACATTACATTTATTTAATCACAATAAAAAAATACAATAAATTTGTTTAAAAATAAATAAAATGTAGGGTTATCCACATTCATATCTCAATATGCACCACATACACAAAATCAAATAATTGAAAAGAAAAAATTGGACACTAGAATTGGTTGGTTGTATGTCATCTTCCTCATCTTTTTGAAGGGTGTTCTTGGACCCCCAAAACCACCATGAATGCACTAAAATTTTGCAAAACCATCGGTTATCGTTCGACATTTCTTTCTGATGGTTCGTTAAATACCCGAGTCAAGAATTCAACTGTAAACGTTAGACCTTGTTACAGAACCAGGGTGACGTTAAGGGCCAGCATTGATGGGCAAGAGGATAAAAAGAGTTCGGAAAGACGAAGCTTTTTAACTTTGGAAGAAGCTGGTATCGTAGAAATGGCGGGTTTAAGCTCTCATGAACGGTTTCTTTGTCGCTTGACGGTATGTTCTATTACAAAATTTGGTGTATTTTTTTAATTTTAAGTTTTATTATTTTGGTATGATTATGATTTTCACTTTTAATGAATTTGTGGAATACAATATAAACTTGAAAATTTATGACGTCAAAACCATTGATAATTTATCACTAAAATGTTATTCTATAAATAAATTAATAATTACTAATTAATGCATAAATTAAATTCCAAGAAAAAAAGGTATTATCAATTTATGTATTGTGGACCTATGTGTTTTTCTTGAAGATTACTCCCTTTATTTCAAATTAAATATTCGTGATAAAAAAAAATGAAGTTATAAAAAAATAGTAATTATTACACTTTTAATAAAATTAATGACAATTTTACCCCTAATAATAGATAGAGTAATTAGTTTTTATTACATAATAACAAAAGGTGGAATGAGAAAGTAATAACTTAAGGGGTGTTTGGTTGAAGGTATTGAGGGGTAAGAAATGAGAATGATAATAAAATATGTTGTTTGGTTTGACATAATATAATGAGCTAATTACCCCAAACCCATTAATTTTCATTCCTGACTAAATTGGGGGGAATGAAAATCATATTCCCGCCCAATCATCTTTTCTCATACGTCATTCATCTCTCGATGTTGAATGCAATATATTTTTTTTAATTTCATGTTGGACGACACATATTTATATTAAAAATATTATATAAAACAATATTTTATTGATTATATTGGTTTAACCAAACAGCATCAATGCAATGCTCATTCCTATTCCCATTCTACTTCATTCCCATTTTAATTTCCATTCTCATTCCTTAAAATGAACCAAACGCCCCCTTATTTTCAAAAGTGAACACTTTTTCTAAGACAAACTAAAAATAAAAATCTGGATATTTATTTTGGAACGGAAGATGCGGATGAAAGTATAAAATAATAAGAAATTATTAATTAATTGTGTATTAATTTGCTGATGATGTATAAAAAATTGATAATTATCTGGTTATTTTTGTACAACATTTTTTTTTAATTTTTGTATATGGATTGCAGATACAAATAACAAATTTGCATATTAAACATCCACCACTTATAAATATTTTTATACCAACCCTTGCTATATTTACAGATCAAATAAGTGTATTTGGACTTGTTTCCATTTAAATATTGAATTAATAGTCGAGATCAACCCTGATTAAATCTCAATGGTCATAATTGTTGTGTATGCCTAGATTCGAACCCTGGACAGATGAGATATTCCACCACATCCCCCAATGCTTTAACCAGTACAATTATGAATCAAGTTGTAATGCAGATATCGTCGCTAAATCTATTGAGAGTGATAGGAGAGCAAGAAGGATGTAGTATTGAAGAACTAAATGCAGGGAAGGTGTGTGATTGGTTTTTGAAGGACAAACTCAAAAGAGAGCAGAATCTGGATGCAGTTCTTCAATGGGATGAGTCTGAATTTCCACTATAAAAAGACCATTTTTCCCTTCCATTTCAACATTTTTTACTCTGTGTTACAACTTGTCATTCAAGTGTATTTTGGTCATTTGAGAAATTATTGGCGATTGAGTTCATTCAAATGGATAAAATGTGATCAAAACACTTAAGTTTCAAGTGTTAAAAACTTGTTTTTCGTACTTTTACTCTATAATACAATTTGTCATTCGAGGGCTTTTCGGTAATTTAAAAAAACATTGACATTTAAATTTATTCAAACTGTTAGAATATTGTTCGGAAAACTTGAGTTTCAGTCTTTTAAAACTTGTTTCCACACTTTTAATCTACATTACAACTTGTCATTCAAGTGTATTTTGGTCATTTGAGAAATTATTGGCGATTGAGTTCATTCGGATGAATAAAATGTGATCAAAACACTTAAGTTTCAAGAGCTAAAAACTTGTTTTTCATACTTTTACTCTATATTACAATTTACAATTCGAGGGTATTTCGGTAATTTGAAAAACCATTGCCATTTAAATTTATTCAAATTGTTAGAATATTGTTCGGAAAACTTTAGTTTCAGGATTTTAAAACTTGTTTCCACACTTTTAGGTGTCGTTTGTTTTTTAAGAGGTCTAAAGTCTGAAGTCTTAATTTAGTTATGATTAATAAGAGGTGATGTGTAAAAAAGTCTGAACGATTCAGACTTAAGAGTCATTAAAAGATTTTTTTAAAAACAAACAACCCCTTAATCTACATTACAACTTATAACTTGAGGGTAATTTTGTCATTTGGGAAATTATTATCAATTGTGCAAATAGTTGGAATTTGTTTAAAAAAACTTGAGCTTCATATGTTTAAAACGTTAATGGAGCATTTGGCTAAGGGTATTTAGGCTATGTTTGGCAAACTAGCTGACAAGTTAGTTGGTAGCTGATAAGCTAGCTTTTCAAAACGCTACTATAAATAGTTTTTCAATAAGCTAGCTTATAAGCTAGTTTATGGTCATCCAAACATGTACAAAAAAAAAACTAGCTTATAAGCTAACTTTTTTTGGCCAAACAATGCCTTAGTTTCAATTTAGTGTTACACATTTTTTCTCTATTATTGTAACAAACATTCAATTCTTCCCACTCTATACTTGTTTTACGATTTCAATCCATATGACACTTGATTTTGATGTTGCACTTTTTTCCACATGATCATGAATTACATTACAACTTGACGAATTGACATCCATCTCATCAGATCATCCATAGTTAAAATATCTATAAATTACCAATCAAAATGGGTACAAATGAGAAAGAAATGGATGTTTGTAACACTTATTGTGAAAAAAGTAATTATTACACTAAATAGAGATTAAGACAAATATTATTACATTTTGATGGATTTTACCCTTAACAAGACAATACTTGATTTTTATTTTATTTTATTAAAGCTCATGATAAAAAAAATACCAGCATATTTTATTAAATACTATCAGCTTTTACTATATATCATCTCAATCTTAAGAAAAATAATTTTATCTAAAGATATTATATTTTAATTATATATATATATATATATATATATATATATAGGGGTGAGTTTCGGTGAAAGTTGAGTTAGCGGTGAGAAACGTGAGAAGTGGTTATCAACCGTTGGATGAGAAATGAATGCATATTAGAATGAGATGCACCAAGATAAGATGCACCAGATCAATTCCCTTCTAAGACGCAATTCATGAGAGAGCTTGAGATTAAAAGAGATCAACGATTCAAATCCACTTCTCACGTTTCTTACCATTAACTCAACTTCTCACATCATTCTTCGCCTATATATATATATAGGGAGGGGTTCATTTGAGAAATACTAAATATATGAGAAGTAGATAAGTAATCCTAACCTTTCGTTCGGTCAAGATAGACTTTGACTAGTCAACAATTACGGCATTGACTAGTCAAAAGTTACGGCTATTCCAAAAATAGAATGACAGTTTCGTAATTTTTACAAATACACGAGACGAGTTTTATATATGAACTTGTATGATTCACATATGAACTCTATGTTCATATGTGAACCAGTGTAATTTACATATGAACTATTTTAACTAATTCGTATATAAACTTTTGTGATTAATATATAAACCAATTAACTGATTCACATATGAACTTACAGTTAATTAGTTCATATGTGAATCAGTTGAACTACTTAATAGATTCATATATGAACCTTTGTGATTCACATATGAACTAATTAACTGATTCATATATGAAAGTATAGTTCATATATGAATCACAAAGATTCATATATGAATCAGTTAAAAGATCAGTTCATAAATGAATCACTGTAATAACCGGGATAAAAAGTAAAGAGATTAAAAGTTCGGGTAAGAAAGTGGAAAAAAATCCATAATAGAAGGGAGTAGAGTGAAAAGTGAGAAAAGAGGCTAGATCAAATAAGTGTTGGCGGCCGGTAAGTTTGGAAAGGAAGGGAGAGTGCAGCGGCTAGATCGAGAGGAAAAGAAGATGAGATTTGGTGTTCTTCAATCTTTTAAGGTAAATTCTAATCCTATCCTCTCTATTATTAAGGGTTTAGCTTTTGATTTCAAAATCTTGTAGTTCTTATTCGAGCTATCAATCTTCCCATGTGTTTTCTGGATTTCTCTGAGATTGGTTTGGAGACAGATAGAGAAATATTTATGTGAATAATGGGATTTTTGTTGAAATCGAGTTCTTGTATCGGTTTATGGGTAATGTCTGATTTCTGGGTTAGTCTGCGATCGGTGTTATCCTATTTACGCTTCTGGATTTTCGTTTGAAAATCCGGTGACCGGATTACGTTGGCATCGGTCGACCTCAGCGACCCCGGTCGAAGGAAGGGGGAGACCCCGGTCGTTGGAAAGGAGGGACCCCGGTCGAGGGGAGGGTGTAACACCCTCAAATCTGGAAATATCAACTTATTAAAATTTTCTAAATACATCAATAAATACCTCGAACTACAAACATAAATTGAGCAGCAACCTCAGTGCTCCCATTCATCCTATACATACATTTTATGAAAAGGACGGGTGTTACTAAACACAATACCATATACTAACTCCGTCCTGCGGAAGGCTTCGCCGACTACTCACTCTTGAAGGCTAAGGCTCAACTCTTCATAGCACCGCTAGAACTGAACCCCCGCTAGGAACCTGATGCACATGCCGACAAATAAAAAGGTTAGGCTTAACGCCTAGTGAGCTCAAGAGTTTTCAACATGATTACAAAGACCATTAAATGGAAGTAATGTAACTTAAATTATGATCCTTTAAAAACGAACTTCTTTAAGCATGAGGACAGCCTGTTTTCCAATATTAAGCAAAATATAAATGGACGCCTCGACGCCAAACATTAACTCATGAAATAATGCAACCCGACACTTACTCAAAACGTGAATAGTTGTAAATGCTCCCATGATGACGTTTGAATAAAACTTTATAACTCAAGCGACCAAAATAAGATTACCTTCAAGTTCCCAAAATTATAATTTAAGGAGAAAAACCCAATGACTCAACTAGTTATAAATGGGAAGTGACTATCCCATAAAAACCGGCTCAGAAATTAACTCGCGGATGCAGGTCCGGGTCTTGGACTCCGCGAGCCCTCACCGTCTTATCCTCGAAATCCCCCGAGACTAATCCCGACACCAACATAAAACAGGCTCAGAGGTTAACTCGTGGATGCAGGTCCGGGTCTTAGACTCCACGAGCCCTCACCGTCTTATCCTCGAAATCCCCCGAGACTAATCCCGACACCAACATAAAACAGGCTCAGAGATTAACTCGTGGATGCAGGTCCGGGTCTTGGACTCCACGAGCCCTCACCGTCTTATCCTCGAAATCCCCCGAGACTAATCCCGACCAACATACAAATAATAGCCCATTTTCTTTTTAAATAACACGACCGACTCATATGCCTGTGGATCCACTACATTACATTCTAAAACGCTACATGACTCCAACTGAATGACCAACGCACTCAAAACATGTAACCCTCAAATGACACGTAAAATAACGCCATCATACCAAAACTTCCATTTCGGGCTATTAAACCGAACAATTGTCCTCACAACTCATTTTAGTCAAAACCTAGCCAAAAGGCTCAACACTTTACTTAAATAACCAAAGAAAGCAGTGTAAACTTTAAAACACGTTTGACCAGCGGATATGCAAACGCCATGACTAAAATGTGATTTACCCAAACCTTCTCATTAGATGAAACCAAGCATTTTCCCAAACTTAACTGCTGATAAGAATGAAAATCAGAAAATGAGACTATAAACATTCTTTCAATTATTTCACATAAATGTGCAAGTGATACTTTATAAAACATTTCCTTTTATGAATGATGCATAAAACCCGACAAACATTTAGAAGCGTATTTCTTTGACCAAAGATCTATTTATGCAGTAGGACATCAAAACACATTCATTTGTGACATATTTATCAAAATGTCCAAACCTCCCAATTGTGGGTGTTATACAAATTTGTAAAGTTAAATACTTCAATTAATCAAAGATTAACAACTAACCTAACATTTGATAATTTCATGTAAAACACATAAACACTTTAAAATAGACATTTTGGCATGTACACCGTTTTCACAAATCAACTTGAACTCACATTGCTAGATTTAGGCTAAATCTATATTTTACTCCGCTTTGAGCTCCTTTGAAGAAACTTGAATCTTCAAGCAAAACTTCCAAAACCTAGATCCATAAGATTCCAACCATAAACATAGATATTCAACCGCATAGAATCGTTCCCCAACACTTTACATGAAGATCTCATCTATACCCAAAACCCTAGTTTCCAAAGATGAAGAGGGTAGAAGATTACCTTAACCCAAGCTTAAATCCACCAACCAAAACACCTATAGTTCACCAATAATGGTTACAAACCTCAAATCTACGAAAGGAAGAACAATGGTGGATGAAACCCTAGAAAACTTGATCAAGAAGATGAAGATGGAGGGATGAGGGGCTTACCATCACAAAATACTCTTGTATACTCCAATAGACTTCCAATATCTTGCTAGATCCTTGAAGAGCTCTCAAAAACGAAACCGTGGCAACTTGAATCACCAAAATCGGAGTTGTGAGGAGAAAGTTATGAGGAAATGAAGTTTTAGGGTGAAAATGGAGTTTGGGGCCGATTTTTTGCCTTTTTGTGCGCCCAGCGGCTCCGCGCGGGTCCATCCGCGCGGAGCACTGCCGCCCCAGATTTCGCCCCAACACTGTTTTGGTCATAACTTCTTCGTTATAGCTTCGATTTAGCTCCGGAAAGAACCGTTGGATTCGTAATTGAATCATTCATCCATCTAGACTATAAAATCTAGGATTCAAGTCCAAAATCATTTATCTTATTTTTTTCCTTTTATATCGGTTTCAGTATTAACTTGAAATGGTGCCTCTCGAAATCGGGGTGTTACAGAGGGGTTAGACCCCGGTCACCCATCCACACCGGTCGTCTAGCAGACCGGTCCCCGGGCTATTCATGGGCCGAAGCCCAGTTTTGGGAAATTAAGAATTAGTTAGTTTTCTTTTTGGGCTTTGACATCTAGATCGACCCACTTCTTTTATTGCAAGGCATCTTTTCTCGTAGATTTCTCGTGGGTTAAGTTTTAGGGATTAGATGAAGTGGGAATTATGACGTTAAGGTCAATTCTGCTAAAATAGAAAGAATCGGGTGTTCACCGGTCGATGTTTCCTTTATAGGTTTCGGTGCGAATCCTAAGAGTAGAAGCCGGATTTAAGCGAAGGACGTCAGGTGAGTTTTTCTGAACTAAACCTCTTTGGTAACAAAAGCATGTGAAGTTTAATTTTTAAACTTTGATTTATTTATGATGGCATGATATCTATGAAATGTTTTCAAGTGTGTTATAAATCGTTGTTGTTTAAATGTATGCATACATTCTATGTGGAGATTTTGACCTAAGTCGGGGAGTGTGGCCCGCCTACTCGTGCCGGGGAATGTGACCCGTTTATGTCGTTGGGGGTGTGTCCCAACATTAAGGCAGCGCGAGTTAGACACATCGTCTTTGACGGTCGTGTGGTCAGTGGCGTGCTCATCCTTGTGTGTTTATAAATTTGTGATTTAATTCTGGAAAGCTATTTTGTTGCTTAATTGTTTGAGGGGACTCACTAGACCTATGGTCTAACCCTCGCTCTTTCAAAACTAAAAATCTTTTCAGGCAAGCGTGAATTAATGAGATCAGATAAGGGCAAAGAGAAGATGTAGCGAGAAGAGTTAGAAGACTGTCATCTTAGATATTCCTTGTTATTATCTCAGTTGTGTAGGTTGACTTTGAGAACCTTGAAATTTTCGATTGTAAGTTTTGGGGCCGTTTTGGCATGAATTTTTATTTATATTATTAATATTTAAGTTGCTAGTTAGTTGCTTCTGGTTGGGTTGTTACAATCACACTGATTCATATATGAACATATAATTCATATGTGAATCATACGAAACTACCCCTCTATCTTCTACAGACCACACAAGAAATTATCCGGTGCTTCACGGTGAAAGCCGCAAATGTTGACCAGATAAAGGGTTAGGATCAGTTATTTATTTCTTATATTTTTAACACTTCTCAAATGAACCTAATTCTATATACAGGTTCAGGGGAAAACCTCAAAAAAACAAAAAACCGAAGAACACCCTGGTAGCCCTTCATCTGGACGGTATGCAGTTGTGCATACAAGTAATTTGTAACATGCACACATGCATATGTATAAGTGCATAATGCACCTGTACATAAAAACCAAAAAAACAACATAACTTACCTGTATGCACAAGTGCATACTGTCCAAATGGAAGGCTACCAGAGTGTTATTTAGTTTTCCGTTTTTTGAGGTTTTTCCCTAAACCTCCGTGTGTATATATATATAATATTAGTGGATTGGTATCCATTTATTCCATTGAAAATGAACCTTTAATAATGATATCATCCACTATCCTTCTTGATTCAAATGAAACCATCATGTTTTCAAATAAGATGCTCATAAGTTTCAAATTCATGATGAGAAATATGAAAAATAATCGAAAAATCATATTATATTTGTTAGAGTTTTACATTAGTTATTGTCAATCATAGGAAATATAAAAAAAATAAAAGAATTCAATTATATTTATTGGAGCAGTACATCGACTATGTTTGGAAATGAATTTCTCAATATATATGTTGGAATCTCTATTTTATTCCACTGACTTTTTTTATAGAGTAGTCTGATGGAGATGGAGTTTCATATTGGTGAATGGTTTGGCTTACCCCTTCCAAAGCCTATTGGTGACATCCCCTCTATTGATGATGATACTTGCAATTTCAGTTAACCCTCTTTTCACATGATACTCGTTGATCGATGAATCAATTGTAAGATCCCACATTGGCTGGAGAGGGGAATTATAGTCGTCTTAAAGAGACTTGATACCTCATCTATCAATTCGTGAGTTAACGTGTGGACAAAGTAAACAATGTCTAGTACATGTTAGGAGTAATCAATGACATGCACACTCTTTATATATATATGGACAAATTTTGTAGGAAAAATAGAAATTCTTACATATATAATCTATGTATTAACATAATACAACATACAATCAAATTAGAAACAAATCCTTGTAGAATTGACATTTAATATGTATATTTCATATCAAAGAGAGCTCACTAAGAACACCACACTCCAAGACCCAATCAATTAAATGATTTATTTATTGCTCAATGGTTAGAGTTTATTAAGTGTTCTTAATTTTATTTTGGCTCCTATGTGGGACAAGGTTTATCATGTACTCTAAGTTTCAACAGTATAGTTGCTACTCTAAGTTTCAACAGTATAGTTGCTATGGGATGTTACAAATAGTATCAAAGTTGGGAACCAAACTGGTGTCTCAACAAGAATGTTGGGATCGCAAGGGGGGTAGATTGTAAGATCCCACATCGACTGGGGAGGAGAACTAAGTTGTCTTACAAGGAACTTGATATCTCATCTATTAGACACATTTTAAAATCGTGAGTCTAAGTGTGGACAAAACAGACACTATATAGTACGGTTGCCTTGTGATGTTACATCAGCACCTGCATTGTTTCCAATCCTTCAAATAAATCACCGATCAGTAGAAAACTATGGAACCATGTTTTAACTTCAAACCAAAAAAAATCTTCAAACTCTTACGTACCCTGATCAAATATGACACACAAATTGCTAGTCAGAAGATACATATTCTTTTTTTGAAATAGGTATACTTGACAATACAAATTGAATCATTTGAAAAATCAATGTACGTTATGTAGCAAATCTTTTTACAGTAGCAATCGAGTTACTGAAGGAGAAGGAGGTTCACCAAGCTTCAATCTAAAGACATAAATGAAAATGTAAATAATTTTGATCAATGAATTTTAAATATACATATATAAAACATTTGTATAATAATCAAATATTTAGTAAAATAAAATTACATATTTGGTCCCTGGGGTTTGGTGGTTTTAACACTATGGGTCCCTAAAATGAAATATATATGGCTTGCATCCTCGTGGTTTGCATTTTATAACACATTGGGTCCCTAAATCTAACTCTGTTAAAAAGTTTCTGTTAACTAGTTCAAATAAAGGGGTATTTTAGTCTTTTTAGTAGTTTTTTTTTATTCTATTAAATTTTTTTCTTTTTTTCTTTTGATTTGACATTATTAAACATCAAGAACACAATATGAAGATATGAACATCAAGAACACAACCTATACAAATTCATTCTAATAAACTTGTAACACAAAATTATGTAAAATCAAAATCCTATCCATAAAATTAGAACTCTAAATCCAGTTGGATCCTTAAAATCAAAATTTATAGAACTTTAAATCAAACCCATTAAACTCTAAATCAAAACCCTAATTTTTGGGGAAAAAACCCAACTCTCTTGTTCATCATCTTCTCTATCACCCCTAATGCATTGACCTGGAGTTAAGAGGGTACTAGACATCGATGTACCCTTAGAAAATCGAAAGAAAACGAAATAGAAATCGAAAAAATCGAAATTGAAAGAACACGAAATCGAAGCTTATGTGGTGATTGAAATCTTAAAAAAAGAGTCGAATTTGAAGGACAGTGGTGGCTTATTGGAGATAGAAGACGAAGAACGATGGTCGAGGTGAGGGTCGGTGTTCTTCGAACCCATATTTCGATTATGATGCATGTTTTTTGAAACCCAAATCTCGATTACCTGCTTCTCTTTCTACATCTTCAGCCCATGGTAGGATATCATAAATGTTATTGGTGAAAGATGGAGAGGGAAGAAGATGATGAGTTCTTGGTGTATGATTTAGAAAATTAAAAATAAATTAAATGTTTTTGTGGTATGATCTGGAGATGAAGATGGGTGGAGGAGATGAAGATGAAGGTGAGAAGGAAAAAAGGTAAACGTGGCACCATTTAATTGGTGAGTGGAAAAGAAAGTGGGGTAGCTATATTGATAAAAAATAGAATATATTACATTATTGGTCCTGTGGCTTTAATTGAAAATAAAAATGGGTTTTGTTTTAAATAACATATTTGGTCCCTAAAGTAAAATGATCAATATAACCATCATGTGCAGTACACATGATGGCTTTAACGTCTGGGAATCAAACGGGGTTAGATTTAGGGACCAAACACGTTATGAAATACAAACCACGAGGATGCAAGCCATAGATATTTCATTTTAGGGACCTAAGCTGTTAAAACCACCAAACCCTAGGGACTAATATGTAATTTACTCTATTGACTATTTAATATAATATTCATTGACATAAACTCTTCTAATTTAAAAGTACATCATTAAATAAAGAGTAAACTACAAATTTGGCACTTGTGGTTTGGTAGTTATAACACTTTCGGTCTCTACAATCTCGAAGATACAAACTAGCATTGTGGTATGCAAAAACGACCGAATTTGGTCCCTACCTCTAATGTCCGTTATATAATCTCGTTATATGAGTGGTATTTTAGTCTTTCGGCACTTCCCTCTATTTTTATTTAAAATTTTTATGTAATATACATGATTTCCCTTTAATAATTATATTTATACTTATATATAAATATCATATAAGCACAAATGATGAACATCAGATAACTCGATCACCATCATCCCTCTACATCTCCCTGTTCTCCCATATCTGCAAACCCCGATCACCACCATCCCTCTACATCTTTTGCCCACTGATTCTCTCATTTATGCAAACCCAAACCCTTGCTTTCTCTTTGTCGTATACAGAAACAAGTACCGCCAGGATTCTTCTCTTTGTCGTTAAAACAAGTTGTCGACCTTCACAAATGAACGAGATCCCCTCAATAAACATTCAATCAATCCCATCACTGTAAAGCGCCCCACAAGTCTCACCACCAAGAAGAACTTATCCTCCCGTGATTTCCAACATGTTGATTTCCTTCGGACATCGATTTTTCAGCCCGTTAATTTGCGGTTCCATCTTCTCCTACTACCGGTCACCCAATAAACTTTCTCATTGTGATTGATCACCTTTAATTTTTTTTTGAATAAATTAATCATTAAACTTTCTCATTTTAAATGATTAAGTCCCTAAAATCTTCTTTTGAATAACTAAGCCATTGAAAATTTAGAATCATTATTTTTACCTAAAAGGCTACATGTAACTAACTATAAATATTTTAAAGTAAAAAAAGATAATTTTTATTGTTCCCAAACCCAATTCCATTTAAACCCCTCCCATCCAATGGCATCCCTCCTCCCATCATCTCTCGCCGCCCCATTATCGTCTGTTCTCCATCTCCCCCATGGAAGATTATGTTGGTGATTTTAGTGAAATCATCGGTCATTTTGTGTAATTGGATTCACAAAGATAATAATGGGGTTTGTAGCTAAGCTATAACACGAGTTAGGAGGTGTGGAGTGCACACTCGTGTAAGCTAACTATGACCCGGGATTGTTAGGAAAGTAAATTGGTGTTTGTGAGACGAAAAAGTGACTCACGCGGGTTGTGTCGCGGGTTAACCAGCGCGGCTACCCGCGTGGTGCATTGTTTCGTGTGGGAGACAGTGGCTCACACGAGTTGTGCCGCAGGTTAAACCCGCGCGGCTACCCGCGTGGTGCACTAGATTTGGGACGAACAGAGGCTCACGCGGGTTGTGCCGCGAGTTAACCCGCGCGGATACCCGCGTAATGCACTGTTGCTGGTGCGGTTTGTAACCCCCAATCAATCTCTTTTGTAACTCCCAATTCCATTAAATGGATGATTATTATCATTAATATTATGGCATCGGTTACATTCTCTTGGTGTTTAAATAGTGTCGATTTATGCCAGAATCGAGGCGGTGAATTTGAGATTATCCTCGAGTGTATTTCGTGATACCCAGGCAGAATAGGGTCGAAATAACACTTAAGGAAAGCGAGCTCTCACGCGATCTCACATTCTATCCAAGTTCCGATCATCTCTCATCTCTCTCTACCCACCGATTTTCTGCAACCCCACAAATCCCCCAACAATCTTAAGTGTTATTTTTGTGAGAGAGATGGCGAGTGATCAATCGGTGAGAGACATGACAACCAAATTCACGAAACTGGAGAAGTTCGAAGGCGTCGACTTTCGACGATGGCAAAAGAAGATGTACTTCTTATTGACCACGTTGAAGGTCGTGTACGTATTGAGCACGCCGATGCCTGAAGTGATGGAGGACGAGACGTTGGAGATGACCCGACGTCGCGGTAAATGGGAGAACGACGACTACATATGGCGCAGTCACATCTTAAACGGTATGTGTGACTCCTTCTTCGATATTTATCAAAATGTTGAATTCGCTAAAGAGCTGTAGGACTCTCTTGAGTCCAAATACATGGCAGATGATGCTTCTAGTAAGAAGTTCCTCGTAAGTAATTTTTATAATTACAAAATGGTAGATTCAAGGCCTGTGATGGAGCAATACAATGAGCTCCTTCACATTCTAGGCTAATATGCTCAACATGATATGAAGATGGACGAATCCATCTCCGTATCGAGCATAATAGATAAATTGCCTCCCTCTTGGAAAGACTTCAAACATATGTTGAAACACAAGAAGGAAGAGTTGTCTCTTGTACAACTCAGTAGTCACTTGCGCATAGAGGAATCTCTTCGGGCGCAAGAGACTGAGAAACCTAAGTTGAAAGAGGTTTCTGCACCTTCTGTGAACTTGGTGGAAGAGGGAAGATCCAACAATTTCAAGGGAAAACGTAAGTTCAATGAAACCAAGAAAGGTCCCAACAAAAAGGTTAAATTAACCTGTTGGACTTGTGGGATGACCGGCCATCTCAAGCGGGATTGTCGAGTTATCAAGAATAAGAATAGAGCAAGATCAAGTGGTGGTGGGCAAAGATCCAACGATCAACACCCACGGCAAGGTCAGTTTATTGACTTTGGTGTTAATTCAAATTTGAATTATATACCACTAATATCCGAATCATTTTATGTGCAGGATGATGATGATGCTTGGTGGATTGACACGGGTGCATCGAGTCATGTGTGCAAGGATCAACGTTGGTTCTCCTCTTTGGAACCGGTTGAAGACGGATCTGTGCTACACATGGGGAACGAGTCAAATGCTCCCATTCTTGGACGTGGCTTAGTTAGACTAGAATTTAGCTCTAATAAAATTATTGAACTTGTTGACGTTTTGTTCCGGTAGTACCTTGAATAAGTTAGGATATAGGCAAGTTTTTGTGTCCGAAAAGTTTACCTTGTCTAAAGGTGGCTCTTTTGTAGGATTCGGTTATTTGAATAATGACATGTTCATGTTAAGTTTAAATAATAAGAATTTTGTTTCAGATTCTTTTTATGTTGCAAATAATGTTCTTGTTGATTCTAGTTTATGGCATGCTAGACTAGGTCATGTTAATTTTAAAAGAATGGTTGAAATGTCAAAAGACGGTCTTATTCCGGCTTTTGACGTTAAAACCGGAAAATGTAAATTTTGCATGTTGACGAAGATCACTATGCAACCGTTTCCCAATGTTAAAAGGGATTCGTCGGTGCTTGAATTAATTCATAGTGATCTTTGTGATTTGCATTCAACTCCGTCTTTTGGTAATAAAAAGTATGTCGTTACTTTTATTGACGACGCTTCACGGTTTTGTTATATTTATTTACTGCACTCAAAAGATGAAGCGTTGGATAAATTTAAAATTTATAAAACGGAAGTTGAATTGCAAATGAACGGTTTAATTAAATGTTTACGCACCGATCGTGGTGGAGAATTTTACGACCCCATGTTTTTCCAATCCGTAGGAATAATTCATGAAACTACTGCGCCTTATACACCTCAACAAAATGGTGTGGCGGAACGGAAAAATAGAGTTCTCAAAGAAATGGTGAACTCTATGTTATCCTATTCGGGATTGAGTGATGGATTTTGGGGTGAAGCCATGTTAACGGCTTGTTATTTATTAAATCGAGTTCCCAATAAAAGGAAAAAGATTACCCCATATGAACTTTGGTTCAAGAAAAGGCATAACTTGAATTATATTCGAGTTTGGGGTTGTCGAGCGGTTGTTCGACTACCCGAAAAAGGAAAACCTTGAGTGAAAAGGGTATTAATTGCATCTTTGTTGGATATGCCGAGCATTCCAAGGCATATAGGTTCTATGTTATTGAACCTAATGATTCTATAGCGATTCACACCGTTATAGAATCGAGAGATGCATTATTTGATGAGACTAGATTCTCTTCAATACTTAGGCCGAAGGATCTTGTTCCAAATACTAGTGTAACTAGTGAGGTTGAAGAACAAACAATTGTTCCAACCGAATCTCCGATGCTTCGAAGGATCAAAAGAGGAAGGATTGAAAAATCATTTGGTCCCGATTTCCAAGTATACTTGGTAGAAGGATCAAGAGATGAAATTGGATCACAATTCTCTTACTGTTATAGTATTGAGGAAGATCCAAAATCATTTGATGAGGCTATGAAGTCTCAAGATATTGCTTTCTGGAAAGAAGCAATAAATGATGAGATGGATTCCATCATGGGGAATAATACTTGGGTATTATCGGACTTGCCACCGGGTTGTAAACCGTTGGGTTGCAAGTGGATCTTCAAAAGGAAGATGAAAGCCGATGGATCAATCGACAAGTTCAAAGCTCGATTAGTAATCCAAGGCTTTAGGCAACGGGAAGGCATCGATTATTTTGATACCTATGCCCCAGTTGCAAGGATCTCCACGATTAGATTGTTGATAGCCTTAGAAGCTATCCATAATTTAGTGATTCACCAAATGGATGTCAAAACGACATTCTTAAATGGTGACTTGGAGGAAGAAGTTTACATGAAACAACCGGAAGGTTTTATTATGTCCGGGATGGAGTTTAAGGTGTGTAAACTTGTAAAATCATTGTATGGGCTTAAACAAGCACCCAAACAATGGCATCAAAAATTTGATGAAGTTATCTTGTCCAACGGTTTCATGTTAAACCAAGCGGAGAAGTGTGTATATAGCAAATTTGACATATCCTGTAACGGAGTAATAATTTGCTTATATGTTGATGACATGTTAATTTTTGGTACTGACCAAAATCAAGTTGATAAAACTAAAGAGTTTTTGTCATCAAAATTCTCCATGAAAGATATGGGAGAAGCGGACGTGATCCTTGGAATAAGGATCAAGCGTGAAAACAAAGGGATTGCAATTACGTAATCTCATTACATTGAGAAAGTATTAAAGAAATTTAATTACTTTGATTGTTCTCCGGTGAGTACTTCATTTGATCCGAGTGTGAAGCTTATGCCCAATTCGGGTGAAGCTGTGTCACAACTCGAGTACTCAAAGGCTATTGGTTGCTTGATGTATGCCATGACAAACACTAGGCCGAACATCGCTTTTGCCGTAGGCAAGTTGAGTAGGTATACTAGTAATCCTAGTATACATCATTGGCAAGCGATAGGACGAGTATTTAAATACTTGAAGAAAACCATTGATTATGGTTTGTCATATGTCGGGTTTCCTTCGATTTTAGAGGGATATTCAGATGCAAGTTGGATTACCAACTTAGAAGATCACTCTTCTACGAGTGGTTGGGTATACTTTCTTGGGGGAGGTGTCATTTCATGGGCTTCCAAGAAGCAAACTTGCATCATGAGTTCGACTATGGAGTCGAAATTTGTGGCATTAGTCGCTGCCGGTAAAGAGGCGGAGTGGCTAAGGAATTTAGTCCACGAAATTCCGTTATGGCCAAAACCAATATCACCCATTTCTATCTGTTGTGATAGTGCGACTACTTTGGCTAAAGCTTATAGTCAAGTATACAATGGCAAGTCTAGACACCTAGGTGTTAGATATAGCATGATTCGTGAGCTAATCACGAATGGGTTGATTTCGGTTGAATTTGTTCGGTCGCAACAAAATCTAGCGGACCACTTGACGAAGGGGTTAGCTAGGGACTTGGTTCACAAGTCGGTAATCGGGATGGGTTTAAAGTACATTTGACTCTCTAACGGTGAGATACCCAATTCCCTTCTAATACAACGTTAGAAGTTGAATTCAATGGGAAAGCTCACTCTAAGGGATTGGAGCACAAGGTAATCATCCCAAGGTATGTGCTCGGTACTGCAAGCGAGGAGGTAATTGTTCTTTTGTTATAATGCATGTGCAGGTGCATGATGAAAGGAACTACCTATATGAGTGCGAAGTGTGACCGCTTCAAGAAGCTTGGACTTAGCTTTGATGCACTCACGAATAGATAAGGACACACGGTCTGTATAATGTCAAGTTTAAACTTTAGAGAATTTTAAATTCATGTGTATGTTATTTTCTGGTACTCAAATGGGTTGAAGGGTTCAATCCATAGGACACCCGGATTCTCGAGTATTTGAAATGTGTAATGTACTAAGATGGAAATTCAATCTTTTAGATATTTTCATTTGTGCATGAGTTTGTTTGCTATATTAATCTTATTTGTGAATCAAGGATTGCACTAAAATGGGGGAGTAATGTTGGTGATTTTAGTGAAATCATCGGTCATTTTGTGTAATTGGATTCACAAAGATAATAATGGGGTTTGTAGCTAAGCTATAACACGAGTTAGAAGGTGTGGAGTGCACACTCGTGTAAGCTAACTATGACCCGGGATTGTTAGGAAAGTAAATTGGTGTTTGTGAGACGAAACAGTAACTCACGCGGGTTATGCCGCGGGTTAACCAGCGCGGCTACCCGCGTGGTGCACTGTTTCGTGTGGGAGACAGTGGCTCACGCGGGTTGTGCCGCGGGTTAAACCCGCGTGGTGCACTAGATTTGGGACGAACAGAGGCTCACGCGGGTTGTGCCGCGGGTTAACCCGCGCGGCTACCCGCGTAATGCACTGTTGCTGGTGCGGTTTGTAACCCTCAATCAATCTCTTTTGTAACTCCCAATTTGATTTATATCCTACACCAATTGACCAATTAACAATCAATTCCATTAAATGGATGATTATTATCATTAATATTATGGCATCAGTTACATTCTCTTGATGTTTAAATAGTGTCGATTTCTGGCATAATCGAGGCGGTGAATTTGAGATTATCCTCGAGTGTATTTCGTGATACCCAGGCATAATAGGGTCAAAATAACACTTAAGGAAAACGAGCTCTCACGCAATCTCACATTCTATCCAAGTTCCGATCATCTCTCATCTCTCTCTACCCACCGATTTTCTGCAACACCACAAATCCCCCAACAGATTAATGGCAAGGGCCAATGGTGGCAATGGAGAGCTGACAACGATGGGGACGATAACATTAGGTGCTATAGGTTTGCATATCGTCTGAATCTATAAAAATGTTGGTTGATGCTTATTGGAATTTATGGTTCCTGATTTAGTTTTTTTAATTGTAATGTACATGTGGCCATAAGAATTTCGTGTGTTGTATTGTGTTTGAATTGAATGTTTGGCAAATCAAAGCTTCATCGAGGTTCTTGATGTTAGGCCTTGTAGGGTTAAAATCGAGTTCTTGGAAAAAAAATCATGAGAGTGACCTTGAGCCTTCAGCTTCGATTCTTGGTGAGTTAAATGCCATGATCATAAATTGTAAATTATTCTTGTTTGGATTCGATTTCAAGATGGATCGAGAAGATGGCGGTGATGGGTTGGCTAGAAGGAAGTTGCAGGAGGTGGTGGTATGGCCAACGATAGGGAAGGTTATCGACTTATCATTGGGGTCGATTACGAGGGGGGGGGGGGGTAGTGTTTATAATATATATATAGGGTTGAGTTCCGGTGAGAAGTTGAGTTAATGGTGAGAAGTGGTTATCGATCGTTAGATGAGAAATAGACGCACATTAGATGAGATGCACCGAGATAAGATACACCGAGATGCACCAGATCAATTCTCTTCTAAGCCGCAATTCATGGGAGGGCTTGAGATTAAAAGAGATTAACGATTTAGATCCATTTCTCACGCTTCTCACCGTTAACTCAACTTCTCACCCGATCCTTCCCCTGTATATATATATATATATATATATATATATATATATACACACACACACGAAGTATCGTATGAGAAGAAAAGTTAAGGTGAGAAGATAAGAAGGGATATGAACCCTTGGTCACTTTTAATCCCACCCATGAATAACGTTTGATACGGTAATTGATCAGGTACATCTCGATGTATTTCATCCTAATGTGCATCCAAGGGTGGAGATCTCTTATTACCATTCTCACCATAACTTTCATTCTCACTAGAATCCAACCCTATATATATATATATGTATTATATACATAAATATAAATAAATAAGGTTAAATATATTTCTTTCTATTTTTTTAATAAGGTAAAGACAATTTTTTTTTGAAAAGACTAAAATGTCTCCGGATCTTAACGAAATCTTTTTAATTATGTTACAGGGAGACACTCAAAGACTACAAAAATACAAATCATAAGTCTCATCCTTAGGGGCTGTTTGTTTACCTCTTAATGCTTCCATTAAGAGGCAATCTCTGAATCGGTAAGAGGTGAATCTTGTTTGACAAAAAAAAGATTTGTCTCTTAACGATTCCAAAATCCTCTGACTGATTTTGTATCATGACCCTCTCTTAATCATTCAACGCCCTAATTTTATTCTGAATAATTAGCAAACAACCATATTTCATTTTGCATTATATCATAAGAGTCTCTTAATCATTCTAACCACTTAATCATTATGCACCAAACAATTCAACAACTGTCAAATAACCTATATTTATTTCGATTTTGGGACAAAAATGGATAAAAACTAAAAAGTATAAACCACATGGACCAAATTCGTAACTTACTAAAAAATAAACACACAACATCAAAAAATATCAAAACTTTATCAAGTCATGGTGACCAAAAGAGTCAAGACGACTTCGTTTTTGTTTCATTTCCAGGAGTCAATCAAAGAGAAAAAAGAGAAGGACCTTTTGAAAGGACACTGAAAACACGCGGCCAATTATAATTTCCGGTTTCCATCGTATTCGCCGGTGATGCCAATCGCCGACGATAAACTTCCGTCTGACGGTGGTGGTGGTGGTGGTAGCAAAGTTTGGGGATTATTGAAGTTACCGTTTCGAAGCACAGGTAACAATACTCCACATACAACAACTTTATCTTCTTCCTACCAAATCGAAGGATCGAACGCTCACAGGAAAACCGAAAACCGTAGCTCAAGTTCCGGTAGTTCGGTCTCGTCGGTGGCTAGATCTCTGATTCCGACGCGACGTCGTCTTCGGCTTGATCCGCGAAATAAACTCTACTTTCCATGTATGAACACTATCCTATGTTAATTCACCGTTTTCTTTCGGTTATTGTCGTTTTTATTTGAAAATTTGATCATTACTGATTTTCCTGAGTGTTAATTGTTTTAAATGTTTACCTATTTGTTTGTTAACTCACGAGATCCAGATGGTTTTCTCAATTAGATTGACATTTTTGTGTTTTTTTCATATGATTTGTTTAGAAATTTGGTATTTGTGTGTTTGTTGATTTGAATTCAGCGAAATAGAGCCACATTAGTTTATGCGGTGTGATTAATAGCTGTATTTTCTTAGCAGTGTCTCATTAATTGCATTGAATATTAGTGTTTCTACATGATGTTATAAATCATGACATTGTTTACTTCTTCAGTTATCATTTATTGCTGTTGTTTCTAAAAAAATGCATAGGTTAAATTAGGAACTGGTGGATTTAGTTTCATTTGATAAGATAAAATATATGTAGGACAGTAAATGTACTCAAGACGATTGATTTAAAAGTAATTTATTTTATTTCAGTTAACTTGATTAAGTTTTAGTTCCATTGTGAAAGAATTCCAACTTCTGTATGATGAAGTTTTTGGCCTTCTGCTAATTGCTACTACAATATTTAAATTTCCACTTTTTTATCCTTTCTAAAGTTAGTGGTGCTTGCTTGTAATCTGCTAAATGTGTTAAGTATTAGAAGTACTGTTTTCTGGAACTTCTCTGATCTTTCTTGTCTTTGCTTGGTTAACTTGACCTTTTCTTTTAGATTATGATAAACACGATTCCATGAAACATAAGTTCTTTATTGACCAATTACTATGGTGTTCCAAAAAGAAGTTTGTATAGAAACTCCAATAGCTGTCTTAGATATTAGGATTTAGGGAGTAATGCACATCCTGTTAGCCATTGTGTTTACTTATTCAATGTCACTTAAACAAAGGAAATTTTAAAAATATTTTCATTGACGCTGAAAGGGGGATATGCATCAAGTGTAGGATTCTCTAGGAGATAGGTTCAGGCAGACATAGAAGGTGAGGGCAACGCTACTATCTATACTATATTATAAAAACGACATAAAAAACTCTTAATTACAACATTTTAAGCACAAGTTACAATTAATTAAAGTCAATTACTTAATTTACAATTTCTTAATGCTTTGGTACAAACTTTCCAAGCACAATATCTCACATAATCATCTATTTGTGGAATGGATACTCATTTATTAAAAAATAAAAAATAACGAGATACACTAATAAATTATCGTATTCTTTAAAATAAAAATATTCCGCAATACTTTCCAAATTAACCAAGTGCAAAGAAAATAAAATAGAAACGATGTAGATATAAAAATATTCTTCCATATTTTTAATATATTTACATTTAATTGTAAAATCGAAAATGAAAATAAAAGATTTTAAAATATTCTCTACATTCACTATAAATATATATAGCTTCTCTATGTATCATCCGAGTACAAGAAGAAGACGAACGGTCGGGTGTCAATGGCGGAACTTGCAACTGAACAAAAGGTATTCCACTATATTTTTGTTTCTTTGAAAAACTACTTTTTTATATTTTATTTTATTTACTGAGGATTTGTTTATATTTTTCAAAATCCACAATCATATTTTTCGAAGTAGGGGAATAAGATATATATATATACATATCTTTTTTTTTATCGACTAATACTATGAGGTCTTGAAGTCAATAGTCAGATAAATTTTCAAGTGGTACTGAGTGAATTTGAACTATACCAGTTGAGTTGCCGGTTACAAAAGATAGAAATCATTTATTTTCTTTGTCATATTTGATGTGTGTTGAATGTTGTTAATTAATCTACAGATTTATACGTTCAAAGTGATTGTCAAGTGTTGTCGAGGAGGTTTCAGAAAAATTGCAAAATCTGTAAAAACGTATGTTCATATTTATAATTATTTCAATAATAGTGATATGTTGTGAGACATGTCGTTTGAGTTTTAAATAATATAATACAAAACTATTACCAATATTATTGCACAAACTCATAACAACAAACGATTAAGAATATATGCAAGTTAACCACTTATGAAAATACATTCGTTTTTCACATTGTATTTCATTAACTGTTAACAGAGAAATTACGTTTCATTTTAACTCGGTTCAATATTTCAACAAAAAATTTATCCTCCCGTGCAATGCACGGGCCCAACACTAGTTAACTTAAATTGAGGCAAACATCAAGGATGAGGGGCACTGCTATTTAATATAAAGTTTGAAATGATAAGGGAAAACTCATATTGAACCGGATATATATATACACCCTGAAGGTTGGATTCTATGGTAGAGAATGCTGCAATAATAATTGGTCCATGAGAGACTAGAGCTAGGCGGGGAGGTAATACTAGTTATCGGGCCTGGCCCATAAGTTGTCTCCATTAGAAAGCCTCTACTTAATAAGGGTTTGTTACATGACGATTGACTACTAGGAAGTGTGGGTGCCGTAGAGATTCTCGTAGAAATAAAAAACTTCTCTCCCATTTCCTACAATATACCTACATTACATATATAGACTTGGGATCAAGTAGAAACTTTCTTTTTTCCAAATGAACCGTATGAACCCCCTCGTTGCCCTTGGATGAAATTGATCCCAAGATCCAACACCTCAAATAGATACGTTGGCAGAACCGTAATAAAGGCGAACTCCGATGACAATGTTGTAAGGGTCTAAGGGAGACCAGAGGTTAACATAAGTTAACATCCTCACATATGTTAACATAAGTTGATACAACTTATACAAGTCAACATGAAAATGTTAACACATCTTAACATAAGTTAATGTATGTTTTTTTTGAGGTATATAATATTAATATACGGCAAATGCAACAAATAAACTCACACACCCTCCTCACTTTTGGTGAGGCTTGAACCCCTGACCTCCTAGGAGGCCAAAGGCTCCGATACCGCTAGGCCAAAGGCCCTTTGGTAACTGGTAAGTTAATGTATGTTTACATACATAATTCCCTAAACATACCTTAAGTGAAAATGTTAACATAATTGAACAGATCTTAACATATAGCAACATAACTTAACATGAAAATGCTAACATATGTTACTTAACATACATTAAAACACCTTAACATGATTATGCTAACATAACTTAACATACCTTACCATGAAAATGTTAACATGCATTATCATAATCGATCCTGATGTACCCGGATGCGGGAAACAAAAAGACTGAACTGCCCCACCTTTTCTAAACGCCTCGCGTTCAGCACCCTTGGATCAAAAGGCGATCGACGGTTTGGGTGGGTTCCTGCGAACTATGGTTCCCACTAAATTTTGAGTTTTTACGGGACCCCAACCCTATATATACATACAGATTTGGGGTCATGTGAGAAATTTTATCTTTTGTGAGAACCGTACCACCTCGTAGCCCTCGAATGATTTTTGTTGTTTGATCGAACGCCTCACAAAAACGCGGTGTCAAAGATGTAAATTAACACAACTTTGATGGCAATGATATAGGCGGATACAGACCTTAACATACCTCAAATACCTTAACATGAAAACACTGAAACTTACCTGACCTTAACAAATTTTAACAAATTTGAACAAACATGAACATATGTTAACATGGAAACTTTAACATAATGTAACATGAAAAACACTAAAATTTTAACATATCTTAACAAACATTAACATACTTTAACATGAAAGCTGTCATGTTAAGGCGTGTTAACGTGCCCAGATGCAGAAAATAAGAGGACGAAATTTGCCCCTCCTTCACAAAGCAGATGATCGCTGCTCGTTGTTGGATCAAACGCGCTGAAAAACGATTGACGGCTGGGGTTGGTGTTCTCACGGTTCT
Organism: Arctium minus; assembly: GCA_954870635.1. Lineage (NCBI taxonomy): Eukaryota > Viridiplantae > Streptophyta > Magnoliopsida > Asterales > Asteraceae > Arctium > Arctium minus. The sequence continues at coordinate 73,368,928 of OX941094.1, read as the reverse complement.
ACGCGAAGGGGGAGTTCTCACCGGAACCCAACTCTATGCACATATATATATATAATTATATTTATATACACACATAGGGTTGGGTGCCGCTGTGAACTCCTCCTTTTCGTGAGAATGTGAGAACAACTTTGCAACCGTTGATCTTTTTTGATCCGACGGAGCTAACCACGTGCGTTTTTATAAAGAAGGGGGCATTTTTGCGTCTTTTTTTTAATCAAGGAAGACCGCACCTTTACCCACCTTAATTTACTTCCGCATACCTACTTGTATCACCATGATTGATACCTTAATAGATCCATGCATGTGAAGGTGACCGAAGGTAAGTGAAGGTCCGGTTTCCCTTACAGCCATACCAATGGAAGTTCCACTTATTTATGAAAATATCACCACGTTTTTGGTAGCCATTCGATAAAAAGAAAAGCCATTCAAACTTCAAAGGCTCAGAAGGCGTTCTCATGGTTCACACCAAACTCAAGTGTTCTCACATGATCCCAACTCTCTTTCTATCTATATATAGTGGGATAAGACTGGATATTGTATTAGCTTTAACACAATGTCAAAATTATTAGTGAATCAAGCATTTGGGATAGATTTTGTTGACTTGAGTGCCATGTTTGGTAGTCAAAGTGCCAAAGATGGCTCACTTTCTCCTCATTAGTGGAGTAAGAATGTAAAGTTCACCACATGAACCTACTTACAATTTGATTACTGGAGTTTTTTATACGGTATTGATATTTTTCATGATAAGTTCAGTTATATGTTACATTTCTTAGCCATGCATCATGTAAGTTGTGCAGCCCTTGGATGCACGGATGGTTATTTTTATTTTGTTGTTCACCCACATTTTAGTATTATGTACATTTATTTTAGGGTGAAATGTATAATAATGTAACAAATTTTCCTTAGTTCATATATAGTCATTCTAGTGTAACCATGGATTTTTTTATCAATTAGTGTCCAGGCCCGATCCTGACAAATTTTGGGCCCTGGGCGAGATGTAAAACAAGGCCCTCAATAAGTACGAAAAAAATTGTTTAATTTTGTATCATAAGAAATAACATTGAATTCAAGAAATACGAATAATTTATATAAACTATTTTTCCGAGAATTCCTAGACACAAAATCAATCAATAGTTATTTATAAATTAATATGATCTACCATATCATTTTTCCATAGCATCATTAATTTGTTCCAACGTCAAAAACATCCTTATGATATATATTCAATATATAGATTGACATTATTTGCGGTGTGACTATTCGGAGTACAACTATATGTAAATCAATATAAATCAGTTGTATTCCAATTTCACCTCATCCTAATGTTTTTCTACCATCATTTTAAACTTTTAGGGTTAAAACAATCCTTTTTTGAATTATCAATCTTAGAATCAAAAGCTCATGTTGGTTATAGTTTGAGATATTATTATTGTTTTTGAGATATGAGAGTACTTAAGATTCATGCACTCAATATTAGATTATTAGGTAATAAAGAGTCAATAATGTTTGAAAAAACAGTGTATAGATATATGTTGGATCGTCTAATATAATTGGTATTTTTTTACCCAAAGTAGGAGTTCTCCCGGTTAATATCAAGAAATTTACCATATTCTTAAAGAAATATAGAATTCATATGGATTGAATAATCAAAAGAGTCGGTGGGAGATGAATGATGGATAATATATCAAGGTTTTCTAGGTAAGTAATTTTAGACTTTGGTACTAGATTAAAAAAAAGGCCCTTAAAGAAACTATAATCAATATTGTAAAATAAACGACCAATTAACTTTTCACATATTTTTTTCATTTCGAGTGTAATTAGTTAATACATGTTTGAAACCTTATATAATACGAAATTCTTTGAACCCTATTAGATACTAAAAAAAAATTGTCTCTTTTGTTAACTAATTTTTTTACTACTATTATATAGTTAAAAAAAATTGGGCCCCTATTTCTCGTTGGGCCCTGGGCGTACGCCCGGCCCGCCCTCCTCCAGGGACGGCCCTGTTAGTGTCACAAACGTTCAATAGTTGGTATTCGTATCCATTTTACATGATAAACGTGTCTTCAACCTATGTGGCATCGATTGATTTTGTTGTGACATTTTTCCATGTAATCAAGAATTACAATATAATTTGTCGACTTGACATCTGCATCATCAATAGTTACAAGATCTACCGCTTATCAGTCAAAATTAGTACGAAATAGGAAGAATTGAATGTTTGTTACTGGCAATTGAGAAATAAATTCATTGTTACACTAAAGAGGAACTAAGACAACTCTGTTGCATTCTGATACATTTTGGCCTTTTTTTAATATCTATCTTCCGGTTTATGTGTGGTAATAAGTTGTATTCATGATTAATGGATGTATATAATCCTAGGTTGTATATCACCAATGAGCCTTAACACATACATACAGCTCGGAAGCTGCGCCTTGAGCCTTGAGGTTGAATTTTGTTTGCATCCACCTTAATCCTGTCATTGAAACACAACAAAAATACTCCCAATTACCAGTTTTATGCAGCTAGTCAACTTTGACATTTTTTTTAATTTTCATTCTCTATGTGCTGGTGTGAGTGCTCCTTTATGTCTTAATCTTTTTGTAATTCATCTTATATATTTACCAAGAATGATTTTAGCTGGCTCTGTTTTACTACTTAACAAATATATCGACTGCAATTATGTATGTTACTTTTTCCTGAAAATAGTTACATATGTTAATATGTTATGGATGTCCTTACATGGTTGACGATAAATCATTTCAATTTTCTTCCTGAACTTTGTAGATGAACCTGGTAAGCAAGTCCAAAGTGCTATTAAGATAAAAAACACAAGCAAGTCTCATGTAGCTTTCAAGGTACGAGTGTTAATCCTGTTTAAACCTGCTATCTGCTCTTCCATATCATTGTATTGCTTTCACACATACACCATTAGTGGATCAGAAATCACAATTTTTTACCTGCTATGAGATTAGCACTAATAATGGGCTTGGAAAATCTTGCAACCTTAGGTTTAGTTTAATACCTTAATCTGATGTGTTGTTTGTTGTGCTGCTTTAGTTTCAAACAACTGCACCTAAAAGCTGTTTCATGCGTCCTCCGGGTGCTATTCTGGCTCCAGGCGAGAGTATTATTGCAACTGGTAACAGCATTTGACATGCATTTTCTTTTAGTCTTATTAAGTATTATACTTTCTGACAAGGTTTATATTGATTAGGAAATCTAATGTTACTTGCTAGTTTGTTCTTATGAATGTAGCCTCTATTCATATGACTATTGCTTACAAGTTTCACTTCTGGTTTTATCGTGATAGTTTTTAAGTTTGTGGAAGCTCCAGATAACAATGAAAAGGCGATGGACCGAAAAAGAAAAGTGAAATTCAAAATCATGAGCCTGAAAGTGAAAGGAGTGATGGACTACGTACCTGAGCTAGTAAGTCATACACCCTCTTCTGGATATTCTTTACCTGTCTCTATAATCCCTGTACAACCAGTTTGCAAAAAGTTACGGTTTATAATGTGTTATTAATCGTTCACGCTTACCTCTCTGTATCTAGAAAAAAAATCCCTTGCCCTTAAATCCCATGTCCTCTCCCTCTCTGTCCATCAATCACGTAAAAGCACATCATCACTTTATTGAGGAGAGAGAACAAAAGATGAATTAGATAAATTAATATTAAATAAAATAATGACGTGTGATTGTGTCTTCACGTGATTAGTGGGACATCGAGGGTATATGAGATATCGGGACAGGAGATTTTTATTCTTGTAACTCATTGGTTATGGATCTTGTTCGTGTGGTTAATTGGTGGAGTAATTCAAAATTTAACTCGATCACTCTGGCATAATTTTTGTGTACAATGGTTTGGGATGACAATGGGAAATTCAACCAGTTCAGTACTATCTCCATACCTATTCCATTTTCTAAGTTGAATGTCACACTTTCTACATCATTTAGTTAAAAACATTAATGATGTTATTTTACCGTATTTTTAATTGAATAGTGAACAGTGTTACAAATACATGATGAGAGCCTAATTTGGTCTAAACAATTAGGGTGTGCTGTTCCTAGTGTAATACCAAACCAAAAGAACCCGGTATATCCCACCTTCTGGGGAGGATAAAATGTACCCAACCCTCACCTCTACCCCAAAGATTGGAGTGGTTGTTTCGTGAAGACCCGGGGGTTGAAGGAAAGGGGGGGTGAAGAGTGTCACAAAGAGAGAGAGAGAGTGAGAGAGAGAGAGAGATGTGATAACGATTTTAAAAGCTGGTTAAGATAAAACAATAACATACAAAAGAAGCAAGTACAAGAAAAATTGTAACCAATTTAAGATATACCATAATATATATACACATTGCATGGTTGCTAAATAGATTTATGTCTTCACTCAGTTCGATGAGCAGAAAGATCTAGTAGCTGTGGAGCAGATACTGCAAGTTGTTTTCTTAGATGTGGCACGTCCAAGCCCGGTAAGTTCCAACTAAGTTGGCATTCTCTAATATGCATCATACTGAATCGATGTTTGTCTTCGTTCCTATTTAATGGAATGATTTCTTTTATCAGTTAGTGCAATAAGCATCCAATTCTTCGTACATCACACCTATTTTTTCTGATAAACGGTTTTCAGCCTACGTGACCTCGGTTGATTTCAATATGACATTTTCCACATAATCAATAACTATATCTTGACAACTTGGCATCCACATCATCAATATACAAGTTACCGGGGAAATTGGGTATGTAATAGGAAGATTCGAACGTTTAAAAAAATATTGTTACACTAAATACAAACTAAAACAAACTTGGTTGAATTTGATGTATTTCAGCCTCTATTTTAACCTTCTTTTTGACTACCCACTTGCCTGAGATTGTTTTATTGCACCATCCTGATCTCTGATATCATGCAAGGCCCTGGAAAAATTGAAGCGCCAGTTAGCTGAGGCCGAGGCCGCCCTTGAAACACGTAAGAAACCTCCGGAAGACACCGGACCCAAGATTGTAGGTGATGGCCTTGTCATAGACGAATGGGTGAGCTTCTGATCTCTCATTTCAGATTTTATGAATCTTCTCGTTATGTGTATAATAGAGATGCACTAGGTCCAGACGTTCCAAGCCCGTTTTCAGTAAGCAAAAAACCCCGGATTTAGGCATGAAAATAGGCCTGATCGGGTTTTTCAGGCTGGCCTTTTGGGGGTTTTTAAGGACGGGCTTGAGCCTGGGTTCGGGCTTGCTAGGCCTAGGACCAGGCTTTTTCTGGCTGGGATTCTGGCTTGGGTTTTTTTGTGCATCTCTAGAGTATATGTATACTTATTATACAAGTGGGGTCCGTGCAGAAAGAGAGACGGGAGAGATACTTGGCTCGACAGCAAGTTGAGGGAGAAGACTCGTTATGATCATAAAAGATATGGTTTCTTAAACCGTACCATGTACTGAATTCTATTTGTAAAAAGCTTTCGTGAGTTAAATTTGTAACTTGGAGAAGTTATTACTACACATATTTAACCTGTTGGTGGTTACCTGTAGGAGGTACAAGTCAAAACAACATAAAGTACCGTTTGGACTTGCACCCGACAGTTCCATCATCCGGTAAACCATGACCCTATCCAAAATTTCTTGTGTGATTAGCGATTTATATGTTCATTAAAGTTATCTTCTTTCACGTATGCCGTTTTGTTGCTAGCATATGGTTTATCTAGAAACGTACGATACACTTTTAGATGTTTGGCAACCGCCAAACTAGCTTATTTTTTGAGTTTATTGAAAAATGCTTGTTTGGTTAGCCATAAGATTTTTCAAACGCTACATCAAATAGTGTTTCAATAAGTCCTAGGGTTTCTCCTTTTCCAATTATGCCCTTTTATGTTTTTTCAATTACTTTTTCAACATGTCCTTTTAGGTCATTTTACATTGTAATTTAGCTTATTAGGTAGTTTTTACCAAATATAACTAGTTTATCAGCCACCTTATCAACTTTTAGCTAGTTTGCCACGGTATGCGGATTGGACTGAACGGGACTGGCGAGAGTGACGTAGGCAAGTGAAAGAATTGCGAAAGTCTTTAAGGTTTTAATTTGACATGAGTAGTTCAGCCATTTTACATTATAATCTAGCTTCTTAGGTATTTTACCAAACATGACTAGTTTATCGGCTAGCTTATCAACTTTTAGCTAGTTTGCCACCCTGGACCGGACGAGACTGGCGAGAATGACGTAAGCAGGTGAAAGAATTGCGAAAGGTTTTAATTTGACATGGGTAGTTTAGTAATTTACCCATCTTCCTTGTTTATATTCCACTTTGGTGGGAAAAAAAACTATATTTTCGTCACACTCAGTCCTATCCTATCCCAATCTAATTGCCGTGTCAAACGTGGGATAATAAGTTTTTCTTCTGTTTTGTATCGCGTGCCAAAAGGTCAAACATAGCTTAAAGTGAGGACAAATTTGCTGATCCGGGCCTTACCCTCTTCAGCTTGGACCACTGATCATATCCAGCCATGTAGCCACTAGAAACCGTACAAAACCGCGGCCCATCGGCTTTTATTTTCCCGAAAACCATGGTCTTTCTCCCAGTATATATGTGCCACATTTCTACTTGTTTAATCCCTAGTCAGAACCAAAGCGAAAGTATGAGTTATTTGAGCAGGGCATGCATGGCAGCTAGTGTAGCGGTTGTCGAGCGCCATCCTAACTGTTGTTTTAAACCCAAGTCGAGCTTTAAAGCTGTTCGATCTGCCAAGCCGACGAAGTCGTCTAGCGTCGGTCGGTTAGATTCGGGAGCCGGGGAAGAAGGAAACCAGGTGGAAGAGTCGATGCAGAAAGTCATGTTGCTCAACTCCTGGGCACAAAACTAATATATAGGAAGAAACATGACTACGGGGTGTTTACCAAATGCTTATCTGGTAAGCGTTTACCGGCAAGAGTCACCACCCTTACGTACCTTATCAGGTAACATTCTCGGCCATCAAAATGGATTGTTGGCAAGTGTCTTTTACCCGATAAACGATTGCCAAGTAAGAGTCTTTTCCTTCACTTACCGGGTAAGATTCTCGGTCCTTGCTATGCTCACCCGGTAAGGTAAGTGACACACTACAAAATAAACGACTTTTACCCACAAAAGTCACTCAGAGAAATTTCAGTGGGTGATTATTGACGGATGGTTTTATTGATCACCCACGGATCACCCACAAAATCCTTGATTAATCTGTCACCATTTGAATTTTCCATCAACAATTTACCCACCAACTTTTGTGACAGTTCTGTGACGAATCACCCCTTTAAAGGCGGATTTCCCTGGGAACTTCCGTAGGTAAAGGTCTTCCATTTACTAGTCAGTACACCTGTTAGTGAGCGCTTACTTGATGAGCGTTTGGTAAACGGTTCTTACGTATTCCATCAAGTAAGAGGCAAAGTATATGAAAAATAACTTTGAGGGCCAACTCAACTGGCAAATAAAATCTAGACCTTGGGGCTACTTGAAGCCGGTGAGGATTTTTCTGGCTGTCATTTACAAGTTCTTATGATAATTAGTCGAGATGCATACAAAGTTACAAACCGACTCAAAGACCTACAGTGAAAAAAATAAAGTATGATTCCATGAATAATAGAACCTATAAATGGTTCCATTTGCTAGCTTTTGATCTCATTGCTTCCATGTATTGAAGAGCTACGAGGAATTGTGTTTCGAGATGTCAAAGCTTTGGATTGATCGCGCCTTCGTATTGTGCCATTCTTCGATGATAAGTAAAGTCGATGTATCCGATTATAACATCAATATCTGCAAAGACTTTGAAAACCAGGTTTTGGAGGTAAAATGAAATTTCGTTCATTAGCATACGTGACGGAGGTTAAGGGGAAACCTCAAAAAAATGGAAAACTAAAGAACAATCTGGTAGACTTTCATCTGGACGGTATGCACTTGTGTATACAAGTAAATTATGTTGTTTTTCTGCTTTTTATACACAAGTGCACTATGCACTTGTGCATATGCACGTGTGCATATTACAAATTACTTGTATGCACAAGTGTATACTGTTCAGATGAAGGGCTACCAGGGTGTTCTTCAGTTTTTCGTTTTTTTGAGGTTTTCCCCAGAACCTGATCCTAACATACGCATATGAGAAATGTCCAAATATGAGATTTGAATTCTAAGTGTGGCATCTTGTTTATTAAAGTTTTAATCATGGTTTTAAATAAATCGTTATGGACTCGTTATAGTGAGAAGGACAAAAAAGAATTTACACCATTGAACCAATCCTAAATTGAAAACCAACGAGATGCACAATTCTCTTTTAAAATGCTATTCATGTGTTGTTTTAAGGTTAAAAGTGATCAGTGGTCCAAATCGCCTCTTACACTTCTCACTTTAACTATTTTTCTCACATGATCCTTTATATATATATATTGATAGTGGTTGGAATACACCTATAGATGTGTGCTAATTAAACCTCAAAGCAAGTATACAATGAGATCTAATATCGTCTTTCAAGTAATAAAATGGTAAAACCAAGTATCGTCCCACAAAGATAGGAGTAAAAGTAGATTAAAAAGTAAGAGAAAGAAATGACTTCAGATGGCGATTTTGAAGACTTGATCTGGTTTGGTTTGTCACTTGATTAGATTAACAGAATAATAAAGCAAGAACGGGTGTAAGACAAATAGGTGAGATTTAAACACAAATTCCAGCAGACTTATGCTACAGACATGCTGCAGCATGAGTTGGCCATAACTAGATCCACCATCTATTTTGAGGGAATTCCTCTCGGACTTCAATATTCACACTACTGTTTAGATTCGACTAAACACATCTCTGTGCAGCCTCCAGCTATCTATAGTGTAGAATAAAGTCCTCAAAATATATGGACGATCAAATCTCTTTGTATCTAAAACCACTCTCTCGAGCTGATTCCCATATCATCCAAGTTGACGTGTTCGAAGGGGCTTATCTCTAAGTCATCTACACTTTAACACTAATGACTAGCGATCAACTTGTCGAGAATAAATCAGTTTATAAAAAGCAACTCTCTCAAGTCTACTTCTCATATCATTCAAACTGACGTGCTTTTGGTAGCTTATCTCTAAGTCAACTGCACTTTAACACTTTAGCAAGTGATCAGTTCGTCAATAAGTGTCATTGAACTTTATAAAACTTGAAATGAAATGATGGAACATTGTTATTGCGAAACAATGTCCACCTTTCTTTGGTTTGAAATCTCACCCTTTTATCTTATACCCGAACTAAATAAATTAGCTACTCATATTTAAAGACAAAAAGCGATAAATGACGGAAAATAAATGCATAAATATAAATGGCATAAATTAAATGACGGAATATAAATGACAAGAATTAAAATGACGGAAATATAAATTACAACAAATATAAAAGACTTGAATATAAATTGCAAGTAAAAGTAAAGAACTTAAGTAAGGAACAATAGAAATAATAAAGCATAAATAAAGAACAAGAGAGGATGACTTCAAATATTACTTGTAATTATCAAAATGAGAGAATAGTTAATGGATTATGGACTCCTAAATTACAACCCCAAGCTCCCCTTTTATAACCAAGGGGAGTGGCACAAAAGGTAATTACCACTAAATAAAGTACTTAAAGTACAAAAGTAGTCTTAACCAAGAGTTAATAACCAAAAGACAATAAAGTGTTTAACCAAAAATTACATATCAACCAAAAATTAGTCTAGAAGGTTCCCAAAAGTCAGATTCAAAACTCAAAAAGGTCTTCCCACAAAAAGCTCCTCCTAGCTTATCCATTAAGCTTCCCATACGGCTGCTGTAAGGATGCTGCAGCATGCTGCAACTTGCTGCACTTATAAATCTGCCCAAAAATACACCAATTAGCTTATCCAAATGCAATAAAACAAGTTCTTCATATCTTTAGCTCCAAGAAACAAGAAAAGAGAAAATAATGAACTAAAATGACTCAAATGTTAGGATTAGAAGGTAAAAGCTATGATGAAAAGAAGATAAAAAGAGCATAATGACACTAAATAATTAGTGCCATCACAACCCCAAACTAGAAATATTGCTTGTCCCCAAACAATTAAGACACAAAAAGAGAGTAAAAGAAAAGAAGAAAAAAAATTGACTCAAGTGATAAGATTTGCAAGATGGATGCATTAAGTGCACACATGTAGATGATCAACCCAAACATACATGGCATAACCCTTCATAAATCCAAAATTTCCATGATTTCTATCTACCATGAGTATGGACCATATGCTAGTAAGATTTTCTTTTTGTTATGGTACTCACATCTCACAATTAAGATCAAAAGGACTTTTAATGAACTGGATAACTCTTTTTGGCTTTTTCTTATGCTCACTTTGCCTCTTATTTTCACCTTTTGCATCATTTTTCAATTTTTTTTTTCAGATTTGGCACTTTTGTGCTCTTTTATTTGGTGAATGTACTGCACTTAGCCCCTATGGGACTTTTTTAGTGCCTAAGTCCAAACATGGCATATTTGAAGAGCTACGCTCTTTTTCTGCGTTTATGCTTTTGCCATGGTGGACTTTCCTAACCCCGAACTTTGAAATTTACAATGTCCTCATTGTAATAGCATGAAAGTGTATGGATATTATGGAGTGGGTGCAAGTGGCTAATGTAGAGTATCAAAAGATGGCCTAAATCATTTCCTATGTGAGATGTGGACCAAATTGCGTCCCAAGTAAAATAATCCTAGTTCTAGCAAAGCACTACAAAGTGAGATATAGACCATGAATGTATGAATTTATTGTGGATATGTATGCATGCTCAAGATGATCACCAATGCCTATTTGCAAGAAAATAAAACCTAGAAAACAGCAAAGACGCATCCCAGACTTGAAAATTAAAAACGAACAATAAAAATTGGAGCTAAAGGGTAATGAGTAGAACCTGTCCTACTCCATTGGAGTAGGTTGTGAATCCTTCGGTGGTGGTGCAGCAGCAGAAGTGCCCTCCACGTCCTCTCTGTACGCCTTTAACAGTTGCCTCAACTCTTCATTCTCGGCACACAACCTAATGTTTTCCTCCTTGATCGCTTTCAGCTTTCTTCCCTGCTTCTTGATTTTTCTGCCAAACTTTTCAACCAGCACAACCTCAACCCTCTTGAAGTCTTCCCTCCCCTTCTTGCATTCTCTCTTCACCTTCTCTGCTAACTCTGTCCTCAAACTGTCGATCTTGTCAAAAAACTCATGCCTTTGATAAAATAACCCGTCCATGAGGGAACTGTTCTGGGACAGCAAGTCTTGAAGCATGGTTGGGATGTCAGCAGCCTGTGATCTGTTCTCTCTTCTGTCCCTCAACCTGTTGACTGCCTTGAGGTCTATTTGCCATCGTCCTCCACCTTCCTTGATGATTTGATCCTCATCATACTGCGGCACTCCCTTTTTGAGCAACATTTGGGTGATGAGGCTGGGGAAATACATCTGACCCCTTGTCTTTGCAGCACAACTTCTCATGTTCTTCAAGATGATTCTCCCAAAATTGATTGTATTTCCTTTGCATCAAACAAAATAACAGAACCATTCTTTCCACAAAGACCAAGTGGACATGAGTGATGGGTGAGATTGAGTGTCGTAGGAAATTTACCCAAACATTGGCATCAGGCTTTAAGTTACAAGCCTTAAAATGCCTCAACATGAAGTTGGAATGAACATCCCAACTAGTTTCAGGCAGCCCCAACTCAGTGGCAATATCATCCAAATCATTTTCAGTGAGATTTTTCATCATCTGGTGGAAATCAGTGCGTTTAGGAGGAGTGAGGTTCAAAAATTTGTTGATTTTCTTTGAAGTGAGAGTGAACCTCACTCCCCTGATCATGACCTTTGAAGAGCTATTGACAGAAATTTCAGCATAAAATTCTCTTAGGAGAGTTACATTATACGAAACAGGTACCTCACAAAGCTTGCTGAGTCCATGGGATTCCACCACAGTTTTGATAAAACTGTATTCGGTTAGGCTTTGGGGGTGGAATCCCTTGTCAGGTAGGCCCATTATATCTTTGAATTTCTCAAAAGCACTCTTAACAGCTTCTGAACTCAATCCCCCATGAGGCAGGTCTGGCCTTGGGAGTTTTTGTGGTCTGGTCTTGGAGGTACTGGCTGCAGATTTTGATGCTGAGCCTTGCTGCAGGACTGCTGCAGCATCCTTCCCCATACTCCTAGTAGTTACCCTTGGCCTTTTTCTAGCTGTGCTCTCCTCAACAGGTTTGGTCTTTTTGGTTTTCTTTCGAGAAGTACCTTCCTCAGCAGTTTTGGACCTAGTGACCCTCTTTCTAGCCAATGTTTTGGTCCTATGTTTAGTTGGAATCACCACAGATGGTGATTCACTAAAGGGCAAGTTCAAGTCAGGAAGGTCATCCCTAGGAGAGGCATTGTCTGCATCTTTATGCACCTTAGGTATCTTGTCATACACAACTCCCATTTTGTCCAAATTCTCATCAAGCTCCTCAAATCCAGGGAGTGATTTAGGCACTAAAATGTCATTCTCCAAGGAGTATGGCACAACAACCCAATCATCGTGCATTTCGAAATCATCAGAGTGAATATAGAGGGGTATGCCCTCTGTGTTGTGATTAACCTCCTCCTCATCGTCGGAGACAGAGGTGAAATACCCATCAGCTTCTAGAACATTAGTGGGAGATGATACCTGAGCCTCGTGAACAAGGGGAGGAGTTGGTGCGACCTGGACCTTGACAGGGGGTGGTCCTTCGGTGGTGTGAACAGGGGAACCCATGGTCTCTTCGAGTGGGTTCTCATCGGCGGCTTCCATCTGAGGTTCAATAAGTCTATCCACCGGTGATTCGACTCTTTGTGGTTCTTCAGTGGTGGGTTGAGTGGGTACGTAGATGTGCAGCAAAGGGCGAGGGGTTGTGGCGGACTGTACGGGTGATGAAGACTCACCCTCGAGGGTATTCGGTTCAGGGTCGATTTGTGCGTGCGATGGTGGGTTCGCCGACTGATTGAGGGTCTGTCGGCGTTGGCTTCGCCGGACCGGAGTGGGGTTTTGGGCTTCATCGGGGTTTCGAATGGCTGGGCGTTTTACTCTGGCCATGTCGTGGAGTGGTCGACGATGTCGACAGGTCGCCGGAGGTGGTGTTTGTGGCGGTGGGTTGTTTGGTCGGCCGAGAGAGAACGATGAGCGAGAGAGAAATATTTTAGGCGGATGAGAGACAGAGGGGTGGTTCTTTGGGAAACTGAAGGGTTTCTTAAATCTTATCTTGCAAGATTGTTGGAAGGATCTTTTAGCAAATTCTCAGATATCTAGGTTGGTTATTAACCAAAAAAGAAATGATGAAAATTTTATGGGGAAGGAGTTTTAGAAGGTGATGATGCTCTGCAAACGGTTTGAAAAGAAGTTCCCTTTTTGAAAAGGTGGCAGATGACATCACTTAACTGTACCTTCCTTAAAATTTTTAATCTTATCCTTATGGTTTCCCGCTTAAACTCAAAACCTGATTCCTTGCAAAACTAGGGTTTCATGCTGTAGAGATGCTACAGCATGGGATCTTCATTTCTTTTCACAATTAGAGCTGCAAAACTATACAAACAATTAAAATACAAGTCCTAGAAAGCAGTAGAGGTAAGGTAAATTATTTACAAACAAAATGGGACTTCAAAAAGTCCACATCATTCTTGAAGCTGGTTCAGCACAAAGTGACCAAATCCACATAACAGGGTTCTGGGATGGTCACTGGAGTGTGGTATGCCTTAACTCTTTGTCCATTAACCTTGAACACAGTGTTATCCTCAGGGTTAACTAGGTCAATTGCTCCATATGGATATACATGATGAATGAGGAAAGGTCCTGACCATCTGGACTTTAGCTTTCCTGGAAACAATTTTAACCTCGAGTTAAACAAAAGAACTTGCTGGCCTGGTCTTAAGTCTCTGTGTTGTATCTTTCTGTCATGCCATTTCTTGGTTTTCTCCTTATAGAGTTTGGCATTTTCATAGGATATGTTCCTATGCTCTTCTAACTCACACAGTTGTAACTTTCTTTTACTACCAGCAACATTTAGGCACATGTTTAATTCTTTGATTGCCCAGTATGCTTTGTGTTCAAGTTCTAAGGGGAGGTGGCAAGCTTTGCCAAAGACAAGCTTATATGGGGACATACCAAGTGGTGTCTTAAATGCAGTTCTGTATGCCCATAAAGCATCGTCTAGTTTAAAGGCCCAATCTTTTCTGTTTGGCTTGACCACCTTTTCAAGAATTCCCTTTATTTCTCTGTTAGAGAGCTCAACCAATCCATTGGTTTGTGGGCGGTATGCAGTGGCAATCCTGTGATTAACATTGTACTTTTTCAAAACCTCTTGTAACATTTTGTTCACAAAGTGGGTACCCTCATCACTGATCAGTGCCCTGGGGGTACCAAACCGTGTAAAAATTTGCTTTTGAAGAAACTTAATCACAGTTTTTGCATCATTTGAGACACATGCCACTGCCTCTACCCATTTGGATACATAATCAACAGCAACCAATATGTATTGGCATTGGTTTGATGGGGGAAATGGTCCCATGAAGTCTATTCCCCAAACATCAAATAACTTAACTTCCAAGATCCCATTTAGTGGCATTTCATTCCTTTGAGAAATGGAACCACTCCTTTGGCATTCATTGCATCTTTGTGCAAAACTGTGGGCATCTTTGAAGAGAGTTGGCCAATAGAATCTTGATTGTAACATTTGGCTGCTATCATTTGGCCTCCAAAATGGCCTCCATACTCAGATTGGTGGCAATGCTGCAGAATTGCTACAACCTCAGTTCCTGGTATGCATCTTCTCATGATCTGATTTGTACCAAGTTTAAACAAGAAAGGGTCATCCCATAAATAAGATTTGGCATCATGGAGAAATTTCTTGAACATTTGGCCAGAATAATCAGAAGGTCTTATGCCACAAGCCAAGTAATTTGCCATGTCAGCAAACCATGGTTGCTCAGAGTGTTGTAACATAAGGATTCTTTCATCAGGGAAGGTCTCAATGATGTCTCCTTCTTCTTTGTCCTCACTAGGTTTTTCTAACCTAGACAAATGATCTGCTACTTGGTTGTCTACTCCCTTCCTATCCACAATTTCTAGGTCAAACTCTTGCAACAACAAAATCCATCTTATCAACCTAGGCTTAGCATCTTTCTTTGAAATCAAATACCTAATGGCAACATGGTCAGTGTGAACAGTAACTTTTGTGCCCATCAAGTATGATCTAAACTTCTCAAATGCAAAGACCACAGCCAACAATTCTTTTTCTGTTGTTGTGCAGTTAATTTGAGCTTCATTCAAAGTCTTACTTGCATAATAAATTGAATGAAAAACCTTTTCTTTTCTTTGACCCAAAACTGCACCTACGGCCCAATCACTGGCATCACACATGATTTCAAAAGGTTTGTTCCAATATGGAGTGACAACCACTGGTGCAGTTACCAAAGCTTTCTTCAAAATGTTGAATGCATCTCTACATTCTTCATTAAAATCAAATTTTTGATCATGCTGTAAAAGTAAACACATAGGTTTGGATATCTTTGAAAAATCTTTGATAAACCTTCTGTAAAAACCGGCATGGCCAAGAAAGCTTCTGATTCCTTTAACAGTGGTTGGCTCAGGTAGTTTTTCAACAATTTCAATTTTAGCTTTGTCTACCTCAATTCCTCTTTTTGAAATTACATGTCCCAGAACAATCCCTTCCTTAACCATGAAATGACATTTTTCCCAATTTAGGACTAAATCAGTTTCTTCACACCTTTCAAGACTCTTTTTCAAATTTTCTAAGCAATGATCAAATGATGAGCCATATACAGAAAAGTCATCCATAAAAATTTCTATGGAGTTTTCAAGCATATCAGAAAATATGGACATCATGCATCTTTAAAAGGTTGCAGGTGCATTGCAAAGTCCAAATGGCATCCTCCTAAAAGCAAAAGTACCATAGGGACATGTGAAGGTGGTCTTTTCCTGGTCCTCTGGTGATATGGCTATCTGGTTATATCCTGAGTATCCATCCAAGAAACAGTAATATTCTTTTCCGGCTAACCTGTCCAGCATTTGGTCAATGAAAGGTAATGGAAAATGGTCTTTTTGGGTAGCATTATTGAGTTTTCGGTAGTCCATGCAAATTCTCCATCCAGATACTACTCTAGTTGGAATGAGTTCATTTTTATCATTGGGGATGACTGTGATCCCTCCTTTCTTTGGAACACACTGGACTGGGCTAACCCAAGAACTACTGGCTATTGGGAAAATAATTCCTGCATCTAACCATTTCAAAATTTCCTTCTTCACTACCTCTTTCATGACAAGGTTTAGCCTTCTTTGTGGTTCAATTGATGTGAAGTTCTTATCTTCTAGAATGATCTTATGCTGACAGATGGAAGGACTAATCCCTTTCAAGTCAGTAATGGTCCACCCTATGGCTTTGGTGTGTGACTTCAACATATCCATAAGTTGTTTTTCTTGATGCAAATTTAGGGTAGATGATATGATGACAGGCAATTTGTTCTCTTCCCCTAGAAAAGCATATTTCAAGTGAGATGGGAGTTGTTTCAACTCCAGGTCAGGTGGTGATATGACAGATGGTGTAAAGTTCTTTTGGTCATTCTGCTCCAATGGTTCAAACTTTGCAGCATAAACTGGGGCAGTTTCATCTTCCACTATGTCTCTATCTAAGTCATCCTCAAAATCATCATCATTATCAATCTTACAAACCCTCCTAACTCCTTCCTCATGGCACAATGATTCAATCACACTTAAGTTTGAACAATCCTCAACATTATCAGGATATTTTAAAGGATTGAAAACATTGAAGGTGACTTTTTGGTCTTGGAGTCTCATGGTCAGTTCTCCTTTCTGGACATCTATCAAAGTTCTTCCGGTGGCTAGAAAAGGTCTTCCTAAGAGAATAGGAATATCTTTATCAGCCTCAAAATCCAAGATGATAAAATCTGCCGGAAATATGAACTTGTCAACCTGTACTAGAACATCCTCAATCTTCCCCTTAGGATAGGCTATGGTCTTGTCAGCCAATTGGAGTGTAACTGTGGTAGGTCTGGCTTCTCCTATTCCTAAGTTGTTGAAAACAGATAAAGGCATGAGGTTGATGCTAGCTCCCAAATCACACAAAGCCTTTCCTACTTCCTTCCCACCTATTGAACATGGAATGGTAAAACTTCCTGGGTCTTTCAACTTAGGAGGTATTCCATTGGTCAGGAGTGCGCTACATCCTTCAGTCAAAGCAACTGTCTCATATTCATTCAACTTCTTCTTCTTGCTTAGGATGTCTTTAAGGAATTTGGCATAACTAGGCATTTGCTCGATTGCTTCAACAAGAGGTATGTTGATGTGCAATTCTTTGAACACATCCAAGAATTTTTTAAATTGCAGTTCTTCTTTTTGATTCCTTAACCTTTGAGGGTAAGGAACATAAGGAGGAACTGGTTTTATGAAAGCTTTACTTGGATGTGTGGAGCAAGATGTGTCTTTTGTGCCTTTGATTTCACTCTCCTTAGGTAAGGTTGGGATTTCATTCACTACAGGCTGAACAGGACTGGCTACCCCAGACTCTAGATTCTTTGTGGGTTTAGGTTGTGGTTCAAGAATAGGAGCTAAAACAGTAGTCTTGGGTTCTGAATTTTTGTTATTTTCAAATTCTGTTTGAGTCATTGGTCCAAACTTGTTTTGCACTGTTTCATTCAATTCTCTACCACTCCTAGGGGTCACAACTTTTACATGTTCTTTACCAGGAGCTCTTGGGACTTCTGTGTCACTAGGTAACATGCCATTTGCTCTACTGTTCTGATTAAGTGCAATTTGACTCACTTGGGTTTCCAAATTCCTAATGGCAGCACTCTGTTGTTTAAAAAGGGCTTGATTTTGGCTCAAAAGTTGTTGTTGAGCTTGTGATTGAGCCACAAGGCTTTTTATCATAGCTTCCAAAGAAGATGATGATTCAGCCTATGGAGGAGGTTTTTGAAAATGCTGTTGGTTATTTTGAAAATTCCTGTTCTGATGATGCTGTGAACTTTGGTTATGCTGATGTTGAGAACCTTGGTTTTGATGATGTGAACTACTAGTATGATGTTGCGTTTGAAAATTTTGAGATTCTTGTGGCTTAGGAGCTGGCTGATTTAGACATGGACTGTTCCAGGAAAAATTTGGATGTTGCCTCCAACTCGCATTGTAGTTGTTGCCATAGGGAGCATTCCTGTTTTGAACATAGTTTATTGATTCAGAGTTTTGAGGACATTGTTCATAGGAATGTTCCCCACCACAACAAACACATTGAACCGAAAGGACTGACTGGGTGAATGTAGCAACAACTTGTTGCGTTCCTTGGTTTGAAGATAAGTTTTTGAGCATTGAAGCCATGGAAGCAAGTTGTGCTGTTAATGCAGTATATGCATCCACATCATGAATCCCAGCAGTTTTCTTTTGTGGTTGAGCACGTGGATCAGCCCAATGTCCATTGTTTGTTGAAAATTTTTCAAGAATTTCATACCTGTCATTGTAGGTATTAGCTGTAAAGGCCCCTCCTGATGTCGCATCGAGCATTTGTTTTGCCATGGGGTTTAATCCATTGTAAAACGTCTCGAGTTGAATACAGTAGGGGATGCCATGATGAGGGCATTTTCTTAACAACTCTTTAAACCTTTCCCAAGCATCGGGAATTGCCTCATCGTCCATTTGTTTAAACATGCAAATTTCGTTTATGGACTTAGCATTACGGGTAGGTGGAAAATATTTTCTCAAAAATCTTTCAGCCATGTTGCTCCATGATGGCACAGAGCCAGGTGCCAAAGAATTGAACCAAGACTTTGCCCGATCCCTTAGAGAAAAAGGAAACAAAGTGAGTCTCAAGGCATCGTTAGATACCCCAAGGATCAGGAATGCATCAGTGATCTCCATAAAAGATTTTAAATGAGAATGTGGATCCTCCGATGGCATTCCGGCAAATTGTCCGTTCGTTTGCAACATTTGAAACATGATGGGTTTTAGCTCAAAATGGAGGGCTTGTATATGGGGTCTAATTATCCCTGAATTTAATTGCTCAAAATCGGGGATAGCGTAGTCCATAATTTTTCCCTCTTTGGAGTTTGCAAGATTAATTATGTTTGGAACTTCATTTCTTATTTCATTGGTGCCTTGAGATTCAACATCATCATCAACATTGTTATGATTATTTCCTTGATTTGGTGGATTTTGTCGAAATTGGTGCTCCGATAGGTTTCCAAAAATTGGAGGGCCATCATGAAATATTGGTGGTGGTCTCGTATTTTCTAAAAGTGGTGGTGGTCTAGGTCCTCTATTTTCAAATCCGGGTGGTGGTTCTTCCATGATTGGAGGTTCTAAAAATAATGCAATCCTTTGGGCTCTCCTTCTAATTCGAAAAGTTCTTTCAATGTCCGGGTCAAGTTCGAACAACTCCCCACGTGGTACTCTTGGCATACACCAAACAAAACGCTATTCAAACGGTGGTAGAAAAATCAAATCTTTTTAAAACTTTTTAAAACGTTTAGCGTGCCAATCCCCGACAACGGCGCCAAAAACTTGATAGTGGTTGGAATACACCTATAGACGTGTGCTAATTAAACCTCAAAGCAAGTATACAATGAGATCTAATATCGTCTTTCAAGTAATAAAATGGTAAGAACCAAGTATCGTCCCACAAAGATTGGAGTAAAAGTAGATTAAAAAGTAAGAGAAAGAAATGACTTCAGATGGCGATTTTGAAGACTTGATCTGGTTTGGTTTGTCACTTGATTAGATTAACAGAATAATAAAGCAAGAACGGGTGTAAGACAAATAGGTGAGATTTAAACACAAATTCCAGCAGACTTATGCTACAGACATGCTGCAGCATGAGTTGCCCATAACTAGATCCACCATCTATTTTGAGGGTATTCCTCTCGGACTTCAATATTCACACTACTGTTTAGATTCGACTAAACACATCTCTGTGCAGCCTCCAGCTATCTATAGTGTAGAATAAAGTCCTCAAAATATATGGACGATCAAATCTCTTTGTATCTAAAACCGCTCTCTCGAGCTGATTCCCATATCATCCAAGTTGACGTGTTCGAAGGGGCTTATCTCTAAGTCCTCTACACTTTAACACTAATGACTAGCGATCAACTTGTCGAGAATAAATCAGTTTATAAAAAGCAACTCTCTCAAGTCTACTTCTCATATCATTCAAACTGACGTGCTTTTGGTAGCTTATCTCTAAGTCAACCGCACTTTAACACTTTAGCAAGTGATCAGTTCGTCAAGAAGTGTCATTGAACTTTATAAAACTTGAAATGAAATGATGGAACATTGTTATTGCGAAACAATGTCCACCTTTCTTTGGTTTGAAATCTCACCCTTTTATCTTACACCCGAGCTAAATAAATTAGCTACTCATATTTAAAGACATAAAGCGATAAATGACGGAAAGTAAATGCATAAATATAAATGACATAAATTAAATGACGGAATATAAATGACAAGAATTAAAATGACGGAAATATAAATTACAACAAATATAAAAGACTTGAATATAAATTGCAAGTAAAAGTAAAGAACTTAAGTAAGGAACAATAGAAATAATAAAGCATAAATAAAGAACAAGAGAGGATGACTTCAAATATTACTTGTAATTATCAAAATGAGAGAATAGTTAATGGATTATGGACTCCTAAATTACAACCCCAAGCTCCCCTTTTATAACCAAGGGGAGTGGCACAAAAGGTAATTACCACTAAATAAAGTACTTAAAGTACAAAAGTAGTCTTAGCCAAGAGTTAATAACCAAAAGACAATAAAGTGTTTAACCAAAAATTACATATAAGCCAAAAATTAGTCTAGAAGGTTCCCAAAAGTCAGATTCAAAACTCAAAAAGGTCTTCCCACAAAAAGATCCTCCTAGCTTATCCATTAAGCTCCCCATACGGCTGCTGTAAGGATGCTGCAGCATGCTGCAACTTGTTGCACTTATAAATCTGCCAAAAAATACACAAATTAGCTTATCCAAATGCAATAAAACAAGTTCTTCATATCTTTAGCTCCAAGAAACAAGAAAAGAGAAAATAATGAACTAAAATGACTAAAATGTTGGGATTTGAAGGTAAAAGCTATGCTAAAAAGAAGATAAAAAGAGCATAATATATATATATATAGGCGAAGGATCGTGTGAGAATTTGAGCTAACAGTGAGAATCGTCGTGAGAAGTGGATCTGAACCATTGATCTCTTTTAATATCAAAGCCTCCCATGAATTGCGGCTTAATAAGGAATTGATGATCTGGTGCATCTCGATGCATCTCATCCTAATGTGCGTCCATTTCTCATCTAACGGTCGATAACCACTTCTCACGTTTCTCACCATTAACTCAACTTCACACCAGAACCCAACTCTCTCTCTCTCTCTCTCTATATATATATATATATGTATATATAATAGAGAGAGAGAGAGAGTCCCAATCAAATACAAACAATACAAAATAATCCCAACCGTACATCTAGTTTAATGAATATATGGTTTTACAAATATATCGATTTTAATGCGTTGATCATAATTAATGAACTTTAATCATCTTTCATAAATATTTAAATCATAATAAATGAACCTTTATCATTTCCATAAATTTGGGTTTACATGTTTGTAACATTTGATTTGCTACTCTTTCTATAGGGGTTGGATATTTTGCAACCCTAGTAAAAGGTTGCAACCCTTGCAACTCACATCTTAACCGTCGGATTCATGATCGACGGTTACAATAGATATGGGGCCCAATATTTTTAATTAAAAAAAACAGAAAAATAAAAATAAAATAACCGTCGATCATGAATCCAACGGTTAAGATGTGGGTTGCAACCTTTTTCAGGGTTGCAAAATATCCTTCTACTATATATATATATATATATATATATATATATATATATATATATATATATATATATATATATATATATATATATAGAGAGAGAGAGAGAGAGAGAGAGAGAGAGAGAGAGAGAGAGAGGGTCCTTTTTTTGTTAACCAATGATTTTGTGTTAACCTTGTTAACTAATCTGGACCCTTAATCTTAAAAATTAATATTTGTGATTAAAACAGTTTTTTAAATTAAAAAAAAGGGAAAAAATGGTTCAAATTTGATGTTCCTATATGAACAAGGGTAAAAAGGTAAAATTGTATTTGTTGATAATCAAGGAAATGTATCAAATTCCAAAATATTCGGGATCACGTCTTCTACTCTCTATGGTGTTGGCGTAATTTGCTATGTGCATATATGCACGATTATTGGTGTGCATATATGAATACTGGATGTCCATTAATGTGCATAAATGCACTTTGTGAATGGTGGGTTTATTGTTCATATATGTGAATGTTTTTGAAGGGTGGATTAGGGTTTATTGTTCATATAAGAAAAATAAGATTTTTGTTTACTGTTTAGAATTTGAATATAAAAAAATTAAGGAGTTGTATATGTAATTTGCTATGTGCATATATGGACGATTATTGGTGTGCATATATGAAGACTGGATGTCCATTAATGTGCATAAATGCACTTGGTGATTGCATATATATGAGACGATTATTGAACACAGTGAAGAAATGAAAATTAAAAAAAAAAATCAAAGTTATGATAAGAAGATTAGGATAAACAATTAAAAAAACAAATCAATTCCATAATTATCTCAAATCCCATAAATATTTTATAATGTGATTATGATATAATATAATATTAATTAAATTTAAAATTCTTAATTTACCTTTCCTAAAAAACGGTTACATATACTAAACCTAAAAAATCTTTGAAATTCTATTGGTCTAAAATAATTAACAAAGTTAACACAAAATCATTGATTAACAAAAGAAAGAGACCCTATATATATAGAGAGAGAGATAGAGAGAGGCACCTTCAAATACAAACTTTTTAATGGTGCAAACCATGCAACCCACTTATCTACCACATATTTTGTTTTTACCTTTTTAATAAAAAATGGGAAAATAAAATATGTGGTAGATAAGTGGGTTGCATGAGTTTGTACCATTAAAAAGTTTGCATTTGAACACCCCTATATATATATATATATATATATAAACAATTCACTAGATGCTAATTTGGATGAAAAATTGAACAAGATTATTGTTCTCATCAACCAAACAATCATTTCTTATTATGAAAACAAACGTATAATACATATTCTCTTTATTTTTAATTAAAAAAAAATGACATGTTCGATGTCATATTTGGTGGTCTGTATAAATGAGACAAGACGAAATTACATGTTTATGATTATATTTCATGAATTAATCAATCAATTAATTAAAATGAATAGAATAATTTTTTTTGGGAATTAATAAATAGAATAATCTTGTAATTAAGGTTTTAAACCCATCTTAATTTACTCCAACTCTTGATCTTTGTTTTGTTGTAGTTTGTCTTACTCATTTCATATTCGATGAGATCGAAACCAATTTTGTCGTTTTTAGCTTATACGAGAAAACGACTCCTTGCTATATAAATACGAAGGATTCAGTAAAGCAAAATCATCGCTTTTCGAACTTCTACGAGTAGCAAGAACGTCAGGATCATGGCCAAGATCAACAACAGAAACATCGTTCAAATGCTTTTAGTGTTCGTTTTCATATTTGTAGCAACAGCCGAAAGGCAAATTACTTATTGGCATTGGTAAGTCTTGTGGATATGAATCAACTATCCAAATGTATATCTTTTCGGAAAACATGTCATATGATGGGAGTATTTGGAAACGAATGACTAAGTTAACAGACCAGGTATGGGGACCTATAGTTGATGTAGTTGGGCAGAAGAGAGGTGGATACAGTGGGAGGGGTAGAGGGCTGACAATTTAAGTTTGGGATGCGTTTTTGCTGTGTGTGTTCACTGTGTACCTGATCCTTACTTTTTATTGCTTATTTTTCTAGTGTTTTTTGTACACTGACCATATGCTAATATCTAATCTCCTACCTGTTTGCTTACACTATTGCACATGTCGGGTCTTTGTAGAAACAACCGTTCTACTATTTGGAGATTTGTTGGGTCCATTTGGTTTGAATTTGGATACAGTTGATTAACACTAAAAACTAATCTTTTTTTTTTGGTTAATTTACAGGACAAAACCTAGATTTCATTCGTGTTTTCAGTGCGAAAAGTGGAGGCATTTGGTCAGGGGTTAGAACCCTAATCTGAATTGCAAGAAAATGTTGGTGGTGTGTGAACAAATATTCATCAATGGAAACCGATTCTGAAACATAATATTCATAAGTTTACATATTAAACAGATTCTGAAACATTAATAATTTATTATTGATTATGTAACTTTGAATAATTATGAATGAAAGAAAGTTGATTATTAATATCTTGGAAATGTTTTATTGAGCTTTAAATATAATTTAAGTGAATTATGGTTTTGATTCTTATGTTTTAATAAAAATATGACTAAGGTTCCTAAGCTCGATTAATTATGGATTTGATCCCTCTGGTTGACCACGAGGGACCATATTTTATTTTCTCATTATTTTTATTTTGTACGCATTTTTATTATTTATTTGGTTAGTTTTTCATTAAGGCTAATGTTTGGCAAAAAAAAGCTAACTTATATATAAGCTAGTTTATGGTCATCCAAACATGTACCAGAAAAAAAAGCTAGCTTAGAGCATCTCCAACAGTTATGCTAAAATAGAAAAAAGTAAGATTTTAGCAATTTTGTTGCTCCAACAGCTATGCTAAACCATATGTTAAAATAGAAAAAAGAAGATAGAGAAGATAAAAATCTCCAAATTTGGAGAAATCTCTAAAACTCTATTTCTAAGAGAGAAAAATAATATTTAATTCTTTCCACCAATAGGAGAAATTGAAGTTGTGTGTTTAGGAGAAAGAAATAATATTATATTAAATGTATTGAATATTTTAATAATATAATTGATGATAGAATTGCTAAAATAGAGTAGCTGTTGGAGTTGGATGTAATTTCTTTTAGAGATTTTAACTTTTCAAACTCTATTTTAGAAAAATTATAGCATAGCTGTTGGAGATGCTCTTATAAGCTAGCTTTTTTCCTGGTACATGTTTGGATGACCATAAGCTAGCTTATTGAAAAGCTACTCATAGTAGCGTTTTGAAAAACTAGTTTATTAGCTACCAGCTAGCTTATAAGCTAGTTTGCCAAACAATGCCTAAGTTCTATATGAATAAAGTTGTCTATGTACATTAATCTGTCTGTATAGATTGTAAATGGGTTTTGTTTGGGGGAGGTTTTCATAGATGGAACGAACATGTTTTTTTAATTGGAGAGGAGTGGTAGGTTGGAAAAAACTTGACTTTCTACATTAACCTCCCACTTAAAATCTACTAAATAAATCACTTTCTATATCGTTAAGTCGCTATCAGTTAGTCATGTATAGCTGACCAAATATGTTGTGAGTCTCATTAATCTCATTAAACTGCAAAGAAACTGATCCTAACTGATAAAAAATAGACAAGTGAACGTAGATTCACATATGTATCTTAAAATAAATTTTCTTTCGAATTTACCAATAATTTACATACAAACCATTTATTTTTAAGATTTTACATTTTCTATTTGAATAATTTACTAAAAAATATTACAAATTAAATATTCCACCACCAAACTTGTATTCGTGATGCCACCGGCGTTGAATTTGCAACGAAGCCCCTATAAAAGTTGACTTTGACAATGACACCCCCTGACTATAAGGTCCATTTTTATTTAATATTCAATATAATATTATAATAAAAAACTAATTTCTTATGAAATATTTTATAACATGCACACTATGTATCAGTGCAATGCAGCGGATGTAAAATTCTATTGTTAATCGAGAATGAAAATTTAGTCCAGTTACTTTAAAATATCAGATATTTATTGAGTATCAGTAGGAATAAATTTGATAAACATGTATTAGTATGAAAAAATACGTAAACATGATTATATTGGTAATATTTAGTTTTTCAAAAATTGAGTTTAAAGAAGTGGTATATGATTGTTTGGTAGTGACTTAAAAAACTTAATAAGGGTCTGTTTGTTAACAGCTTAATAAGATTCATAACTTATTCGATCAACTATACATGATTGCTTGATAGTGGCTTAATAATATAAAAAAATGGCTTATTTAGTTAGCTTATAGGGGAGCTTTATGCAGAAAACCAAGTTTTTCAAAATATGTTCATCCCTTTTAGAAAACACGCTTTTTCCATCTATGAAAAACTCTCTTAAACAAAAACATTCTCAATCTATACAGACAAATTCATCTATACAGACAACTATATTATACAGGAATTAATGGAAAACCAACAAAAACACCCCCTACAACAGTTATAACATGTATCCTTGAATTTTAAGCGATCGACATCAATTGACAATACCTGATACATAATAATTTGCTTTAACTCTTATTCTCGCACGATCCTTTGTCTCTCTCTCTCCACACACACACACACACATGATTTCTATTATTTAGTTGATGAAACAATAATTTAAAACAACTTAAATTATGTTATATACTATAAACAAAAAAGACACCAAAAAGGTAATAAAAGAAAAAACCCAAATATCGCGCATATCAGGCCAAGGCATACCTAGGTCTTAAAGTGACGTTAGACACGAGCCTTGAACCACGACAACTATCATGACAAAGCTTTTAGAATAATTTACCAGCTTAAATTCGAAAGATTTTTACGGGATTATCGTATTTTAGATACAAGATAAACATAAACGTTACTTCTAGAACCATCAAACGTTTCTTGTTTCTTCTATAATCAGTCAAAATTTTACCGGTACGTCAAGTAATAGCACAATAAATTATCATATTTTTTCTGTTATATTAATTATTAAAGTATACATATTACAATCGAAACATATATAATTACGATATAAATCACGGGTAACAAAACATTCTAATAATGGGAAAGAAAAAAAAATCACAAGAATCAACACATTCTAATTGCAAAAACTTTTTTGAGTTTGGATTTTATCTTTCTTTGGATATATTTATGGATAAATGGATGAAATTGTTTTGGATTAGGTTTGAAACATGTGATATTACCCAAAAAGAAAAGGTACAAGAATTAAATGATGGAGATCACAAATTTCAAATTAATAAGATTAATGGTTGTTTGGTTGATTTTTTATATTTTGATTTCGATTTTAGTTTTTAAACGGAATTATTTAGTTAGATTGTAAAATTAAGTATTAAAGTTTCAACCCGTGAGCATCCCTTGCCCAAACTCAAGTTTTAAATTAAAAATAAATAAAAAGATATTTTACGTAAAGATTCAAATTTTTGCGTAAAAGAATTTTTTTTTCCTTCCTGAAGTCCGTCTTTAAGCAAATATCTAAAGTATTTACATAAAGACTGACTTTTTTGAGGAAAAAAATATTCTAAAAAAAGCTAAAAATTGAATTTGGTTGATGGATTAATTATTTCAGTCAATTTTTCAAACATTTATTTTGAGTAGTAGGGAGTACAAATTTTGTAAATGGTGCAAGTATGATGCATGCCAATACAACCTTCATTAATTGGTTGTTAATGCTATGGGTTGGGTTGTACTTGGTTCTATCAACTTATACCATGGTATTTTAATTATAAAATTATATACCCAAATATATAATTAATTAAACAAAAATCAATGTTATTGCAAAGAGTACAACCCAATAATGCATACAAAAATTATGGATGGAAAGAGTGAGTGTTTGAGGTTCCAGTTGGCTTGATTTTTACTTAAATGTGAGATGTTTCCTGGCTGGAAGCCATTAAATACATGTGTAAATGGCAAGTCAATTCCACGATGCAACGCAATAACTATGAATATGACCATCATTCTAATTATATATATAGAGGGAGATGGGTTCAAGGGAAAACCTTAAAAAAAATGGAAAACTGAATAACACCCAGATAACTCTTGATCTGGACTATATGCACCTGTACATACAAGTAAATTAAGTAGTTTTTTGGTTTTATGCACGTGTGCATGTTATAAATTACTTGTATGCACAAATTCATATCGTCCAGATGAAGGCTACCAAAGTGTTATTCAGTTTTCCGTTTTTTTAAGGTTTTCCCCTGAACCTGACCCTATATATATATATATATATATATATATATATATATAGAGAGAGAGAGAGAGAGAGAGAGAGAGAGAGAGTCGGGTTCAAACGAGAACGATACTTATTTAAAAAAAACACGAGAACGACAAATCACATACAAAATCATAAGTGATTTTACATTAGCGGGGAAGTCGTGCAA
The DNA here is from genome assembly GCA_954870635.1 of Arctium minus. Classification (NCBI taxonomy): domain Eukaryota; kingdom Viridiplantae; phylum Streptophyta; class Magnoliopsida; order Asterales; family Asteraceae; genus Arctium; species Arctium minus. The sequence goes on along the minus strand of OX941094.1, from coordinate 73,340,664 downwards.
AATCACAGTACGCGGGCGACTTTTGCCGTGACTTAAGGTCGCGGGAATCACATGTAAAACCACTTATGATTTTGTATGTGATTTGTCGTTCTCGTGTTCTTTTAAATAGGTACCGTTCTCGTTTGATCCTCTCTCTCTCTCTATATATATATATATATAAATATATATATATATATGTATAAGGTCAAGTTTAGAGAAAAATCTCAAAAAAACGAAAAAGTAGGGAAAGATCCTGATAACCCTTTATCTGGATTGTATGCACTTGTGAATACAAATAATTTGTAATATGCACACATGCATAAAAACCAAAAAACAACTTAATTTACTTGTATGCACAAGTGCATACCGTTTAGATGAAAGACTACCATGGTGTTCCTTAATTTTCTATTTTTTTGAGATTTTCCACTGAACATCCTCCTTAGACGAAGGATTGTGTGAAAATGACAGTTAAGGTGAGAAATTAAGAAAGAATCTGAACCCATTGATTACTTTTAATCTCAAACCTACCAATGAATTGTGATTGATACGGAGATTGATCTGGTGCATCTCATCCTAATGTGCATTCAAGGGTGTAGATCCCTTCTTACCCTTCTCACCGTAACTTTCATCCTCACCGGAATCCAACCCCCCCCCTCTCTCTCTCTCTCTCTCTCTCTATATATATATATATATATATATATATATATATATATATATATCAGAGTTCTAAATGACATGAGTCATGGCGCGTCAGCGAGGTCAAGTCTCAAGTCTTACGAATTACAGCGAGACCACGTCGTTTTCCAAGGCGTGCTTTAAGACCATGGGCAGAGCCACCAAGGCACCAGGAGGTGCAATGGCTCCCCCTAATTTTTTTAAATATGATAATAACTATTTTTATAAAATGGTGGAAACCAATGGTTTATACATCTTAATTGGGTTTGGCTCCCTCTGACTTCTCATGCTTCCAGTCTCTCTCCTAAGATTTTAGGATTTTTGTGGTTTCGATTTAAGGATTATGTGGTTTACCGAATGCTTACTTAGTAAGTGTTTACTGACAAGAGCACTACTTACTTGCCTTATCGGGTAACATTTTCGGCCATCAGAATATATTTTTGGTAAAACATCTTTTATTCAATAAGTGCTTACCGGGTAAGATTCTCGGTCTTGATATGTTTTTACAGGGTAAGTTTCAAGGACAAATGCTTATTTGGAAGGTAAGTGACACCCGTAAGCACTTGGTACGAGTTTAGTAAATTGTAATAACCAGGTCCCAAGTTTATAATTTTCAAATTTGGGGTGGAATGCGGGCAGAACCCAATATTGAAGGGGGGCTAAGTGAAAATAGTTATTTAAAAGGGGATAGTCTAGGGTTTTGTGCATTCCTCCGATTGTTGGCGGCTAGAGAGGTTTGGGGAGAAAACACAGTTTTGGCGAAAGCGAAGAGGAGAGGCAGTGAGACTCGAATAGGAATTTCTCATAAGGTAACATTTCTGAATCCATCCTCTTCTTCTAATCTTCTTAGTTGATGCTTCTCTTTGATAGTGGTTGGAGTCTGATGAATGTAAGGACTGGGTTAGAGAGTAGAGGTTAATGTCTCACTCATCTATCTGTTAATCGATTCAAGTAATATAATAATGCCTATGATTGATTGTGGGGCGATTAAAGGAGCTTATAGTCGATTTATTTAACAAAGGATGCAATCGGTTTGGGGAAAGGATGAAGTATTGATGATTGTGCATCTTTGGGCGTTCGAAAACCCAATATCGCCCCCGGGCGGATTCAGGGTTCGGTCGAGAAGGGGGAGACCCCGGTCGACGCTTAGACCTCGGTCGAGAAGGGGGGGAGACCCCGGTCGAAGCTTAGACATCGGTCGAGGGGGGGAGACCCCGGTCCTCTCCACACTGGGCAGCACAAGGGGAGACCCCGGTCGCGACACCCACACCGGGCGGCCTCAAGGCCCCGGTCCTCGGGTTCTGTGGGTGGGCCGAAGCCCAAAGCTGATTCTTTATTAATATAAGGTTGGGTATTGTTTTATGGAAGGTCGACCCATTTCTATTTTGTGGCAAGAATTCATGTCACATTGTCTCAGGTAAGTATCTGATGGGCTAGAGTCCGAATAAAGATTTGATGTCATTGAGACTGAGGTTAAGGTCAACTCGTATAAAATAGAAAGAATCGAGAGTTCACCGGGCAATGTTTCCTTTATAGGTTTTGGACCGAATTATAGGAGTAGACGCGAGATTCAAGCTAAGGACACCAGGTGAGTTCTCTGAACTAAAATCCGCAAGTTCATAAAGTTGATTTATACATGGTGGGCAGTCACACACAGTCGACCTCGGTTCTGGAAGACAAGACATCGATCGGGAAGGGATGCAGTTACAAAGCGTTCACCACTTGCAACCCTCCTACCTTCAAAGGAGAGTGTGATCCAGTGGTCGTGATCAAGTGGATTGGGAATATGGAACTGGCATTTGACACCTGCAAGTGCGCGGAGGAAGACAAAGTTGTGTTTGCGCTATCTATGATGAGAGATGATGTTATATTTTGGTGGGAGGCTGAGTCGGGGGGTAAGGGTTCAAAAGCAGCTAGAGGTATGGATTGGGAAACTTTCGTATCCAAATTCAAGAAGCAGCTCTGTCCTTTGGCAGCCGTGAAGAAGTTGGAGGAAGAGTTACTGAATTTGGAGCAAGGAGATATGACTGTGAGAGAGTATACAACTAAATTTCTGGAAAAGGCTCATTTTGCTGAGGTGTATGTGCCGAATGAAGAGCGGCGGGTGGACCGGTATTTATTCGGGCTAAGAAGCAGTATTCGAGATCTGGCGGCAGCACGAGAGCCTGCTACCTTCCAGGCGGCTGTTAACGCAGCCGAAATGACCGAAAAGGACAAGGCTCGCCAAATGATTGAGAAGGGCGGTGAGAATGAAAATGGGAAGGCCCAGCGCGTGATGCAAAGAAGTTCAAAAGCACCATATCTGATTAGCGGGTTGTAGCAAGGGTTGAAAATAAGTCGTGCAACAAATGTAATAGTATGCACAAGGGGGAATGTTTGGCAGATCGAGAAGGTTGTTTTAAGTGCGGGAAGATAGGGCATATGGCACGGGATTGTCAAGGAGCGAGGACTTGCTACCAGTGTGGCGCGGTGGGTCACATTAAAACAGATTGTCCGCAATTAAAAAAGGGGATCGGTTGGGAATACTGGGAGACTTAACCACTCTGCCTCCTAATCGGCAAGTGTATTTTCCTATTGCCCTAGTACCCGGAGCGGTGCCCATCGCAAGAGCACCTTATCGGCTGACACCGGCAGAAATGAAGGAGATGATGACTCAACTGCAGGAGCTACTCGACAAGGGGTTTATTCGTCCTAGTACCTCACCATGGGGAGAGTCGGTGTTGTTCGTTAAGAAGAAGGATGGATCTATGAGAATGTGCATAGACTATCGGGAGCTCAACAAGGTGGTTGTCAAGAATAAGTATCCGCTTCCCAGAATTGACGACCTGTTTGACCAACTTCAAGGGGCGAGCTACTTCTCGAAGATAGATCTGCGTTCGGGGTATCACCAGTTGAAGGTGAGGGAGGAGGATGTACCTAAGACTGCCTTTCGTATGAGGTACGGGCACTATGAGTTTCTAGTTATGCCCTTTGGGCTGACCAATGCGCCGACAACTTTCATGGATCTGATGAATAGAGTATGTAGTCCGCTATTAGACAAATGTGTCATAGTCTTTATAGATGACATACTGATTTATTCACGGTCTAAGGAAGATCATGAAACTCATTTGTGAGCAATATTAGAATTGTTGAAGCGCGAGAAGTTGTACGACAAATTCTCAAAATGCGAATTTTGGTTGAGAGAGGTACAATTTCTAGGACACGTGGTGTCGGAAGATGGGATTAAGGTCGACCCGGCTAAGGTTGAGGCTATTAAAGGGTGGGAAACACTGAAAACCCCATCAAAAGTCAGAAGTTTTCTAGGATTGGCGGGTTATTATCGAAAGTTTATCCAGGATTTCTCGAAGATAGCCACGCCACTGACAACATTAACCAGGAAGAATGTCAAGTTTGGGTAGGCGGAGGCTCAGGAGGAAGCGTTCAGTAAACTGAAGGAGAGTCTGAGTAGTGCGTCCATCCTGTCTCTACCCAATGGGACAGAAGGGTTCGTAATCTACATAGATGCTTCAAAATTGGGATTGGGGTGTATGTTAATGCAACAAGGCAAAGTGATTGCGTATGCGTCTCGTCAGTTGATAGAGCACGAGAAGAATTACCCAACACATGATTTGGAATTAGCAGTCGTGGTCTTTGCTCTGAAGATTTGGAGGCACTACCTGTACGGGATTAAATGTCAGATTTATACGGATCACAAGAGCCTACAACACCTATTCAACCAGAAAGAGCTCAATATGAGGTAACGTAGGTGGATGGAGTTGTTGAGCGATTACGATTGTGAGATTTTATATCATCCGGGCAAGGCCAATGTAGTGGTGGATGCCCTAAGTCGCAAGGAACGTAGGGAAACAGCAAACGTGGTGGCCTATCGAGTTGAAGTTATTTCCAGTTTCTTAGAAGAAGTCAAGAAGTATCGGTTGGAAGCGGCGTCGGAGGAAAACTGGAAGAGTGAGAGAATCATTGGGACTATTGATTAGCTGACCATCGATAGTCGCGGGTGAAGTGCTTCAAGAATAGAATGTGGATTCCAAAAGTGGGAGAATAACGGAAGAGAGTGTTGGAAGAAGTGCATAAGTCACGCTACTCCGTGCATCCGGGAATCAACAAGATGTATCGAGATCTGAAACAAGTTTATTGGTGGTCGAGTTTAAAGAAGGATATTGCTCACTTCGTCGAGCAATGCCTGACGTGTTAGAAGGTGAAAGCAGAGCACCAGAGACCTTATGGGGAGCTTCAACCGTTGGAAATTCCGGTCTGGAAGTGGGATGAGATTGCGATGGATTTCGTTACCAGGTTGCCGCGATCACCTCGGGGGCACGACGCCATTTGGGTGATAGTGGATCGACTCACAAAGTCTGCTCACTTCCTGCCGATCAAAGAGACGTACCCGTTAGAGAGATTGGCTCGATTGTACATAGATGAGATAGTAACCAGGCATGGAGTACTGTCGTCTATTGTGTCGGATAGGGATGCTCGTTTCACGTCATCCTTTTGGAGAAGTCTGCAAAGAGAATTGGGTTCACAACTCAAGTTGAGCACAACTTATCACCCACAAACGGATGGTCAAAGCGAAAGGACTATTCAAACGCTGGAAGACATGCTCCGGGCATGTGTGCTCGACTTCAAGGGTTCATGGGAGGGTCATCTATCGTTGATAGAGTTCTCTTACAACAATAGTTACCATGCGAGTATTCAAGCAGCGCCGTTTGAAGCTTTGTATGGTCGTAAGTGCAGAACACCATTATGCTGGAATGAGGTGGGAGAACGTCAATTAGCAGGCCCAGAGATAGTGCAAGTGACGGCCGATAAAGTGAACCAAATTCGTGAAAGGTTAAAGACGGCACAGGACAAGCAGCGAATGTACGCAAATAAGCGTAGAAAACCCATTGAATTCCAAGTAGGAGACTCGGTCATGCTGAAAGTTTCACCCTGGAAGGGAGTAATCCGTTTCGTAAAAAAAGGTAAGTTACGTCCGAGGTTTTTCGGACCGTTTACCATTTTAGAACGCGTTGGAGAAGTAGCCTACAAACTGGATCTATGTAACACCCTAAATTCTGGAAATAGCAACTAATTAAAAATTTTCTAAATACATCAATAAATGATTCATCTACAACCATAATTTAAGATTTAACCTCCATACATACATTCATTCTATACCTACAGTCTATAATAAGGACAGGTGTTACTAAAACCCAATAAGTGTCGCTATCTCCAAACTGCGGAAGACTTCGCCAAGCTACTCACTCTCACGCAAGCTAGTGCTCACCTCTTCATAGCACCGCTAGGACCAACCCCAACTGAAACCTGATGCACATGCCGACAAATAAAAGATTAGGCTAACGCCTAGTGAGTTCAAGAGTTTTAACATGAATAGGTATATCTTTAAAACAAAGGAAATCAGTTCAAATCAAGATCTTTCAAACTAATTTACTTTAGAAATAGAGACGACTCGTTTTCCACAGTTTACACCATTAAAGACAACGTTCCAAAACAACCATTCTTTATAAAACGATGTGATCCAAAACTCACTCAAAACGTGAATATAAATCGACTCCCAATTGTGATACCGTGAATAACACTTCACATCCCAAAACATCCAAAGCACGGGTGGGGCATAACACTCAACCCATAAATCATGGTTAATAAATCTCATATGCAATATGTCACCGAAAACATGGACACAAGACTCAGTACCCAAAACAACACCTTTCGGTGATGGGGAAGACCCGATTCTATTAAATGTGGCGGTTACACAAAGTTAAGCCACAGATGTATGTTATAAGTGTATCTTCATGGATAAACAACCATTGACATCAACCTTATCTAGGTCTTTAGTCACGGTAGACATCAACCCTATCCAGGTCTTTAGTCAGGATAGACATCAACCCTCTCTGGGTCTTTAGTCATAATAGACATCAACCCTCTCTGGGTCTTTAGTCATAATAGACATCAACCCTCTCTGGGTCTTTAGTCATTTGAACATCAACTTTATCCAAGTCTTTAGTTCCAAAGAATCACCAAGTTCAATCCTATCCAGATCTTTACCTTGGGATCTCTCCATCCTTGACACACTTGATTATGTAGGACTTACATCGTATCATCAATGCCTATTTCCAGATTAAAACACAGGAATCTTATCCCATTTACACGATAAAAACCAACCTCTATGCCCATGGATCCATTGCATTACAACCTAACACGTTACATGACTCCAACGGATGAACTAACGCATCCAATACACGTAACTCACAAATGAGATGCAACTAGGTACACCACGCGACAAGGCTCCTTAACAGGCTACCAAAACTGAACAAATGTTCCAAAGACTTATTGAGTGCAAACCAAGACCCAAAAGGCACAATGTACGTTAGGCTAAAATACGAGAGCCAAAGTGGTTACATAAACCAAAATACATCTTTCCCAAAACTTTGTTTCTCAAGTCACAATTGGCCTTCGGCCCAAAACCCAAGAAGGATTATCATTTTCTAAAGCCTTCCCAAAGTCGGGATCGACCCAAAATCAAAGGACTCACACCTTCGTACTTTTCAAAGTATCTCATTTCATGAATGATGCATAAAACCCGACAAACACTTAAAAGTGCATTTTTGACCAAATACCCATTTATGCAATAAATCACTAAGTCACATTCCTTTGTGACACATTTATCAAAATATCCCAAAATCCCAAATGTGGTGTTTTACAAGGTTTAATAAGCTAAACACTTCAAATAATCAAAAGTTCCAAACAACTCAACAGTTGATAATTTCATGTAGAACACATAGATGCTTAAAAATAAACATTTTGGCATGTACAACGTTTTCACAAATCAACTTGAACTCACCTTGATAGATTTAGGCTAAATCTAGATTTTACCCAACGAGTTCTTTTGAAGGCCACTTGAATCCTCAAGCCGAGAGCTTCTAAAACCCTTTTTGATGATGAGACTTTCCGAGGACACCCAATCCAACTCTTCAACTCGAGCTCCAAAAACCTAGATCCACACATTTTCAACCGTAAATAACCACATCCAACCATATAGAAACATTCCCCAAACATAATACACCAAAATCCCCAACGAGATCAAAACCCTAGTTTCTCCCAAAAACTGTCAAGTTCGAGATTGATAAGCCAAATACTAGGGGAAACATCAATGGAGCATTTATAACTTATTACAAGGTTTGGAAATGGAAAGAACATACTTACCACTTAGGTTTTGACGAAAACCTAGAAAACCCAAAATGAACTTGAGGTTGAAGGTGAAGATGAAGCTTCTTGACCATAGCTTCCAATCTTTGATGGGTGGAAGGAGGAACACTTGGGACATAATAGATTTGGTGTCTTTGATGCATAAAACCGATTTTAGGGTTTGGGGTTCGGTTTTCTAGAGAGAAAAAGGGTGAAAGGGGTTGAGATAAATGAAGAGGGGCTGCTCAAAGCTGCTTAAAAACGACCAGGGGCCGTCAGCGATAGTGCCACATAGTCGCCGGGCATAGTCGCTCTAAGGGGGAGACCCGCGGTACACCTCCCGCGATAATGCCCCGCGAGAGTGACATTCTGTCACAATCGCGGGCATAGTCGCCTAGGCCACCCTGAAGGTCAAAATTCTGACTTTTCGACCCGACGTGCTCTCGGTCCGAAATTCAAAACCCACGAACACCAACTGGATAAGATCTATAATCATGGCTTAACCGGATAAGGGTGAATTAAGGATTAACCAAAAATCACGGGTGTTACAATCCTCCCAACCTTAGAATGATTTCGTCCTCGAAATCTAGATTCCTGCGCAACCTTGTCTGCAGAGGGATTTCCCTCAATCCTTCTTCCGGTACTGTTATCATGCCTCTTGCACTGCTACGCATGCCAACTGCCTTTCGTGGGCACATCACACTCATGACCGAGCCGACACTTAACTCACCAGAGTAACCTTTACTCTCAAGGTTACGGTCGTCTCCCAACCTTGGATGACAATTACCACCTCCCGGTAATTTGTGACCCCAACTTCTCTTTGACTAATTCCCTTCGGATCTACACAGTTCCGAACTCCAGGTCGAAGATTGAATCCAAACTCCCATGAATACTCGGATTCCTACTGATCCACTCCTAATACTGAACAAGATGCCCTTCCAAGGTGCACCAATGCGTCCTTCAAGTAACTGGTTAGTCCGGCTTCGGCTATTACTCAAATCCGTTCCAACCCTGGCCTTACAACATTCCTTCCATAAAAAATTTATCACCACGAAAATGCTTTTATACAACGGTACATAATCATCAATACTTAATCCTGCTTCTAAATTTCAACACCGAAGGTCAATCATCCCATGATCCAATCGGGATACTTCCAAAACATTCCAATATCCAATGACCTCAAGAAAACAAGTCGACACCTAGGGCTAAGTGATGACCTCGAAAACATGGACATTCTGTCCCAAAATCCCCTTCCAGATGGGTAGCCGCACTAAGGTCGACATTGAATTGAATACTAAAATCACAATCTCACATTTCCAACAAATAAACCGCCAGGAATTTCTTTGATTGCGGAAACCACCAATACGATATACCAACAACATATACCACAATGTCACACCGACGAGCAACCAACCAAGCCGAATCCAAATTAAAACACAGATTAACTCATAAAATCTCATCCCGCATGGATTTCCCAAGTATAAAATCATTCCTTAATTATTCGGGAAGGCTTAAATCTACTACCTCCATAAAACAAACGTGCACAGACTCAAAACTGAAACCCAAAATCCAAGGCTGACCGCAAGTCAGATCATCCGATGCTTCAAATCCCAAGGGCTCCCTCAGTCCCTAAATACTACTCCTTTCACGACGGGGTATAAATCTATAGGCCTAATGAGTTCAAGGTTCTCAAATAATATGCCAATTTAAACTTTTATAAAACTTTCAAATACATAAGTTTTGTAACCATTAACCGTACAGTGAAAACACATTATCGTTCATCCGATAGGTTTCAAAACTGGTTACCAACACTACGCATATAAAACCATTTCCAAACTCATTTGATCAATATTTACGTAAATAAAATGGTAACAAAAGGTGTGTAACCAAAAATCTAACTAATAATCATGAAAATAAATTCCTGCACCCCAACATGTGCGATAAATGTTTGCACAATCCCAAAAGAGGACTTCACAATTTTAACTTTAAAATTTTCCCCTTTAACCAAAAATGTTGCGGCATAAAATTCTCAACAAGTTTTATATGCATCAGTTTATTTCCCCAAAACTCGGTAAACTATGGGAACGTAACTAAATTTCAAATCAGGTTTAACTTGAATCACCCAGGTAAAACACACCTGTCCAAAATAGTAATTACAACGACATGTAAACTGATATTCATTTAATGCATTGCGAAAAATTTCTAACAGTAAAATCAATAACTGAAACAACATAAATCCCTTATATGCTTATTCAAACCAACCATATAATTAAATCCAATGCCAATAGTATACAATGCTTGACATCTGTATAAAGGCCGAAGATAATTCACATAATAATGAAACCTCCCCAAAACAACATGAGGGACGACATCTATTAACAAAACTCATCAATTAACGCACCCAAGATGCATATGCACACGTACCCTGAATTTGCTTACTCGACGCAAAATGTCGTACCATAAGTCACCATAAAATCAACTGAATTTTCATAAAACTCATTAACGCTAAAATCAAGCAGTGTCAAAACTTTCACTTCCCAACATAAAGCATAAAACGTCAACACGTCTAAAAATGTCAGAATTCTAAAACCACCCCATACAATAGAGTGACCCATTTCAACAAAACTTTCCTGAGACACGACGCCCAAAAAGCTTGTAAATTTACACGCAACAAAAAAATAAATAAATAAAACACACGCATTTCGAAGTACACTCACGCGAGATTCAAGCTAAGGACACCAGGATTATAGGAGTAGACGCGAGATTCAAGCTAAGGACACCAGGTGAGTTCTCTGAACTAAAATCCGTAAGTTCATAAAGTTGATTTATACATGCGTGACTGTATAAATGATTGTTTTGCCTTATCAAGAAAGTATTCCATGTTTAAAGTGTTTTAAAGCATAAAATTTATCAGATGAAGTTCATACCGTGAGTTTCTTTATAAGTATAGATTATGCTTTATTTGTCGAGTTATTGTATGCATACATTATTGTGAGCGGCCAAAGTCGGGGGGTGTGGCCCGCCTGTACTCATACCGGGGGGTGTATCCCGTTTATGCTATATGGGAGGCGTCCCATCTAAGGTAGTATGAGACAGACACGCTATCACTTTTGTGACGGTAGTGTGTGTCGGAAGCGTGTTTTATATGTGGATTATGTTTTCAAACTGAAAGGATTGATTTATTCTAATCATTTATAAAGTATGAACGAAGCATGTTTTGAGGGATCTCACTAGACTGTCGGTCTAACTCTCGCTCTTTCAAAATCTAAAAACCCTTTTCACCGTGAGATAGGTTGCTCGACCAAGGGTAAGGAGAATATTTGATCGGTTACCAGCGTAGAAGACTACCTTTTATGCCTTGTTTAGTGAAATCTCAGTTGTAATAGGTTGTTTGTTGCAAACCTAGCATTCTGTTAAGATTCTATTGTTGGTAATTTGAGGCCGTTTTGGCGGGATTTTTCCATATAATTAAACTGCTTTATTGTTAACATGGTTTGGGTTGTTATAATTGGTATCAGAGTCGTAATTTAAGGGATCTAGGTGACCGGACGAGCCTAGACTTAAACTAGGGAAGTAGGATACAACTGAGATTTTTAGGTAGACCTTAGGAAGTCAAGTGGTAGGGTAGTGAGGACTAGCATGTAAGGTAAATTTAAAATTACATCTTGCCAGTGTAATTATAAATTTACAGGTACATGTGCGTACTTAACTTGCCTTATTGCTTTGGGTTGATCTTAATGAAGTTTGTGTGTTGGTGTAGTCATGTCGGAGCGAGTAACTAGGAGCAGATCTGCGTCGATATTCGAGACGGCGCCATTGAATGAAATTGCAGAGGATAAACCCGTTGTTACTCCTCGGCAAGCTGCAGCACAAGGAAAAACACGCGAACGACCTAAGGGGAAGACAACCCGAAAGGCGACCACACAAGTGAAAGAACCAGAAGTGAGAGCTCTAGGAAAGAGACCAGTGCACGCCACCCGAAAGGCCAGAAGCTCAGTACATGGAAGAGAATATCGCGAGGAACAAAGCTGAGAAAGCTGTGGTGGTAACTGATAAGAGAAAGTGGGAGAGCAGTTATGTACCTCCCAAGAGAACCCGACCTTTTGTCGGAAACCGCAGTTTCGGCGGTTATCAAGAAGTCAGATGGTGCTCGAAGTGTCGAACAAAGCACCACGGTAACTGTAACCCCACTTCTAGATTCTGCTTCAAGTGTGGTAAGAATGATCACACCGCCCGCGACTGTTCTGTCGCGGGGATGGTCTGCTTCGAGTGTAAGGCACCGGGGCATGTGAAGAGAGATTGCCCGAAGCTCAAGATGGGTAGTGTGGCGGCAAAGAAGGAGAACCCTCCGAGGGTTCCGGGTCGAGCATTTCAGATGACGGTCGATGAGGCCAAGGCATCCGCTGATGTGGTATCGGGTACTTTTCTTATAAACTCTGTACATGCTCGTATTTTATTCGATACATGTGCCAGTTTCTCTTTCGTATCTGAATTGTTCCGTCAGAAGATTTCTATGCCCACTACTAGTTTTGAGGATGCATTAGTGGTAGAAATAGTCGATGGTAGTCAAGTTCTGATCCACGATGTTCTGAAGCAGTGTACTCTTAGTATCGAAGGGAGAGAATTCTCGATCGATCTACTGCCGATGTTAATCGGGGGTTTTGATGTTGTAGTCGACATGGATTGGTTGTCAAAAAATCATGCCGAGATCGTATGTTCCAAGAAGTTGATTCGACTTCCCAACCCCTCTGGCGAATTCGTTGTCATCTATGGTGAAAAGAGAAAAGGTGAAGTGGCAATAATCACAATGGCAAAGGCACGCAAGTGCTTAGTAAAAGGATGTTCGTCTTTCCTAGCCTATGTGGTCGATGCCAAGTTACAGAAATCAAAGATGGAAGATGTGAAGATTGTGCGTGAGTTTCCAGATGTCTTTCCGGACGACTTGCCCGGGTTACCACCCGATCGTCAAGTAGAGTTTCGGATTGATCTTGTGCCTGGAGCAGCACCAATTGCTAAAGCTCCTTACCGTTTAGCGCCGTCAGAGATGCAAGAAATGATGGCACAACTCCAAGAGATTTTGGAGAAGGGCTTTATAAGACCGAGTTCGTCACCTTGGGGAGCTCCGATCTTGTTTGTAAAGAAGAAAGATGGCACGATGAGAATGTGCATTGACTATCGTGAGTTGAACAAAGCTACAGTAAAGAACAAATATCCGCTTCCGAGAATAGACGACTTGTTCGATCAACTTCAAGGAGCGGGTTGTTTTTCTAAAATCGACTTACGTTCGGGTTATCACCAAGTGAAGGTAAGAGAAGAAGATGTTCCGAAGACAGCTTTCAGAACGCGTTACGGTCATTACGAGTTTCTCGTGATGCCTTTTGGCTTGATGAACGCACCAACGATATTTATGGACTCGATGAATAGAGTGTGCCGACCATTCCTCGACAAGTCGGTCATTGTATTCATTGATGACATACTCGTGTACTCCAAGAGCGAGTCAGAACACGAACAACATCTACGGGAAGTACTCGAAGTGTTGAGAAAGGAAAGATTGTACGCCAAGTTTTCCAAGTGTGACTTTTGGCTTAAAGAGGTACAATTTCTGGGTCACGTTGTCACTCGAGACGGAGTGAAAGTGGATCCCTCCAAGATTGAAGCTATGATGAATTGGGAGTCTCCTAAGAGTCCGTCCGAGATCCGAAGTTTCTTGGGTCTGGCGGGATACTACCGGAGATTTATCCAAGACTTCTCAAAGATCGCTTCTTCCTTGACAGTTTTGACTCGGAAGAATGTGAAGTTTGAATGGACCGAAACACAAGAGAAGGCGTTCCGAATACTTCAAAAGAAGTTGTGTGAAGCTCCGATCTTGTCGTTACCTGAAGGGTCGGAAGATTTCGTGGTTTTCAGCGACGCTTCGAAGATGGGGCTGGGTTGTGTGTTGATGCAACGAGGCAAGGTCATCGCTTATGCCTCGAGGCAGCTTAAAATACACGAGAAGAATTATCCAACCCATGATCTGGAGTTAGCGGCGGTGGTGTTCGCTTTGAAACTTTGGCGACATTACCTCTACGGCACCAAATGCACTATATACACGGATCACAAAAGCCTGAAATATGTCTTTGATCAGAAAGAGCTGAATAGGAGGCAAAGGCGGTGGCTCGAGTTGCTTAAAGATTACGACTGTGAATTGCTTTACCATCCCGGTAAGGCGAACGTGGTGGTCGATGCGTTGAGTCGGAAAGACTACAGCGGAAGTATTCAGACTACCCATTCGAGAATCGAGCTAGTGTCTAGTCTTGTTGGAAGGATCAAGACATCACAGGTGGAAGCACTGTTAGAAGAGAATCTAAAAGATGAAGTCATGACGAAGCAGCGTTTACTCTTAACGGAAGATAGCCGTGGAGTAAAACTGTTCAGCGGTCGAGTGTGGGTACCCAAGTTTGGGGGTAACCGTGAGCTGTTGCTAGAAGATGCACACAAGTCCAAGTATTCCATTCATCCGGGGAGTACAAAGATGTACAGGGACTTGAAGCTGCACTATTGGTGGCCGGTAATGAAACTTGACGTGGCGCGTTACGTTGAGCGTTGTGTGACGTGTTCGCAAGTTAAGGCCGAACATCAGCGACCGTATGGAAGTCTTCAGTCTTTAGAGATTCCCGAGTGGAAGTGGGAGCATATCACCATGGACTTCATGACGAAGTTTCCTAAAACTCTTCGAGGTCACGATACCATTTGGGTGATAGTTGATAGATTGACAAAGAGCACTCACTTCTTGCCTATGCGCGAAACTTTACCGATGGATAAGTTGACAACGCTTTATATCGATGAGGTGGTCTCGAGGCACGACATTCCATTGTCGATCGTGTCGGATCGCGACAGTCGGTTCACTTCGAACTTCTGGGATGGGTTTCAGAAAGAACTTGGTACTCGAGTGAAGTTGATTACGATTTACCATCCGCAAACCGACGGGCAGAGTGAGCGAATGATCCAAACTTTGGAAGACATGTTGAGGTCTTGTGTCATCGATTTCGGGGGTAGTTGGGACTCTCACCTGCCTTTGGTGGAGTTTGCTTACAACAATAGCTACCACTCGAGTATTGGAATGACACCTTTTGAGGCATTGTATGGGCGAAAGTGTCGGACTCCCGTGTGTTGGCTTGAAGCGGGAGAAAAGCAGTTCGTCGGACCTGAAATCGTGCAAGAGACTGCCGATAAGGTCAAGTGCATTCGTGAAAGAATGAAAGCGGCTCAGGATCGACAGAACAGCTATGCCGATAAGAAGAGGCGACCGATGGAATTCCAAGTGGGCGACCGCATTATGCTTAAGGTGTCGCCGTGGAAGGGCATTATACGGTTCGGAAAACGTGGGAAGCTGAGTCCCCGTTTCCTCGGACCTTTCAAAGTGCTTAAACGGGTAGGTTTGCAAGCCTACCAGTTGGAACTGCTACCGGAGTTGAGCAAAATACACAACACGTTTCATGTTTGCTACCACCGAAAATGTTTGGCGATAGAAGACAGTGTCATTCCCCTTTCAGAGTTAAGGGTAGACGAAGGTAACCGTTGTGTAGAAGAACCCGACGCCATCTTAGAGAGAAAGTCTAAGAAGTTGCATCACAAAGAGGTTACTTTGGTCAAGGTGCAGTGGAAGCATCACCGGGGAGCAAATGTGACGTGGGAAGCTGAAGAGGATATGAAGCGAAGATATCCTAAGCTTTTTGTATAGTTGGATTTCGGGGACGAAATCATTCCCAAGTTGGGGAGGATTGTAACACCCCGAATTTCGTTTGGTCTTTTGCGAACAAGAATTGAGAAAAAGGAGGTTTCTGTGCTGGTCTACACACGTGCGCCCTCCTTCAGGAATTTCGCACGGGTCGTGCGCAAGGATCAGGGGCTCGGCAGTGGTTTTCCACACGGGTCGTGCGCCCTCCCTTCTTTGAAAGTGCACGGGTCGTGCGCTGTTTTGGGACTGATGAGATATTTTGTTAAATATCTCATTTTGGTTGATTTTTTTAAAAGATCTCAAATCTCAGTCTCTCTCTCTCTTTCTTTTTCCTTTTTTTCTTCTTTCGATCTTCGAGTCTCGTTTGGTTGCTAGTTTGCGGTGTTTCTAGCAAGGGGTCGGTGTTTTAAGCTTCACCTCTTCGTCGTAATCGATATCTGGTTTTCCGGGTATTATTCTAAAACCTACTGGTGAGTTCCTACTACCATTTTACAAACTTTATACATGTCAAAACTCTTATTTGCGAAATCCGAAGTATTTCTACGGTATGATTTCATGTTCTCTACATTTTGATATAAATGAAGTTTTTGGTGATTTTCGGGGTTCCCGATCAGTTTTGACTAAAATGACTGGTTTCGCCTTATTAAAAGTAAAATGATGTTTTACTTGCCTATGTTTGTGGCTTATTGAAAGAATGTATATAAACTGGTTTTATGATTATCTTTCTTACCAGCAGTTGGTCTGAAAAATGGCATTTTGAAACATAAATGTGTTAAAAGCTGTTTATCTAGCTTTAAAATGGTCACATGAAATATTGTGACAAGTCATGACTATACTAGTGGATCCCTAGGTATCGAGTCGGCTTATTGTTGGGATGTTTGTACCCCTTCTGTTGTAGTTAGATACATTTGATCTCCGGGGGCACTTGGTACGGTTATATGAGACCGGTTACTAGCCATGGGTCAAATGTAGTCTAACGAAAGAGTATAACTGGTTCCTTGGGGGCCTCCCTCACATCGTAGTACGGACCGAAGCGTTCGTGGCCATGGTTCCATGTATTTAGCTCATAACTCGAATTTGTGGCTTACTTTGTGTTCCACTATAATCCTTGGTAAATCGGGTAATCCCCGTCATCGGAAGATGTGTTTTGGACCGGTTGTCCGTATATTATCAAAGAACTGTATTTTGCATAACTAAACCTTTGGAAGGATTTACTTTGATGCATTTGATTATATCTCTTGAGATTTATGAACTGTATGTTCTCACTAGGCTTTAAGCCTAACACTTTTTCTCAAATGATGTGTATAACAGGTTTCCCTTAGCGGTGGGTTGCCAGGGTTTTGAGAGACGGGTTTGGTCTCGAGGCATTTTGAGATGACTAGTATTGTAACCAGGCATTTGTTAAGTCCCATTCTTTTGGTAAATTATGGATTGTCAAGTGATGTAATCTTGATAGAAGTGTCTAGATTAGTTTGTTGATGAATCCTATATCTGTGCAGGTTCTGTAAAGTCTTAAGGACTGATCCCCTTTATAGGAGGTTTATATCAATACGAATGTCATGTTGCCAGGTCTCCAGGTTTTATTTTACACTGATTTTTAGGGTGTTACATGGTGACAGGTACCTTCCTTATAGACACGACTTTTGCAAAGGTACTGTTTGATTCGGGTGCAAACCGTTCCTTTGTGTCACCGAACTTTGTTCGTAATCTGGGTCTGGGTGTGAAACCCAGGGAGCTTAGTATTGGGTTCGAAGTAGAAGTACCAGATGATAGTCGAGTCTTTGTGAGGGAAGTATATGAAGGGTGTAGTATTGTCATCGATGGACAGTCATTTCCCCTTCGGTTATACCCGATGGGTATGGGGGAATTTGATGTCATCGTGGGGATGGACTGGTTGGCGTCGAATGATGCTCATATCGTATGTAATAAGAAATTGATTCGAATAGCGTTGCCGGGTAAGGAAGAGGTAGTAGTGTATGGGGATCGGAGGGATAGAAAGTGGTGCTTGATCTCAATGATCAAGGCTAAGCGGTATCTAGTGAAAGGGTGTGTGGGGTTCTTAGCATATGTTGTAGATGCTAAGAAAGAGAAGAAGGGGTTAGAGTCGGTCCCGGTGGTAAGTGAATTTCCAGAAGTGTTTCCGGAAGACTTAACCACTCTGCCTCTTGATCGGCAAGTAGATTTTCGTATTGCCCTAGTACCCGGAGCGGTACCCATCGCAAGAGCACCTTATCGGCTGGCACCGGCAGAAATGAACGAGATGATGACTCAACTGTAGGAGCTACTCGACAAGGGGTTTATTTATCCTAGTACCTCACCATGGGGAGCGCCGGTGTTGTTCGTTAAGAAGAAGGATGGATCTATGAGAATGTGCATAGACTATCGGGAGCTCAACAAGGTGACTGTTCTAAAAAAACTCGCCGCACAGCCGTCATGGCGCACCATGACACCAAGGCTTGTGTCTCACGCCACGTTAAGCCTGTCGCATGTCATGGTCTAATGCACAATTTTTCGTAATGCAATATTTGATTTTTCTTTACGTTTTTTATGTCTTATTTGCAAGTTTTTTTTATATATATACCATAATTCAACTTGCTTATTACTATTGACTCATTGAGTAACACTACAAAACTTATGTTTTTATACATAATATTATATATGAATTAGAAAAATGACGCCATAAGTCACGTCTTGAAAACGTCATGGCTTCGCCGGGGCTCCTAAGGCTTGAGACTTGTCTCGCCGCCACGCCTCACGTCATTTAGAACCTTAAATAATATTAGTCAAACTCGAGCTTAATTATAACTCTACTCGCGAGCAAAAAAGTCAATTGATTGAACATCAAATACATCATACATATGTTGACAGGAAAATTTATTTATTAAATTAAAAAATATAAATTATATTAAAATAGAACCAACTATATATTCATTTATATTTAAAAAAAAATCAACCTTTAGATAAATTTTTTAAAAACTTTTTTTTCTGAAAATAATTAGTTTTACTTTGATGTTATTTGCCCAATTGAAAACTAAAAAATAAAACAGAACATATGTAACAAAAAGGGATATTTCCATTGAAAGTAAATATTCTAAACAATAAATATTCAAGAACCAAATTACACAATTACCCTTTTAACACCATAAACCAATTTATATTTACTTTGACTTTAAAAAGTCAAACTCTCGAGTCGTTCTTTTAAGTCGTAACGATTAATAGATAAAGTACGAATCACTAAAACAATACGAAAACCGAATTCAGATTAAAAAAAATTATACTTTTTTAACCAAATCGCCTCCTTTGCTTAATTCAACCCCGTTCGGATAATCCACATCCACCATAAATTTCGACCAGAACCAATGGTTCTTCCACACAATCACCATTTCTTCGATCGGAATGTTCTTCGTTTCCGGTAAGAAGAAAAACACGAAAATCGTCATGATGACGACCCAAAATGCGAAGAAGAGGAAAAGCCCGAATTTCAGGTGGCAGAGCATCATTAAGAACACTTGAGCGATTATGAACGTGAAGATCATGTTAACGGAAACGTTAATACTCTGGGCGGCAGATCGGATCTCGAGGGGAAAGATTTCACTTGGCACGAGCCACCCTAGTGGGCCCCACGACCACGCGAACCCCGCAACGTATATGCAAATGAAGAGCACGACCACTATGGCGTACCATTTGGGCAAATCGCCCGGATCTCCGTTTACTCCGAATTTGATCCCTATGAAAACTGCAACGGCAACCTATTCCAAAAAATATAAAATTAGAATAAAACCCATAAAAATGCCACCTTGTCATCACAAAATATATTGCAGAGTTGTGTAATACAACTCTGCAATACATATTGTAATGAATTAGTGGGAGGTTCGATTGCCGATTTTACCGAATGACATGAAGTTGCATACGAACCTGACAAATGAGCATTTGAGTGCCTCCTTCGAGGAAAAGAAACCTACGTCCCCATTTATCAACACCGTAAATCGAAACACAAGTTGCTAGGACGTTTACGGAACCGGTAATAACGGCCGACATAAGTGAAGCATCGCTACCAAAACCGATGGTTTTGAACAAAACCGGAGCGTAAAACATGATCACATTAATCCCGGTCAGTTGTTGGAAAAACGGGATCAGTATAGCCATAGTCAACTGCGGCCTGTATTTCTTCTGCAACAAATTACTCCACGGATGTTCGATTTTCCTCGACTCCTCACTCGCATGAACCAAATCATTAAACTCCTCGTCTATATCATGAACCCCTCGGATTCTACGAAGCTTCGTTTTCGCCTCATCAGTTTGACCTCGCTCGATCATCGAGTTGGGGGTTTCAGGGAGGATCAAGGACCCCACCGTGATGATCAAGGCGGGGACCACCGCACCCCCGAGACTTAGCCTCCATCCCAAATTCCCATCGAGCTTGTTGAAGAAATAATTCAACACGTTCGCCACCAGGATTCCAATTGTGATTGACAACTGGAATCCGATATTGAGGGACCCTCGGTATTTATACGGTGCCATTTCCGAAAGGTATAGTGGGACAGACTGCAGATTTTAAAACAAAAAAAATCTAAATTAGTAAGATTTTTCACAAAAAAAAATATTTTTATTATAATATTAAATAAATAAAATGAGGTTTTAAAGGTGTCATTATCAAAGTCTATTTTTTCAAGTGGTTGCAATCATAAGTATACAGTTTGGTTGTGGAATATTTGAAAACAAACAAAGTCACAACATGTGCAAAAGAAACAACATGTAGTGATGTTTTTTTTGTTTTTTTTTATATTTTAAAATTAATCAAGTTTTTTATTTAATCATAAACCTTTAATTGTTTTCAAAACAAGTTCAATTGAACACTAAAAACAAAACAAATCAAAATCAAATCAAAAATCAGATTTGTTTTTAAAAACAAGTTGTGAGATTGGTCAATAAAGTAAAACACTTGTGTCAGATGGAAACAGAGTTCAAGGTTCTTAAAAAATAATAAAAACAATATAAAAGATAAAAAATAAATTATATTTTTAAAATTTTAATACTATATATTTCTAACGACAAAATACAGTAAAAAGAAATTGATATAGTTTGTATTTAACGTAACTTTTTTTTCAATGAATATAATAAACTTCTAATTTTCATATTTAATACGATAAAGTTATAAATTTTTTATTTAACATAACACAGCTTTAAAATGGTTTAAAAATCGAAAATTAAAAACTTTGAGAAAAAAATATTACATTAAATAAAAACCAAGGTAAAATATGCATTTTGATTTATTTTTAAAGATAATCATTGTGTAATAAAATACATTAATTTCCAAATTAACATATAATAAATAATTGCATTTATTTTGTGTATATATAGCATTTATTTCGTGTAGATATATACTCATATACATGGGCTCATATACACATCAAAACCAACTTTTTAGGTTCTATGACCAATGTATGATTTAGGGTTTGTTTGTAAACAGCTTAATGAGACTCGCAGCTTATTCAGTCAGCTATATATGACTGTTTGGTAATGGCTTAATGATATAGAAAGTGTCTTATTCAGTAAGATTTCAAGGGGGAGTTTTATGCAGAAAGCCAAGTTTTTTCCAAACTAGTTCCTCTCATTAAAAAAACACGTTCATTTCATTTATGAAAAAACCCTCTCAAATAAAAACCTTCTAAATCTATACAGACAAATTAATTCACACAGACAACTTTATCCATACATAACTTAATGGAAAACTAACCAAACAGCCCCTTAGGCATTGTTTGGCAAAAAACATGTTTGGATGACCATAAACTAACTTATAAGTTAACTTAGTTTATCAGCTAGTTTGCCAAACATAGCCTTAATCTAATTCCAACACTAAATAACAATGCTCATACAAAAAAATTGTGAACATGTATTCATTGATACATATACATTACCAAAAAAAAATCAATAAGTATATTCATCAATACATATCTACCATATATATTGATACATATACGTTACCAAAATAGGGACATGTTTAAACGAGAAGCTAATCATTTTGCGAGAAGGCGATAAATGTTTAATCATATATGATAAACAAGCTTAATCATATATGATTAAATATATGTTATATTAACAATACATAGACGATTATTCATATATGATTAAGCACACCCACAGGCCGTGTAATCATATATGATATCATATATCTCGCTTTCTCGCAAAATGTTAAACTTCTCGCATAATCCTTCCTCTACCAAAGATATATATTTTTTCAATAAGTATATTCATAAATACATATCTACCATATATATTGATACATATATTCACCGAAATCTATTAATATATAGAGCAATATTCAAACGAGAACGTTAACTATCTAAAGTCGCATGAATCATATATGATTTTGTATGTATTCAATTATTTTCGTATTTTTTTAAATAGATTTTTTTCACTTATGAACCCACAACTTAATATATGTATATATATATATATATATATGCATCAAATAATATATAGGTTCTTAAACTTTTTAAACTTTTTAAACTTTTTTTATCTTTCTCACCTTCACCGGGCCCATCTAATTAGATCTCACGAATTAAAAATAAATAAATCCGGAAAAAGAAAATTAATTTAATTTAAACAAATTACCTGATTAGCAAATCCGATACCAAACCCGAGCAAGATCCGACCCACAATAAGCATCCAAACAGCCTGAGCAAACCCATTGATCATAGCTCCGGCGCAAAACAAGACGCCGCCGAACAACATCGAAAGTTTCCGGCCAAGTTTCCGGGTCACTGTCGACGCCACCAACGACGACAACAACGCCGCGAGATACAACGACGACGTAAACATCGTCAACGTTTGACTATCGAACTTACAATACTGATTCGTCGACGTGTCCGCCGACTGTTTCCGGTACACCGACGGGAAGAATTTCTTCAGAAACGGATCCATCGCCGTCACCCCACCTGAAAATTTTCACCAAAAAATCATCAATCACCAAAAACGCATAAATTATACCATCTTAAAAACCAAAAAAAAAAAAAAAAAAAAAGTTTACAAAAGATTATGAAACATGATCGGAAAATCAAGAACGACGTCGTACCAGATTCCGATATTGTAACAAAAAAACTATTATTTTTAAGAGCATCTCCAACATATTCTTTAAAAAAATTTCAAAATGGAGAAACGGTAGTCAAAATTTTCAAAAAATTACATCCATTTCCGATAGATTTACCGGTTTGTAGATAGATCATTGATTATATTATTAAAATATTCTATATATTTAATAAAATATTATTTCTCTCACCTAAAACATTTCATTTCAAAGTTTCTAATTGGTGGGATATAACAAAAAGATCATTTTTTTTGTCTTGCTAATCATTTTTCGAGATATCTCCAAATTTGGAGAAAATTACACACTCACTCCAATTTTCTCTATTTTAAAGAAAGTTTTGGAGAAGTTGTCGGAGCAAAAAGTTAATCAAAATATCCAAATTTACCATTTTCACCAAAAACCCACAAATCATACGATCTTAAAACCCCGAAAAACCAAAAAAAAAATCACTTTCCAAAAAGGATCATGAAACATGATCGGAAAATCAAGAAATGGTGATCATAAAAATCAAGAAACGACGTCGTACCGGAAATACCGATGTCGTAACCGAAAATGAGACCACCCATGGCGGCAACAACACAAGTAAAAGTGACATAAAGAGTGAGGTTGCCGGGGTAAGCTTTATCACCGCCGGGAGCGGTCGGAATTCCACCGCCGGCCATAACGGCAATAACTTATTTTTTGTGTTTGAAAAACAAAAAAAAAGTGTGAGAAATGATGGGGTTGAAGAACAAAGAAAATAGAGGTTTGTAAAGAGTAGGATTGTATGAGAATGGGAAGTAGGAGTATATATAGAGACAATTTGTTGTATTTATATCTATCTTGTAAATTATGGTTTGTGTAGTTGTCAAAAAAATAAATAAAATGAAAACGATATAATAATTTCTATAGTTGGTGGAGATTCCAACATTTTGGAATTTTTTTTTGTATGTGTAATTATTTGAAGGGAAATTAATTGCTTTAATTATTTGATGATCGTAAATTTATAGGGGTGATTGTTTACCTCTTAATAGTTATATTAAGAGACAACATCTGAATCACGAAGAGGTGAATCTTGTTTGACAAAACATAAGTCTGCCTTTTAATGGTTCAAAAACCCTCTGAACGATTTTGTATCTTGGACATCCCTTAACTATTCAGCGCCATAATTTCATTTTGAACAATTATCAAACAACCATATTTCATATTACATTATATCATAAGAACATCTTAATCATTCTTACCACTTAATCATTCTGCATCAAACCATTCATGTAACACCCTAAAAATAAGGATAACAAAAACTTTCCAAAAGAGGAAAAGTGGTATATAAAATTGTCATAGCAAGAGCCTCCCAAAAATGGGGAAATAATCAAACCTGTTTAATTACAATTGTAATTTAACGGACAATAAATAACAACCAACTAATCTAATTTCTATAACTAGAAAAGAGATTACAAAAAGGGTGTCATCTATAACCCAAACGTCTTCTCCAAAAAGATATGTTCAAATGCACAATTCCCAAGCTCTCACCCCCAAGCAACTACGCCTGCTTAGAAGCGGTGTCACTAGAACCTGAGATACACACCGACACCAAACAAGTGTTAGGCCAAAAAGCCTAGTGAGATGAACAAGAAATAACATATAATAACATTTACAATTCTTATCAGCAATTAACCAATTGTTCATTAAATGTGGAGTCAATAGGGGATACCCATAGCACCAATCAAGTTCCACCCAAAGAGCCGATGTACCTTGATGTCAAATACTACGAGTGACACCCGAAAGGTCCGGCACATCCGAGGACTACAACTATGGCATTACCCCGAATGGCGGAATCTAGGTACATACCCACACGGTGGCACCCAAGACTACATCCTCCTAGTGTCTACTGATTTGGTTCGTCCAACATAATTTATTAATAGGCCTCAAGGCACAATATGATCAAGAACATTTTCCATACCAACCATGGGTACAATGATATTAAGCCATTAATGTCAAGTCCATAACAAGACCAATATAACCACAATTTAATCATGTAGTTTTAAACCCACCAAATGGTGTTTCAATAAGGTATCATTTCCATAACGAGATACATATATACATTTCACAATAAGTAGAAGCATGTTACATATAAACATGTATTCTTAAGGAAACACCCCAAATACTTGCATTTAATATGAACCTTTCAAATACGAAGCAAGATGATATCAAGTAGTAGATTATGATGTGTATCTAGTTTTAACAAAAAGATTAGTAAACTCACAATCTAGGTTTTTGATTAAAACCTAGAAAAGATGAAACCCTATAAGTTGGATGAAAGTGATGAAGACTTGAAATCTTAAGATCTTGAGGTAGATGGAAGCCCAATAAATGATTCCTCCAACCAAGCTTTTGCAATAAATGATAAGAGGGTTTAGAGGAGAAGAAAATCGCCCAAAACCCTAACTCTCTCGGTTTAGATCTGATTTTTGTGATAGGAATGAGAAGAAAACGACAAATGGGGGTTTTTGGGGACCTACAGGTCGCCCCGCGACTTGTGCAGCGGCTTGCAACCCGCGGCGTAAGTTGCCCGCTTGCCCTGATAAGTGCACTCCAGTGGGTTACGCGGCTTGTGCTGCGACCTGCAACCCGCGGCGTTAGTCGCGTAACTCATTGTCTTCAAGGGCTGTCCTAAAAACTTTCCAAGCAAAACCAATAACCATTCTTAAACAAAATAGCAATTAAGCATATAAGTTCTACTTCGTTAGACACAAAATCATAAGATTAACAAAACCTTATATTTACCCGAAATTACGTATGTTACAACTTACAATCCTCCCCACCTAATTAGGATTTCGTCCCCGAAATCACATTTATACGAACAAATGAGGATAACGCTTCTTCAAATCCACTTCGGAGTCCCATGTGACATTAGCACCACGATGGTGTTTCCATTGGACCTTGACCATGACTACGTCCTTATGCCGCAACTTCTTCACTTTCAAGTAGCAAAACTCATCATAGTTTTCAACATTTTATAATAGTTATGTAAAACACATAAATACTCTAAAATAGACATTTTTGGCATGTACAACGTTTTCACAAATCAACTTGAACTCACCTTGCTAGATTTAGGCTAAATCTAGATTTTCCCCCAAATTGAGCTCCTTGAAGAAACTTGGATCCTCAAGCCAAAAACTTCCAAAAACCTAGATCTATACATTTCCAACCATAAATATTTACATTCAACCATAAAAAAATATTTCCCAAACATTTTACATGAAGATCTCCACTTATACCCAAAACCCTAAATTGCATAGTTGAAGAGAAGAGAATATAACCTTTACCAAAGCTTGAATCCATCAACAATACTATTCTAGATCTTTCAAAATAAACCACAATCTTCTAATCTTCAAGATGGTGAAAGGGTTAGATGAAACCCCAAGAAACTTGGTGAGGAAGATGAAGGTGAAGGATTGTGGTTCTAACCTCCAAACTTGCTAGATGATGGAGAGAATCATTGATTTTAGAAGGGAAGCTCCCAAAAATGAGTTATGGTTCGTTTGGGGAGGATGGGGATCGGTTTGGGAGAGAAGGGAGGAGAGTATTTGAGGTTTTAGGTTAGAAAATGGGGTGGAAAGCCGATTTCCCCCTTTTTATTCGCACAGGGGATCCGCGCGGTTGGCGACGCAGTTTAACCCGCGCGGAGAACCACGCTGGGTTCTGGAGATGGGACGGAACAGAGGCCCGTGCAGATGATCGTGCGGTTCCACTCGCGTGGAGAGCCGCGCGGAACACTGTTGCGCTCTCTGGCATCCTCTTGGCTACTTCGCTCAACATCGGATTAGGACAAAAACTCCCAGAATTCGGGGTGTTACAGTCTTGGAGGCAACTAGGACAACTTGTTGCTTTGGGTTTGAGGTGTTACACGTACCAAATCGCTCGTTTTTCTATTCAATTTATAAACATTCATCTTTTTAAGTGAAATGATCAGTTTCACTGTCTCATTGTTGTAGATGGAAGAAAGCTCAAAGTCGTCATCTATTGCTTAATTTATATTTATTCTTCATTTGGTAGATAAATCTTCATATGTATATTAAGCAACATATCTTAAAAAATCGTCGAGTATATGTGTTTTTTTTTTTTTTGAAATGGCAGGAAGATTTTATTACCAAATCCCACAAGGGGAACCACAAGCAAACATAACCAAACATCAGAGCCATAATGCAGCCCAACGAAACATGATAGTGAAAGGCCGAAGCCACGACCCGTACCCGAACAACAAGGGTCTGTGCTAAAACCCAAAAACTCTATAAAACGGTAAGAAACAAAGGAAATCACCGGTGTTTGCGAGAAACAAACATACGCAGACAAAACAACCTCCAATAACCCCGCTTGGTATAAAACGACCGCTGCTCCGAAACAGCTCTATGCAGCTTCAAATACAGAAATCCTCGACTAAAGGCAGTAGCCAGCCAATTTCGGTAGCAGACCCGCCCTTACGCCGAGACATTTCCAAGACCATCGCGATACAAAGCCCAAATCGTGTATATAGTTTGATTTTCAATTTGACCAAACTAAGTTTGACCCAAAATAAGTTTCATTTAGCGGTATACAAAAAACCTTAGACATTCTAAATATAGATAGACTGCAAATTTATATCGTGCAAATTTGATCGTGCAAAATAGAATACTTTAAATATAAAAATGTATCTTATCACTGATGACAAAATTATATTCATGAAATAAAGAATCATTACATAAATTTTTAATAATAATGAATTAATAAAATGGGAATTACCTTTTTTCTTCTTTTTCTATAATTAGTTGATGGAAATTTTTGGCAAGTGGGGTTTTAAATTTATGAGGCTTGTGGAAAAAGTTTGAATGTAAATGATACCATTTCCCAATATATGGGCTCCATGCAATTGATTTTACTATTTCATCTATTATAAGTTTGAAGTATAAAATATTTAATCTATTACTTTTGCAATATGATTGGTTGGATAAGTAATCTAGTTAATTTACCTTTAATCATAATAGAAACGTACTCATGTAATGCAGCGAGATACATCACGATTTTAATGTTTCATTTTATTTTTTGTTTTTTTGTTGATTTACAGTACAATTTTGGATGGTTTTGAGAAAGTTATAATGTTTTTTTATAAATTTGTTTAATTTAGGCTTAATAATATAATGTTTTTATATAAAAAAAATTAAGTATTTTGTTAGAATTCAATGATTATCTTATATATTTTAATGACATCTAGAAAAAAAAAAATAACCAATTACATATTTAATAATATAATTAAAACAAAATTATAATAATATAATATATTAATTAATAGTGATACATGAAAATGTCTGCATAAAAGGAAAGTACTACACATACCAAATTGGTGGGTGTTAAAAGACTGCAGTAGTAATATGTATATTGTAATAACCGGGTATAAAGTTTTAATATCGAAAAGTTGAGGGTTTATTTGGTTATTATTCAAAGATGAAAGGGTAAGGGAGTATCATTAAATAAAAAGGATTTTAACCCTAAAATCTAGCAAGGGAATGTTGGCGGCTATCATTTTGGGAAAAAGGGAGAACTTGAAGATATCGATCTGAGGAGAACAAGGGGCTGAGTTCTGGATGCTCATCAATTTTTCTAAGGTAAGTTTTAATTTCCATTCTCTTAATTGTTGAGGGTTTAGTAATTGTTTTCTCAAACCCTTTAGTTGGTTTTCTTCTAGCCAGTGATTTGAACTTGAGGGGATGGGTTTAATTTGTTTGTTGTAATAGATTTAGTTTTGATTTATGGGTTTTTGGATTAATCGAGTTTTGCATTTCGTTTTGGGTATTGGGTGGAGTTGGTTATCGAATTCTGGTTGTGAGTTTTAGATCTGGGGGTGTTTGTTCAGCGAATCGGCGCACCGGTCGATGCCTTCAGTCGACTCTTGTACCGGTCGAGGGTGGGTTCGGTCGACTCTTGTACCGGTCGAAGGTACCGGTCGAGGGTGGGTTCGGTCGACTCTTGTACCGGTCGAAGGTACCGGTCGAGGGTGGGTTCGGTCGGCTCAGGGAGGTACCGGTCATGGGAGTACACCGATCGAAAAAGGGGGGGGTGTGCGACCTCGGTCAAGCCTCACACCGGGCGGCCATCAGGGCCCCAGTCCCCTGGTTTTCTCTATTGGGCCAAAACCCAACTTCTTTTGAGTGGGTTATAAGCTTTCGGTTTGGGCCATTTTAGTTAGTTAGGCCCATTTCTTTTAATTTCAGGACTTAGTATCATGCTTTTAATTAGAAGTTAGATACCGATTGATTTATGGGTTAAGTTTGTTATAGAGTAGATTTAATTGGGAGTTCTTCGGTCAATGTTTCCTTTTAGGTTTCGGGTCGAATTGTAAAAGTGAGCGTGGGATTTTAAGCTAAGGACGTCAGGTGAGTTTTTCTAAACTAAACCCTTTGATGATGAAAGTATGTGAAGTTTATTTTAAACTTGATTTATGTGATGGCATGATTTTATTAAATTGTTCAAGCATGATATAAATTGTTGATGTTTAATATATACATATATTATATGTGGGTTACGTGACCTAAGTCGGGGAGTGTGGCCCGCCTACTCGTGCCAGGGAGTGTGGCTCGTTTATGTCGTTGGGGGCGTGTCCCAACATTAAGGCAGCGCGAGCTAGACACATCGTCTATGACGGTCGTGTGGTCCGTAGCGTGTTTGATTTATGTGTCATTATTAAATGTTGTTTTCAATTCTGGAAAGTAAATCTTGTTGCTTAACTGTTAGAGGGAACTCACTAGACCTTCGGTCTAACCCTCGCTCTTTTAAAACTAAAAATCTTTTCAGGCAAGCGAGTTTTAGTAGAAGGGCGAATGAAGGAAAGGTGAAGATGTAGTAGAAGAGTTAGAAGACCGTCATTTTAGACCTATTTTCTAAAGTATCTCAGTTGTGTATAGGTGGCCTTTGCAAACCTTGAATTATCTATTGTACGCTTGGGGCCGTTTGGGCATTGTTAATGTTAAGTTTAAAGTGTTATTTTGTATTTTATGGTTGGGTTGTTACAGTTGGTATCAAAGCCATAGTTTAAGGGATTTAGGTGACCGGATGTACCTAGACTTAAACTGTGGAGTAGAGGAACACAACTGAGATTTAGGAAGATCTTGATTATCGAGAGTTGTGATAACGATAGAGAGAATTCTCATGTAAGGTAAATTCAAAATTGCATTTGGCCAATGCCATTATGAATTTACAGGTGCATGGGCATACTCAATTACTATTGTTGAGTGTGGTTCAGGGTAGGGAGTTCTATCCGTAGATTAATAGTTTTAGTCTACTAGAGTGGTATGTTGGTTAGTGAGCAGCAGGAGAGTGTTGACCCAAGAATCGAAGGATAGAAGTGAGACATCTAAAGCTATAGTTAATTGAAGGGTGGTTGAGAGTCCAGGTCAGTGTTGGCGGATAATATGATGTGAGGAACATGAGGGGTTGGTCAGAAGTAGAAATTCTGAGATGAACTGTGGTGAGTGCAAGCAGTTGACCTTGTAGAGTAAATAACCTTCAATGTTGTTGCATCCCATGCATTGTGTGTCAAATAAGTTGCTGGAGTTTTTCACATCTTTCACATCAGACATTTTGGCGTGTGTGTGCCTTACGAAGTAGATGTTTTGAAAACGTGTTGTCACGTGCAAATATGTGTTTGAATTGAAAAGACAAGTTTATGGCATTTGGAGATAAATTTTGATTTTGGGTGTGAGGAAAATATTATACATCTCTTTATGAATGATTTAACTTTTGTTACGAAAACCAAAACAACATTTGGTCGCGTGATTTTATAAGTGAGTGTGGTATAGACTTGAGTTGTCATATCAATAAATATGAGAGTCGTTTGGCACATTCAGTATATAAATTTTTTTTGTAGTATTTCATAAACCATGTAGATAAAGTTCATCGAAAATGATTTCAATTCTTCCAATACTGAGGTTGGGGTGTGGTGAAGAGAAATTTATCATGAAGATGAGGTTGAACGATTCTTGAAAACGTTT
Organism: Arctium minus; assembly: GCA_954870635.1. Taxonomy (NCBI): domain Eukaryota; kingdom Viridiplantae; phylum Streptophyta; class Magnoliopsida; order Asterales; family Asteraceae; genus Arctium; species Arctium minus. The sequence goes on along the minus strand of OX941094.1, from coordinate 73,310,018 downwards.
TGCATGGCTAAATTAGTGTTGGGTCGTGTACACTCAATTTTGTTTCATAATGTGAGTATCTTCTAAATTTTCAAACGCATCAAGAGTTTAATTAATTGTGTGTCATGCATGAAGGCTATGAACTCTCTAGGTCGTGAGGAAGGTTTGAGAGAGGAAGTGTGGAGGTAGATCAGAGGGGAGTAAATACTTGATATTGGTATTCTTCTAAGAAAAAGTGGTGAATAGCGAAGGTGGTTAATGGAGGTATTGCCTTATGCCATTAAGGATGATGGTACCATAGTGGCTTGCCGGTTGTTCCGAGGCTTGAGTTGTGATTGGCGGCAAATGGTTGTGTCGAGAGTAGAATGAAACGTCGTAAAAGATATTTTAGCAGTTAACGGATGTAGTGGAAGAGGTAATTTTCGTTGGGAATCCTTGTTGGTTGGAGACATGGTGGAAGTGTCTCAACGCCGGCAGTTGCTGTGGAAGTCAGAAACCATTTCATGGTGAATATCGGGACTCTGAAAATGAAGAAGTGGTTATGGGTAGTTTCGAGGAACTTCGTGAGAAAGCGAAAGATTACTTAGAAAAGGCGCAAACCTAGTACGATGTTGGATAACATCGCGTGGTTCTTGCAAAATGGAAGATCTTTAGTTCGGTCAGGTGGTTCATTACCAATGAGGCTTTGATGGTCATGTGGGAGTGAAGTTTATTTGTAGCACAATTGGAAGGGTTGCGCTTTGTGCATTTAAGCCTTCGAGGTAGTATGCTTAATCTTTCAGACTATTAGGGTTTGATTCCAGCAGGTCGCGATGAGCCGACAAGGAGCAATATCTTGTTGGGTAGTATTGAAGATCATAGTTTTGCGAATTGTTTAGGTTCGAGAAAGATAAGTCGTGAAATGCCTTGAAGTTCGATTTTTTTTAGTATTACGACCAGTGTGAGTAGGACAGTTCAGGTTGTGTGCCAAGTGGGCATGGAGACTTGCAGTTATTCTGGGATGAGGTAGTAGAGTGATGGTCGTAACCATGAGTTGGTAATGCCTTTATGGCATAGCTGGGAGCATAAATCCGTAAAGTAATAAAGAGTTTCCTTGAGGATATGTAGAAGGCGGGCGTATTCGTTGTAGGATGAATGTCCTTGTCCGAAGATCTATGGGGAATGATTTGTAAGTGGTAAGTATGTGGTTGGGATGTGCGAATGTTTGGTTTGTCTCGGGATATTGCTAAGTTGAGAATAATTTTCAAATGAGGATTGACAATTATCTAAGAGAAGAACCGTGTGTTCTGGGTATCGACAAGTTTTGGGTGGGACTATCTTATATCCCTAGAGTGATTGTTGAAAGTGTCGGACTGCTTAATTTAAGGGATTGTGTAGTAGATAGGAAATCCGTGGGCATGTTGAAGCATTCTTTGGAGTGAAGGGAGTTCTAGCAGATTGGGTAATCCTGTTTGGAGAGCGAGAATCACGTGGCGCTTTCGAGTAGTGTGTAACGTTCTAGAAATGTTGGGTTGACTATCTAGCGTAAGAATTGTGGAAAGTCGGTTGATCAAGCAAAGTAATGTAAACGTGATTCGATACGTTTGGGAAATCTGAGAGTAAGAAGTCTGGCAAGAGGCACAAAATGTGGGGGTACGTTTTCAGATTCTGCTGTTAACGGGTTTATAAATCCCTAGCGTGAGTATAAGAGAGAGAATATGGCGTTCGGTGCGGTGTGAGTGTTGATTAATCAAAATCGTGCAGCTGGCCAAAAGTTCACACCACTAATCGGGGAGTCGGCCGTTAGAAGTAGGTTGAAGTCTTCAAAGAAGAAGGTAGAGGTGGTTGGATATAGTGTTCGGAGCGAAGGACCATAATGTCAGTTTTGATAATGCGTAAAAAGGGATTCCAAGTGAGACGGTTGTCCAGTGTTTAACTATTTGGAATAGTTAGTATGAGTTTGGTCGCTCTACGTTGAGCAGGTGAAGCTGGGTGTTATTGCGCTTCTGGTCTAGGGATTGGGGATGCAATGAGCAAGGGAGGTATGCGTCGTACTTATTGGCCAATGGAAATTGGTGAATTACGAGGGTTTGATTTGTGGAAGTTTCTACCCATATGAGAGAAGTTGAAGAGATGACGTTGGAACGATTTATATTCAGCGTGTAAGAATTGGATAATGGCGAGGAATTGAGATCAATGTAGTTCAAAAGAGAAAGTGCTTATGCGTTTGATTTATGTCGTACTAAGAGGGGTTGCTTGCAAGGACAAGTTACTTGATGAAGAAACTCGTGGCTGTGAGTTGTTGGCGATGTCCACAGTGGTCGACGTGTCATGTTGGTGAGTATCTAGTCAGGGATCCTATCGGTTAAGGAAGTTGATGTAATCGAGGGGTAATCTAATGGTTGTGTACGACTATGTATTGATCAGAATGGTTTGGATAATCGATTGGTACTAATTCGGTTAGATTGAGAATTATGAATCATTAGGCCCAATTGGTGACAGATGTAAAGTTACCAGTCTTGCATTGGAAGGGTATGAACCGATTCAGAATGGAATGAAAGTTAAGACCTAGCTCTGTTGGGCCGTTGCTATCATGGAGCGCATTGGGGAAGGTAGTGTATAGACTGGATCTACCCGTAGATATGCGAGGAGTGCACCCTGTTTCCAGGTATCTAAGCTGAAGAAATGTTTAGTAGAAAGTGATGTCGTTATACCTTTAGAGGATGTCCAATTAGATGAGGTGATAAGCTATGCGGAGAAACCGGTAGCCATTATGGACCGTAAAAGTGAAGAAAATTGAGGAGCAAAGGAATTCAATGAGTGAAAGTTCAGTGACAATTACTCAAGGGTCAATAAGCAACTTGGGAAATTGTAGTCGGTTATGAGAAACCAATACTCTAGTTCGTTAGCGAAGGGATTCCGGGGACGGAATCCTTTTTAAAGGGGGGGGGGTATTGTAATAACCGGGTATAAAGTTTTAATATCGAAAAGTTAAGGGTTTATTTGGTTATTATTCAAAGATGAAAGGGTAAGGGAGTATCATTAAATAAAAAGGATTTTAACCCTAAAATCTAGCAAGGGAATGTTGGCGGCTATCATTTTGGGAAAAAGGGAGAACTTGAAGATATCGATCTGAGGAGAGCAAGGGGCTGAGTTCTGGATGCTCATCAATTTTTCTAAGGTAAGTTTTAATTTCCATTCTCTTAATTGTTGAGGGTTTAGTAATTATTTTCTCAAACCCTTTAGTTGGTTTTCTTCAAGCCAGTGATTTGAACTTGAGGAGCTGGGTTTAATTTGTTTGTTGTAATAGATTTAGTTTTGATTTATGGGTTTTTGGATTAATCGAGTTATGCATTTCGTTTTGGGTATTGGGTGGAGTTGGTTATCGAATTCTGGTTGTGAGTTTTAGATCTGGGGGTGTTTGTTCAGCGAATCGGCACACCGGTCGATGCCTTCGGTCGACTCTTGTACCGGTCGAGGGTGGGTTCGGTCGACTCTTGTACCGGTCGAAGGTACCGGTCGAGGGTGGGTTCGGTCGGCTCAGGGAGGTACCGGTCATGGGAGTACACCGATCGAAAAAGGGGGGGTGTGCGACCCCAGTCAAGCCTCACACCGGGCGGCCATCAGGGCCCCGGTCCCCTGCTTTTCTCTATTGGGCCGAAACCCAACTTATTTTGAGTGGGTTATAAGCTTTCGGTTTGGGCCATTTTAGTTAGTTAGGCCCATTTCTTTTAATTTAAGGACTTAGTATCATGCTTTTAATTAGAAGTTAGATACCGATTGATTTATGGGTTAAGTTTGTTATAGAGTAGATTTAATTGGGAGTTCTTCGGTCAATGTTTCCTTTTAGGTTTCGGGCCGAATTGTAAAAGTGAGCGTGAGATTGTTGGTCCCAAATAGCAGTAAGTAAATAAAAGAAGTATTGTAGAAGGGGGGGGGTGAATACAATACACACAATTTTTCACTTAATTTAATTCTTATTGATTTGAAATCAAGAATTACACATAGAAAACTTTTGATTGTTGCGGAAGAGAATAGATGAGATCTATTCAAACAATCTTACACAAAGAGAAATGAAGAACAATTGTAAAACACTTAGAAAACAATAAGAACTTCTTAGAGAGAGAATGGCAATGCACTTAGAGAGCTTGAATGCTTGAGAGCTGGTGATCTTGCATGTTGAACCATCCTCCATATTTATAGTGCCTCATGCATTAAATGCATGGGACACCTGTTGAGCAAGGGATGGACACAGGTCTTCAGCAAGGTACAGGATGTACCTTTTGTCTTGAGGTGTTTTGGCTTGAAGTGTTGACCTGCAGAAGGATGGTAGAGACCTTTCCTTAAAATGGTGTAGTAGACAAAACTTACTTTATCTGATCTCCAGATGAGGTCCACGTCAATGCAAGATATCACAATATACTTTGTCAGAAAAGTACAATGTGTTTGAAGAAATCTTCAGGCCTTGAAGATTAAGAAGTCTTTGGTTACCGAAGAGATCTTCGGGCTCCTGAAGACTGAGAGGTCTTCGGCTCCTAAGACTGAGAAGTCTTCGGCTCCTAAGACTAAGAAGTCTTAGGCTTCTGAAGATTGAGAAATCTTCGGCTTCCGAAGATGTCTTCGGTCGAAGACGTCTTCGGCCGAAGAGGTCTTCAGCCGAAGAGGTCTTCGGCTCCTGAAGACTGAGATCGGCACCATCCTGGCTCATGGTGTTGATCAAGTGGCCATACTTGGCTTTAGGCTGAGGAGTCTATCTTTAATCCGCTTTGAAAGATATTCTCCTTCTTTGTTTTCTTCGGTTGATCTTCGACTTCACCGAACATTTGTATAGAGACCAAGATGCTAAAAGAACCTCAAAATATTCTAAGTATGATGATATAAAATGGAAGATCGGGAGGTCATCTTCAAATCTTCAGATGACCCAACAGGGATTTTAAGCTAAGGACGTCAGGTGAATTTTTCTAAACTAAACCCTTTGATGATGAAAGTATGTGAAGTTTATTTTAAACTTGATTTATGTGATGGCATGATTTTATTAAATTGTTCAAGCATGATATAAATTGTTGATGTTTAATGTATGCATACATTATATGTGGGTTACGTGACCTAAGTCGGGGAGTGTGGCCCGCCTACTCGTGCCGGGGAATGTGGCCCGTTTATGTCGTTTGGGGCGTGTCCCAACATTAAGGCAGCGCGAGCTAGACACATCGTCTATGACGGTCGTGTGGTCCGTAGCGTGTTTGATTTATGTGCCATTATTAAATGTTGTTTTCAATTCTGGAAAGTAAATCTTGTTGCTTAACTGTTAGAGGGAACTCACTAGACCTTCGGTCTAACCCTCGCTCTTTTAAAACAAAATCTTTTCAGGCAAGCGAGTTTTAGTAGAAGTGCGGATGAAGGAAAGGTGAAGACGTAGTAAAAGAGTTAGAATACCGTCATTTTAGACCTATTTTCTAAAGTATCTCAGTTGTGTATAGGTGGCCTTTGCAAACCTTGAATTATCTATTGTACGCTTGGGGCCGTTTGGGCATTGTTAATGTTAAGTTTAAAGTGTTATTTTGTATTTTATGGTTGGGTTGTTACATATATTGTGCTTTGATACTTGTAAATTAAGATATTTTTAAAAAATCTTGCATAAAATTATGGTACATTGTGCCTCATAATTTGTATTTAAGAATTTTTCATCTGTGATTTATAATATAGTATAGATATTCGTTTAAATATTACCTTTTCAATTCTTACTATAAGGGGTTTTTTTATTTATAACTTAATGAGCTCAATAGTCTGGACATTTTATTCACTCAGCCATATATGAGTGTTTTTTACGGCTTATTCGTTAAGCCATTAAGATAAAATGGCTATAAGGAATAAGCCCGAACCCTTCACGTGTCCCCATTAAGCCACCCCAAACAACTTAATACCAGAAATGTGTATAAATAATCCAATCCTTTCTCTTTGCCACCCTCAAACCCATTGGTTTCATAATCATATCCCTCAGACATAATTATCTAGATAGACAACTTAACTTATAAATGAGGTTAATTTAAATAAAAAAAAGTAAACAACACCTAGTTCAAATATATTGTATTTTTTCTTAATACCGTGAGTGTTTGTGTCAGCTTACACATATCGATAAATTCTATGACATCCTAAAGTTAGTGGTATGTCAAACCTTTAGGCATTGTTTGGCAAACTAGCTTATAAGCTAGCTGATAGCTGATAAGCTAACTTTTCAAAACGCTACTATGAGTAACTTTTCAATAAGATAGTTTATGGTCATCCAAACATGTACCAGAAAAAAAACTAACTTATAAGCTAGCTTTTTTTGCCAAACATGGCCTTAATGACCCTGATCGGGACTTCAACTAATTACCATTATATTGTATTTTTTTAATACCGTGAGTGTTTGTGTTATATTATACGTTCAATAAATTCCATGAGATCCTAAAATGAATGGTCACACAAACCACTAGTGACCCTTATGGGATTTGAACTACTGACCACTAGAAAGCATACTCAATATCTTATCAGTTAAATTGTTGTATATACAATGCTATAGACAAAATGAGTACATTCATCTCTCGTAACAAATCTAGATATTTTAAATATCGTATAATATATCATAACATTTTAATGTTATCTTTTATATTTTGAAAAAAAATCATGGTATGTGTATGCACACCCTGTAAATCATACAGGTTTGCCGATGCGATCACACCATATACAAATAACTTTATTTCACACCTAAATCATACAGCTAAAGATGGTGAAAGGTAATTATCGTGTTTTACACGTTCGTAATTGTTAGTTACATTAACTATGTATATATTAAATAATTATTTGTAATTTATAAGTAGTTGTGTTATTCACACATATTGCTCATATGTGATTCATCCAACCATCAATGAAGTAGGGTGTTATCATGTGTGTAACACCCCAAAAATTGGGGCTAACAAAAATTTCCGAAATGGAAATGTGGTATATATAAAATGTCAAAGCATGAATTCAATATGCGTTTTTATAATTACAAGTTTGTAATAATAAAGCAATGAGGTGTGCGTGTGTTCGTGGTAGTCGTTCGTTGGTTCGATGCCGCTATGTCTTCCAAAAAAAAATCTCTTAATCTAATTTCTATCAAGAAAAGAGATTACAATAAGTTGTCATCTAATTTCCCAAAAGATTGTCTTCTAAAATGGCGTCCCAAAAATGCTCCAAAGCTCACATCTAAAGGCCCGCTAAACCTTCTTGGCGGTCACGCCGTTAGAACCTGAGATACACATCAACACCAAAACAAGTGTTAGGCCAAAAGAGCCTAGTGAGTTTGAACAATAACATAGCATATTGAATTTAAAGAAATTAACAGTCATAAATGTCCATAAGAGGAATCAATGGGGGAGACCCACAACACCGTCGAGTTTCACCTCAAGAGTCGATGTACCTTGGTGTTCACTCTCATGAGCAACACCCCGAAGGCTCGACACATTTGAAGACTACATCTAAGGCATTACTTCAAATGGCGGAGATCTAGGCACATACCTACAAGGTGACGCCCAAGATTACATCCGCCTAGTGCCTACTCGTGGTTCATCCAATATTCAATCCATCACCATATACATTTTACTCCAAGCAAAATACATATACAAGATCCCAATTAGCTTCAAGCCTCAATTTAGGTCAAAACCCCAAATCATATAAAGTCCACATATAGCATCATCAATAATGAATATCACATCCACATGCTCCAATATTTTCAACAAAATAACCCCATTAAAGTTACTCATGAGTTTACTAGCATTTTAGTTATGTGTATCATGTATCTATATGTATATATATGTAATACATGTAAGTGTTTACATACATATCGACATACGAAAACGATATATAGTTGCAGTACATAATATATCAATTTAAACGACTTATATACACATACTAAAAATAGAATTCTCAAACGTAAGAATAATATGTTACAAAGTTTTAATATTTTTAATATTTATGAATAAATAAATCGGTCAAAAACTATGGATTGGATCAAAATAAAAGTCATATACTTTAGTTTAGATCATGTGTGCGACTTAACAGACATCACTTGGATATATCTAATATATTATGAAATCTTTTTCCCATTGTACCTTTTACACTTTTAATTTAAGGAAATTGACTAAAATAGCTAAAATAAACATCTAAATTGGTCTCTTGGCCATTTTTCTCCTGATTTTATATTTTTGTCACTACCTCCGCAATGACACTTCTGCAATATTACGGATCTGGGTAGAAAATGTAATTTTTTTTTCCAGATTTCACCCACTTCCGCAAGGACGCTTCCACAATATTGCGGATGTGGGTAGAAAATGCAACTTTTTTTTGCATGTCTTCTATAAAAAATTTTTATTTGGGTCCACAATTGTTGGATCTGGGTTCGTGAATTTTTTGTTAAGCCAAAAATGACTAGATTTATATTTTTTATTTGGGTCTGCAAGTTGTGGACCTAGATATTGCGGAAGTAGTGATATTTGTGTAAAATCCGGAGAGAATTTGCTAAGAGACCAATATCATTTTTTATTTTGGCTATTTAAGTCAATTTCCCTTTAATCTATCATTAAGTCCTCTGGAGGAGCTTTTTGCAGAAGGCCACGTTTCTTCTTCTTCTTCCAAATATGTCACTCCCAATTAAAAATGTGTTCTTTTCATCTATGAAAAAACTATCTGAAACAAAAAAAAGAAAGAAACTTCCCAATCAATACTGACAGATTAATTTATATAGACAACTTTATTCATATAAGACTTAATGGAAAACCAATCAAACAGATCCTAAGTGGTTGTTTGTTTACCACTTAATAGTTTCATTAAGAGACAACCTCTGAATCGCTAAGAGCTGAATCTTGTTTGGCAAAAAAAAAATCTGTCTCTTAATGGTTCTAAAACCCTCTGAATTATTTTGTATCATGGGCCTCCCTTAATCATTCAACGCCCTAATTTCATTCTGAACAGTTATCAAACAACCATATTTCATGTTGCACTATATCACAAAAGTCTGTTAATCATTCTGCATCAAATCATTCAGCAACTGTCAAACAACCCCTAATTCTTCTAATAAAACACTTAATAAGACTTAAGTTTATAGACCAAATATATATATTTCATATGTAAGACTGTTGCAATACGTTCATACGAGGCCTTTAGACATCTAAAATAGTTTTTTTACTAACACTTTTTAAATAAAATGTCATATAAATTTTTTATATGACGTTATTTGAAAAACATCTTATAAACACAAACATCTTACAAAACGATGTCATATAAATTTTTTATATGACGTTATTTGAAAAACATTTTATAAAACGATGTAGTTAGAACATTTTTCAAAAGTACCCTGATGTTTGATTATATTATTTTAAAAAGCGAAATTATTTAGGCTATGTTTGGCAAACTAGCTGATTAACTAACTGGTAGCTGATAAGTTAACTTTTCAAAACGTTACTATGAGTAGCTTTTCAATAATAAAGTTAGCTTATAAGCTAGTTTATGATCATCCAAACATGTACAAAAAAAAATTAGCTTTTTTTTTGCCAAATAATGCCTTAATCTATAAGTTTAACCTGACATCTGCTAGCTTTTCCCACGAACTATTTAATTCATATTATGTAATATTATTTTTATTATTTAAAAAAAAGAAAATACAGTTGACTTCAAATCTAAAAAAAAGGTGCATGTAGTATGTACTACTTATTTCGTAATAATATTACGTTAGATTTTTATATCATTATTTAACAAACACTATATAATTAATCATTAAATATTATTAACTAAAACATATCACTTACATTTCTTATAAACTATTTCAGTTCTACTAACATCTTCATTTTTATAATAAAAAAAATTACTCCATCAAACTAAATCAAATTATTACATTTTTTAATATATATATATATAATGTCTAAATTATAATAATAACTTGAATTAGAAAATTTATACCTATAAAACAAGAATTTTAGTAATTTTTAATTTAACAATATCAATATTTTTTTCTTCAAGTTCTAAAATACACATTCAACCAATATTTATAATTTTTATTTTACTTAAACTATTTCAATGTTATCGATTTTGATGGAAATTGCATTTATCTTTTAATAGTAATACCAATTCATAATAAAATCTTACATTCCGATTTATTACAATTTACACATACTAACTAAGATAACTAGTAATTTAATAATTTGTGTATTGTTAAAAAGTTTTAAAATAAAAATAAACATAATTTCATGAATTATATTTTTCTAAACATTTGGCTTAATAAAATGAGAACCCTATAGATTGTGATAATCGTAAAAACTTTTACTTTAAGGTATTGTTTTAAATGATTTTTTCCATCAAAGGTTAACATTTAATGTATTGATGAACATATATTTGTTTCATTTCATATGTATTCACTTTATAATGTAAAACTTTTTTAGTGTAGTTTTTGTTTTACAAATTAGGTAAAAAGATTCACATTGTCAAACAAATATATGTTAATCCATATTCTAAATCTTAGACCTAGATTTAAAATATATATATATCTGAAATAACACATGATGCACTATTTCTCAATGTTATCATAATTTTATATATCCTCAAAATAAGGCCCTAGATCAACAATATGATATACACGGACCTAATATCCATTAAAAAGAATAAGAGATTCTTTGACAGTTGCTGAATTGTTCGGTACAAGATGATTAAGTGGATAAAATGATTAAGATGCTCTTATGATAAAATGCAAAATAAAATATAGTTGTTTGGTAATTGTTAAGGATAAAATTAAGGTGCTAAATGGTAGGGACGAATCTAATGTGTAAAATACGGTGGCACGTGCCACTGTATTATTTCTTCGACGAAGAGTAAAAAAATTTAGGTTCGTGAAAGGTGCTACCGTATTATTTTGGAAACATCAAGAAGGTACAAACGTACCACATAATCAACCAAAAAACCAAAAAAAACTATCGAAATCAACCAAAAAAACCGAAAAAAAAAAACTTAAAAATCCCTTGAAATCAAGCAAACATCTTTTAAAATTCCTCGAAATTATGGAATTAGGCTAAAAATACATCGGGTAATATTGAACGTCGCTGAAAAGATGAAAACACGTCAATAAAAACCGTGTTTTTGACAATTATTTTTTGTCTATATTATATGGTGTCACCGTATGAAAAAATTTCTAAATCCGTCTTTGCTAAATGGTTAAAGAAGGCCCAATATACAAAATCATTTAGATAGTTTTAGAACAATTAAGAAACATATTTTCTTTTTGTCAAACACGGTACCTCTTAACGATTCAGATATTGACTCTTAATGAAAGTATTAAAAGATAAACAAACGGTCCTTACAACAACTATTTTCAAGAAAACGAATAATATTAGGGGGTGCTATTTGCACCAAAAAGTGCAAATACTTTTGATTTTATTATAACTTTGTAAAATGTATTTTTCTTTTTGTAACAATTACATTTTATTATAACTTTGTAAAAGTGTAATTATTTCTTACCCAAATTGAACCGTAATTAAAAATAGCAACCAAAGATAGTTGGGGGTTAAACCCGTCAATTAAGTAAATTCGTTATAAATATAAGTTGGTAAGTTCACGCCTTACCCGAATCGTCCCTTAGGTAGCGTTTGGTATGCAGACTAGATGGGACTGGACAGTACAGAACAGGACAGGACGGGATTGAACTGGACAGGACTAATTGTCTGTTCCACGTTTGATACGACTAAAACAAGACTATACAAAACCGTTAAAATGACCAAATTACCCCTATATCATATAATAATTCTAAACGATCTAAAATTATTATTATTTTTGTTTATATATATATATATATATATATATATATATACAAATTATCTTTATATATATATATATGTTAAATCATAATATTTATGTTTTATTTTTATAATTATAAAAAATTAGTAATATTTATATTTATAAATATTTATTTCATTTCAAATCAAAATAAAAAGTAAAAAAGAAAATTTAAAACTATATAATACAAATAAAAAAAAATATATAATAAAAAAAAAAAACACAATAATAAAGCAATCATTTTTGGGGCAAATAGTCTCCCCATATATTATTTCTCATTTCAAATTAAAGTTAGTTATGAGTTAATTTTTAAAGTTTTTGAAATCAAATGTAATTTTTTTTATAAAAATGACGTCATAAATGGTGACGTGGAGAATTATGATTCGGTGAATGGATAATGACGGAGTTAATGGGCCGTCGGTGGGCTGGAAACGCGTGATTTTGTTAATAAACTTTGTCACTTTTACAGCTTAGTCCCTTGGTCCCACATACTCACGAGCCACCTCCCTTTATACAATTCCGTAAATAACCTCTTCCTTTAGGGGTAAAAGTGGAATTTTACTCCATGTTTATCCAAATTACTATTTTCGGAACGCAAAATTGGCCGGCCAAAATCCACTCAATTAATACGTTACCGTTTTTCGTTGGTTTGTTGTAATGGATAATAACAATAAATATTAGTATTAAATCGGATAAAATTTATTTAATGTGATAAAGTGTTATTTTATGGGAAATTAATTAAAATGACCGTATTTTAATATCGTATTATCAAAATGTCCTAAATCTCTTTTCTTTTGCTGAAATACCCTTTTTGGCCGGGATGTAGGGCCGGGATGAGACCCATCCCGGGGTTGTTAAATTTTTTGAGAAATAGAGAGGTTACCCCGGGATTTAGAGAGATATCCCGGGGTTGGAATTGAAATTTTTAATTCAATATATATATATATCCCGGCGTTAAAAAGGTTAATCCCGGGGTGAATTTTTTGATTCGGTTATATATTATTTTAATATATATATTTACATTTTATATCCCTATAATTATTTAGTTAGTTACTTTATACCTTTTACTTTTCTATTTTTCATTTTACATTTTTATCATATTAACACATATAATCGTATATTAACTAAAATGCGTTAAAAAGATACGTTTTAATTTTAACAAGTTACACCATTATAACCGTCTCTTCGATACCTTCGAAATGAGCCCAATACTGAATATTTTTGGATTTAATTATTTATTATATATTATATCTGGTTTAGTTTTAATATCATTATTATTGTAAATTTTTTTAAGAATTATCGATTATACAGAGACGACAATTTCAATACATTTATTTTTAAAATGAGGATATTTGAATTTTATTTTTATTATATATTATATCTGTTTTAGTTTTAATATCATTATTATTGTAAAATCTTTTAATAATTATCGATTATACAGATACGACAATTTCAATTCATTTATTTTTAATATGAGGATATTTGAATTTTATTTTTATGTTTAATGGGTCAATGGTAAAAAAAATTAGGTAAAAACATAAGATGAAATGATTGACCAAATTTAAGACATGTTTGTTAGCATCTTAATATGCTTAATGGGAGTCCCACCTTATTTGTTAGTTTTACATGATTTCTGGTAGTGGTTTAATGATATTCATGTAAAACTAACAAATAAGGTAAAACTAACAAATAATATCATTTTAAAAATAAATGTATTGAAATTGTCGTATCTGTATAATCGATAATTATTAAAAGATTTTACAATAATAATGATATTAAAACTAAAACAGATATAATATATAATAAAAATAAAATTCAAACGCATTTTAGTTAATATACGATTATATGTGTTAATATGATAAAAATGTAAAATGAAAAATAGAAAAGTAAAAGGTATAAAGTAACTAACTAAATAATTATAGGGATATAAAATGTAAATATATATATTAAAATAATATATAATCGAATCAAAAAATTCACCCCCGGGATGTAACCTTTTTAACGCCGGGATATATATATATATTGAATTAAAATTTTCAATTCCAACCCCGGGATATCTCTCTAAATCCCGGGGTAACCCCTCTATTTCTCAAAAAATTTAACAACCCCAGGATGGGTCTCATCCCGGCCCTACATCCCGGCCAAAAAGGGTATTTCAGCAAAACAATAGAGATTTAGGGCATTTTGGTAATACGATATTGTAATACGGTCATTTTAATTAATTTCCCTTATTTTATTATTATTTATATCTATACTATCTATACTATATTATAAATTACGGATAAAAAACTCTTCAATACAAATTATTAGGCACAAGGTACCATCATTTTATGCAAGATTTTAAAAATCTCTTAATTTACAAGTATCAAAACACAAGATACATATTACTACTGCAGACTTCTAACATCCACCAATTTGATATGTGCAGAGCCTTCTTTTTATCCAGACATTTTCATGTATCACTATTAATTAATATATTATATTACTATAAATTTGTTTTAATTATATTATTAAATATGTAATTGGTTATTTTTTCTGGATGTTATTAAAATATATAAAATAATAATTGAATTCTAACAAAATACTTAATTTTTTTTATATTAAAAATTATAGTATTAAGCCTAAATTAAACAAAATTATAAAAACATTATCACTTTCTTAAAATCATCCAAAATCGTACTGTAAATCGAGAAAAAAAAAACAAAAAAAAACATTAAAATCGTGATTTATCTCGCTACATTGCACGATTACGCTTCTAGTTATATTATAACATGTTTGAGAAAAAAAATTAAACTCATATTATTAATTATAATGTATTGTTTTTAATGTAATTATCTTAAAATTCAAATTATTATTTGGTACGATTAATTTTTTTGATATTTTAAATCTATAAAACTAATAAATAATCAGTTGATACATATGTTTATAAAACTAATAAATAATCAACTGAAACAAATTTAAAAATTTTGTTTTTCAACTAATCAAAAATTACAGGGACTAAAATCATAAAATTAATTTTAATTGGTTAAAATAAGAAAAAATCGATAAGAGGATGAAAGTGTCAAATATTTTAATGACTGTTAAACAAAATGACCAAATTTAGATGTTTTTGTAAACAACATAACCATCTTATAATTTTAAAATTACAGGGAAAATAAATGTTATTTTGAATTACATGGACCAAAGATGTGACTATTTATCTTTTTATTGATATTAAACAAGACTATATAAAATTAAATTGTATTAAAATGAAATGTATTATGTTGTCTCTTATTTTTAAAACACATTTATAAATAATTGTATTTCCAAGACGCAATATGTTTTATATATAATTAAAATACTATTACTATAACTTTGGGAAAAAAAAACGTATTTGAGAGAAATAAAAATAATCAATTTTGTAAAAAAAATGTACTAAATTTGTTCAGTAAGAGCATCTCCAACAGCTTCTTCAAAGTGGAGAATATGGGGATTTTGAGCTATGATTTTGCTCCAACAGCTTCTCCAAAATAGAGAAAGTAGGAGAGAGAAGAAGTTTTTCTCTAAATATGGAGATAACCCCGAAAATGATTACCAAAAGAGAGAAACTATTTTTTATTATATCCCACCAATAAGAAACTTTGAAATGAAATGTTTAGGTGAGAAAAATAATATTTTATAAAATATATAGAATATTTTAATATTATAATCAATAATTTATCTTTAAAATGGAGAAGCTATTAGAGATGGATATAACTTTTTTATTAGAGATTTTGACCTTTTATTCTTAATTTTGAAAAAAATTTGGGGAAGTTGTTTCTAAGAAATATCTTAGCTTAGACATTAAAATAAAACTTTTAAAAATAACTAACAATGGATAATATATATGTGATACCAAGATACATTGAATAATTAAATTTTTGATTGGTGGTAAAACTTTTTCTTTTTTTAACTTTAGGTTTCAAAGTTAAAAACACAAGACCGATGTGTTAATTAAAAGTAGAAGTCAATACACGTGATGCAATATGATAAATCTTGATTTTGAATCCAAGAACTTGAACTAGAGATGAAAATCTTACCCGTAAGGGTGGGCACCCGTGGGTACCCGATCCTAATGGGGTGAGGATTTCTCGCTTTAATGGGTGACGGGACGGGGATTGGGATTTATTTTCATACCTGAAACAGGGTCCCCGGGGGGGGGGGGGTCGGGGATGAAATTACCCACCCCTAATCCGAACCCGATCAAACCTTTTAATTTATCTAATATCTATACTATATTATAAAAACGACATAAAAAACTCTTAGTTACAACATTTTAAGCACAAGTTACAACTAATTAAAGCAATTACTTAATTTACAATTTCTTAATTCTTTGGTACAACCTTTCCAAACACAGTATCTCACATAATCATCTATTTGTGGAATAATACTCATTTATTAATATAACTATTTGTTTATTTGGTGGAGGATTTTATAAAATAGATTTTATATTAGCATAATCTATTTTAAATGTAGATTTTACATTTAAATCTATATTAATGAGATGTAATATAAAATCTTTTTTCTTCCGTATTTTTTTATATATTACATCTCATAATGATTTTTCCATATTTTATTTTATAAAATCTTTTTACATAATGAGATGTAATATAAACTGTTTTTTCTTCCGTATTTTTTTTGCTAATATAAAATCTATTTTATTTTATAAAATCTACACGTATTTTTTTTGATAATATAAAATCTACACGTATTTTTTTTTCACGAGCATTAAAAGAAGAAAAAAGAGGTTGATATGAATAAAAAATAAAAAATAACGAGATACACTAATAAATTATCGTATTCTTTAAAATAAAAATATTCCGCAATACTTTCCAAATTAACCAAGTGTAAAGAAAATAAAATAGAAACGATGTAGATATAAAAATATTATTCCATATTTTTAATATATTTACATTTAAATGTAAAATCGAAAATGAAAATAAAATATTTTAAAATATTCTCTACATTCACTATAAATATATATAGCTTCTCTATGTATCATCCGAGTACAAGAAGAAGACGAACGGTCGGGTGTCAATGGCGGAACCTGCAACTGAACAAAAGGTATTCCACTATATTTTTGTTTCTTTGAAAAACTATTTTTTTATATTTTATTTTATTTACTGATGATTTGTTTATATTTTTCAAAACCCACAATCATATTTTCCGAAGTAGTGGAATAAGATATATATATATATATACATATCTTTATTTTTATCGACTAATACTATGAGGTCTTGAAGTCAATAGTCAGATAAATTTTCAAGTGGTACTAAGTGAATTTGAACTATACCACTTATGAAAATACATTCGTTTTTCACATTGTATTTTATTAACTGTTAACAGAGAAATTACGTTTCATTTTAACTCGGTTCAATATTCCAACAAAAAATTTATCCTCTCGTGCAATGCACGGGCCCAACACTAGTATGTATATAGTGAGTGTATAAATAAATGTATGTAACATTTATTATTAAATGAAGAATATTTTACATTTTCAATATTGGTAATTAATGTAGTGACTATTTATTATAATTATAATTTTAAAATACATTTATTTTTATTTTATTTTTAGTAAATGGGTTCCCCAAACCCGTCAGGGATTACTTCCCTCTGAACCGTCGGGATTATTTGGGGCAGGTTCCGAGATGGGGGGTTTAAATGGGGGTCGGGGTTGGGGATTGGGATTGGGACGGGGGATGCATTACCCGTCCTATACTCGTCCCGTTTCCATCCCTAACTTGAACCTTTAATCCTGATTTATGTTTTACCATATTATATGTCGTATCAGTAGAGCTAATATCGTGTATTTCAGGATATTTATCAGTTAGTTTTATGGAGTATAAACCATTAGGTTTTGAGAAGGCAGCAAACTAGCTTAATAACTTTGAATTTAACTTAAAAGCATGGTGAAAATTATTGATAACACACACTTTAAGCTTATAAGGATCTAGGGGCGCTCATGGGTTAGTTGATCGGGTCGAAAGTATTTGAACTACCCAACCCAAGCGGTTTGAAAAAATTTCAACCCAATCCAACTTGTACGGGTTGATCGGGTTGTGTTTAAACTAAGTAAAATCAACACTCTGAACATAAAAATAAAGGGAACCTTCTTTTGAAATGCGATCAATCATTCAACAGAATACACTAGTTCATCAAATATTTAGGTATTAGATAAAACTTTTCAATAATGTATTCTTATGAGTTTTACCGAGTTGTTTTTGGTAACCTATACATATGAAAGAGAAATACAAATAATTTTAGAGAAACAACTAAAACTTTCATCGGGTTATCAGGTTACTTTGGGCCTAACCCAATTTCAACCCAATAGGTTTGGTTTGCTCTAATTTTGTATCGATTATATAGCGAGTTACCTTAGATTGATTTTTTCAGGCTTTCTCGGGTTGGGTAAGCCGATTGATCGTCTTTTTTAGCACCCCTATAAGGGTCTCATATATCGAACTTGCTATCCATGTGAGGCGGGTTGTTAAACTCTCCCACTTAAATTTATGATGTTCTCGTCAATCTTTCTAGCATCCTCCTCCTTGTTTATCTACGATGTGAGATTCGTCTAAGATGTTACAAACATCCCCCCTTAAGGGTTTGTCATGCTCATTTGCTCAATGAGGTGTGCCCCACCATCCTGATGGTACACGGATGGTTGTGATACAATTTATAACACCCCAAGCCCAAAGCAGTGGACTGACCCAATAATTTCGAATTCAACTTAAAGTCATGTTGGAAGTTATTGATAGCCCACAACTTTAAGAAATTCCGACCCAATAACTTAGAATTCAACTTAAAACCATGTTGGAAGTTATTGATAGCCTGCAACTCTAAGAATCTCATATGTCGAGTTTTATATCCATGTGGAACAGGTTGTTACACTAAATATGCAGTAATAAACTTTGAAATTTGAATTCAAAATATTTTAAGAATATAAGTTAATAGTTTTATGATATAATAAAGATTTTTTATTTTTTTATTTTATTATAAAATTATTATTGAATTAAATTTATTTGTTGTGTATAAAAGTGAATAAGGAAAAGTAAAAAACAAGCAATTCATGGAAATGTTGATTGCAAACACTTTGGACAATTTTGAGATAAGAAATGGGAAGGAAAGATCAATGAGTGTTTGACTATTGACTTTGAGTCTTTCACAAACAAAATAGATGACCAAGGTGGAGCCAAGCACCCCAATTGGTGCACCCAATGGTTCTAACCATGTCACCATCTCCAAATCAAGGTACAAGTGGTCTTCCAATGGTGCATTTTGTCTCATCACATGTTTTCTAGTTGCTTTTCGATCCATCGAAAGGCTAATAGGTGCAGTCGTTTACTTATTTTCTGTCTTCGTTATTATATACTGTAATTGTTTGAATCTCCATTTATTTGTAATAAAGAGTATTAATAGATTTGGTTGTAAGGGTTTGGTCCTGAACGATGTTGTTATCAAGGAGATAAGTAAGTATAACATGGGTTTGTTTTTATTTATTTATTTATTAATAGACATAGATAAATGTTAATTAAATAATGGACATGATGGTCCATATGGGGACTTCATTCTTGAGAATTTTGTACCGAATTGGTTGGTGGCTTGAGTTGTCCGAGTCCTACCCCAATCAACTTCAAGGGTGTCAGACCAATTATGACCTTATTTTCTTCATATATTATCACAATAAAGCGTTTGTATTACACAGAAGATGTTAATGTCTATATTAAAGATAATCAACATCAATATTTTATTTATGATTGGACTTTTTTTATAGCATCATTGTAAATAATTGATTGTATCATTCAAAATACTGTTTAGATAAAACATTGTTCTCTTGTTTTATTTATTCTTTTTCTATGATTTATTAAAACAAATCTAATACTTTCGATATAGATTATGATACGATAACAGCGAAGACTACTACAGTTGTTACGTACTTGTGTTCCCATAACCAACCCCACACATGCTTTAACTTTATGCCCATCATTCTTTGTTCAACAAAAGTCTACAACTCACCTTTAAGCTTGTATTTATATTTCCAAATGACCAAAAAAAGAGGTTATGTTGTGAATTAATATTGTTTTATAGTCAGATAAAGTGATACATGTTGATTGTCATGTCTACAGTTAACTCTGTTATTTAGAAAGGAAAAAAAAGGCTTTGTCTGCCAAGGCCATGATTGATCAAAAATCATGCCAAGGAAGTTTCTCGTTTAAAAGTTAAGAGCATGTGTAAAACAACTCTAGATTGGGATATATATATATATATATATAGACACACATATATACATACACATACAAAATCCTGATCTTTTATGTGGAAATTATACATACCAGTTCAATTTCTTTCTTTAATAGAAAGTTGGTCTTAGAACTGGTCTTCGGGCCACTTTTTGATTTGTTTTCCCATGAAACATTAAGGATTATTGAACTAGGATCGACTAGATTAGGTTGCAGAGACGAACCTAGAATTTTTTTCAATCGGTGGCACCATTTTACAAAATCAACATTGTTCTAGTGGTTAGTTCCTTGCTTTTCAAATGTGAGGTCTCGGGTTCAATTTTTTTTAGAAACATAATAAATCTAAAATTTAAAACTAAAAATTAAGAAAATGACACTAACAGTACTCGAACTCGGATCTGAGGTGGGAAAAAAACCCTTACAAACCAACTCTACCAAGGGAAAATTATTGATATAAAGGCACTTTTCACGACCATATAACTTTTTACACTACGACAGAGGAACGAAATAGCACGTTCCACCGTATGATCTACATTGGGCCCGTCCCTGTTAGGTTTGGCATGTCGATTCGTGGCCCTTATTTTATTTTTTTAACATCTTTATGTAATATGAATATATTTACGGTATTCTATTTATTCTATGAAAATTATATAAATTTTTTTTCATGATGTTATGAATCAAATCCAACACTTTGGCGCTGATAAATTTCAAGCTAAAATTATTGACGATATTTGTAACACCCTAAATTCTGGAAATAACAACTAATTTAAAAAATTTCTAAATACACCAATAAATAAATCATCTACCACTACAATTTAATATTTAGCCTCAATACACACATTCTTTCTATATGAACAGTCTATAATAAAGACGGGTACTACTAAAACCCAAAAGTATCGCTATCTCCAAACTGCGGAAGACTTCTTCAAATGCTTACACTCGTGAACCACTAAGCACATCCCTTCATACGATTGCTAGAACCGAACCCTCTTCTGGACCTGATGCACATGCCGATAAATAAAAATGTTAGACTTAACGCCTAGTGAGCTCAAGAGTTTTCAACATATATAAATAAATCGTTTAAAATGTAAGAATGCAATTAAAGTCATCATCTTTCAAAATGATATGCTTTGCTTATGAAACAACTCATTTACCAATAAGTATATATTTTAAACGAAAGAGACACCACGTTGATCGCTAACCAAACCAAGATGTTTTACAGAAATATTCCAATATAAAACGTCTTTCGTAAACTTATATTTAACTCAAAACTCACGCAACCATAAAATGAAAAGAAACCAAATACTGAAAACGTAGGAATGACGCATTCCATTCAAGCCTTAATATACGTGGGGGAAACCCAATATTAAAGTCATCATTTATCGTCGACCACATAAAAACCCAATTTGGTAAAATACGACATTACCATATAAAATACCACGAATCAACGATGAAGAGACCCGTATACATTGAGAATAGAGTAACACGCAAGTAGGTCGTTCACGCGACTTCCTTGTATGTCATCTAAACGTTTCCATCTTGGGTGGCGAGAACACGTGAATGGGGCCACCCACGATGTTATTGGATTTCACCAACGTGCCCCGGTTCTAGTTCTCATGCCATAACAGACATCACAATCCTCGAACCTGTTGCTGCCCCTTGCCATACTCCGTCGAGTTCCGCCCCGCGGTCTTACGAGCAACCGGGTGCCTAATCCAATCTAGACGAGTTCCAACTCTGCGGCTCAAACCACATATTCCTATTCGCTAGCAAACCCGAGCGGTCACTAAAAGTAACCCAAAACCTCAGGCCTTACACAACCGACAGACTTACGTGCCTATGGATCCATTACGACACTATCTAACATTACATGACTCCAAAAGAATGACCAAAGCACCCAAAGCATGTAACTCACCAATGACACGAATTAATCGTCAACACTTAAAACCCACGACGGTTATAAATCCGGACAAATGTCCACGCGACTCATTTAGTCAAAACCGAGACAAAGGCCCAACACTTTACGTAAATCACCAACGAAGCCTTTGTAAACATTAAAAACACGTTTAACCGACTAACGAAGACACAACGACCCAAAAGTGTAAAATAACACAAACTCAACATTGTTTGAGGCAAACCATTTTCCCAAATAAACTCTTTACTCTTATTTCCCAAAATATTTCGTGACACAGTTATGCACATTTTCCAAATAGACGTAAGAACAAAATCATGTAAATGACATTTACATCAAATGAACTCCATTTATATAAAAATACGTCAAAGAAACATGTCAATATGCCCAAAATCCCCAAGATACATGTTTCATGAGTTTATAAAGATAAATATAACCAAATACTCAAACTTATCAGCAGTTAACAATTTGGTGTAAAACATAAACATTTTAAAAATAACCATTTTGTTATGTTATTTTTTACGAATGAAATAATGAGTAACGGTGGTTGTTTTTTATTCACTTGTGTTCGTTCAGTTATTTTCATTTATGTTCGTTCGTTTAGCTCTTAATGAACGAACACGAACAAACATATTTTCTTAACGAACGAACATGTACACAAAAAATTTCGTTCGTTTACCGTTCATGTTCATTCGTTTGTTCGGTTAAGTTAAACAAACGAACACGAACAAGCCTCCGTTCGTGTTCGTTCGGTTCATTTATAGCCCTAGTTATCACAATTAATTAAAAATTGGTAAGTGTCTAAATTTTTTAATTTTAATTATAAAATGTTAACAGGTCGAGTATACTTGTTCGCCCATTAATTTTAACAAGTCAGTCTAAATTCACCAATTTCTTTAAAAATTGTTGTCTAAGGCCAGTTTATGGGGACAAACAAATAGGGTCATTTCGTCTTTACCTTTATTCAGATATTTTTATGTTAGACTAATTTGATAAAAAATATTAGACATAAAATAAAGAATCTCTAAAATGAATAATGGTGGAGCTACTTGAAAGTCAACTATGGCAATTTGAACATAAAAAATCAACGATAGACGTTAGCGCATGTTGATTTTGAAATTTCCATATTTTTTCGGCTGAAATTATGGCTCTTTTTTCACATTATTATTTATAATAATCATTGGTAGCTACGTCTTCATGCAATAAATATATATATATATATATATATATATATATATATATAGGGGAGCGATCAAATGGAAACCATTCTAATTTTGAAAATCATGGAAATCATTGATTTCATTGGTTAAGTTAATGAAATTGTTTAATTCGATGATATTGTTTCATATAATTCTTTTATTAATGAAATTGTTGCATATATTTGTGTTTTTTATGTAAAAATGAAAAAATTTAATCAGACTACGAAAATACATGAAACAATTTCATCAGAATGAGAAAAATAGATGAAACTATATAAAAAAACATAAATATATGAAACAATTTCATTAACAAAAGAATTATATGAAACAACTTGATCATATTAAACAACTTTATAAACCAATTTCATTAATTTAACCAATGAAATTGACGGTTTCCAAATTTTCCAATCTAATATGGTATCCAATTGAAACCATCTCTCTCTCTCTCTCTCTCTCTCTATATATATATATATATATATATATATATATATATATATGCACAAAAGATTGTGTAAGAAGTTGATATTAACGTGAGGCGTGAGAAGTGGATTTGAACTGTTAATCACTTTTAATTAAATGTCCTCTCATTAATTGCGATTTAGAAGGGAATTTACCTTGTACATCTCATCCTAATGTACATCAATTCTTCATCCAACAGTTAATAACCAATTCTCATGCTTCTCACGTTAACCTCAACTTCTCACTGGAACCCAACCCTATATTTATATATACACACACACACACACACATATATATATATGTATATGTAGAGTTCAAACGAGAACACTCATGGTTCACGAAAATGCGAGAACACTTGTGGGTCTTCAAATTATTTAGCTCATAATAAAAATTAGAATAAAATGAAAATAAATTAGTATATATTAACAATTTTTTGTTATCTTATATTTGTCTTTATCATTTAAGTGTTGCTAGATCATCGAAGACTTCTTATGCTGATGATTCCATTGTTGATAATGTTGTGATAAGTGTTTTGATAAATCGAAGATTTTTTATTATGTGATTTTGTTTTGATAATAATGTGATAAATTGAAAACCAACGATGATCACGTTCACAATTATCGATACTATATATGTCCATTATGTGATTTGCAGTTTTTTTCCCATTGTACCCATGCATGCCTTCGATATTTATAAAAAAAAGGTAAATATTTATTTAATATTTTATTGTTTTTTCAGTTCTTCTAAAACCATGCTTTAAAACTGAATGATGGACTTATGTAAACCGCAAGTGTTCTTGTTTAGACTCTTTTTTAAATATATATGCATTGTAAATTAAAATTATTTTTTTAAATTCCAAAGTCAACTTTATAAAACTTTGACATGAAAATAGAAGAAACAAAATGGTTTTACATTCATCGAATCTTTGTATATGATGCTTGGATTACGATCTATTTGAGACATGATAATACATAAAGTATAATTAACGTCTTTTTGTTTAAGTCGAGACTAAGGGCCGTTTACCCAAATGCTTACCCGGTAAGCGCTTACCAATAAAACTCGACACACTAACTTGCTTTATCGGGTAAGATTTTAATCATCACGATTATATCTTATACAACAATTTACCCGGTAAGCGCTTACCCGGGTAAGAGTTGTCACTCTCTCTTATTGGATAAGACTATTCATCTTTATCCTCACTCTTACCGGATAAGCATTTTGTAAACGATTCCTAACAGTATAAAACCTTATCGTATAAGATAATTAATAAGACTGATTGACTAAACAACTGGTTTTTTAACCAGATAACCAATCTTTTAAATCGATAGTATAGTTGATAGAAGTATTTATATATATATATATATTTTTTCCAATTATACACGTATATCATTTATACTTCATACTAATTAAGTTCTATTAAACTTATTAAGTCGACATCTATTCTTTCAGGTATAATTGATCAGAATAACAACAAATGAATAAAACAAATCATAATTACCATTAAATGTCGTTGTTTCCGTCGTATTATCAACTACGTATATTAATAAACATAAATTCGGGTTTTGAATTAAAAATAATTAATATTAAAATATTTTAGTATAGAAAAGTAAGATAAGATTGTGCTAAATATAAAAGACACTTCATTCTTAGGTGGTGGTATTGTTGGAAGTCAAAGGATCATGTGAATGACTTTATTTTAAGCTTGAGTTGGGTTTTTTCAATTAGCTTTTATAAATAAATAATATAAAAAAAAAATATATATATATATATATATATATATATATATATTTTTTTTTTTTGCAGGGTTTGAAAATAAAATTAAAATATTTGCTGATTAAATTTGTTTAATCAAATCATGTTGTATTCGCTTTTTTTGTGTATAATTTACGTTTTTTGTTTGATATTAATTTTTGATGATATTTAAATAATATCAAATTTTCATTTGAAAAGAAAATAAAAATGCATTTTAGAAAATTACACAAAATATAAGAATTGTATCTTATTGAATTTAAACTCATTGTCCCATCATAGTAAACTAGGCGTTGTTTGACAAACAAGCTTATAAGCTAGCTTGTAGCTGATAAGCTAGATTTTCAAAACGCTACTATGAGTAGTTTTTCAATAAGTTAGTTTATGGTCATCCAAACATGTATCAGAAAATAAAACTAGCTTATAAGCTAGCTTTTTTTTGCCAAACATAGCCTTAGTTAGATACTTGTATTATATTATATCTATTAGATTAATAATTCATGAATGAAATTCACAAAATTTTGTACCTGGTTTTAATTTCTAAAAGATATAAACTATTATCAAGCACCATTTTTTATCTAGTTACATTTTTTAAGAAATGTATATGAAAACTTAGTCAAACGACTACTTAGATTTGTTTATATTCAAATTATTTTTAAGGATTTGTTTATTTTATTAATTAACAACAAGTTGAATGATTTTATACTAGCCGTTGAGAAGTTCAGTGTCGAGTTGCTAAAAGTTAGTTAATAAGACAATAAGATTGAGACGACGTACACACTCCATACAATTATCTTTTGGAGAAAAAACCGATTTTTTTCCTGTTTTGCTTAGATATTTCAGATATTAATTTTCTGTTATTTCTCAAAATCTTTCATTTACATTATATGAACACCAAAGAGGGGAGATGTTTCTTTTGCAAAGTAGGAGCGTCGAGACGAGTCTGTTTAACTTTTCGCTTAATATTAACAGACATCAAGCTAATGCAATGACCAAGACCTGTTAGATGCAACTGACAGGCTGACTCGAATGGAGTCAGTTGCATTCGCTAGCCGACAACACCACTTTTACGCTCTATTTAGACTTTTCGGCCCTTCATCTTTCATAATCGAGACCTGTCCCGACTCGCATGCTTTCGGCCGGTGATTCCGCATTCAAATGCAACCCATGTGAATAGTGCTCGTTGATCGTCATGGTCGTTGATAGTTTTGTTAATGTACAAAAACAACGATTTTGTTTTTTATCAGTTAAATGTATGATAAATCTCGTACACATATATTAGAATTTTTGAAAATTGAAATTTAAATATATATTTTTGTTAATTACTTTAACTTATTATTTATTGATATTTTTCATTATATTATTTTACTTTTGAAAAAAAAAACTGAATTTGGCCTCTCATTTTCATCAACATAATAAAAATATCTTTGGATTATATGTAATAAATAAAAAATATATATAATTGTGAAAATCCCTTTCTCATAATTTGAAAGTTTCAAAATCAAAATTAGAAAAATATTAATATTTGTAAACTTATCTTTCATATGACATTGCGTTACCAAATATTCCATAATAAGAATCACAATAAATATATCTCCATTAAATTTCATATAAATGATTAGTATTATTTTTTTAATACTATTTTTTTATTTACAATCAAGCATATATATGGGTGTGAATCAAGAGGGTCGGGCAAGTTCGAGTGGGAAAACCAAAAATACGATCAAATTATTGGGAACCAAGCCCCAAATTTTGGATTTTGGTTGATCGGGTTTCGGGTTGGGGTGTTCAAATGCAAACTTTTTAATGGTGCAAATCCATGCAACCCACTTATCTACCACATATTTTATTTTCCCATTTTTTTATTAAAAAGGTAAAAACAAAATATGTGGTAGATAAGTGGGTTGCATGGTTTGCACCATTAAAAAATTTGTATTTGAAGGTACCTCTCTCTCTCTCTATATATATATATATTGAATTTTCAGACGGGTCGTGTGGCAAAAAACTAAGCCCAACCCGAACCCAAATCCCCCCCCCCCCCACCCCCCCCCCCCCCCCCCCCAAAAAAAAGTAGCGTATTAGATTTTTTGGATTTAGATACATTTTGATTTTGTACAAACACCTCATATTTGATTCGGGTTTTTGGACTGTTCAGCGTTTACACACCTCTAAATATATCTCCATCTAACGATTTTTCTCAATTAATAAAAAAAATGTTTTTTATATTACTTAATTAAAAATAATTCAACGAGTAATTAAATTTAAAGATTAAAATCTGAAGTAATTAGTTGTATGTTATATAAAAGAAGTTATTTTAAATAACTGTGAATCATGTATTAATGATGATTCAACCACAATTGCAATTCTCATCAAACCGTTTACTTTTTCAAAATCAATAATTTATCAAAATTATAAATAATTTTTAAATCAAATATTTGAAATAAATGAAATAGTTCAACTATTGGACCATATTTTCCAATGAGTGAGGACCTCCATTCCATTTTCCCTTTTCTATTTTATTTTATTTTATTTCAATTAATACAACTGTTGACTATGAGCAACTCCAATGGGCCGACATCACTGGACCAACAAAATAGGAGGATGTCGGCCCATTTCACTTCCCACAAAACCATTGCCTTTTGTCTTTGAGCCCGAATCCCGGTCTAAGTTGGGCCGAAACTTTGGAGGGAGGTTTGGAAAAGCCCAACAAAATTCCGGTTTGTAAAATCTCAATCGGGCTCTTTTTCAATCCCAAAGTCTGGACCAGGCATATAAAAGCCGGAGCCTTTTTTTAAAGGGTTTGGAAGACCCAAACCTCAAAAAGTCCGGGCATTGTGCATTTTTACTATATATTTTACTCTAAAGCAATATTTAAGACATGAGATGTTGGTGATTTTAGTATCATCAATCATTTTGTGCAGTGTGATTTACCTAAGAGTAAAGAGGTTTTAGTTAAGCTATAATACTGGTTAAAAGTGCAGAGTGAAACTTGTATAAACCAACTTAAACCTAAGATCGTGATAAAGTAGGGAATAGAGGGGGTCACACCCCTTTATAGTGTCTATAGGGGTAGAAGGCTTGATTAAATGGGTAATTGATCAAAAGGTATAGTTTATAGGTAAACTTCTAAACCGACCCTAGTATGATCTAGGGCAAGTGTTCTTTCACTCTTATCCATTGATTGTTATTTGATGATTATTTTAGCACCAAAATAACTACATTACTGTCAAAATAACTCTTTATTACCTTCTAGTTTTACAATATTCGATCTAAAAATAGAACATAAGAAACACAAGACTCATGAGTGTTATTTCACTTATTTTGCCTAAAATCTAGAATGTGAATTTAGATTGTTCAAAAATGAATTTCGTTTAACCAACGTTGTCAAATGGGTCGAGATATTACTTTCAATAAGTACTCCGTACACTATCCATATTTCATTCCAGGTTTCTTTTTTGATAAATACATTATCTAAACCTAGATTTATAACATGAAATGTACGAAAACAATCCTCAGGCCCAAAAAGTAATCCATCTGTTTTCATATAGAACCCCGACCTGTATAAGATTGTAAGCTAAAAAGGAGTACATGTCATCTTTGGTGGGTTATTATTCGCCTATTATTTCTTTATTAATATTATATTATATATGTTTTACTACTTCAATATAAATTGTTGAAAAATATATGGACATTATTGAGTTATTTATTATTTCAATATCCAACCAACAAAAAAGAACATTTACACCTCATTTTAATTGACATACTCATTTAATATTTATGTTTCATTGCATGGAAATTTCTCTTAATTATAATCTCCCCACCATAATTTGTAGGGATGGAAATTAAATATGCATGCCCCCTCCCTATTTACTAAATATTGAATTATATAATAATAATAATAATGTCGACCTCTTCCCTTTGTTTCAAAAATAAACAAATATAATTACAATATAAATTATTAAAATCAAATAGACCCAGTAAATTCGAGATAATGTAGGTTTATTAAAGATAGGATGTACAGAAATCTTACCTTCACCCTATAAATATTGATTCTTCTCAAACAGTCATCATAATTAAGTAAGGATTAAGAACCGTTCATAATTTTTAAATTTATTTATAACATTTAATTGATTATATACCAAATATTAATTATAAAATAATAAGGAGTGGATTGTCCTGCCCGTAAAAAGGTTTAGAAGAAGATTTTGTGACTCATTATCATAATGAGAACGTATGTAACCCTTGAGCAATACAAGTGTCGTGCTACTAGGCATAAAAACAACGAAAGTCCAGTAGCCGAGGAATCAATAGCTAAGCTTACGCTTTGACCCGCACGGGACGGACCTATATATGTGCGAGCAGGCTCGTGTGCACCCGCTCAACTTATTTTCGAAAGTAAGATACTATTTGAGGCACGAAAGGTGTACCCGCTAAACTTTGAGTGGTGCTACGAGGTATTAGCAAATATAAAGAACACCAACCAAAAAACCGAAAAAGATACCTCTGAATTAACAA
This sequence comes from Arctium minus, assembly GCA_954870635.1. Classification (NCBI taxonomy): domain Eukaryota; kingdom Viridiplantae; phylum Streptophyta; class Magnoliopsida; order Asterales; family Asteraceae; genus Arctium; species Arctium minus. Next base: position 73,280,136 of record OX941094.1, on the reverse strand, counting down.
AAAAAAGAAACACCAAAGAAATCTCCCGAAATCAATCAAAGAAATTTAAAAATCCTTCGAAATAAACAACAAAAAGACCTAAAAAACCCTTGAAACAGTAGAATTCGGCTAAAAATACATTGGACAACTTTTCAGGCCTACGATCCACCTTAAAAGCGTACCCGCATGGCAAAAATCCTAGGTCCGCCCGAGTAAAAGGTAGGCCAATAATACTAGAGATGGCCAAAAACCGATCTTTGACCGGGCCCAAATTGGTCCCCGGTCCAAGATTCTACATGTGAAAAGCGCGGTCCTACCCTGGTCCAGGGCCAGGCCCAAACTTGTAGCTCTTAATTTAAAAAAAAACTTGAAAAACTTAAAATATAACTTATAAAAACTTAACTATTTTTAAAAAAAAATGGACCTATGTATAATCAGTCTCAAGCTAGACTGGGATTTAAATTTTCTTAAAAATCATAATCGGTCTCTATCGGTCGTAATCAAGCTCAGACAGACCGGACCAATTTAGACATCTCTAAATAGTAACGAGTAAATACCCAATACTAATGGCATGCGCCCGAAGTTTGAAGCCCAACTTAAGGCCCATTTATAACTTTTTAAACAAGTTTGTTCGTACGTACAAATATTGTTGATATTCTAACTTTTACCAGTTAGAAGTAGGGGTTTCTGTAATTTGTTGCGGATTAGAGCCAAACCAGCAAATTGCATCGCATATGCAGATTGAGTAGTTTCCCAAACCGGAAATTGCACCAATGTGGTACTGCAAAGTGAGATGCAATGCAGTTTTTGCTTGTTGTATCTATTGTAACTTAGCATCAGAATTCATATAATAAAAATCTTAATCTTTACAACTAAAAAGCAACAAATAATTATAATTCATACAATACAAAAGTTATAATAAACAATTATGCATAATAAATAGTCACATAACAAATGCCCACACTCTTGAACCGAGAAGCCGTGGTGGACGTGTGTTGTGTTTCATGATTTGTGATCGTAAATAGCTAAAGACATAGATGCAAGTTTCTAAGTTATAAGTTATGTTAGATATTATATATTATTGGGATATTATATATATATATATATAGGGTCAGGTTCACATGAGACCAAGTTGTTTCCGTGAGACCGCGTGAGACCAAGCCTTAAAACATGAAACTTCACACCGAAACACTGTGAAGGTAAAAAACATTCGAACCTTCATAATGTAATCACACTATGAAAGTAAAAAAATCTAAACCAAGTTAAAAAAAATCAAACCTTCACAGATAAAAGACTGTGAAGGTATATCCGAACCTTCATAGTGAAGACGCTGTGAAGGTAAAAAAAACGAACATTCACAGCGAAAAACACCGTGAACGTAACATTTACGGTGTTTTCCCTATGAAAAGTTCGATTTTTTAACATTCACAGTTTTTTGGTGTGAAGTTTCATACTTTAAAGCTTGGTCTCACCGGTCTCACGGAAACTGTTTGGTCTCACGCGAACTTAAGTCTATATATATATATATATATATATATATATATATATATATATATATATATATATATATATATATATATATAGGTCAAGGATATTTTACAATCCATGTAAATCTTACAATTCATGTAACTCACATCTTAACCGTTGTATTCATGATAAACGGTTATTTTGTTTTTATTTTTTTGATTTTTTTAATTGAAAATATTGGACCCACATGTATTGTAACCGTCGATCATTAATCCAACGGTTAAGAAGTAGGTTGCATGGGTTGTAAGATTTTCAAGGGTTGCAAATTAAACTACCCATATATATATATATATATATATGAGAAAAGTTCAAACGAAAACGTCAACTATTTAAGAAAACAAGAAACAAACAAATCATTTGTAAAATCATATATGATTCGACATTAACGATCAAAAAAATGGACGCGGATGACTTTGTCTGCAACTTAAGCCGCAACAAAGTCGCGTGAATCATATATGGTTTTGTATGTATTTCGGCATTTTCGTGTTTTCTTTAATAGATGTTGTTTTCGTATGAACCCACATCATATATATAAGGGCTAAATCAAATGAGAACTACAAATATGTTACAAACATGTGAGAACCGATATAAAAATATTTTTTACATAATATATTTTCACCAAATGCTTGGATTTAAGATATTGCTTCACATATATTTGTTTCATAATATGATATTTTCACATGTATTTGTTTTACCAAATGAATATTTTTGACGTGTATTTTTCATTTCACTAGGTGAATCAAAATTTAATTTTCACGTGTAATAATCTTTTCACAAGGTGAACAAAAACATATATAAAACAATACCTTAAATAATAGGTTTTGATGAAAAAAAGTCAAGTAAAAAAAATATTTTTATATCGGTTCTAACGGTTTGTAACATATTTGTGGTTCTCATTTGATTATCGGCATATATATAGACGGAGGTTCAAGGGAAAACCTCAAATAAATGGAAAACTAAAAAACATCTTATCAACCATTAGATTAGATGATCCGATGGATATGATTAAACAGGCGGTTACAACAATATTTTTTAAATTAAAAAAACATCTACCCCCTATTTTTTTTCGAAAAAATACGAAAAATGAACAAAATTCGAGCGAAATAAATTACACCAAATAAACGATCATATTTTTCTCGTTAATTTGACATCCATATTCATATATTTTTTCATTCGTTTTTTCGTGGTTTTTCGGTTTTTCATTTATTTAGAGTTTTCTCCTGAACCTGACCCTATATATATATATATACACACACACACACACATATATATATATATATATATATATATATATATATATATATATATATAAGAAAATGTTTAAATGAGAAGTGTTAAATGTATGAGAAGTAGATAAGTGATCATAGCCTTCATCTGGTCAACATTTGCGGCTTTCACCGTCAAACATCAGATAATTCCACGCATGGTTTGTAGAAGATAGAGAAACAGTTTTGTAACTTTTACAAATACACGACAATCAAGTTCATACGTGAACCCGCGTATTCACATATGAACTATATGTTCATATGTAAACCCGTTGATTGGTTCACATGTGAACTATTTAACTGATTCACATATGCAGGTACGAGTTCATATGAAAATCAGTTAATTAGTTTATATATGAATAACAATTGTTCATATGTAAATCTGTTAATTAGTTCATATGATTCACATATGAACCTACGTGTTTATATGTGAATAAGTTAATTAGTTCATATGTGAATCACAAAGAACTTATATGAGAATCAATTAAAATAATTCATATTTGAATTACACAAGTTCACATATGAACATATAGTTGTAAATCACACAGGTTTACATATTTACCCGTTTGCAACCTATTTGTAAAAGTTACCAAATAAATTACGTTTTTTATTAATTGACTATTACAAAACAAATGTTTTTAATATATTTTAAAATAATAGAAGCGTACTCGCGCAATGCAGCGAGATACATCACGATTTTAATGTTTATTTTTATTTTTTGTTTTTTATTGATTTACAGTACGATTTTGGATGGTTTTTATTGAGTGATAATGGTTTTTTATATATAAATTTGTTTAATTTAGGCTTAACAATATAATGTTTTTTTATATAAAAAAAATTAAGTAGTTTGTTAAAATTCATTAATTATCTTATATATTTTAAATTTTTTATATTTAAATTGAGATGTTTATCCTGTTTTGATTATGTTTATCAGAATTCAAATTTCATAATTTTAGGGTTTGGGGATTAGAGATAAGGATTTTGGAGGATAAGGATGAAATATATTAATTAGGGTTAAAAGCTTTACAGGTAGTACATTAGGCTTTAGTAGTTATTTTTAAGAGATTTTAAGTAGATAGCTTTAAATGATAGTACATAAAGCTTAGTGAGTTGTAATTAAGAGTTTTTTATGCCATCTTTATAATATAGTATAGATTATTACATATAGATCCTATAAAATCCCGTGAAAGACCAACCTGCACGATTTCGAAATCCTATGTTTGTTGGATTTCAATGAAATAATGGGATTTCAAATCCAAGAAATCCGAGCATCTCCAACAGCTATACTAATTTTTCTAAAATAGAGTATTAAAAATTAAAAAGATGATACCATGATTAAGAAAAAAAAAACAAATAATTCTGGAAATTGCATCCTCTTGTTCTACCTCATTAGACTCGCATAAATCAAAACGTAAATAAAGATACGTTCCTACCGACGATTTTCGCGTCGGGAACCCGGGATTCGACAGACGTTTCTCGAGAGCTCGGACCTCCCGACGTTCGGTCAAAGCGTCACGACAAACGGAGGAGCATCGGTTCGTGGTCCAGCAACGGTTCGATAGACATAAACCTTATCGGCACTGCCATCTTCACCACCGTCTTCTTTGATCACCTCTACATTCAACCTCGGCATCTCGTCGGCCAACTTCTTACAACCGTCGATCGTCACGTTACAAGCCGACATCCACAACGACCGCATCGACTCGTATTGGGCCATACCCGAAAGCAACGCATCGTCTCCAAACGGGCAGTCTCGTATCTCGACCCTCCTCAGTTTCGGGCAGCCTCTCATCACATACTCCATCCCCAAATCACTAGTGCCCGCAAACGCCACCGAAAGCGTCTCGAGGTTTTTCGCGTGTTTTCCGATGTATTCAAAAGCCAAGTCGGTTAACCGGCCGGAAACGGAGAGCCGTCGAAGGTTGGGACACGTCTTGACGATCGCACCGAAGGCCTCGTCCATGGGCTCGTTGGTTAGGTAATCCGGTTCTCCGGGGCTCATTATGCAAAGACGAAAGTGAGTGAAATTCGGGCAGTTTTGGGCAACGGTGGCCATAGCGGCGTTTGTCATCCGTTGGCAAAAGTAGAGTACGTAATGTAGGTTCGGGCAGCCGTTAGATACGGACACGAAACCCAACTCGGTCACACCGAGTTCTTGGTCAAACGGATCGGCTGGGAAGACTCGGAGTTCTTCTAGCAACGGGCAGCAAGATCCAACCGCTTCCAAACCCTCGTCCCCTACCGTATCGAGAACCTGAAAGAGTAAAACAGTTGTTTTCACGAACACAAAAAAAGTCCAAGAAAAACCCGTTCGTGGCGAAACAAACTTACCCAAAGGCGGCGTAAGCTTTTGCAACGAGTAAGAATCCGTTCGAGTTCAATAGCCCCGAGAGTCGCGTAACTCAGATTCAAAAACGTCAAATTACCGCACACGGGATATATAACCGGTAGATAAAGCAAAGTAATGTCCCAAAAACCCGAAAGGGTATGCAAATCTCGACATTTACTCAACACACTTTCGAGCTCGGTGACCGAACTCGACACGAGATCTTCCGCGAACGAACCGGTACCGAGCTCCGTTAACTTTGGAGCGAGCTCGAGAAGCTTTCTCAATTGATCCAAATTTACTTTTCGGTTAACTTTTAGAACCCGTAACGACTTGCATCGAGAAACGAGACTCTCCAACGCATCGAAGCTAACTTCACTATTCAAAGTTGCGAAATTGAGGACTTCTAACGACGTTAAGTTTTCCGGGACGTAACTCAACCAATCTCCACCAAGATCGTCGATCCCGTTCTCTTGTATGTCTAATTCTGTCAAGTTTCTACAAAATCAAGATTTCGAAGTTCATCAAGAAACAACTTAGAAAAGATCGACACTACAACATAATCGGATTTATAGGAGGCCAAATATGTATAAACGTTCTAATAGAATTTTTTATAACTTAAATTTATAGGAGCAAATAATTATGGTCTCATACGTAAAAGTATTGTGATAATATGTTTTTGGGCTTCCGAACAAGTTTTTGAGGGAAATTGTCCAAAATGGACTAACCAATTCATTTTATAGCCGTTTTTCTACTCAATTGACCAAAATAGCCATGATTTCGCAAACAAACACTTTAGCAACTTGTGAAATCAAATTTTTATAAATTTAATATTAATAAAAGTAACAATTTAACAAGTTGATAAAGTGTTACTTGTGAAATGTTGACCTCGTATGGGGCACTTTAGCAAGTTGCGTAAGTGGCTTTCTCATGTGAGCAACTACTGAAAATGCTACCTTATGAATATCATATTTATAAAAATGGATTTTATAAGTTGTTAAAATGTTACTTGCGAAATCTTAGCTATTTCGGCCAATCACATAGAAAAGTGGCGGAAAAGCAACTAGCGAAATTGCTTATCTTATGAATATCATATTTGTAAAAATGGATTTAGTAAGTTGTTAAAATGTTACTTGCTATTTATTTTCCATCAATCATCTACAAAATGGCAGAAAAGCTACAAACAAAATTGCTATCTTATAAATATTGGAGTAAATTACGATTTTTGTTCCCATGGTTTGTTAGAAATTGCGGATTTCATCTCTGTGGTTTTGAAATTTCGGTTTTCGTTCTTATGGTTTGCAATTCATTTCTTTTTTCGTCCCGAGGCCAAAACACTATTTTTAAGTCTTAAAGACAAAAATAGAAATGAATTGTAAACCATCAACATGGAAAAAAAAACAACAAAATTTAAATCTATCACGATAAAAAAGGTAATGAATTATAAACAAAAATCATAATTTCAAAACCATAAAAACAAAATAGAAATTTTCAACAAACCACAAGGACTAAAAACGTAATTTACTCTAAATATCATATTCATAGAAAGTGGCTTCGGTAAAATTATAGTAGTTGCTAAAATTACATTTGCGAAATCTTAGACCATCTTCAAGCTACCCCAAAATTTCTCCAAAATAGAGAACCAAAGTTTAAAATCTCTAATTAAAATTGCATTCATCTCCAATACATTCTCCATTTTGGAGATAACATCATTACTTATACTAGAAGCGTACTCGTGCAATGTAGTGAGATACATCACAATTTTAATGTTTCATTTTTATTTATTTTTTTGTCGATTTACGGTACGGTTTTGGATGATTTTGAGAAAATGATAATGTTTTTTTTTATAAATTTGTTTAATTTAGACTTAATAATATAATGTTTTTTATATAAAAAAAATTAAGTATTTTGTTAGAATTCAATAATTAATTTATATATTTTAATGACATCTACAAAAAATAACTAATTACATATTTAATAATATAATTAAAACAAATTTATAGTAATATAATATATTAATTAAATGGTGATACATGGAGAAACGTCTGCATAAAAGGAATGTCTTGTACATACCAAATTGGGTGTTAGAAGCCTGCAGTAGTAATATGTATCTTGTGCTTTGATACTTGTAAATTAAGAGATTTTTAAAATTTTGCATAAAATGATGGTATCTTGTGCCTAATAATTTGTATTTAAGAGTTTTTTATCCGTGATTTATAATATAAGTATAGATTATTAAAATAATAAATATATCTAATAAAATATTATTTCTCTCTTTTACACATTCATTTTCAAAGATTTCTTAACGATGGAATATAATAAAAATCATTTCTCTCTCATGGTAATAATTTTTGGAGAGTTCTCTAAATTTGGAGAAAATTACACGCCTACTTTCTCCATTTTAGAGATAAATTTGGAGAAGTTGTTGGAGAAAAAAGAATCTCAATAAGATTTTTTCAAATGAAATGGGTATGAGAGATAAATAATATTTTGTTAGATTTATACAATATTTTAATATTATAAGTAATGATATCATCTCCAAAATGGAGAAAGATGGATGTAAATTTTTATGTAGATTTTGACTTTTAATTCTCCATTTTGGAGAAATTTTGAAGATGCTGTAGTGCTGTTGGAGATGCTCTTAGATAAGCTGTTCGAGATGCACTTACACTCTTTTGACTACTCATTTATAAAAAAGTATCTATAAAGTAAAAAGATGTTTAACACTTTTCAGAACAAGTCATATAAAAGAGTTAATGATGAAATTTATTTCAAAATTGTCCTAAAATTTGAATCTAGAGATGTAAATTTCTCGAGTTATTCAACAAATTTCTTGCAATTATAAAAAACAAGGAAACGAAAACCTTACTTGCAATGAGTAACAATGGCTTCCAATCCAATAGTACTGAAACCATCACAGCTCAACAACGACAAAGCTTTAAATCCTTCAAACTTCATCGCCAAAAACTCCAAACTCTCATCGGAAACCGCCATCCTCTTCAGCCGCAGCTCCTCCAGAAACGGATACGACGCCGCGAAAACCCTCAGCCACGGCTCAACATCGGCTCCCCAACCATCCGGCACCAGATTGAAATCCGAAAACCTAGGTTTTCCTTTCAACGTAACGCTACGTATCTCCGGAAACCTAGCCGCCACAATCTCCGGTGAAACGGAGTAGCAGTTTCCGATCGACACGTGTCGGCGGCTGAATCGATCGGCGTTGTACCAGTCCTTGCAGACGAGTGACGCCGAGTTGCGATCTGTATCGGAGTTGATCAACGAGAATGTTTGTTTTAGAAATTCGTACGGTAACGCCCAGGGTTTTGTTAGATCTGGATCCATTGTTGTTCTATTTCTGCAAAAAACGGATGAAATTTGTTGAAATTAGTTCGAATTGAAGGCGATAAGAACAGGAAATTGAGGTGAAATTGTACCTGGAGGACGAATTTTGTTATTGATTTGATGAGAAGAAATTGGGGAAAAGATGGAATTTAGAGGTGATTTGATTTTTGGCAGTGATTAGTGGAGGTGAGTGGTGTCGTTATCTTTTGTGCACCATAAAAATGGAATCTAGCGATTGTGTTGTCTCCCGGAAGCCATTAATGGAGCTCTGAGATATGTTGAAGTTTATATATATATATAGAATGGATAAGTGCTTTTGTAAGTTGTGATGTTTTCGAAAATAACCTTTTTAAATTTTTTGAGAGTAAATTACAAATGTGCTCCCTATGGTTTATCGAAAATAACACTTTTCATCCCTGTAGTTTTAAAATAGTAAGTTGGACATTATGGTTTTAAAAACGTTTGGTTTTGGTCTCTTCTTCTAACGATTGTTAAATTATGTTAAATAAAGGGTTTTTTCTTTATTTTATCGTTTTTTTTGTCAAAATTCAATCAAAACCGATATTATCAATTTTATTATTTTTAGTTTGTGTGGTTTTTAATTGAGTAAAGAACAAAGATTAATAAATGAACCAAAATGTCTTTCATTTAACGGAATTTTTTAATGGTTGTTAAAGGGATGGACCAAATCTGAAAGTTTTTATAAAATTTGATGGCTATCTTGTAATTTCAAAATTACGGGGACAATAAGTGTTATTTTGGACAAACCATAGGAACCAAATTTCTAGTTAATTCTTCATTTTTCTTTGGATGTACATAAAATACATTAAAGTGACAGTTCGTAAATTACTTTTTTTTTTTTGAAAAAAAAAAGGTTGGTAAATTAGTTATATTTGACAAAACTACTTTATCATTTGAGGTCAATATAAAATGACCTAAGATAATATATATTAAAAAGGTAATTATGAAAAATATAAGAAGAATAATTTAAAAACAAAATCTTTAAAACTTATTTAAACACTACTTCAAATAATGTTTTTAAAAAACTAATTTAAAGCTAACAAAATCTTAAGGACCTTTTTGGTTTGCGGGATTGAATTGGATATGGAGGTAATACTTTAGACTGAATTCCATTTTATTCTCATTTTTTTTTAAAAAGACAAATTTATTAAAAAACAACCAAAACAAGGGAGAGATGGGAATGTTTGCAAGAAGCAAACCACCCCAAACACCAAAGAGCAACCAAACACAGTTGCAAACCACACCAGAAACCCAGGAACAAAACAACAGGAATGAAAAGAGACCAATTTACGTACAAAACAACACCACAAACAAACAAACAGTTTGGAATGGGGTGGACGAGGCAGTTAAAGAAGCTTGGAATGTTGGTGTGACCTCAAAGTCCCCGGATTGCATCTTCCGAGATAAGTTAAAAAATGTTAAATTAGCTTTGAAGAAATTAAGTATGGATAAATTCGGGAAATTGGAAGAGGACTTGGAGAAATACAAGGAAGAGACAAAGAATTTGGAAGGCATATTGGAGAATAGAAGCTTCGTTGAAGACGAAAGAAAAAGATGGTTGGAGGCTCGAAACAATTGGTTAAATGCGGAGAAAAGAAAAGTGGAAATAGCTTGGCAAAAGGCAAAAGTAAAATGGGTGAAAGATGGAGATGAAAACTCAAGGTTTTTTCATGCGATGATACGAAAGAAAGAAAGGAAAAACGGAATTCGGGGATTGAATATTAAATCTCAATGGACGGAAGATCCGGAAAAGATTAAAGAGGCTGTCTTTGAATTCTTTAAGAGGAAGTTTACGTCGAGAAAAACGGAGGGGCCGAAATTAAAAAGCGGAAAGACAAAAAAAATATCGACAGAGGAGGCGGAGAACTTGGAAAGGAGATTCACGGAAGAGGAGATTTGGGAGGCGATTAAAGCGTGTGGGAGTAATAAATCTCCCGGTCCGGATGGTATCACGATAGCAGTTATAAAGAAATTTTGGTGGTTGATAAAAGAAGATTTGATGTTGGTTTTAGACGATTTTTGGGAAAAGGCCGAGATTAGCCGGGGGTGCAACGCCTCATTCCTAACTCTCGTTCCGAAGAAACAAAATCCAATCGGTCTCAACGATTTTAAACCGATAAGTTTGATTGGCATTGTTTATAAAATTCTTTCGAAGGTTCTTTCGGAGAGAATGAAAAAAGTCTTGGGGGGGATAATCGGAGAAACTCAAACGGCTTTTATAAAGGGACGGTTAATTCTTGATGGGGTTCTTATTGCGAACGAAGTGGTGGAGAATATTAGGACAACAAAGAAGAAAGCTTTGGTGTTTAAGGTGGACTTTGAAAAAGCTTACGATAGAATTGAATGGGAGTTTTTTCTTCATACGATGGGTGGGATGGGGTTTGGGTCTAAATGGTGCAAGTGGGTTAAGGCTTGCCTAGAATCATCTACCATCTCGGTGTTGGTCAACGGGTCACCAACAAAGGAATTCTTGATGGAAAAGGGCCTTAGGCAAGGAGACCCATTAGCTTCTTTTTTATTCCTAATTGTAGCGGAATGTCTAAACACGATGATGAAGGAAGCAATTGACGAAGGCATTTTTAAAGGGGTTAAAGTAGGGAAGGAAGGAGTGGAAATCTCTCATCTTCAATACGCAGACGACGCCATCTTCTTTGGCAAGTGGAGCACAAGGAATTTAAAAAACCTAATGAAGATCCTTAATTGTTTCTATGAGGCATCCGACTTAAAGATTAATATTAGCAAAAGCAAGCTTTATGGTATCGGTGTAGAGAAAGAAGAGACACAAGCATGGGCGTGTGGAATTGGGTGTGGGCACGGAGTTCTACCTTTTATGTATCTTGGACTTCCGGTAGGTGCGGTAATGGGCAAAACAAAAAGTTGGAAAGCGGTGGTGGAAAAAATGAAAAACAAGTTGGCGTTGTGGAAAGCAAGATTGATTTCATTCGGTGGTCGACATACATTGGTAAAATCCGTTCTCGGTAGCCTATCTTTGTATTTTTTTTCGCTTTTTCGTGCCCCGAGTGGAGTGATCAAAGAATTAGAGCGAGTGAGAAGTTCTTTTTTTTTTTTGGGGAGGGGGAAATGGGTCAACCTCGAAAGGAATGGCATGGGTTAAATGGGCAAAAGTAATTCGGGGTTTCAAAGGGGGGGTCTTGGGGTGGGAAGTCTTCGCGTTTCAAATTGGAGTTTGTTGGCCAAATGGTGGTGGCGATTTCTTTGTGAGAGAGATGCGTTGTGGGTAAAAGTGGTAGAGAGTATATACGGGAAGGGGGTGGTATAAAAGAAGAGTGTAGGCGAGTTAAAAGAGGGAGGGGGTCGGTGTGGAGTAACATTATTAGGATAAAGGACGATCTAGATAAGGTGGGTGTTAATTTAGCCGAGTCCTTTGGAAAGGAGGTGGGGAGTGGAAGTGAGACATTTTTTTGGTCGGATAGATGGTTAGGGAATGAAGTGTTAAAGACAAAGTTTGAGAGACTATGGAGGTTGGAGTCAAATAAAGAGGCAACAATTATGGAGAGAGGGGAATGGGTAGAAGGCAAGTGGGTGTGGAAGTAGGATTGGATGAGGGAACCTAGGGGGAGGGCCGAGGGAGAATTGGAGACGTTAATAGGTCTTGTGGGGGATTGGGCACCAAAACTGAATTCGATAGATAAATATAAATGGATGGGCGATGTTAGTGGAGAGTTCACGGTATATGAATTAAAAAAATTAATTGAGGAAGGAGTGGTGGAGGATGGCGAAAATACAAAGGAAACGATGTGGCTAAAAGAGGTACCTAAAAAGGTGAACATTTTTATGTGGAGGGAAAGGCTAGGAAGACTCCCGTGTAAAGCAGTGTTGGATAAGATGGGGCTGGATATACCATCAACTTTATGTCCGAGATGCCAAAATTCGGTCGAGACGATTAACCACGCTTTGGTCGAGTGTGAAGAGGTTGCAAAGATTTGGGAGGTTGTTTCAAGATGGTGGAATGTGCACAATGGGACGAACGGATCTTTAAACGGATTGGTGGAAAGCAACGATACATCCTTGATCTGGAAAGAAACGGTATGGAGCATACTTTATTTAATTTGGGATCACAGGAATCGAGTTATATTCAAAGAGGATAAAAGACGGGTAGCGGATTTATTTATCGAATTCCAGCAGAAAAGCTTCGAATGGATATCACGGAGGCATCGAGGTCGGAAGTTGGAATGGTCTGTATGGATTACGCATCCTCAATCGTTGGAGAAAAAATGAAGAAACATCATGATGGGTTGCTGATTGTAACGGAAGTGATAAGTAAGGTGCGGATGTAGTTCTGGTGTGATCTGAGAAGACTTCGGGACTGTGGTTGCTCGATAGTTAGCAGTCGGCTTCTGGTCTGGTAGGTTGTCGAGGTTTGTTGCTTTAAGTCTTGTTTTCTGTTTTGGGTCGTAGGTGTTGTAATTTGTGAGCTTAGTTTGGTTTGTTTCTTGCAAACCTGTTGTATCAGTGGTTAACTCTTTGTATTTGGTTGATGGTATAATAAATTGATTTTCAAAAAACAAACAAACAAACAAACAGTTGCAAGAGAACATCTCCACGCCTCACCGAGTCCGCTCCGAAACGACACTAAATCTGCTCCGAACAACCCAGCAATCGAGCACCAAACTCAGACTCGAATTCCAGGACCAAATCTGCCCTGTAGCAATCGTCGATTATTAAACCCAAACCAACAGTTACAAGGGGCCAAATGACACGTTAGCAAGAGGCAAACCCAACCCAAGGCAAAACAACAAGCAAACCACCGAAAGCAACAAGAACAGTGCATAACCATGGGACCGAAAGGAGACCAAAAAAATACTCAAGCAGCTGCAAAGAGCAGCCCCCGCGCCTCACCAAACCGCTCTGAGCCACCTCTAAACCTGCACCGAGCTACCCAACGAACCAAAACCGAACACATACTCGAATACAGAGCCTAAAACTGTCCCATTACAAGCCGTCGATGTGCAGTTGTTGCCATATCCACCTAAGACCTCCCCGGATCTGAAGAACAATTAGCCACGAACCAAATAACCAAACCAAAAGAACCCCTACCCGAACCTTTCCTTCACGAATCTGTCGACCGCCCGTATCGAATCATGGACAGTTCGCTGGGTCATTCATCCACTTCATCCAATCAAGTTTGCGCCCTCCGCTTCTCCGGCCAATCCATTCAAAACATAATCACTGCAACTGTAATAAACTGTCATCAAACTTCCTATTAACACCTTTAAACACTAACTGATTTCGTTGAACCCAAACCAGATAGGCCACACACCAAACTGTCTCAGTCCAGATCTTATTTCGAGCTTCATTCCCTGCCACACGTCCTATTTCTACGAGATCTTGCAGCGATGAGGCATTCGTTTCTCCAATACTCCACCAACGAAACACCGAATTCCATACCTTTGCAACCTCATTGCATTGAACCAACGCATGATTCACCGTCTCCGTTTCCTTCTCACACCTCAGGCAAAGAACAGAACTGATATTGATGCCCAATCTATCAAGAACCACCCTACACGGAATCCTTCCTTGTTTAGCCTTCCAAAAGAATATGCACACTTTTTTTGGAATTCGCTTTGACCACTCAGTTTCTTCATAATTTCCCCCAAGAGCCGCCAACCGTTCATCGATAATCTCCTTAAGATTTTGGACCGAGAACTTCCCCTCTTCCCCCCCCCCCTTCCCCCACCCACCTCACACCATCCCTACCCTATATTTTCGGCTTCCACCCCTAAGAGCTTCCCTAAGAACCACCAACTCTCCCATTTCCCTCCCTCGCGGCTCCCTCCTCCAACTCCAATTCCAATTCCAAACCCAATCCCCTTCCCTCCACTCCCCCTTGTCGGCAATTACTCCCTCTTTATTGGAATCTAAAAGAAAAAGACGTCTAAAACTCTCACTCAAAGGAGCATCACCCATCCACCTATCCAACCAAAATCTAGTTTCATCCCCTCTCCCCACCTCTCTCCTAAAAAGCGCCTTGAGATCTATACCCACTTCTTCCAATTCCTTACCTACACCAATAATGTTCCCCCACACCGACCGCCCCCCTTTTATCGACACTTCGTTACTACCAACCCCCCCCCCCCTTTCCCATACAAACTCTTAATAACCTTTACCCAAAAGGCATCCCTTTCCGTAACGAACCTCTACCACCATTTGCCCAACTGTAACACCCCGAAATTTTCATTGTAATGATCCGATCGTTCAGACTCCTAGTCTTCCGTATTTTAATCATAGTCTTTGAGCGTTATCTTGTTAGTGAGTACCACGTGTTCCTAGCCTAGTTGTGTGTCAAGTCTTGAATTTTGGATGAGGCAAACAGTGGATCTCGCGACTTGCATCGCGACTTGAAGTCGCGGCACTAGCCGCGTAGCTCACTGTTGGTCTAGCTTCTTAGGGACACGGGCGACTTATGCCGTGACTTGAGGCCGCAACATAACCCACATAGCTACTCTGGACGCCTAAATACGGGGTTCTCCCTCATTTCTTTCATTTTATTCAAGTGTGGAGCTAGTAGGTGAACTTGGTGCGATTTGGGGTCCCCTAGGTGAGTACTCCTTCTCGCTCTCTTCATTTAATCTAAATAAATGAAGTCCTAAGCTTGTTGTTGGTATTACCTAGGTTATATAACTCTCATTGTGAAGTTCCTTCCCCATAAGCTTTTGAGTTCTAGGGTTTCAGATACAACCCTACAAGGTGAGTTCTTGCTCTTTTATAAACTTTATACATGTCAAAGTTGGATTTTGAGTACCTAAATATCTCCCCTTTTATATATTTGATTTATGGGACTTTGTACCAAACTTAACTTTTGGGGATTTTAGGGTTTATGATGATTTGGAGAAATGGAGATTCATATGTGTTATTAATGTTCTAATAGCTTACAAATACTTGGGATTTCACTCAAATGGATGACATTTACTATGTAAAACTCATGGTTTTGAGAAGATTGATTTTGTGGTTAACTGCTGATAAGTTTGCATATTAGCTAATGCCATATTTTGGGGATTTGAAATATAGCAAGGATCAATTATATTTTTACCAGTGATCTTTTAGGTAAACAATGGAAATGGTTTTGGTGGAAATCACACTTCATGTCACGCATGCATTTTAACCATTGTTGGAATAATTTGTTGGGCCTTATGCGCACTATTTGGCTTAATTGATGCATTTGGGAGTCATGACCCCGTATTTGGTTTATTATTGTTCCGACGTTGGGACGACTAGCTTCCCCGTCGAGGCACGCTAGGCATCGGATTGGGTTATAAGTTCTTCGTGCTCAAGTATTACGATATTGGATGAGGAGCTCGACGTAAGGATCCTTCGGGGTTGAACTTGAGTTTCCGTGGGTGTACGTTTAAAGCCACTGAGCCTGAAATCCCTTGTGTGTACTTTATTTTTTTATTGGCTTTACTGACTCATCGAATGGCTTACTTTTGTGTTCCGTCATTTGTGTTAGTAAGCGGGTCTCCCCCGTTAACCCAAGAGGTACTTGCTACATTCCAAAGAGCATTATTTGTAACACCCTGGATTTTCAATACATATATATCGTTGTAAATCTCGTGTTTAACTCATATCGTTATCATCATATTCAGTATAACGTTCGAGTTTATGGTTTCGGTGAATTTGTGAAGTTCCAGTAAGTTTCGCGACTTGCTCGCGACTTAGAGTCGCGGCATAGGTCGCGATGTTTACTGATGTATTGTGGGTTTTGGTATGTCGCGAGTTGCATGGGGAATTGTAGTCGCGGCATAACCCGCAACGTTCACTGTTGGTTTGAGTTTTTGGTCATTTCGCGAGTTGCTCGCGACTTATAGTCGCGACATTAGTCGCGACATCCATTGTTTGGGTTTTGATTTGAGGACACGGGCGAGTTGCACCGCGACTTGAAGTCGCGGCATAACCCGCGACATTTCCTGGACCGACTTAAGGGTTTCAAAACACAAATATCTCATTTGAGTTGTCAGCAAAACTCTCTCATTCTCTCTCTCTAGATATCTCTCTCTCTCTAAATTTTGTTAACTTTGGTTGGATCTTCGAGCTTCCATTAGTCGATTGTATTAAGTGCATTGCTCGGGGTTTCGGTGTAGAAAGCTTCGTCTTGTCAAGAGGGTCGATACCTGGTTCTTCGGGTTTTCGTATAAACCTATTGGGTGAGTTCCTACTACCTTTCTAAAACATTATACATGTCAAAATGATTACATTTTGAATGCCTATATATCTCCATGATTTCAGTTTTAAGATTTATACATTTTGATATAAGTTGAGTTTTGGGAGATTTTAGGGTTCCGATCATTTTATGATGGATTCTATCTTATTTGAAGTAAAATGATGTTTTACTTGCACATTATGTGGACATGTGAAAGAATGTTTATGAACTCATTTTTTTATGATTTTCATTCTTACTAGAAGTTGATCTGGAAACGACATTTTGTTTATAAAATGTGTTTATACCATATGATTATCTATGGTTGGTCACATAAGTTGTTGTAACGAGTTTGTACCATTACTAGTGGATCCCTAGGTTTTGAGTCGACTTATATTTCATTATTTGAGGTTACCAAGTAATATAAATGATAGAACTACATGTGCATTAAATTGTGAGGTTCTGGCCGTTAACAAATGATAGAACTACATGTGCATTAAATTGTGAGGTTCTGACCGTTAACAAAATATAGAACTACATGTGCATTAAATTGTGAGGTTCTATATAGTAACCAAAACGAAGAACTACATGTGCATTAAATTGTGAGGTTCTGGAAAGAAGGTTCATGACCTTATTTTAATGAATTTTATCCTTATCAACCGTTATCTTGGAAATGCTTATTTGAAAAGGTTTCCGTTTGGATAAACATGTTTATATCTCTTAAAATTGATAAACTGTATGTTCTCACCAGACTTTAAGCCTGACACTTTCTCAAATGATATGTATAACAGTTTCCCTTAGCGGTGGGATGCACAGGGTTTTGAGAGACGAGTTTGGTCTCGAGGCATTTTTGAGATGACAAAAGTGTTGATAGTTGGGCATTGTTAAGTCCCATTTTTTTGATGAATTTTGGATTGTCAACTGATGTAATCTAGATGGTATGTTTAGATTAGTTGTCAATGAACCCTATACCAGTACAGGTTTTTGTAAAGTCTTAAGGACTGATACCCTTTAGTTTTGGGAGGTTTATATCAATACAAATGTCATGTTGCCTATTTTGAGAAGTTTTAAATTACTCTGAATTTTAGGATGTTACATTATTGTTATTATTACCAATATTATTGGTGAACAAAAGAAACTCCTTTACTTACTTTTACCTTTGATTATTTAAACTGCAAATGTTTGATCTCACTAGGCTCTAGCCTAACACTTTTTCTTAAAATGACATGTATAACAGGTCCGGTTTTCGGTGGGGTTCGTCGGGACTGAGTGGATGGCTTTGAGGCCAAGAGCGGTCTTTTTGAGATATGTATAGACCGGTATTTTGGATAGCGGACATACTTTTGGAAGAATAGCAACACCCGATATTAATCTTTCTTATTTAAGTTAGATTATTAGGTTGTTAGTGTATTCTTCATTTGATTAATTGTAATGTTTATAGCATTGTTTCCCTGTTCTATCGAGATGATACTTTAGGGTTGTTTCAACAGGTTTTATATACCCAGGTTTATCAATTTATAGCCGTCATATTGCAAAAACTTTGAATTTTTATTCCGCTAAATTTTTGGGTGTTACACCAACAACCCCCAATTTGCCGATTAAAGACTTCCTACATTAAGACCCCCTCGCTTGAAACTCCTCGCCACCTTTTCCCATTTAACCCAAGCCACCCCCCTTTTTGGATATAGCCCATTCCCCCGCCCCAAAAGAACCGACTCCTCACGCTCTCAAGCTCACGAACCACTCCTCTCGGGGCATGAAAGAGGGAGAAAAAGTATAAAGAGAGACTACCAAGTATCGTTTTTACCAAAGTGAGACGTCCACCAAAAGAGATCATCTTCGTCTTCCAAGCCGCCAACTTCTTCTCACATTTCTTTGTTGCCTTCTTCCAACTCTCTAATTTATGCATGTCCCTTCCAACCGAGAGCCCGAGATACGTAAAAGGAAACTCCCCAACACCACATCCTAGGCTAGACGCCCACGTTTGTAATTCATCCATATCCACCCCCACCCCCACCCCAAATAGCATACTTTTACTAAAATTAATCTTTAACCCCGACGCCACTTGGAAGCATTGCAAGATTTTTATTAGATTTTTAGCATTGTCAACACTCCACTTACCAAAGAAAATGACATCGTCGACATATTGGAGATGTGACAATGTAACGTCATCTTTGCCCACTTTCACGCCTTCGAACAAACCTTTTTCTCTTGCCTCCAACATGAGAATGTTTAGGCACTCCGCCACTACTAGGAATAGGAATGGAGCCATGGGATTGCCTTGCCTAAGACCCTTCTCCATTTGGAATTCTCGCGTCGGCGACCCATTTACAAGAACCGAGACCAGGGAAGACATCAAACAAGCTTTAACCGATTTGCACCATTTCTTACCGAACCCCATCGAGGATAAAGTGTCTAAGAGAAATGGCCACTCCACACTATCATATGCTTTTTCGAAATCCACTTTAAAGACCATACCTTTCTTCTTTGATTTTTGGATGAACTCCACCGACTCATTTGCAATCAGCACTCCGTCTAAGATGAATCTACATTTGATAAATGTCGTTTAGGTTTCACCGATGATTTTCCTTATCGCCTTCTTTAAGCGTTCTGCCATGACCTTGGCCAAGATTTTATAAAAAACACCAATCAAACTAATTGGTCGATAATCATTGAGGCACGTGGGATTAGAGTTCTTAGGAATGAGTGTTATGAATGACGCATTACACCCATCGCTAATCATCCCGTCTACCCAAAACTTCTCGATAGCCTTCATAAGATCACCCTTAATAATTGGCCAAAATTTCTTCACAAATATGAACGTGATGCCGTCCGGACCCGAGGATTTTTTTCCTCCGCACATCTGTATTGCTTCCCAGACATCATCTTCAGAAAAAGGCAACTCCAGTTGTTTCGCGTCCACCGAAGTAATTCTCTTCATTTTTCCACTAACCAGTTTCGGACCAACCTCCTTTTTTGACTTAAATTTATCCCTAAAAAACTCCCACACATGATTTTTTATCTTCTCCGGATCTTCAGTCCAGACCGCGTTTATATTTAAACCTCGGATACCGATCTTCCTCTTTCTACTCCTAATCGTTGCGTGAAAAAACTTCGAGTTCTCGTCACCCTCTTCAAGCCATTTAACCTTCGCTTTTTGAGAGACAATCTCTACTCTTTTTCTTTTCCGCCTCCAACCATTTCTTGCGCGCTTCAACCCACCGGTTACTCTTCTCTTTACTGATTTGTCTCGCCTCGGCTTCTTTTTCCATCTTCAAGGCCTCTTCTTTATTTTTCTCCAAGCCCCCCTCTAAATTCTTGAATTTTTCGGATCAACACGATCTCAACACATTCTTCACCTTTTTAAGCTTATCTCTCAATATGAAATCCAACCTCTTAGCTTTCACCTCCTTATTCCACTCCCTCCTGACTACATCCTCCACATCCTCACCATCCAACCAAGTGTCGAAAAGCTTGAATGGTTTAGGCCCGAAGTCGACGTTATAGTCACCTAATAAGATTGGAAAGTGATCCGACCACCTTCTTTCTAGAGCCTTCACCCCCAAGTTCCGCCATAACAAGTTGAAGTTTGGCGAGACGAGAAATCTATCTAATTTGCTGAATTTTCGCACGTCGTCGCTTATTCTCGTGAATTTCTGCCCCCCTAACGGAATTTCCACCAAGTTGGAGTTTATAATGAAAGAGTTGAAAGCCTCCACACCTTTTTCGTTAGTTGATGCATTTAGTCTATCTGAGCTCCCCCTGACCTCGTTGAAATCCCCAAACATGCACCAACCCACTTCCTCCTTACCGCATAATCCTTCAATATTCTTCCATAAATCTGTCCTCTCCCTAAAATCCCTCGGTCCATATACATTCACAAATCCACACAACCCTTGCACCCCATTCCATTTACCAATTCCCGCCATAAATTTCTTTTCAGCTAAAAAGAATTCGCACGAGAACACCTTCCTATCCCATATAAGAAGCAATCCTCCGAAATTTCCCACAACTTGGGACTGAATAAAATCTCCCTCGCCGAGTCCCCACAACTTCATTATTTGTTGTTCTGCCCACCCCTTATGTTTAGTCTCTATAATCCCGATCATATCCAGATTATTTCTAGTGAATAACTCTTTAATCCAAATTTTCTTTTCAATACTCCCCATACCCCTAGCGTTAACAGACAAAATCTTCATCCCAACATATAAAACTTCGAACCAAAACTTCTAACCTGATCAATTTGCCTTTGCTTAGACTCCATCTTTCACTTTCGACTCGTTCCTTTCCCAGATTAGCCAAATGTTTGTACCAAACTCCTTCAGATCGTCCAATCTGCTTACACTTTGCAAATTCACTTGAGATCGATTGTAAACTCTCAGAGGAGCATCCCGATCTCGTTTTCCTCTTTCCTTTCTCTGTCTTGCCAGCTTCTTCCTCCCTCAACCTGCGATTCTGTCCTCCCTTGGCCATTTTCGCTCTCACCATTTGTTTAAGCATATGGTAACTCATTCTCCCCCTACCTAGACTCAACTTCTCCATCTTATTTGTTTTATATTTAACAACACTTCTTCCCCTTCTCTCCATACCAGGAACCTGGTAATTTCCTTCAACGTGTACCATTCTGTCTGACGCCAATGCGGAAGGTAGATTTGAGATCTCGTCCCCCTGGTCCAACGAATAAAAAGCATCAGAACTGTTTTTCTGGGCCTCAAATCTGGCCTCGACTCCCTCATTGAGAAGGACAACTTCTGCATCTACTGGCCTACTGATAGCGTTGACAAAATTTGATGGGCCTTCAACAGAACCTAGCCCAAATCCTTTTTCCAGAAACCCCCCTTGATATTGACCATTTTCGAAATCCCCTCCAAAATTATCTAGACACGCCCTTTTCTCCACGTCAACCCCATCACCCCCACCCTCATCATTACTAGCCGACATTACCTTGGAACAAGGACTTTTTTCAAAATCCCTCTGCCGAGACTCTTGGACTCCCCCTTCTGCCCTCTGGTTTTGAGATTGATTTTCGCCGGACCTACCTACCGGAAGTCCGTCTTTTTGGGCCGCGTCGACGTCATTAACCTGGACCGATTCTCCTACCACCTCTATCTCTCCAATCCTTTGAGACCCCTGTTTCCCAACCTCGCCTTCTTTTCCGATGAACACACTTTCATTGACAACCCACTCCTCCTCCGCTTCTGCATCTTCTATCCATTCCGATGGAGACGGGGATTCCTCTTCACCTGAAGAGCTTTCGATCACATGAATATCCCATCGACCCAACGGGTCAGAGTTTTCCTTCGTCACTCTTATCCGGAAATAAAAACTATACACCTTAATGCTTTTTAACTCGTCTATTATTGATAGAATCGACGTTGCAACTAGGACCTTTGCGAACTCCATATTGTTTGATGAATCCCAATCACAGTTAACAAAGTTCATTGTTCGACCCCACTTACCCACAATATTTTTGAAAATATCCGGATCCCAAACGTGAAGAGGCACACCTTAAATCCTCAACCAAACCAACATTTCCCCTGATCGAAAACCTTCCGACCAACGTCGGAGATCCTTAATCCAGTAATGGATACCATGAATTTTGTTACTAAGGACGTTGGATAGCAAAATCTCATTCTCGAACTTGAGCATTACGTTCCTACCCCCTAATAATTTCAAAGAGCATTCCTTTAGATCAACCGACTTGCATAAGGCTCTAATTGCTTCAACATTGTCCGGCGACTCGACATGGCCAATTAAGCATCTACGTAACCTATTCTTCAATCCTTCTCTTGCCTGCCACGACCCAATAACCTCCTCAGCTGGTGAATTCACCTTCTCTTTCCCTTTCACCACATCGCAGTAAGATCTAATGGTATGCTTGCCCACCTTTTCTTTCCTACTATGTCCCTCCCCAACCTTGCGATCTACCGAATCCTTCTCGGTCCTTTCCGTCTTCATTTCACTTTTCTTTAATGCCAAGAACACCCTCAACTTGTAAGTCCCGATCCATATACCATTTAGCCTTTTTACCATCCCCACTTCGTTGCCCACATTTTTGAATCGGACAAAGCCGAATTTTTTTTCCGTTTGACATCCTCTTTCCTGCCATATAAATTTCCCCTACCTCCCCATACCGTTTGAACAATCTCCACAAATGTTGGACTTCCCAAGACTCCGGGAAGTTAAAGAACAAGAAGGACGTTAAGCCACGATGGTTGACGCTTCTTTGGATATTTCCGGTACATGCAGCCACAAAATACTCGCTCTCGCCCCCTCTCGCTCCCTTCCAAGATCTCTCAGTTGACCTCTCTTTCCCTCTCCCTCTCCGACTCACCCTTTCCCAACCACTCTCGGACTCTCTCGCTCTCTCTCTCATTCTCTCTCTCTAGTTTAAGAGTTCTTGAAAACGAAGTAAAAAGTTTTATTCTCATGTTTGGTTTGCAATAATGAAATCTCGAGATTTCATTGAAATTAAACACACTAAATATAGTACAAATTAAAATCTCTCTAATTTCAAATCCTTCCACGAAATTGATATCACTCATAATCATTCCATCAAACCAAACGTTTTTTAATAGCATCTCCCCATATATTCTACAATATGAAGATTTTGATGATTTTTACTACAACAGATTCTCCAAAATATAGAAAGTATAAGAACAAGATTGAAATTCTCCAAATTTAAAGAACTTTCTTAAATAATTGTTTAAGAAAAAAAATGGGTTTTTATTGTTTTTACCATTTTTTTAATGGTAACATAATATTAAAAGAAACAAAATAGATTATATAATCTGATATTACAATAACATATATAAACCTTTTACTATGAATGCTTTTAGGCATCGTTTGTCAAAAATAAGCTAGCTTATTTTCTAGATACATGTTTGGATGGACATAAGCTAGCTTATAAACTAGTTTTTTGATAAACTACTTAGAGTAGCTTATGAGGAGCTTTTTGTGCCAATTATACCCTCATTAATATCCATTATTATATATTAACTATTAATTATAAATAAATATTAATTATTAACATTTATTATTAATTAATTAATATTATCTGAAAATTATAACATAAATTTTAATCATACGTTGATATAAAATTTTAATTATTAGAATTATTGATAATTATATCAATTTTTTAATATTGATCAATATATTTTAGTTATCAAATATTATTATTTTTGTAATTATTATTTGATTATTTTTTTCATATTATATGTAACGATTTTTTAAAATCATAAGTTAATGTATATATTTTTTTAAAATTTGGTTTAAAATTCAAAATTTATAATATATATAATAATAAATTTCAAAATTTTTAAGTCTTTTAAAATCTTGTAATAAGCTTAAAGTTTTATCAAATATCGAGTAAATAAAACAAAACTATATCTAGAAGAGAATTAGCCATGACTTTTTCTAAATAAAACATTATAATATCTGTAAAATTATGACTAACAACATTTAAAATATCATCTAGTATATTTATAGTCATAATAATTGTTAAAACCATTTATCAAAGATTTATGAAAATTTAAAATATGTTTTTAAAGTGAGATTTGTTTTTTAAAAAGTTTTCCTTACAACTTCTAAGAAAACATTATATAGTTAATCTTATTTCAAAATTACATAAATAAAGGGTCCAACATGCTTCTATACCCATCTTCTTCTTTGACCGAAGTATCACCGGGTCATACTACGATACTTTTAGCAGTCATTCCAGCCCCAACCTGTTGAAGCACCAACAGGTAACTTCTCTGTAGTTCCTTCAGCAACACTCAGCACAACCTAGTTTCGTTTCCTACGTTAGGTGTATAGAAGAAAGATAAGGATTTGGTTGGAGGGTTTATTTATGTAATCAATAATTAAGTATAACTGTAAATAAAGAACTCAGAAGATATGAGGAAAAGTAGGAAGATTTTATTTCATTATCAGAAATATAATACAAAAGTGGGTACAAAGGTTGGTGGAGGTAAGATCGATTATCTGTTCCTCCTTGTCAGGATCGAAATTCAAAACAAGAATTTAAATAAACACTCAGAAACTTTGTTAAAGAAGTTGTGGAATAACACTTTAACAAGAAATCAATGAAACAGTGTATGAATTCAAATCACAAGTTGTATTGAATTAACTTGATGATTACACACAAAGCCTCAATCTGTTGAACAGGATCAACAGACGTTCAAAACTTCTCTAATGAAATGATCACTAAGAATCTTGAGGCTAATTCTCTCTAAAACACAAAAGACATATATGTTCAATAATCTAAGACTTCTAGACTATATTTACAAAACATATTACAAGATAATTATGAAAGTAACGATGATCTTCAGTATCCATTCCATAATTATCTTCAACCCCTTGTCTTTCGCTTTAAGTAACAAACCATCCTTATCAATATCAACATCATTAATTCTTCTAGCAGTATCTTCTTATCATCAGCAGTACTAACATGCTAGCAGTAGTAACTTCCAACTGGCACTTGTCAGGATCGAAATTCAAAACAATAATTTAAATAAACACTCAGAGACTTTGTTAAAGAAGTTGCGGAATAACACTTTTTGAGGCAAACCTCTCACAAGGTTGTTTTTCACAAGTTTGTTCATAGTTTTAAAATTCATGTGACACATCCTTCTGTGCCAAAGAGATGATTCATCTAAAGAAGCTTTTGAAAACATACAGTTTAGTGATGAATCAGATGAAACACTCTCTAAGTCCAAACAATAAACATTATCCTTTCTAGGAGTTCTAAGTAGTATCATATTATCATCAACTACCTTGAATCCTGGAGCAAGGATAATACATTCAGTATCACTAAATAATATACTATGTTTCTTGTCACAAACCTGTGATACACTTAACAGGTTGTATCTCAATTAATCAACATAGTAAACATCTTCAAAAGTCATCTTACCTTTTGAAACCATACCTTTACCACTTATCTTACCTCCTGCTGGACTGTCACCAAAAACAACACGTCCTCCATCAAACCTTTTGAAATTTTGAAGGCAGGCCATGTTATCTGTCATGTGCCTAGAGCAACCACTATCTACATGCCAAATGCTCTTCCTCTTGAGCTGTTGGTTGCCCTACACATAAGATAAAACAGTTAGTGTCTTGAGGGAACCCAAGCCAAAATGGTCTTGGGTTTCCCTTTCTCATCAACATACTCAGTAAGCTTAGTCTTGATGAGATGATCAGAATTAGGAATCTCATGGCTGGAATACTTTGTCATAATTATAGGCTTGACAGTATTAACACTGGTAGCAGTACTATCCTTGTTAGCAGTACTAACTTGGTCAGCAGTAGTATTGCTATCAGCAACACTATTTATGTTAGCAGTACTATTTGAGGTAGCAGTACTAACAGGTTTAGTGCCTTTTGGAACCAAAATTTTGACAAAGTTGTTTGCTTTCCTATTCTTTGAGTTACTCCTTGATTTGCTTGGAGTATTTTCTTTTGCTTTAGCAAACTTATTCTGAATATGAGATTTTGCAGTGCCAGTTTTCATTGGTGCTATTCTCACATTATCAGCCATGTGGTTCCTTGATTGTCTTGATTGCTTCCTATCACCAACAAAATTTCGTGTTTGTCTTTGAAAAGTAATTCTTTGGTTAACAGGATTGAAATAACAGTGTTTGGCTAAATGATTCAACTTGCCACAAATAAAACAAGGCTTTGATCTATTGATTTTGCTTAGATCAATTCCTTGTTTTTGAGCCCACTGGTTAATTTTGTTTCTCTGATTTCCCCTTATTTTATCATGTTGATGGGGCTTGATTTGTTGACAAGTACAGGGATTTACAACAGTAGTTTGCATATAGTGAACTCCCTGTACCTTTTCCTTCCCTTTCCTGGAAGTTTCTACATTCTTACTCTTTTTCTCTTTCCTAGAGGTCTCAGCTTTCTCACTCTTAACATTCTTTTTCCCTATCTTAGACATCTTCACTTTCTCACTCTTGACAAATGGTTTACCCCCCTCTCATTTGTAAGAATCTGGTTTTCTAGGGGAATTTCTTTCTGGTCTTCCTTATTCTTATCCTCAGTGTTCTCTTCTTCAGACTCTTACTCAACCACTACTTTGTCTAGTGGATCTACTTCTGTGGCTCCTGCAGGTAAGTCCTTCTTATCTTGTCTTTCTAAGAGGTCTGAGGTGGGTGGAATATAGTTGTTATTGTAAGGTGGAGGAGTGTTGTTGTAGCCTATACCTCTCTTCAGTTTGTCATGAACTTGAGATTTGAGTAAAGTGTCCATTGCTTTAGAAGCATTGGAAAATTTCTCAATGTCTAATTTGGCCTTCTCAAATTCACTCATAACTTTCTCACATTCTTCTTTAGTCTTCTCTAGCTTAATCTCTAACTCCTTCTTCTCCCACTTCCAATAGTTGTGATCATATGAATGTTGAAGTTCGTTGGTCTGATATGCCTTGATCTGTTCTTCAAAATTCACAATGATCAAACTAGACTCTCTCCTATGTTTCTCCAACCTTTTAAGATCATCACACATGCTCTGATTGTGATCCCTGTACTTTCTAACAGTTTCAAGACAGGCTTTAGAGCAAAGTTTAGATTTTACCTCTGTGGGGATTGTTGTGCTTGAAGACTCTGAAACCTCAGCCATAAATGCTTGATTCTGGATTGCCTCATCTGCTTGATCACTCCAATCAAAGCCCATTCCTTCTTGTGAGGCAAGTGCTTGAGATGAGTTCCTGTTGTTGTTGTAGTTTGTGGACTTTGATTGTTGATTGTTGCTCTCATGCTGTTGAGAAATTCCTCCTCTGCATTATCTTGCAAAGTGCCCCAGTTTATGACACTTGTAGCATTCCACCTTGGATTTGTCAAATCCAGCACCATCTTCTCTTCTCATGGCAAAGTTGTTTCTTCCTATTCTTTTAATGAACTTTTGATTCTCATGGTAAGCATTGCCATTTGCCACTTGATGTCCATCTCTTCAAGATCATCAACATTGATCTGCTCCAGATCATCATTGATAAGAGAAGATTTAGCATGGCTAGCAAGGAAAGCTTCCAAAACAGAATCGTTGGGTCCATCCTGTTTTGAGCCATAAGCAGCACTAACTGATTCTGTATTTGCAGAAGAATCAGTAGTAGATGATAGGAGAACAGCATTGTGAGAATATCCAGATGGCTTCTTCTTTGATTCAACCTCTGCTTCAAACACCCTGAGATCATTGTAGAGGTCATCAAGTTCCTTATCCTCCATATTATCATTCTGCCTGAAGGATATTGTATACATTATCCATTCTTCACCAAGAGATCTTAGAAACTTTCTGTTGACATCATCCTGGTCCATCTTGACACCAACAGTGGCCAATTCTCCAATCAACTTGTTGAACCTATCAAAGGTTTGAGTCATAGACTCATTCTTTGTAGACATAAAATTTTCATATTGTTGCTTGAGAATTGCTTTCTGATTTCTCTTAGTGCTTTTGGTACCTGAAAACCTCTTCTCCAAGGCATTCCACAAGATTTTGGCATCAGCACAGTTGCAAAACTGATGTTGATATTCATTAGGAATTGCCAAGAGCGGAGTGCTCAAGGCTCTCATCTCAGTCTGCCTCATCTTTCTTTCTCCATCAGTCTTTGGTGGAGGTCTCTTGCCATCTGCTCCCATCTCTCCTTCACTGGAGGGACCATTCTCAATGATGTCCCACATTGAGTAGTCTGTAAGAAGTATATACTGCCTGATCCTGATTTTTCACATGTCAAACTCATTAGGTTTGAACATGGGAACCTTTGAAACAAGAACACTATCGTTTGATCCGTCCATGATGATTATTGATTTCCGAGTTCCTAAAGCTCTGATACCACTTGTCAGGATCGAAATTCAAAACAAGAATTTAAATAAACACTCAGAAACTTTGTTAAAGAAGTTGCGGAATAACACTTTAACAAGAAATCAATGAAACAATGTATGAATTCAAATCACAAGTTGTATTGAATTAACTTGATGATTACACACAAAGCCTCAATCTGTTGAACAGGCTCAACAGACGTTCAAAACTTCTCTAATGAAAGGATCACTAAGAATCTTGAGGCTAATTCTCTCTAAAACACAAAAGACATATATGTTCAATAATCTAAGACTTCTAGACTATATTTACAAAACATATTACAAGATAATTATGAAAGTAACAATGATCTTCAGCATCCATTCCATAATTATCTTCAACTCCTTGTCTTTCGCTTCAAGTAACAAACCATCCTTATCAATATCAGCATCATTAATTCTTCTAGCAGTATCTTCTTATCATCAGCAGTACTAACATGCTAGCAGTAGTAACTTCCAACTGGCAGTACTAACTCTCCAAGCAGTACTAACTATTCTACTAGCAGTACTAACCCTTCAAGTAGTACTAATACTACTAGCAGTAGTAATCTCATCAAGTCTCAGCAGCACTATCCAGACTTAGCATATTTCAGACCCAACACTCCTTCTTCCTATCTTTTATACTAACATTTAATCTTATCTCCTTCTCTTTCTTGATCCATCCTCCTCGTTTTCTTCTTCTGATTGGAATCGTCGCCTCTTCCTATTGGATCTTGTGGGAGGCCTTCCTCATAGGAACTTGGACACCACAAGCCTTTGTCCCCTTTGCATGTATTAGGGGTGAGCATCGGAACTGGGTACCCGCTTTTGGAACCGGAACCGCTCCGGAACTGCCGGTTCCGGAACTGGAATCGATGCGATTGGTTCCGGTTCCTAAAATACGGAACCGATTAAGACTGGCTCTGGTTCTAGTTCTCATTTTTTTTGGAATCGATACCCGCTGGGTACCCGCCAGAACCGGTTCTAGGACCGAGTACCCGGTCCTGCTGGGTACCCAGAACCGGAACCGATGAGTACCCACTGTTTTTTTAATAATTATTTTATATGTTTAAAAAAACTATTACCATTTAGGGTTCCTTTCCTTTCACGATTCTCAAATTCACATTACAATTACACACTTTCAATTGTACATGGCTGCTCCGGCCTCCTACATCACGATTATTTGACGTGAAAAATGTAATGAAAGTCGTTTTATTACGGTCAAGACTCGAGAGTGTCTAATTTGTTTATGTAATAGTTGGTTTTTGTAGGATTAGTTTTCACCATTTGTTGTATTTATTACTTTAAGTTGGTATTTTGTTGTTTGCACTAGACTTAAAAATTTAAAATTACCTTTTTATTGTATTAAATGTTAAAATTTAAAAAAAAATTGTAACCGGGTACCCGGAACCGGAACCGGTTCCCAGCGGTTCTGGTTCCGGTTCCAAAAAATAGAGAACCGATGCAAGCGGTTTCGGTTCCGGTTCTTTCATCCTAGGAACCGCCGGTTCCGGTTCTGGTTCCGTGAAATATAGGCGGGTACCCGGTTATGCTCATCCCTAACATGTATCATCATTTAGGAGAAAGGTGGCTAAGAGCCACGTTTTTCTTTGATGTGTGGGTCCCACGATTCTTTAAAAGTTTTTCTTTTATTTGCTGATATTTATCTTATTCAGTGTCAGAAGCCAGATGGACACCTATATCTTCTTCTGTCTCTTTCTCCTTGTTCGGTGATGAAAATCTTCCTCTTGTATGTCCTCTGAATTGACATATCCGATTCTGGGCCTGTGGACTGGATTTAATAATCCCTTTATCTAATAAATCAATCTTTGTTTTCAAATAGTTCTCTGCCGATCTTGGTGTTGTCTTGGCAGGAGATATCATTGTTGAAGAGTAAATCTTGCTTTCGCCATATGTGCGAAATCCTCTTTTAAAAGATGCTTCCATCCCTTGTAGGATTATCCGTATGCCTGCTCTTCTATAGTGAATATCGTTTTCGCAAAATTTTTGAAAATTTGCTTTTTTATTAGTTATCGAAATAGAAAAGGCTTCAGATTTTGCAAGTTGTATAAAATGAAAAGCCGAATATCTATTTTCTTCATAAAAATCAGGTCCTGCAGATAAAATTTTTAGGACCATAGTATCTCTTGGAGTAATCGTGGGATTATTTAAGTAACAATCTTTAACTCCCATCACTATCCAGTGTGGTAAATCTAAAATTTCTAGAAAATCAGGAGAAGTGAGATATATCGAGTTTATGGCACCAAAATCGTACCAATGTCTTATCTCTTGAGATGATGATCCTTGTAAATAATTAATTATGGGGTAAATTCCAGAAAAATCTACATATCTTAAATATGTTCTTGAAAGATTATACAAATCTTTCATCATTGAAGTTTGGTTTTCAACATAAGTTTGTTGAATAGGGATATCTATCATCATCTTCTTTTCTTTAAAAATCACTTTTTCTTTAAAAATCGTTTTTTTCCCGAATGGGGTCTAAAAGACAAAGATTCCTCTGTTGTCCTTTGACCTTCATCTTCAAGAGGTTTATCTGTCATTTGTTCTTCTAATGAAGAAGGGATATCCATTTTGTCAGATTCTTCTTTTATCAAACTTTTAATTTTGAAATTATCATTTTTACAATTTTTTATTCCATTTTTTATTATGTAACACCCTAGAAATAGGGGTTAATTTAAACCTGGAAACAAATGCGGAATAAACGAGTCTAATATAAAAAGAATCAACCCAAAGGGGAATAGTTGTAGGACGTTTACAAATAAATAACTAAAGGGAAATGAATGCAACAACCTACTAATCTAGTTCATTCTAGTTCTAGATTACAAACGGGTGTTGACATTTCACATACAAAAGTATACCACTTCTATGTCCAAAACACGCATCTATATCCTTCCAAAAATGCTTTAATCCTTCGATTTACCCTCCACTTAAGCCCGAGGAACACTACCGCTATAAGGACCTGCTATACATGTCATTTTAAGAAAAAGTGTTAGGCTAAAGCCTGGTGAGATCAAACATTTATAATTAGAAAATCAATACTCTCATTTGAAATAATTTAAGAAATGCCAATGGAATACATATAGGTAGCCTCAACAATAACACAAATACCTCTTGGGTTGACGGGGGAGACTGATAGCGGAAAACCGTATAGTTCCACACAGTGGCCATAGTGTTCCCACAGTGGGGGAGCAAGTATACACCTCAACTATGATCGCTATAAGTAATAAAATGGTAAGTATACCGAATATCGTTTCCACAGGGACTGGACTACTGAGAATCAGAGAGTTTCATGAACTTCTTGCACACGCTTTGGTTGTGAGAAAAATTTGTTGTTTTGTTGGTGAAATATCTAAATTAATTAAGAAATTTAACAATGAGTTAAGGATTGGGTATGGGTGTAAGTTTCCTTGAGATAATTGTAGTTACCAAATGGTTAGGTGCTTAATTGCATAGAGCCATGTATAAAAATCCCGATCTCTCGAAAACGAATTTTTATAAATTATGCCCAAAAGTACCTATAAAGTGCCCATAATTATTGTACTTGAGTTTGCCGATTTATCTAAGTTGACTCTAAGCGTCTAGTTCTACCGGTATGGGGATTTATACCCAAATCTCTTTGTGATATAAATTCCGAACGACGTTTGAACCTTAGTAAATCATACAAAACCCGCATCTTTGCGTGGTTATCAAAGACTTTCTCAAATCTTTGTGCATCACTTAAGTCGTATTTCGGATCCGCCCCTCTCGAGGTCTAAGATCTAATATTAACACTTCAAAGTGATCGGCTTATCCGCATTGAGTTATGTCCCGACTCAAGTGACCAAACTCAAGAACAAGTAATTATGGACACACCCAAGTGTATCCTACTAGTCTCAAGTTCACTCACACCCACACCCAATAAGGTGTTTAGCTCATGACTAAAAAGAAAGACATAATGAAATAAGCGAAATAGTTAATAACTACTTGCATAAATGTAAATTACGGAAATTAAATTACAAGGGAAAGTAAATGACTAGAAATGTAAAGTGCTAAGAAAGTAAATGACTAGAAATGTAAAAGACTAGAAAAGTAAAGGACTAAAATTTAAAACTACAATCTTCAAGTTAACAAGTAACTTGAAGATAACTAAAGCTAGAGAATTTGTTGGTGACTTTCTTGTGATGGATGAAAGGTTGATGAGTTGATGAAATAAATGCAAGTCCTTCCTCTTTATATAGCCTCCAAAAACACAAGACCTAAAGGACTCTTTCCTCAAAAACACAAGGGGCAAGACCCACCTCTCTTTTCAACCAATGCTTAAAAGATTTCCAGAGATTTCTTCAGACAAGCATGTTTCAACAAATATATTTTAATCTGCTCCTTATCGTCCGGATAAACGCAACGTCCGGCAGTTTCTTCAAGTGGTTCATCGACGCCCACAGTGGGTAGAGTACCTGCCCACAGTTGGTCACAAAAGTGCAGTTTTTCCAAGAAAATAAACTTTTGATAATTCATCACCTCTTTATCACATTTTTAGACCAAATGAAAATAATAGAAGCAAAGTGGGTATAAAAATGATACAAAATCCTAGAAAAAGAGTGATAAATAACTCTCAAAATCAAGAGTTATCAGAGACCCGCTTACTAACACAAGTTACGGAACACAAAAGTAAGCCACTTAACGTATTAGTAAGACCAAACACATAAAAGTACCTGCAATGGATGTCAGGCTCAGTAGCTTTAAACGTACACCCACGGAAAGTCAACTTCAACCACATAGGGCCCTCACATTGAGATCCTCATCCAATATCGCGTACTTAACACGTAGGGCTTATACCTCATCCGATGCCTAAACGTGCCTCAATGTGGAAAACTAGGATTCCAACATTGGGTCAAAGATTATATATATACGGGTCCATGACGCCCAAATGCTCCATTCAATGTCCACAAAGCTAGACAGTAATTCCCTCAATTAAAGTGCCAATATATGTACAAAATTATGAATCCAAATAACTACTCCCAAGTTTCCAAGAGGTTCCATTTCAAAATGTTATATGATACATTCCACCCATAATACATCAATTTACTCAAATACCCAATCCATCATGCTTACCCATATTTCAAAACCCAATATTGATTTTCATGTAAATAATTCACGAAGTTATAGGAAACATATTTTCATGTATAAAGTATATAACTAAACCCAACATGCGTACTCTTGACCCCAAATCGTACTCTTACACAAAACCCCCAAAATCTCCAAAATTAGGTTTTTAGTGTAAACTCACCCAACTTAAATAAATCAAAATGGAGATGTTGAGAAGGTTAAAAATTACATTTTAACATGTATAAAGTTTATTAAAAGAGGATGAACTTTCAAATTAGGTTTTTGGTGAAAAACCTAGAAAACCAAGTATGTTGGGAGGAAGATGAAGATTCCATTTGTTTGGACTTTGTGTGTTTTTTTAATATGGTACCATCATTGAATTGTACAAATTTTACTCCTTTACCAAAAAAAAAAGATGAAGATTCCAACTATCCAAACTAGCTCCTTAGATCTCGAGGCACTTAGATGAACACAAATAGCTCCCAAACTTGAAGAAAGTCACCTAGGGTTCCCTTGAAATTGCATTTAAGAAGGAGGGGTGGTTTGGTGAGGAGTAAATGAGGAAAAGGGGTGAAATCCCGTATTTAGTATCTGCAGGCGTTCCCGCGGCTTGGGGCGTGGCTTACAAGCCACGTCCTATCCCGCGCGTGCTATTGAAATTCAAACATCCAGTGATCGCGGCTTCTAGACCGCGGCCTAGCCCGCGTAACTCACTGTGGATCAGCCAAGTTCCCAAATCAAATCCAAAACCAAGGTATAAATCTAGAGTCCAAAGTTCTAGATGAATCTATATTATTAAATTTCCCTAGAGTTAACAAATAGACTCATAAGAGGAATTCCTAACGTACCTTAAATTTACGGGTGTTACATATTATCAGGGATGCTCTTACCAGTAAATCTCTGACTTCTAATGTATTGCCTGGAAGAGTGGCAATATCAATAATAAATGAGACAATATCTTTGTTTGTCTCTGTTTCTTTATCCATATTGGAGAGGAGCTTGCTGATCTCCTCAGTCATCTTTGCCATCTCTGGTTAAAAAATCTGCTAATATATTTTTATCAGATTTAATAATTTCAATATCAAAATTATATTCAAACAAAAGAGTTTGCCATCTGATCAATCATTTATACTCAGGTTTAGAAGGTAAATTATTTTTGATAAATGCTTTTACCTGGGTATTATCAATCCTTAATAGAAAGTTTTTTGGCAGTAAAAAGTAATAAAATTTTTGACAGCTTTTTACTACGACCAATAATTCTTTTTCATTTATATGATATATAGTTTGTGTATCTGTAAATGTACCAGAACAATACCTACAAATACTTTCTTCAATTTTTTCTTGTTCTGTATTATAATCTATTTTCTTAAGGACTCAACTCCAGTAATTTTCAAAAGCATCAGTTTCAAGTATTAAATTATCATTTTCCTTTGGTAATTGTAACTTAGGTAATAGTTTACAGTAATCTTTTATTTTTCTTACTTGATTTTCGAAGCTTTTATCAAAGCTAAAAATTCTATTTTTCTTAAGTAAATACTGAAAAGGTTTTATTAATGCCGCTAATTTTTTTATAAAATCAGAAGCATAATTAAGTATTCCTAAAAAACTTTGGACTTGTTTTTTTATCTGTTAGCTTATCAGGGAATGAATTGATTTTTTCTAAGATGTGGCTTTGAAGTTCTATTATTTTACCATCAATTTTCATTCCTAAAAACTCTATTTTCTCTTCTAGTAGCTTGATTTTCTTTTCAGATAAGGTTAATCCATTTTTATACATAATTAATTAATATTAATTAATTAATATTATCTGAAAATTATAACATAAATTTTAATCATATGTTGATATAAAATTTTAATTATTTAGAATTATTGATAATTATATCAATTTTTTAATATTGATCAATATATTTTAGTTATCAAATATTATTATTTTTGTAATTATTATTTGATTATTTTTTTTATCATATTATATGTAACGATTTTTTAAAATTATAAGTTAATGTATATATTTTTTAAAATTTTGTTTAAAATTCAAAATTTATAATATATATAATAATAAATTTCAAAATTTTTAATTAACATAATATATTATTTACTACCTTATTTGTATTAATTAATATATTATATTACTATAAATTTATTTTAATTATATTATTAAATATTGTAATTGATTAGTTTTGCTAGATGTTCTTTTTGGTAATTTTACATCTTATAAGTTATAATCTAATTTTTGTCAAATGTGACTTTTTCATCAAATAGCTTATCAGCTACCAACTAACTTATCAGTCATCAACTGACTTACCAAACGTAGCCTTAGGTTCCACATGTTAGACCATATTTCAATTTAAGGTAAGGAGAAGTTTTTAAAAAGTTAATTTGAAAATATTTAAAATTTATTGATGTTTTAAAAAGGGGAGGACTAAATGCACTTTTGTTTTTGCTAAATACACCAAAATCACTGAAAATGATTATGTTTTTTTGGTTTTTCGTCCTTTTGTTGTCTTTTTTATTTTTTTTATTTTTATTATATATTTTTGTTTTGATTTGAAAAGAAATAAATATTTATAAATATAATATTACTAACTTTTTTTTAATTATATAATTATAAAAATAAAACATAAATATTGCGATTTAACATATAAATAGAACATAAAATAATATATATTACATTCGATTATTCTAAAATAACATTATCCGTAGTACAATTAACACGTAAAAACTTCATGTAGTTCTTTATTCACTCTGAATAGCCCATCCAGCAGCACACCGATAACTGTGATGGAAAAAAAGTGATACAATTTGCGGAAACGGATATCCTTCTGCCATATCTAATTTCACATCATGGTTACCATTAACGTACCCTATTGTAAAAACAACATGTTCATACCACATTGGAGGAGTGGACCTAAGCGGCAAGTACGTCCCACTGCCAAGTTAAAAAACACTATGAAGGTAAAAAAACCTAAACCAAGTTAAAAAAAATCAAACTTTCACAGATAAAAGACTGTGAAGGTATATCCGAATCTTCACAGTGAAGACGCTGTGAAGGTATATCCGAATCTTCACAGTGAAGACGCTGTGAAAGTAAAAAAAACGAACATTCACAGCGAAAAACACCGTGAACGTAACATTTACGGTGTTTTCCCTATGAAAAGTTCGATTTTTTTTACATTCACAGATTTTTGGTGTGAAGTTTCATACTTTAAAGTTTGGTCTCACCGGTCTCACAGAAACTGTTTGGTCTCACGCGAACTTAAGCCATGTGTAATATATTAATATATATATATATATATATATATATATATGTATGTATAAAGAGTTTAGGTTAATGATAGTTTTAACCCTTAACTATCTTTAGTTGTCATTTTTATTTACGTTTTAATTCGGGTAAAAATAATTATATGTTTTTTAAAAAAAAACTTGAGTCTTACAGAGTAAATTACAGATTTTGTCCCTAACGTTTAACGTTTGTTACGGAATTGGCCCCTAAAAGAAAAATACATTTTATAAAGTTATGATAAAATGTAATTGTTACAAAAAGAAAATTATATTTTATAAAGTTATAACAAAATCAAAAGTTACAAATTTTATAAATTTATAAAATCAAAACACACATATATACATATATAAAAAGATAAAGATAAAGATAATAATAATAATAATAATAATTTGATTTGATTATTTGTACCTTTATGATTGGATCGGAAACAAAAGGTCACTATTTGCACCTTTTTGGTGCAAATAGCACCCCCTTTAAAAAAGTGTCACGTTATTATGTTCCCGTTTGTAACATATGGAGAAAGGTAACAGGTGGATGCAATTATTTCTCATGTTACGAAACAAAAAGATAGACCAAGGCGGCTAAGCTGTCGATTTTTGATCGTGTGCGGCTCCCCAATAAAATCGTGCCACGTACCCATGAACAATATTTTTTTATTTGTTGAGCTGTCACTCATGGACACTCTTCCATGTGATGCCTTAATCTGTTTTTTTTTTAATTATTATTTAATTGTAAAAAGAAGAAATTACCATTTTTATGCTTATAGCATCACCAACAATTTATTAAAATAAAAAAAAATAGGGATTTTGGATTAGTATTTTTTTCTTTAACAAATTCTTAAAAATAAAGAAATTATGAGAAAAATGGTAAACTTATTTAAGAGGTTGTTTATTGAGGGGTTATTTGTTTTTTAAAAAATATCTCTTAATGACTCTTAAGTTTAAATCGTTCAGACCTTTTGACATTCAGATTGTTTGTCTTTTTCAAGTTTTTAGAACCTCTTAATGACTCTTAAATACATCTGAAATAAGAAGTGATGACCTAACTTCTTAAAATCTCTTATCGCCACCTCATTTTAAATGTTCTACTTTCTCTCAAGATACCTCTAGACGTTACAAAAACAAATAGTTTTGTTGATTTAGATTTCTGACTTCAGCACCACATCTTATTAATCAGAAGTGAAATAAGACTTAAGACTTCAGACCTCTTAAAAAACAAACACCACCTAAATGTTTTTGGGTAAATGTTCATTGATCGAGTATAACAGGTACCCAAAATCTTACTTGATAAGAGGCGGTGGCGAACTCAGTGTTTTTATCAAATGGATGCACCTTTTAGTTGGATCAAAGGCACTTAAAGTCGTCCAACGTGTTTTAGTTTCACCGTTTCGATGGATTTCTTTTTAAGTTTTTTGGTTAATTTCGAGTGGTGACATTTGAATTTTTTGGCTGATTTCAACAGGCTTTTTTGGTTTTTTGGATGATTTCGAGAAACTCTTTTGGTTTTTTGGTTGATATTTCTTTTATTTTCTAATATCCCCGAGCACACCCTTCAAAGTTTAGCGGATGCATCTTTCAGACTGCAAACTTTTTTTGCTTACGTAAATAAGTTGAGGGGGTGCACGGGACCCCACTTGGGGCTCAATAGGTCCGTCCCTAGTAAGAGGCACGTCAACAACCTAGATTCTTACAAGGTAAGAGGTATGACAACAACCGAGATTCTTACACAGTGAGTTAGCGGTGCTTTGCTTATTTCTTATGTTCGTAAACATTAGCTCCTCAATGGTGTTGCTTCAATACACACTGTTCAAATGAACCTAGATCCTTCATAATTGACTCAAATCAATTGTCAAGATCTTGATTAAATGCTCCAAAAACTCCTTAATTCAAGTATACACCAACAATTCATTAATTCAAATGTGAACTAGCAGCTAGGGGTGTTCATCTAAACCCCTAAATTGTACACTGCACCGTAAAACGCGGTTTATAACTTTTACGGTGTGGTTTACGGTTTGCAATATTACCAAGCTGCACTATACAGTTTGCGGTTTTGAGTTATCACACCGCTATTCAGATCGCACAGTACCACATATTTTGTATATTTTTTAATTTTATATATAACACACACACACACACACATATATATACATATTATTTATGTAATATATTTGGAATTCGTGTTTTGGACTTTGATCCAATATGAAAATTGACAATATTAATAAATTAACTTTTAAGGCTGTAACACCCCAAATTCCGCAAGTTTTCTATTTCGACCCTTTTAGCTGGTTACTTGTTTATTCTTATTTAAGGCTAGTGTAATCGCCTGGAGTTCTATCTTCAACTCCCTTATCTGTGCAAAGTATCTGTATTTTTGGATTTATTTAATTTGAGTTGAATCGGGTCGAGTCTGGAACCTTTCTGGGGGACTGGACTTCTGGGAGAGAATGTCCGGGGAGAATGCCTTAGGCATTCTCGCGGTGTCAATGTCGCCGACCTCAGGGAGGTCGCGGTACGAGTGGAGCGATAGTGCCCGGTGAGATTATCGAGGTCACTATCGCGGGTCAAACTCGCGGGGGCTGTACCGTGAGTGCCCCGAAGCGGGCGACTATGCCCAGCGATTATGCCAAGGGCATAGTCGCGTGGTCATTCTCGCCGACGGCCACAAACTTGATTACAACGGTTTTGTTGCCTCTTTCTTCATTCATTACACTTCCAACACATTTATTTCTCTCTCAAAATATCTCTCAACATCAAGATCGAACCTAGGGTTTCTCCAAGCTTCACCTACTTCATTTATTGTTCAAATCTAGTGTTCCAACTCAAGATTCGAGTTAAGAGACTTAAGTCATCATCTTCATCACCTTCTTCAAGAAAATCAAAACTAGGGTTTGGGTTTTTTTCTCAAAACCCATTTTGTGAGTCCATCTATCTTCTTTATATGATTATGTGCTTACATGAAAACTTTTTTCTTTTCATAACTCTAAAAATCTACATTTTTCTCTACTTTGTGTTCTTGAAACTCTCTAAGTCAAAATCTAGCGTTTTGACACTATGATGATTTTATGTGGTTTGATGACTTAATAAGTTGGTGGAATGACATACTTGGTATTAGGTATGTGTTATGGCCTTGAGAAATCAAATGGGAAGGATATGCTAGTTTTAATCTTATTGAAAGATAGATTTAAGAAATATATGTTATGAATGCGTTAACAAGACTTGTACGATGGAAATATTATTTTAAAGGATCTCTTGTGATAGATAAAATGAGATTACATGATATGAGATGTTATGCTTACAATATAAATTCTCCTTGCAATAAC
This sequence comes from Arctium minus, assembly GCA_954870635.1. Lineage (NCBI taxonomy): Eukaryota > Viridiplantae > Streptophyta > Magnoliopsida > Asterales > Asteraceae > Arctium > Arctium minus. The sequence goes on along the minus strand of OX941094.1, from coordinate 73,239,991 downwards.
TGAATGTCATATGAGGATTATTGTGTTGGGAATTTATAGTCAATCTTTGACTCGTTATATTGGTGGACTATGTTTGGTTGGAATGGTGAGATCCCAAGGTAAAGATCCATGAATAGGGTTGAACTTGGCAACTCTTTGGGGTAAAGATTCACGAATAGAGTTGAACCCATATTTACATTGAACTAGAGATTCATGAATAGAGTTGATGTTCTAACGGCTAAAGATTCATGAATAGAGTTGATGCCGGTAAATAATCATTCCAACTATACTCCTCTTGGGTTGTGGCCATTGGGGGATACGTTGACTTTATTAGTTCTTTAATTATTATAAACTGTTTACCGAAACGTTACACTTTATCGTGCATTTATATATTTGGATGTACTCACTAGGCTCCAAGCCTAACATTTGTTTACTTGGTGTCCCTAACAGGTTCCGTTAGTGGTGGGGTGGCAAAGTCTTGAGTGGAGAGCCTAGCCGACTTTAGGATATAGCTTATGACGGATAGTGAGCGTACATAATCACTTGTTGATATTTTGGAAATAGATGACGACACCCAATTGTAATCTAAAATAGATTGTTTAGATTAAGTAGGTTGTCGGTCTTCTTTTATTCATTGGAAATTGTAAACGCTTATACTTTCCCCAATTGTGTTGGGATGATGTCATTTGCGGACTCGCTTCTCTTTATATTTATGCCAGGTGGTTTCCCTTTTATTTATAAAGGTGTTATTGCGAAAATTTACGTTTTAAAAATGGTCCAAATTTTAGGTCGCTACAAAGGCCCATACGACCTTATACATTAGACAATAGACACTTTGAAGCAAATATCCACAAAGAACAGTGCCCTAAACGCTTAGTGATGAAAGAAAAAGTTGGATACGTCACAACTTACACATCCAATTTAGTTTGAAGTTTGTTTTTTTTACATCTTAAACTAGTTTTAGTTGTACAATATGTATTTGGGTAGTGGATTGTAACATCCTTAAAATTCGAAAATAGCAGACAAATTAAAACTTCCAAAAACTCTTAAATACATAGCATTGAAATACCAAATATCTAAAGTTACAAGACAAAATCACTATAACAACGTATCAGAGTTCTGACGGAACTATCTAGTCCCACAAACGGGGACAACATTATTCGAATGTTACTAAAACCATCAAAGCTACTATCTTCACCAAACATGATGACGTCACTAAAGTCATCCTACCGGAACTTCTACCAAGCTCCACTCGCCACTCAGATCCATCTAAGACCTGATATACACGTCGAAAAGAAAAAGTGTTAGGCTTAACGCCTAGTGAGTTAAAGCAGTTTTCATCATATAACTCATAAAACATTTAAAATGAACATTTTACTCTGAATAGGCCATTTTAGAAATACTGATTGTAAAGAGGCTTTATTGACATAACAAGTTCCTTCAAATTTCCAATCACCCATCTTAAATAAATAACCGACGCCCAAATTTCCCCAAAACGCACCCACACGGTATTTCTCCAAAAGACTCATTGTGTAATTAAAATGGTACGCTTTAACACTGAAGGCATGAATAAGGGAATACCCAAGATAACACCTTTCGGTGACGGGGGAAACCCGATTCCATCGAATGTGGCGGGCACACAAAGTTAAACCATGTATCAACGTTTTCGAGTTTCACATAAGACCATGGTTCCCCGTATCCGGCTCATCTAAGCTACCACCGCAAGACACCACTGATCTTAGTGTCTACTCGACATCTAGACGAGTCTCACCACAAAGTCACAAGTCCCCGTATCCGGCTCACTCTGGGAACCACCGCAAGACTTAGCTACGTATACGGCTCCTCCAGAGCACCACCGCAAGCTTACATAATCAACATGACTTGGGGACCACTCACTAGACTCAAACATGGACATTAAAACTCCATGATGAACATAATGACTCATATGCCTATGGATCCAATGCATTACAGTCTAAACATTACATGACTCCATATGAATGAACTAACGCATCCAAACATGTAATAACCAATTTTGGTATAATAATTGTATTTTCATAAAGCACTCCATAAGGAGCCGTTTAAACTGGACAACGTCCCAAAACCCGTTAGCGTACGATTCAAGCCGAAAGGCTTCATAAGACATTTGATACTCAAATAGAGCCAATATGGCTATATAAGCCCATTTACAACTTTACCAAATATTCCCAAATTAAGGTATTCGTTCCAACAACTCACACTTTTAAAGTCAAGGGAGTTAAAGTTTTCAAATATAAAACCCTTAGGTTGAGTAAAGCCCCAAATGACCATATTTCAGTAACCGCTCTTTAAAATCTCCAACGCACACTAAAATCCCATTTAAAACCATTTGTACTCCAAATCTTCCCATAATAGGAACCAAAGCAACATAATACCCACATTCATCAAATAGTCAAGAAACATGAATGGTGGATTAAAATCCCCTTTTTAATGACTCCAACACCTCATATATTATTGTAAACTATTTTCAAATATTTAAAACCCAAATATGTGCAAGTTGTAATAATGTCTACAAAACTTCTCAAAATGAAGCAAACTCATGGACATACTTTTAAAACCTAAAATGTGTGCATTTTGACATGTAAATAGTTTTTTAAAGCAACTAGAACCCACCTTGCTAGATTTAGACTAAATCTAGGTTTTACCCACAACCTTGAGTTCCTTAGAAGAGAAGATCTTGGATCCTTTCACTAGCTCCAAGCTTTCTACAGATCTACTACCACAAACATTCTCAAGGTTAAACCAAACCCTAAGGATATGAAAACAAGAGGAAGAACACAAAACCCTAACTTTATAGATGGAAAGATGGGTAGATTACCTTGATAAAAACTCTTGGATTTACCCAATAACTTCAATCTACTTCCTTCTCTACTTGAAAAGCTCCAAAAGACGAAACCCTAGGTTCAAGAGTCACTCAATTCGGGTTTGGGAGGAAGAAGTTATGAGGATAATGAGGTTGGATCCCTAAAATCGCGACTAAAAACCCCAGACAGGTTCCGCGACTTTGCCGCGACTTGCAAGTCACGGCGCAAGTCGCCCGTTTCCTGAAAAACTCACGTGCAGTGAGTTACGCGGCTTGTGCCGCTACCCAGAGTCGCGCACCAACCCGCGGCAGACCAAAAATGTGATTTTTCGCGTTCTTCACGCCTGATTCGATTCCCGATGGTTCCATTATGAAACTTACTTGATTTCCCGATACTTTTACGACCCAAGAGCCAAACGACTCCCGCAACACCGTCGAGGATAAATCCTGAAATTACGGGTGTTACATGGATGTATTGAAACTCTTTATTTTTTAAACTACGGTACTTTATCGTTTATTTTATAATGTTTTTTTAAACTTATTATTATTGGATTGTAGGCATAAAGTATGATAGGTACAAACCGCATAAATCGCAAATGCAGTGCGGTTTGGTGCAATTTGAAGTTTATGTGGTGCGGTTTGCGGTTTGGGAAAATGCTCAAACTGCATACACGGTGCGGTTTGGAGTTCCCAAACAACACCAAACCGTATGGCACACACCCTACTAACAACTCATGTTCTTTGTTTAAATCATATCATCTCTTTCTGCTATCGAAATATGATCGTAAAAATGCACCACCAACTTTAATTTTTATACCGGTCTACAAGTCACGTATGCAATCATATAAACCAGAAGAAACTAGGGTTCTATATTTAGTCCAATTGAGGATCTTCGAAATGGTTTCTTTGTTTCAATAGAATTAGGCATTGTTTGGCAAAAAAAAAAGCTAGCTTATATGCTCGTTTTTTTTGTGCATGTTTGGATGACCATAAACTAATTTATTGAAAAACTACTCGTAGTAGCGTTTTGAAAAGCTAGCTTATCAGCTACCAGCTAGCTTATCAGTTAGTTTGCCAAATATAGCCTACTCTCTACGTCCCAATATAAGTGTCCACATTTTTATTTTTGTTTGTCCCCAAAATAAGCCTCCACTTTGAAAAATTAGATAACTAAATTCTCACATTTACCCTTATTTAATGCATAAATATATAAGAGTTGTAAAGAGAGAGAGAGAAAAATTTAATATGTCATTTGGTAACAAAAAGTGCAATAATTATGCATGTCTAAAACTATGTACCAAATCAATTATGGACACTTATTTCGAGACGAAGGGAGTACTTATTTTCTTTATCAAGACATTGAACTCCATTTTTACTATGAAACAAGATTCGCGTCTAATCGAATCATAGGTTGCCATCAAATGAAACCAACAAGGAATAAAGAAACAACGGTAACTGTCACATCATCAATCCACCTATAATATTCCCACTCAAAACACGAAAAAAAATATATCTCTTATGATCATCTTAGACATCACTAACCAACTTGTTTTGATTCAGAGGTTTGGTAATATAACAACCAAATGAAATTGATTCGAACGAGAAGTAATATGATGGTTTTTTCAAAATTTCAATCACTCACTCAAATGAAATGTCAGTATATAGAAAACCAGTAAATAACGAGCTTGAATACATAATCATTTGATTGAAAAGGTTGGCATATATAAGTCGACGACCAAGATAAGGAAAAAAAGTTACGATGTAAATTTCATATTAAACGTACTGTATATCATATTAATATGAATTGACGATGTTTTAAAGTACATAACAAAGATATATATATATATATCAGTTATAACCACTTGGTTTAATATAGTTGCAATGGGTATAAGTTGGTTATCATAAAAAGAGTATTTTGGGAAATCTTATCTTAAAAAGTACTATTTTGTAATTATCGTTACAAATAAATTGTAGGTGTTGGATATGTATTGGTTTTGAAAAAAGATCTGAAAATAAAAATGCAGATTGATTGATTACAACTATATAAATTTTTCAAAAACAAATTCTTTTGAATTTCTAAATCTTGAATTCAGAATTACTTTGGATTCGTTCCATATTGGACAAAAATGATCATTGTACTTGTGACGATACAAATGAAAACACTGTTTATAGGATTGCGTTATTTTGAATAAATTATAACCTAGGGTTAAATCTTTTTAATTAATGTGTACATGTCTACATGACGAGTTCATTCTTGCATTCTTAACCCTGTAAACATCAATTATAGTTTTGAAAATAAAAAATAAAAATAAAAACCAATATAGTATAGAATAATACGATAAAGTGAATAAAAACTTGATAATAATTGATAAGGTTATCTGAAATAATTCACAGTATATACATAGATGGTCTTTAGGGGGGGGGGGGGGGGGGAGTTGATTCGTTCTAAGAAATGAAAATGGTTATCGTATTGACATTATTTGTTCTGGCAGTAAATATGAGAATGGTTATTGCATAATGTATGACCCATCTTCTATCTGTTCTCCATCCACTTGATAATAAATACAAAACAGAGGATGGTGATAATGAGAAACCTGAAAATTTCTCGAACTATATAAATCGAGTTTTTGCATATAAAATCGAGATCTACATGTGTTTTTATCAACAATACCGCATATGAATTATGATGATAAAACTATTTTTTTTCACATGACGGAGGTTGTTCACATAGTAGAGGTTGTGGGGATACTGATGGCATGGGTAGGGTGTAAACGGGTCGAGCTTTCAACGAGCTACTCGAGCTCGAGCCTAATAATTATTGAGCTTGGGTTGATCTCGAACACAAAAAACAAAACTCGCTTAACTTAACAAGTCGAGTTCCATAACACCAATGTATGATTCTACTCGTTCGAAAACTTGATTAAACTTTACAAGTCGAGCCGAGTCGAGCCATTCAAGCATACATTTTTTTAGCCAAACATATTTATACGTTTACAAATTATATAATTAAAATATACAAACCATCGAGTAAATAAACGAACTAATTGATCTCGAATTCGAGCTCATAAATGAGCATCGAGCTCGAGCTAAAACATTGAAAAAATATTCGAGCTCGAACATTGAAAAAATATTCGAGCTCGAGCCCGATTTTGAAAAAGTTGATCGACTCCGAGCTGAGTTCAAGCTTTTTATTATTTTTTCGAACCAAGCTTGAATAACCTATTACTCGACTCGACTCGCCTTGTTTCAACCTGAGCTAAGAAATGAGAATGGTCCGCACAGGCCCAAGAGGCTAAGCCCAATAAAGAAATGCAAGATTATTAAATTGGTTGGGCCTAAATACAAAACTAATAACACAACAACTGTAATGCTCCTCTTCGTGGAAATCTGGTAACTATGTATATAGGGGTAGAATCGGTGATTTTGCAAAATTTTAAATAGACCGAATAAAAATATAACTTTATCTTTAATATATATCTCTAATATCAGGGTCGTTCCTGATATTTTGGAGGCCCTGTACGAAAAATTAAATGTCCTTTTAATTTTTTTATATTGTTAATTATTTGTTTTATTATATTTGATTTATAATAAATATACCGATAATTTGTTTTTGAATTTGATCAAATTGTCCATCTTTTATTCTCTTTTGACACTAAATTTTAATTTTTAATGTTATTATGTTAAAGTGGATTCAAAATTTGTAATTGATTCTTTAACATTTAATTAACTTTTATAACTCCAATAAAGGATCTCTACGGAGGTAGGAGATACCATGGTATGTAAGTGGAGAGAATATATGAATAACAATTGTCTTTATAAACAATTGATCAACCATTATTGGTAATTACAAAACCCATATCAACAAGAACGTATCATCATTAAAAATCAATACATCAAAAATTAAAAGTGTGCCAAAAAAACATGAAAAAAATCGATAAATACTAAAAAAATATAAATCTATTAAATATTCAAAGAAAAATATAAGATATATCATTAAAAAAAAATCTAAACAACTAACGTTATTCAGAGCATCTCTATCCACTATTTTATATATTTTTTTTCTAAAATATATAATCTAAATTTAATGTCTCTAATAAAATTACATTTATGATTTAACTCCGATAACTATTTTATTATTATCTCAAAACATTTTAGAAAAACAATATACAAAATTAAAAGTTAAGATATAAATTAAGAACTTTAGATTTGAACTTTGCAAGATAAATCATATAGAAAACATTTTTAAAACAATCATATAATTAATTTAATTATCATAGTAAAAAGAGAAATAAAAAATGATATATTTAAGTCATCTTAAAAAAAATCGTTAAACATCTTTTGTACCAAGAAAATCTGTAATACGACAAAGTTATTATTATTTTTAAATAAAAATAAGATTAATTAAAAAAACAAGTTGCAAAGCAAAGAATTTGAACCCTGGTTGGAAATAGAGGATGCACATGGACACACACGCATTCACCGCTACACTAGAGCTATCTTTTCGAAGCCTTTGCATTAAATTATTTATATAGTATTTTTTATTATAAGTAAAAAAATTAAAAAATATTCCGGGGCCCCCCGACGATCGGAGGCCCTGTACGGTAGAACCACTTCGCACACCATAAAGCACGGCCCTGACACACACGCACTCACCGCTACGCTGGAACTATCTTTTGGAAGCCTTTGCATTAAATTATTTATATAGTATTTTTTATTATAAGTAAAAAAATTAAAAAAATATTCCGAGGCCCCCCGACGATCGGAGGCCCTGTACGGTAGAACCACTTCGCACACCATAAAGCACGGCCCTGTCTAATATATATATATATATATATATATATAATATGTTAGAGACAGATTTGAAAAAAAAAGGCGTAAAAGTGTAAGAACAACCAAAATCACATGTAATTTTAGAGTAAAATCACACATGATACAAACATAATGTGTTGACCAGTTGTGCATGTCCTTTTGGAGGTGTTGTTTCACATGTGATTCTGCTCTAGAATCACATGTGAATTGGTCTTTCTTATGCTTCTCGTAAGTTGATTAGTTTCTCGAATAATTCTCCTAATAAGTATATTTAAAACTTGGTGAATAATAAAGCAGACCAAAATTGTCTAATACGTATTCAAACATTTATAAAATGTTAAATTGATTTATTAAAAAATACGATATATATTTATTTCTATAACATGATTTTTGTAGATCGCATTTTATACACTATTTATTTTTTTTATTTTTTTGAAATAAATACACTATTTATTTATAAAACCATAAAAATCAATGATCATGATTAAGTTTTTTTTTTAATATAGATTAAGGGTTGCTAATATTCAACTAAAAAAATTAAAAAAAAAGGAGGAAACATGATAAATGACTACATTACACTCGGATTTAACACGATGGTGAACGAGCGTTAGGATAATCAATCAAATTCGTGAAAAAAATACATATTTTCAAATGTTCTACGTAATAAATGAAGTATAAAAATAATTTTGTAAGCACTCTCATACAATAAGGACCAAATCTGTAATTTACACTGTGGGTCCTTATGGTTTACTATAGGGGTGTGCAGAAAGTCAACCGATCTAATAGGAACCGACCGATCCAATAGGAACCGACCGACAATGATTGGATATCCAATTGTAATTGGATCGGATCGAAAATTTTGACATCCAATTGGATCGGTTCGGTTATTGGATGATGGTCCAGAACCGATAGAAACCGACTGAACCGAACCGAAAGTCACCATCCAATACCAACCGACCGAACCGAACCGATATAAACCGACCAAATAATAATTAATATAAAATTATATTGTTTATTTGTTTATATATAAATTTATAAAATTATTTAATAAACATGTTGAATTGATATTTGTTGCCGCCGCTAGCCCGCTACACGGCCCCAAAATTGAAAGTGAAAAAACCCTAAGGCCGCCTAATTACAAATGAAGAAATTGAGGCGTTGGAAGCCGGTAAGTAAATATGTGTGCGTATATATTATTTTATAAGTGTTTAGTCATGCGATATTAAATTATTAAGATAATAATTTTGTTTTATACTTTTTAATTTTGTAGAAATGTTGGTTGGAGATGGAGAAATAAGAATGGATTGAGATGTTGCAGTATTGCGGTTGCGAACTTGCGGTTCCGGACAACGTTTATTTTGTCTTCTTGCTTGCTTAATGTTTCCACTTTCCAATATATATGGGTGAAACTTGGTGATTGTATGTTTTTGTATTTTAGTACTAGTTATTGAATGGATGAATTTAAAAATTATGGAATATTATATTATATATATGAATTGTTGTAGATTGGATTTAAAACATTGGATGGATCCAATCCGATCATCCATCGGATGTCAGATGGATCCAATGGACATCCAATAAAAATATCCACTGGATGGAACCGAACCGATCCAATCATCCATTGGATTGAAAAAATCCAAGATCCAATGGATGATTGGATCGGTTCGGTTGGGCTCACATCCATTGGATGTCAACTGATGAACACCCCTAGTTTACTATATGATCTCTATTTATAAATAAGTACACGAGGGATCCATGTGGTTTGCATTTCGTTACACTCTGGGTCCCTATGGTTTAAAATAAGTACATCAGGAATACTATGTTGTTTGTATTTTGTTGCACTCAGGGTCCTTGTGGTTAGAAACTCAGAATACAACAAAATGCAAACCACATGAATTTCTGATGTACTTATTTTAAAATATGAATCATATCTAGATTTTGAGTAAACCAAAGGAACCTAGAGTGTAATTTACTCAAAGAATTTTAAGTGGAACCTTTTTTTGGGGAAACTTGCTTTCTAAATTTACTAAAATTTATGGTTAGTCAACACTAATTTGTTCCCGAAGTGTAATTTATATTGGTTTTCCCTCCAAAAACATATTGCAATGAAAATTGTACCTTGGACTAGGGTGGACCCACATTAAATGGTATGGTTTTATCATAAAGGGAAAAAATTATGTTGTTGAGTAGGAGTGTTCAAAAAAATCGGAACATCGAGAAATCGAGCCGAACCATTTGATCTAAAACCGAAAAAACCGATAACCGAAAATCCCAAATCAAAAAACTGAAAACTGAAAAAAAACAGGGTATTTACGGGTCGGTTTCGGTTTTGAATGTTAGGTACCTGCAGGTACCCGAACCGAACCAAATATGATGTATATATAATATTTAATTCATATTATTTGTTTATTTATTAACATAAAGTTCATCGAGTAAAAGTCTTTTACGTTTTGCTGTCAATTATTACGGTGGATGATCAAATTTGACAGTATAAGTCGTGACGAAGTCGACATTAACCGAATAATGGATGTATTTATGCAATTAAACTAATTTAAATTTGTCACGCTTTGATAATTTTTATTTATTTGTTGTTTAATTGTTTTAAATGTTATATTTTGGTACCATTTTATATTATAATTGACATTTTTTATAACTTCGGGTAACTGTGAACCGAACCGCGGGTAACCGTTTTATTTCGGTTCAGTTCGGTGCAATTCGGTTCAACCTACGGTTCGGTTTCGGTTCGGGTAACCAAGTATCCGCCTCATGTGATTCGGTTCACATTTTCCTTACTAACCGAACCGAATTGAACCGTGAACACCCCTATTGTTGACGGTAGCTATTATACTGTTTTGTTGGATGTCATCATATAGTTTTTCAAATTGAATTGTTAACACAAGACTTTAATGGCTGAGATGGTAAATGTTCTTGCCTTCGTACAAAAAAAACTTGGGTTTGAGTCCCACAATTTATAAATTTGTTGTTTTTTAACTTAAATTTTGGTGTTTTTAATATATCTCTTGTGTTTTTAAAAATATATATAGAATGGACTTTAACACGAGTCTCTTCAATGTAAGAACAATGAACCAACCAACATATATATATATATAGAGAGAGAGAGAGAGGAAGGATCATGCGAGAAGTTAAACATTTTGCGAGAAGGCGAGAAATTAGATATCATATATGATTACATGGCCTGTGGGTGTGCTTAATCATATATGATTAAACGTCTATGTATTGCCAATATAACATGTGTTTAATCATATATGATTAAACTTGTGTATCATATTTGATTAAACACTTCTCGCATTCTCGCAAAATGTTTAGCTTCTCGTTTGAACCTGCCCCTATATATATATATATATATATATTTTGTGGAAATAAAACTTTAGATATTTTTTTATAGTCAAGTTGTGTTACCATTTGAATTTTTTTTTGGCTCCGCCTCAACCTGGGACTGACATCTCCAACAACTACGCTATAAAAGAAATTTTGGTGATATATGAGAGTTTTGTGCTCCAACAACTATGCTATATTGTATGGGAAAACAAAAAATATAAGGAAAAACAGAGAAAATATGAAAATCTCTAAATTTAGAGAAATTTTTAAGAGCATCTCCAATAGCTATGCTATAATTTTTCTAAAATAGAGTATCAAAACTAGATCCAACTTTAACTACTACTCTGTTTTAACAACTCTAACATTAACTATATTACTAAAATATTCAATACATTTGGATAAACTTCTCTAATAGAGAATTACATAAATCACCCCTAAATTATACATAAAGTTTACAAATTGTCATTACTGTTCTAATTTCACACCATACAACCCATCGTTTCAATTTGGTTGCGTAGATCTTCCCTGCCCCTAATTCCCGTACTGTCATCTGTTAAGTTGCGACGTTTTGGTCATTTTGTCTTTTTTATAGAAAACGAATAATAAAAACAAAATGTAAAACCCAAACCCGAACCCTCCCCAACGTCTTCCTCCTTGTACATAAGTTGTAAACACTTATACTATTAAATTTATTTTGAAAAATGTTTAAAATGACCAAAATACCCTACATATAATTAACACGTGAGGACACTTGACAGAGGAATTTAACATACATTAACCTTAAGAACTACCGATGAAAGCAAATTGAAAGACTCGAGTATCTAATACAAAATCAGAACAATAATAACAATTGGTAAAGTACCAGTTTACTTCTTTAGATAATTAACTCTAAACAATATTATATCTTACCTAATAAACACTTTCTTAAAAATTATAAACACTTGATGAATAAACCCTTTTGATAGAATTACAAAACACTACAAAATCTTTTATTGAATCTAAAGAAGCTTTCAACAAAACTATAACAATACCCTCTTTACTTTAAATGTACAAACACCTAAAGCACATCTTACATACCCAACCCATCTCTTCAATGAAAAATATTGAAGAACCAACGTACAACACATACTAGCATCTAGGCATGGGAATCTGACCCGACTCGTTGGGGAACCCGATTCACCCGATCCGGACGGGGCCGGGGAATACCCGGAAAAACGGGGCCGAGGCCGGGGCCGGGTAGACCACCCCCCGACCCACCCGCTACCCGGTAATAATAATATAATTTTTATTTTAAAAAAAAATATATATATATATATATATATTAATATACTAATTACTAAAGTTTTCCCAAAATTGAAATTAGGTAATAATTATATTAATTGTTATATGATACGTGGTGTATATACTATTTTTCTAACTTGTATTATTTTTAAATTTAGATAAAAATGACGGAGAACCGCAAGGATTTGATCAAACGGTTGCATACGATGAAGACGTTGAAATTTGATGACATTGTTTAATGTTTATGCATTTTTTCAACTTATTAGTTGTAGTAAAATGGCCCAAAATCAACCCCAAAAACAGTTCAAATTACCCAAAAAAAGGTTTAAAAAAAAAGGCTAAATGAGACCGGGTATTGACCGGGGCCGGGTGTTTAATCCCCGCACCCGCCGGGTACCGGGGCCGGGGTCGGGTACCTCTCCACGAAACCGGGGCCGGGTAAGGGGATCCCCGCCCCAAACCCGCCCCGTTACCATCCCTATCCCTATTTGCATTAGTGGAACTACAACATAATACTTTAAACTGTCACAATCAGCTATAACAGTTACTCTTAAATCACTATAATTATACACAAATACCCAAAATCATCCGAACTTTTTTTAAATATAGAGTGAATTACATTTTTGGTCCCTCATGAATGCCTGGATTTCACTTTTCGTCCCTCCAGTTTTGAAAGTACATTGGTGGTCCCTAAAAACGAGATATGGTGCCCAAACTCGTCCCTGACGCTAATGTCGTTAGTCTAGGCTCCGTTAGAGCAGCCATGTGCCCCTCACGTGAGGGGCATTTTAGTCTTTTTACCCATCTTCTTCTTCCCCAACAAGAACACCAACCATTGCCATGTGTTCCTCCATCTTCTTCCTCAACAAGAACACCAACCATTGCCACCACCTTCCACCTCCACCACCATCATCTCAAGAACAAGAAATACATGACACTTCGCATTATTTATATTTTATGAAAATCAAATTATCAAAATTCTGGATTTCAAAATCAAATTATCAAAAACAAGAAAAAAAAAACCCAAATTGTGGTGTTCGGCAATGACCAGGCCCGTTCCTAACATTTTATGGGCCCTGGGCGTATATAAAATCAGGGCCCCCCAAAAAAAATCAATAGATACTTTTCATTAGTAAAAAAACTGATACAAGAAGCGCTTATAATTCATGGAGGGAACAAATCTTATTCTTCTTTAGTATAGATAAGAGAGTACTTAAGATTTATGTACTCCTTAATAGGAAATTAGCAACCAAGAGTATAATGTACTAAAAACAAGGATAGTTTTGAAGTCCTACTATATAGATATGAGTTTGGCCATCTACAATGGTTGGTAAGTTTTTTAAAAGGTAAGAGCATCTCCAACAGCTTCTCCAAAATGGAGAAAATGGAGATTTTAGTCATTTTTGTGCTCTAACAGATTCTCTAAATCTTTCTCCAAAATTGAGAAAGTAGGAGAGAGGGTGTAATTTTCTCCAAATATGGAGAACTCTCCAAAATCTCCAAAAATGATTACCATGAGAGAGAAATTGTTTTTTTATTATATTC